>JAPXFY010000016.1:31965058-31987558 GCA_030674185.1 Monoplex corrugatus | reverse complement strand
ACCACACACCACAACAACTACACACACACACACACACACACACACACACACACACACACACACATTCGTCTGAAAGCATACATGTGAATAGACGTTAAAAGAAATCACGGATGAACACGCTCACAATGTACACCCACCCACCCCCACCCCCACACACTCACCCCCCCCCCCACACACACACACACACAAACACACACACTCACACACACACACACACACACACACACACACCCACACGCACACACATCCACACACACATACACACACATACACACACACACACACACACCACACACACACACACACACACACACACACACACACATAAACACACCCATCACACAAGCAGACACTTTACCGTCTTCTGAACTGCACATTATTAATATAATCCTCTTACTGCCTTTTGTCATTTTTGTCCTTCCTGTTTATCTGTCTGTACGAGAGAAAGAAAGAGAGAGAGAGAGAGAGACAGACAGACAGACAGACAAACACAGACAGACAGACAGACAGACAGACGGACCGACAGACAGACAGACAGACAGACAAACACAGACACAGACAGAAAGAAAGAGAGCGAGAGAGGGATAAACAAGCAAACAACTGCAAACATGTGCCAGAAGTGATCATTAGAAACATTTGAAATATAAAATAAGTCTCTGTCTGTCTGTCTGTCTGTCTCTCTCTCTCTCTCTCTATCTCTCTCTCACCTCTCTCTCTGTCTCTCTGTCCTCTCTCTCATTCTCTCTCTCTCTCTGTCTCTCTCGCTCTCTCTCTCGCTCTCTGTGTGTCTCTCTCTCACACACACATACACGCTCACACACACGCACACACACACACACACAAACACATACACATATACACACAACACACACACACACACATACACACACAACACACAAACACACAAACACACATACACACATACACACACATGCATCCTTTCAATGAAAGCACGGGGGGTAAGGTGACGGAGGCCGATGTAAACGACCACTCCCACTGCAACGTATTTTAAAGCGAAGGAGAGAAAAGAGCATGAAAGATACATGTTCCCCCCTGGAGCCAAGAGCAGTCAATGGGTGTACTGTCTCCTTCCCCAATCAATGCCCTACAGATCCCCTACCTAGCTCTAGCGCCCCACTAACCCTGCCCTCTCCCATCCCTTAATCCTCCTCTGTGCCTTGTCGTTTTTGTCTTTTTCCCCCCAGCTACAGGGATCGAGATAGGATCAGACTGATTAAGCTTGGCCTTTCACCACTTTTTTTACACCTCCATTAAAAAAAAAAAAAAAATAGGAAGGGGGATCATTTTATATAGACTGATGGTGTGTGTGTGTTTTATGTGTGTGTGAGTGTGTGTGTGTGTGTGTGAGTGTGTGTGTGTGTATCTGTGTGTTTTTGTGTGTGTGCGTTTGTGTATGTGTGTATGTGTGTGTGTTTGTGTGTATGCGTGCATGCGTATGTGTGTGTATGTGTGTGTGTGTGTGTGTGTGTGTGTGTGTGTGTGTGTGTGTGTGTGTGTGTGTGTGTGTGTGTATCTCCGTTTTGTGAAGACCGGACCCAGCAGTGTGTGACGTCACGATTAATTAAAACATGGCCGCTGTATATCTTCATTTCGAAGCGAAACAATTAAGATTATGTTGGTTTGACAGCTGACTGCACTGTTTGAACTAGTATAGACATGTTGGTTTGACATCTGACTGCACTGTTTGAACTAGTATAGACATGATGGTTTGACATCTGACTGCACTGTTTGAACTAGTATAGACATGATGGTTTGACATCTCACTGCACTGTTTGAACTAGTATAGACATGATGGTTTAACAGCTGACTGCACTGTTTGAACTAGTATAGAATGATGGTTTGACATCTGACTGCATTGTTTGAACTAGTATAGACATGATGGTTTGACAGCTGACTGCACTGTTTGAACTAGTATAGACATGATGGTTTGACAGCTGACTGCACTGTTTGAACTAGTATAGACATGATGGTTTGACAGCTGACTGCACTGTTTGAACTAGTATAGACATGATGGTTTTGACATCTCACTGCACTGTTTGAACTAGTATAGACATGATGGTTTGACAGCTGACTGCACTGTTTGAACTAGTATAGACATGATGGTTTGACATCTCACTGCACTGTTTGAACTAGTATAGACATGATGGTTTGACATCTCACTGCACTGTTTGAACTAGTATAGACATGATGGTTTGACATCTGACTGCACTGTTTGAACTAGTATAGACATGATGGTTTGACATCTGACTGCACTGTTTGAACTAGTATAGACATGATGGTTTGACATCTGACTGCACTGTTTGAACTAGTATAGACATGATGGTTTGACATCTCACTGCACTGTTTGAACTAGTATAGAATGATGGTTTGACATCTCACTGCACTGTTTGAACTAGTATAGAATGATGGTTTGACATCTGACTGCACTGTTTGAACTAGTATAGAATGATGGTTTGACATCTCACTGCACTGTTTGAACTAGTATAGACATGATGGTTTGACATCTCACTGCACTGTTTGAACTAGTATAGACATGATGGTTTGACATCTCACTGCACTGTTTGAACTAGTATAGACATGATGGTTTGACATCTGACTGCACTGTTTGAACTAGTATAGAATGATGGTTTGACATCTCACTGCACTGTTTGAACTAGTATAGACATGTTGGTTTGACATCTGACTGCACTGTTTGAACTAGTATAGACATAATGGTTTGACAGCTGACTGCACTGTTTGAACTAGTATAGACATGATGGTTTGACATCTCACTGCACTGTTTGAACTAGTATAGACATGATGGTTTGACATCTCACTGCATTGTTTGAACTAGTATAGACATGATGGTTTGACATCTCACTGCACTGTTTGAACTAGTATAGACATGATGTTTGACAGCTGACAGCACTGTTTGAACTAGTATAGACATGATGGTTTGACATCTCACTGCACTGTTTGAACTAGTATAGACATGATGGTTTGACATCTCACTGCACTGTTTGAACTAGTATAGAATGATGGTTTGACATCTGACTGCACTGTTTGAACTAGTATAGACATGATGGTTTGACAGCTGACTGCACTGTTTGAACTAGTATAGACATGATGGTTTGACATCTCACTGCACTGTTTGAACTAGTATAGACATGATGGTTTGACATCTCACTGCACTGTTTGAACTAGTATAGACATGATGGTTTGACATCTCACTGCACTGTTTGAACTAGTATAGAATGATGGTTTGACATCTCACTGCACTGTTTGAACTAGTATAGACATGATGGTTTGACATCTCACTGCACTGTTTGAACTAGTATAGACATGATGGTTTGACATCAGACTGCACTGTTTGAACATATATAGACATGATGGTTTGACATCTGACTGCATTGTTTGAACTAGTATAGACATGATGTTTGACAGCTGACTGCACTGTTTGAACTAGTATAGACATGATGGTTTGACATCAGACTGCACTGTTTGAACTAGTATAGACATGATGGTTTGACATCTCACTGCACTGTATTGAACTAGTATAAAAAGATGGTTTGACATCTCACTGCACTGTTTGAACTAGTATAGACATGATGGTTTGACATACAGACTGCACTGTTTGAACTAGTAAGACATGATGGTTTGACATCTCACTGCACTGATTGAACTAGTAATAGACATGATTGTTTGACATCTGACTGCACTGTTTGAACTAGTATAGACATGATGGTTTGACATCTGACTGCACTGTTTGAACTAGTATAGACATGAGGGTTTGACATCATACTGCATTGTTGAACTAGTATAGACATGATGGTTTGACATCTCACTGCACTGTTTGAACTAGTATAAATGATAGGTTTGACATCTGACGCACTGTTTGAACTAAAACGACATGAGGTTGACATCTCACTGCACTTTTTGAACTAGTAATAGAATGATGGTTGACATCTGACTGCACTGTTTGAACTAGTATAGACAAATGGTTTGACATCTCACTGCACTGTTTGAATTAGTATAGAATGATGGTTTTGACATCTGACTGCACATGTTTGAACTAGTATAGACATGATGGTTTGACATCTCACTGCATTGTTTGAACTAGTATAGACATGATGGTTTGACATCTCACTGCACTGTTTGAACTAGTATAGACATGATGGTTTGACATCTGACTGCACTGTTTGAACAAGTATAGACATGAATGGTTTGACATCTGACTGCACTGTTTGAACTAGTATAGAATGATGGTTTGACATCTCACTGCGCTGTTTGAACTAGTATAGAATGACGGTTTGACATCTCACTGCACTGTTTGAACTAGTATAGAATGATGGTTTTGACATCTCACTGCGCTGTTTGAACTAGTATAAATGATGGTTTGACATCTCACTGCACTGTTTGAACTAGTATAGAATGATGGTTTGACATCTGACTGCACTGTTTGAACTAGTAATAGAATAGATGGTTTGACATCTCACTGCACTGTTTGAACTAGTATAGAATGACGGTTTGACATCTCACTGCACTGTTTGAATTAGTATAGAATGATGTTTGACATCTCACTGCACTGTTTGAATTAGTATAGAATGATGGTTTGACATCTCACTGCACTGTTTGAACTAGTATAGACATGATGGTTTGACATCTCACGCACTGTTTGAACTAGTATAGACATGATGGTTTGACATCTCACTGCACTGTTTGAACTAGTATAGACATGATGGTTTGACATCTGACTGCACTGTTTGAACTAGTATAGACATGTATGGTTTGACATCTGACTGCACTGTTTGAACTAGTATAGAATGATGGTTTGACATCTGACTGCACTGTTTGAACTAGTATAGAATGATGGTTTGACATCTGACTGCACTGTTTGAACTAGTATAGAATGATGGTTTGACATCTGACTGCACTGTTTGAACTAGTATAGACATGATGGTTTGACATCTCACTGCACTGTTTGAACTAGTATAGAATGATGGTTTGACATCTCACTGCACTGTTTGAACTAGTATAGACATAATGTTAGTTTGACAGCTGACTGCACTGTTTGAAGTAGTATAGATGTCCAACTTTTTATGAAGAATGTGCATTTAAGCTATATTACATTCTTATTTTCCCTGATGAGACAGTCGATAATTTCATTTCGATAAACTGTTTGATTTTCTCTTGTAACAAATACGTCATGGCATATCTATCAAGTGTTTCTACCGTAAGTGTGCGTCTGGTGCTAGTTTTACCTTTTGACTATAACTATAATTAAATTGACTGAAATGAAGTTACGGCCGATAGGCTATGTAGATACATGCTATCTTTATTTTAGTGTCTTTGCCTGAAACAACCACGAAGAAAGTAAAGCAGTTGTATTACATTGCATATATTTAATCCTTTCTCTCTCATGCTCTTTAATTGTGTGTGTGTGTGTGTGTGTGTGTGTGTGTGTGTGTGTGTGTGTGTGTGTGTGTGTGTGTGTGTTTTTGTGTGTGTGTGTGTGTGTGTTGTGTGTGTGTGCGTGCATCGTGTGTTCGTTCGTTCATTCTTTTATTTAACGTCTTTTCACTATGCATCGTTTGTGTGTGTGCGTGCGTGCGTGCGTGCGTGCGTACGTGCGTACGTGCGTGCGTGCGTGCGTGCGTGCGTGTGCGCGAGCATTTTCTTACACATACATCAGAAATCTGAATGTGTCTATCACCTGGTCTTTGAGAGCAACGGAATTACTTTAAATCAGATATCTACTTTACAAGCAGCATGATTCCAGACAACGTGTGTTACTACACCTGCGTCAAAATATGCTCACCTACAAAGAGAGAAAAAAAGTGTATTGTACGGTTACGAAAAATTGAAGAGACACAAGCCTGTGGCTTTAAACAGCACACATACTGGCATACACTGAGAGAAATGTTGGAACAGGCGCTAACAAACTACTTTTGTTTTTCCATTTGTATCAAATTTTCCATTCTCGGTGTTCCAGCAAATCACTCCATGTTTCCGTTATTGCAACACTTCTGTAAAAACAGATATAAGCTTTATCTAAACATCTTCAGATTCATGACCCCATAGTTACTAGTAGTTGACAATGAGCAGTTCGCTGCCTGTCACACCTACTTTTTCCCCATGATACTCCCTTCTTTCCGTATTCCACTGTTTCCCTGTGGTCCAATGTCTCAGCTGTTAGAGCGACATGCTCATAACATAGGGGTTATGGGTTCTACTGTCCAGCAGGTCATGGCTTTATCACGTGGGCTGGCTGGTTCTGCTCATGAATTCGTGGACTCAGCGTCTGTTTATGTCGGGTGCATTCTCGGCCCGCAAAACAAAACTCGGTCTGTTTGCTGCCCATCTTAATCTCCAGTCATTCTGGTGGTATCAGCAAGTGTTTCACAAGGTGTGTCCCCTCTCCTTTCCTCTTAATTTCAAGACCTTACCAGCAATAGCATTTTGTGCAGGCTCAGCACGTCTGCCATGTAACTGATGGTAGATTGGATGGAGCACATATGGAAATGGCCAAGTGTGATGATCCCTCTTGAATAAACTCCCAACTCTAAACTCCAACTTAAAACTAATAGCTGTGAAAATAAGTTGTACCGATGTTCAGAGAAAGCCCTATACTGATACTGGCGGTTTAAACAGTATGCTGTTATAGTTTTTCAGCTGCACAGTAATTTGAATGAGAGTGCTTGGTTTAAAAAACAATGTTTTGTTGTTGTTTCTTAATAAAAAGTGGGATTATATCATGGCTTGATCATCTTTTTTCCCCAGGGCTACCATTTGCATTTGGGATTTTTTTTATATGATTCTTCAGAATGGATTGAAACGAAACAATAATACATATAACAGTAACGATGATGCTAATGCTACTTACTACTAATAGAAGAAGTAATTTGTAAACATTAACGAGAAGAAGAAGAAGAAGAAAAAGAAGAAGAAGAAGAGGAAAAGGAGGAGGAGAAAGAACGAGAAAAAACAAGAATAGAATCGAACACAAATTTATCACAACAAAATACATTAGACGCACATTTTCGGCCAACTGGCCTTTGTCAAATGTATATCAACAACAGCCAAGATAAATGCACAAAATGTGGTGGATGAAAACAGTTTGGCGATTTCCCTGACATTTCATTGAGCAGGGAAAACGGCACGCATGAACTAAAATGGTAAATGTATTTGTACATGTAAGAATGATACCAATAACGATAATGATGACATAAAACGGTTCTTTTTTTTTGATCTTGACTCATGCATGTAGGCTGTGTGCTTTCACATTTGACACTGTGCCTTCGCCTCTTCTTTAATGTGAAAGATAAGTTTGCCCACATGTTTAATGTATATCTTTATTTAGATAAGTGTTCATTTATCCATGTATGTATGTGTTTATTGCTTCGTGAAATTGTTGTAGTGTGAATACAGAATTGATGAGCATGTTTCTGTCCCTTGTCAATGGATTTCTTCGATCAATCTTCACTAGAACCTCGATTGTTAAATACTTATAATGGAAACAATTACATGGGAAATGCCAAAGCTGAGCCTTAATGTATGTATGTGTGTACGAGTGTGTGTGTGTGTGTGTGTGTATGTGCTATGTGAATGTGTGTATACGAAAATAGTAAACGATAGTTCAGCTTAAAACAGCTAGCTAGATCCATTACTATGTTGATAGTCTATGAATTCTGATCATGAATGCCTTCTACTCAAGTATGCAACACATTGTAATTTATATACAATTCACTGGCATATTGGTTCTGTATATTATAGCAAAACCATGGAGAGTTAGCAATGACAGAATACATAATATACTCATCATCATCATATGCCATGCCGCATGGCGTTGGCTATCTGGCCCTCCACACGAATCCCATTTGTCACCACACACCACACACACACACACACACACACACACACAGACACACACACACACAACACACACACACACACACACACACACACAGACACACCCACACAGACACACACACACACAGACACACACACACAGACACACACACACACACAACACAAAACACACACACACAACACACACACACACACACACACACACACACACACACACACACACACATACACTCGATTGCACGCCCTCTCCCCACACCTCACCTCCTGCTGCTTGTCTTTTCTTAATCTTCTTCACTGACGTTCTTTTGTGTTTGTTTTTGGAAGACTATCTCGTTAGTTTTCTTTGCCGTCCATCTTGTTAAAAACCACATTTCAACTGCCTGAATCTTCTTCTGACTTTGCTGGTTGATTGCCCAGGCTTTGCAGCAATTGAGAAACACCTCTTCCTAATGTCAATTGATAAGCATTTGTTGGGAGAATTGATGGGCATTTGTTGGTGAAAACGCATTTTCATTTTCTTGAATACTGCTTTTCATCATCAGCATAGTCATGTGTCGTGCTGCATGATGTTGGCGATCATGACCCTCCATACGAATCTATCTTTTGTCGCTGCAAGTGTATCCGATCCTTTCTGTCCTCTTCCACTCTGTAAAATAGTCCAGTAGTTTGTTCCTGGGTTTACCGTGCGCTCTTTTTGCCCCTCCAGTTTTTTGTTGTCTAGGTGCTCTAATTTCTCTTGCCTCATAAAATGTCCTATATTTGGTTATGACTTTGTGTGTTGACTGTCCACGCCTCACATTCGTACGACAATATCAGTTCTATATGACACTGAAGAACTTTCTTCCTGATGTTAATTGATAAGCATGTTTTGGTAAGAACGCCTTTACTTTTTGGAATATTATTTTAGTTAGCCATGTCCGCTGGATATTTCTAATGTGCGTCTATGGTCTGGTGAAATGAATACACGATTACACAATAACTAATTCATGATCATAACTTACGCGTGGTTACATAAGCGATGCAAAATGTGAAATGTTACTATGCTCATGGATACATTAGCATAAAGAGAGAGAGAAGGGGGCGACAGAGAGAGAGAGAGAGCAAGAGGGAGGAGAGAGAGTGAGAGGGAAAGAGAAACAGACAGAAAGAGACAGAGAGGGAGAGAAAGACAGACAGAGAGAGAGAGAGTGAGAGGGGGAGAGAGGGAGGAATAGAGGGATAGGAGGGGACACCAACACAATTTTACGGAAGAACACCCACACGTCAAAGCGATTGGAGATAAGACACCGCACTTTTTTATGCACGGCTCGCCGTCTCCCAGCTTCACAGCCAAACAGGCACATAGACACACACACATCATACACATCACACACACACACACACACAACAGCACACAACACACACACACACACAACACACACACACATCACACACACACACAACACACACACACACACACACACACAACACACACACACACACACACACCACACACAACACACACACACACACACACACACACACACACACACACACACACAACACAACACACACACACACATCCACACACACACACACACACACACACATACACACACACACACACACACACACACACACACACACACACACATACACACACACACACACACACACACACACACACCACATACACACACACACAAAAACACACACACACCACACACACACACAACACACACACAACACACCCACACACACCTCAACACACACACACACACACACACACACAAACACTCACACATATACATATGCACACACCACACACACACACCGCGCGCGCGCGCGCGCATACACACAAAACGTATGTAAAAAATTGCAGTATTCTTCCATGTATCATTTGAGATCGATCGGTGCTGTTCGTTTTCGTATTCAGCTAAACGTGTTGAAAACAAAATATTGTAAAAATGTTAAATGCATTTGCGGCGAACAGTTCACACTGTTTCATTGCTTATTCTACTGCAAAATACTACGTTCCTTTATACCAAAAATGTTTACTCTGAAACTCATTTCCAAAAAGTTACATCAGATCAATCTTTATTAGTTAAAATTTCAGAATCATTAGTTCACAGTCCTGTTAACGCATTACTTTAACTTTATGCGGTTTGTGTATTAGTGTTACAATTTCCCTCCATACTGTTGAAGTTAATTGTTAGAGTTAAGTTTTCGTTCCATTTTCCTGTTTTCCCCACCTATTTATGTCTTTTTATTCTATATCCCCTCTGCCCCAATCCAACCCGCCCAACTATCGTTCTACATTTTATTTTATTTATCCCTTTTTTATTCCCCCCTCCCCCGTCTAATATCACTTATAGTGAAAAGACGTTAAATCAAAGAACGAACACGCATACTCACACACAACGCAAAGCGCGCGCGCGCGCACACACACACAACACACACAAACACACACACAACACACACACACACACACACAAACACACCACACACACACACACACACACACACACACACACACACTCGATCGCACACCCTCTCCCCACACCCCCCATACCCCCACACACACACGCATACGCAAACAAACATACACACACACTCATGGATGAACGGGTGGTTTTAAAAAGTGTACGGCGTAATTAGCAAAATTTTACGGCAGCGGGGAGAGATTTAAAGAGCTGGAGAGCAACTCACGTACAGTAGAGACACAAAGAGAGCGAGCGAGCAAGCGAGCGAGAGAGACAGAGAGGGGGGGAGAAGACAGAGAGAGAGAGAGAGCCTACCTTCCAGCCAGCCAGACGATAGACAGACAGACAGGGTTTTGACAGATCTGTGAAGTGCATATTATATCACCCCTTCGCTGAACTCTGCATAATCTATCTCTTCTACGTAGGCTACAATGTAATCGTCTTTTGCAGGCTGCCCGTGCGTAACCAAACTGGTCATGACAAACGTTCCAGGCTATGCTTTTCATTGTATTCCGTGAGGAAAAAAGTGCAAATGCATTCCGGTATCGACAAATCATGTACATTTCTTACAATGGCCCACGTTTATGGCTGTTACGGACGAAATTATGGGACTTCATTACAACACACACACACAGACACACACACACACACACACATCTATCTATCTATCTATCTCTGTCTATCTATATATATACATACATACATCCATATATGTGTATATATATATATATATGTGTGTGGTGTGTGTGTGTGTGTGTCTGTGTGTGTGTGTATGGACCATGGAAGCGGGATCTACTGGATGAAACGGATGACTGGGAGTGCACAGTGCATAGCGGATCTTGTAAAATGGGAAAAAAACCACCCACAAATGATCGGCACGAGTGACAGAGCGGATGCAGTTCTCCACTCCTGTTCATCAAAACACATGATTGTGATCAAACACACTGTGCTGTATGAATACAAGTATCGATCGGATGAAGCGCGATATATACTGGACTGTAAAGTCTGCTTTTGTCTAACCAGCAACTTTGTTTACATTTTCCTGCATATATATAAATATATGCGCTTTGTGGCTTTATGTGCATATCTGTATGCCTGTATGTGTACATCTATGGGCGTGTATATAATTAAGTGTATACCTGGTGACTATTTTGTCCATGCACATATAGTCATGGTTCGTGTAACTTTTATGAATTATATATGCAATCTTTCTTAAGTAGTGTGTCCATACATGCTTCATATTGCTGCTGATAAGCGATACTGTCCGCCATTACTATCTTATCCCACTGACACCTGAAGGCGCGGGTTCAAAACCAGGTGGAAGGAAAAATGGTCAGAGTTAAAGGGTATAGAAACGTGTTGACCTGAATGCGGCCTGGTCCCCCTAAAGTGTCTCTCCTTCCCTCCATCCCTCCCTCCCTTCCTTTCTCTCTTTCTCTGTCTCATTCTGTGTCTCTCTGTCTCCGTCTCTGTTTCTCTGTCTCTGTTTCTTTGTCTCTCTGTCTCTCTGTCCGTCTCTCTCTCTCTTCTCCAAAAAAAAATCTTTACAAAAAGGCAACAGATACGAGATAGAACTCTTTTGGAAAGAGAAAGGAGCAGGCTTCAGAAAAGGAACATGACACATGGAAGCCATTTTGCACTAAGAAAGCTTATGAAAAGAATTCAGCAAGATAACAAACAACAACAACCATAACAACAACACAACAGTGGCATGATCAGAAACACGAAGATAAAGAAATAGTGAGCGTAACAACAATCCACTTTCATACTCATCAGTAGAGGAGAATTCGGTGCTTTGGTTATGTGAGCATGATGCAGCACCATGCACTGGATCAACAAGTACATATCAAAAGATAACAAACTGGATTTCAAGAAAGAAGCAGACCAAGAAGACCTAGATTAATGGCACGCTGACATCACTGTCTGTGTTCGCTGCAAACCTTGTGGTTGGTTGCTAACATCACCTTTCTTCTCCGAGACACCCGTGAAAACATATGCCGACACATAGAAGAAAAGGCAGAAAGAAGAAGATGCAGAAGACACAAAAAGCCAGACTGAAAGACACACAGAAATGCACGCACGCACACCACACATACGCACACGTACACATACACATACGCACACGTACACACACACACACACAAACACATACATACACATCCATACACATACATATACACACACACAAACACACACACAAACACGCACGCACACACACACGCACACACACACACACACCACACACACACACACACACACACACACACACACACACAAACACACACACACACACACACACACACACACTGTGTTAGCCAAAAAGTAATCTCATGTTCTGATGAAGACCAACATCGAACCCTATTGTTTAGTTCAAAGACACACTTACACATAAGGATTTTTAACAAGTTTTTTTTTCTCGCTGATGTCCTGCTCCCTGTTCCCCTTTTCTGCAAGTGTCACCACTCACTAATCCCTTCTTTGTCTCTGACTCTGACATTGAAGGTCAATGAGGCGATCTATCTATCTAACGTGTGCACCGCTCGCTCTCTCTCTCTCTCTGACTCTCTCTCTGTCGCTGTCCCTCTCTCTCTATCTACCCACCTATTTATCTATTCTATCTATCTGTCTGTCTGTCAGTCTACCTATCTATCTATCTATCTATTTATCTATCTATCTTTCTATCTTTCTTTCTCTCTCTCTCTCTCTCTCTCCCTCTATTTCTCTCTCACTCTGTCTCTGTCTCTGTCTGTCTCTCTCTCTCTCTCAGACACACCACACACACACACACCTCTCTCTCTCTCCCTGTCTGTCTGTCTGTCTCTGTCTCTCTCTCTCTGTCTCTCTCTATGTCTCTCTCTCTCTCTCTCTCTCTCTCTCTCTCTCTCTCTCCATCTTTATCTGTCTCTGTGCTCTGACTCTCTTTCTGTCTTTTTCTTTCCTTCTCTGTACACACGTAGGCACACGCAGACACATGCACGCTCACACATATGCTCAAACAGAGAGAGAGAGAGAGAATATGAACCAGCTTAATGGTAATTCTCACCAGCATACAGACAGACACACATACACACACACACAAACGCACGCACACACGCACACACATTTATCTAAATTTACATTTGTAAATAGACAGTGAAATAAACAATGACCACACACATACTCTCCAGGGACCAAGTAAATGTTATCCACTTGTAATATACTCAGTTCATAATCTGGACTTAGTATCCATTAAATGGAATTTGATTTGAAAATCGTTTGGTCGTGCAGTCTGTATACAGACATAACAACACAACTGACTGCAACTTGTAACAAAAATATACATGTAACAAAAAAATAAAAAATAAATACATGAATAAGTAAATAAAAAACATACGAATAAACATGAGCAAACCTTTCTTTCATACCAGACCGGGGCGGAAGAGCATAGCGAAAAGAGAAAGAGTGCTGACTGCCACAACTTTGGATCAATACAGATCTTAAGGGTTTTGAGTTTTCGTTCGAAAGAAGTCTTGATGAAAAGGAGAATTCCCAAAGAAAGACCGGTAAACGCGTATTGATTAGAAAATGCGGTGGAATGCTGAATTTAATCATTCTTAACCTATCTCCAGCCTGCACTTGTGAGAAAAAAAAGGCAGAAAAGAAGATTAAGGAAAAGTGTGGTACAGTGTCAGTTAGAAAGGGGTGGGTGGGTGAGATCTATACAGGCTTGAGTGGGGAAAGGGAGACTGCGCTTGGCGCCAAGGGAGATCGTGCAATTTGCACGACTGTTTTCTCATTTACACCCCAAGAAAATACACTTAAAAAGCCGGACTGATTCAGATCAACCAATAGTGTTTCGGGATGATCTAATGGTAAATATGGACACAAAGAATATACTATGATTTAGCCATCCGTTATCGGCGACTATCATATCATCCTGAAACACTGTTTACACGTTCATGAAAAAATCGATACTATTTTCATAAGATAAAGCGGATAACACACACACACACACACACACACACACACACCACACACACACACACACACACACACACACACACCACACCACAAACGCACGCACACACGCACACACTAGTTTATTCCTTTTCTCACATTGGACACAGCAGCAGGGAAGTTTTAGTCTTTTTCTCATAATTTTTGTATCTGGTGTTTGTTTGTTTGTAATCTTAGGCTTAACAAAGGCCAATTTTCGCCTGTCTTGTCTTGTTGTATTAAATACGCGTTTGTATTCCTCTTTCGTGTTTTTTTCTGGTTCCAATAGTCATGTTGCCAACGTGAGAGCGCATTTACACGTTCATGAAAAAATCGATACTATTTTTATAAGATAAAGCGGATAACGGATTGGCTGAATCATAGTATATTCTTTGTATCCATAAAGATATTTTATCTACGTATTTTGAGCAAGCCCCAGGACCAGACAACATTACTACAGAGATGATTGAAGCCCTTGAGGAATTTGGCATAGAAAAAATAACAGTCCTCCTAAATGAAATTTATGACACTGGAAAAATCCCCAAAGATATGTCACAATCAATTTTCATTGCACTTCCAAAGAAGACAGGGGCTATAGAATGCGAACTCCATCGCACAATCAGTTTGATGAGTCATGTAACACAAATCCTGTTAAGAATAATCATGATGAGGACAAGGAATAGAATCAAAAGAGAAATAGCAGAAGAACAGTGTGGATTTGTGGAAAGGAAAGGAGCTATTAATGTCATATACATCCTAAGAACTATCATAGAGAGGTCAATTGAGATGAATAAGGATTTGTATTTATGCGTTGACTATACCAAGGCTTTCGATCGGTACGACATGAAGAATTGATCAACCAGCTGGAGAGACTCAATGTTGATGGAAAAGATCTACGAATAATCAGGAATATGTACTGGGAACAAACAGCTGCAATGAGAACAGAAAACAATATAAGCTCTTTTCAAAACATCAAAAGAGGAGTCAGACAGGGTTGTGTTTTGTCACCAGATCTGTTTTCATTATATAGCGAAAACATCATGAGAAACCTAGAAGACCCTGGATTAAAGGTTGGAAGGAAAATGATAAACACCATTCGGTACGCAGATGACACCGTGCTAATTGCAGAAAATGAAAGGGACCTACAAAACCTTGTGAATATACTAGAAATAGAAAGCAAAGGTAAGGGGTTGGAACTAAACAGCAGGAAGACTGAAGTCATGGTGATCAGTAAAAGACATGAAATCCCCTCATGCAACATAACAGCAAATAGCACAACCTTGACACAGGTTAATAAGTTCAAATACCTGGGAACTGACATTTCATCAGACGGCAGATGCACATCGGAAATAGCTGGCAGAATCGGCCAAGCCAAAACAGCATTCAAGAAGATGAAAAAGCATTCTTACCAACAAATGCCTATCAATTAACACCAGAAAGAGAGTCCTTGAATGTTATATAGAATCAATACTATTGTACGGATGCGAGGCGTGGACAGTCAGCAAGCAAAGCCAGAGCAGGATCGAGGCGGCCGAGATGTGGTTTCTCAGAAGAATGTTGAGAGTTCCATGGACAGCAAAGAAAACAAACAAGACAGTCCTGATGGAGGCAGACACAAGTAGATCACTCATAAGGAAGATTAGGAAAAGACAAGCAACATTTATGAGGAAAGGGGATTTGGAGCACCTGGTCACAACTGGGAAGCTAGAGGGAAAGAGAGCACCAGGTAGACCCAGGGAGAGAATGTTGGACGGACTTGCAGAGTGGCTGGGGATGAGGAGGGTGGGGGAGATGCTGGGGGCAACAAGAGGTAGAGATGGTTGGAAGTCCATGGTCGCCAACGCCATGCGGCAGGGCACCTGATGATGATGATGATGATGATTTTGAGCAAATATGTAAAATATGTCTGAACATATCTTTTGTGTATAACGTATCTCTAGAAAATGTCTGTGAGTTAGAGTCCTACAGTGATGCCACGAACCAGGTATGTAACGTTAGGCAAAATGAGTTCACATGTCTCAGTTAAACGAACACTTCTTACATCAGGTGAAAACAAAGACAAAAAAAGTTCCCACAGACGCTGAATATGAATTCCTTCTGTGTTACCAGCGACTATTATGTCATCCTGAAACACTACCACACGCGGAGTATCTTGCCAACAGACAGTCCATCGTTCATTGGAAAATGGCAGGTGCTGCTGAAATCCCCAAAGACATAAAATTATGGCTGTATCTGAACAGTACTGTTTGTGTTGATTGTGGTGATGCCTTGGACTCTTCAGCAAAAAGCAACTGCTGGTGTGCATGCTTCAAATCTACTTTTGTAAAAAATTTCCACTCGTAATTTTTTTCGCAAATGCCCTCAACCTGCGGCAGGAGGTATACATGAGCCTGAACAACAAAGTTCATAGTGGCATTGTTATCAGCTCAACATCTCATGAACGCATCTGGTTTACTCAAACCAGATTAGACGTAGAAGTACCACAGCCTGCCGTCTGGCTTAACGCTGCACTGGCTCAGTTATGCCTTCAACTTTAAGCCTTTGAAGTTCAACATTAACTTTGCTTCTGGAATCTGTTCTAGCTTCATAGAACCTTGACTTGCAGTTCTCGTCAACATGAAATGTAACAGACTATGACCCAACTTTTCTTTAAATAGGTTGGGGAATTGGTCAAATACCATTTACGTGATGGTTTTTCACGCACTCACTTACAACAAATGCAGCGTCCATGCCCAATTCACGGATCCATTTTCTGCCTTTTCCACTACCCATGATGAAGGGTAGCATGGCGGACTTTTCTGTATGGGAAGCGAGAGTTTCAGCTTGCCTATGGCCAGGATTGTGTTGGCTTGGAGGATTACAGTGACTTATTGGCACAGCGGTCACGTAAATATGTCCCTTTATCTCTCTGTGCCACTGAGTCTCAAGCTCATGTTATCATTCATGCCGTTGGGCTGCCTGTTTTTATCCGAAGTGACTCTGTCTAGCTGGAGTGTACATGTAGGTTAGAGGATAGGTAGGGAGTGTGGGGTTCCCATGCAAAACATGTGTAGCGTTGTTTCCATGCTGCAGATGTGAATTTGTGTGATCACTTGCTTGAACCCAATTTGATATTCTGTTAACATTTTCACTCTTAAGTCTGGAATCTCAACTAAGACATGTAGTCGTTTGGTTCCAGAAAATTGCCATGGGGAAAACGAAAACTTTTTTTCATCCCAGAGAAATCATTGTACTGCAGGTAATATGGCCAAACGAAAACTAGTTTGCACGTTGTTTCAACATTGTAAACAATGACTGTGACCTGCTGTGTCACTCGAGTAGAGGGCTGTCCATACTTCAATGGGTGTTTGGTCTGTAAATTCACTTTATGCTTCCAAGAACCTGAACGCGTCTCGTATTTTTTTCCGTTTCTACAGCAAGAGATCTTGGGTCGCTGTGGGATCTTTAGCAGTGTCGATCCTTGTTATTTCTCTTTGGGAATCAGGGTACCAGAACTGCAGGTTCCAGTGGATGTTTTGGGTTGATGTATTGTCTCATGTATCGTGTTATGTTCCGTATAAATTATTACATTGTCCTTTGTATTGTATTTGTGTTGTTGCGGGTCTGTGTACTGTGGATATCATGCACGTTTTGTCTGTCTACTTGCACATAATTCCCAAATAAGTAGTGAGTTATTACTAGTGGCTACTAGGGTTTGTGTTTGTTAGAAAGTGGTTGTTCGAGTAAGATGAATGGTGTGATTGTGTTAAGGAATTGCAGCATGGACATAAGCTCATATTTCTTTCAATTATTGCTGTGTATTCTTGAAGAAACTATGTTAGTCTTCTATTGTGTGTGTATGTGTATGAATAATGCTATGGAGTAAAATAATCTTTTTTTTTTTTGCATGTTGATTTTATGTTGGAGTGTTACGTGTTGTTGAACTGTCGTTAGAGTGGGAATGTAGCAGAAGGGAAGTTTTTAATTGACACAATTATTTGTTTGTTATTTCGTAAATGTACATGCTTTATTTGGTTTTAATTGTACTGAAAACTTTAATTTCCTTTTGAACAAAAGCTATTTTCCAACCAGACTAGCACCAGATACTACAGATCATTGAACACTTGCAATGAGATAAATTCCTCATGCTTTAGTAGTTAGAATATCATTTAGATAAACGTATATTAGGTTTGCGAGCATTGCATATCGCCATTTTCATAGATCTTTATCACTGTATATTTCAGATGGCTTGTACACAGAACAAACATCACGTTGTATGGAATGCTCAAAACAAAACCTTCTAAAGGTCTTAAAACCCATTTCGGAATCAGCTGGTGAACGTATTTTCAGTTTCAGCGCCATCTGTTGGAAAGTCACTGCTGGCTGAGCTGAGGGATCTGCCCCCCCCCCCCCCCCCCGCACTCCTTTCTCACTTCAGGTCACAGTTGAAGACTTACCTGTTCACCCGGGCCTTCATTTTAGATATGATAGTAAATCACCCACCAATAGACACTTCCACTTCTAGCTATTAGTCACATGGCATCGTGTAAGTATACGTTTACGCCATGATCACCATACACGTGGCTCCTGTGACGTTAGTGCATATGGAATTTGTTCCGAGCGTGGAGATGTCGTCTTGAGAAACTGAACTGAAACTGAAACTTATGACCACACATAAACATGCGTAAGTATGGTTATGGTACACATTATTAGTATCTATTCAATTTATGCATGTGTGTAATGTGAAGTGTTGTGACGTGATGTGACGTGATATGACCTGACGTGATGTGATGTGATGTGGTTTGATGTGGTGTGATGTGATGTGATGTGACGTGACGTGATGTGATGTGATGTGACCTGACGTGATATGATGTGGTGTGATGTGGTGTGATATGATGTGGTGTGACGTGACGTGTCGTGATGTGGCGTGGCGTGGTGTGGCGTGGCGTGGTGTGGCGTGGCGTAGCATGGCGTGATGTGAAGTGACGTGATGTGATGTGATGTGGCGTGGCGTGGCGTGGTGTGACGTGATGTGATGTGACGTGATGTGACGTGATGTGAAGTGATGTGATGTGACGTGACGTGACGTGTCGTGATATGGCGTGGCGTGGTGTGGCGTGGCGTGGTGTGGCGTGGCGTAGCATGGCGTGATGTGACGTGATGTGATGTGATGTGATGTGGCGTGGCGTAGTGTGACGTGATGTGATGTGACGTGATGTGACGTGATATGATGTGGTGTGATGTAATGTGATGTGATGTGATGTGATTGTGTGTGCATGTGATTATGTGTGTTTATTTGTGTGTGTGTGTGTGTGTGTGTGTGTGTGTGTGTGTGTGTGTGTGTGTGTGGTGTGTGTGTGTGTGTGTGTGTGTGTGTGTGTGTGTTATGTTTTGTGCGCTTGCATCTATCACACTGTGTCCCTTAAAGTGTGTAATGTTCAGCGAATTCAAAGGAATTTAGACAACAGCGCTATTCAAGAATAATTCAGCCTTCTGATTACGATGATTATAATGATGCTGATTATGATGCTAATAATGATGGCAATTATTGTTTTTATCGTTATTGTTATTATTATTATTGTTATTATCGTTGTTATTATTACTATTATTATTTTATGTCAATTATCATCATCATTATTATCATCATTATTATTATTAACATTACTACTATTATTGTTATTTTAAGGTCGAAAATATGTGAACGGGTGTGAATATTTCTTTCCACACTCAGACGAAGTAGATGTGCACAACGAGCAGAGAGCGTACACTTCACGTGCACCTTGACAAGCTGA
Source organism: Monoplex corrugatus (assembly GCA_030674185.1). Lineage (NCBI taxonomy): Eukaryota > Metazoa > Mollusca > Gastropoda > Littorinimorpha > Ranellidae > Monoplex > Monoplex corrugatus. Next base: position 31,967,481 of record JAPXFY010000016.1, on the reverse strand, counting down.
GGATCATCAAAGTTTGCAACTTTTTTGTTTTGCCCTCCAGTTACGACGAAAAACAAAACCTCTCAAGTGGAAACAGTGAATTTTTCCTGAGTGAAAAAAAAGGTTGTGAAATGTTGAACTTAATCATGCTTAGCCTGCCTCCAGCTCTGCACTTTGGACAGAAAGAGAGAGGAGGATTAAAGGACAGGAAATGGGTGTAGGTGGTGTAGAGGTAAAGGGGGGTGAAGGAAAGGGGGACAAGGGAGAGGGGATCTACAGAGATGTTTTGTGGAGGGATGGAGTAGGGATACACGCCGCCTATGGCTTCTGGAAAGACGTGCTTCTGGTTTAGATCGACATGTATGTGAAGCTACTTGTAGGTTGTGTATACGTGGCCATGAAGTGTGTGTGTGTGTGTGTGTGTGTGTGTGTGTGTGTGGTGTGTGTGTGCGCGCTTGCGCGCTTGCGTGTGTGCGTGTTTGTGTGTGTGTATATATATATATATATATATATATATATATACAAATATATATGTATGTATATGCATATATGTATACGTATGTATGTATATGTATGTGTATGTATGTATATATATATATAATATATGTGTGTGTGTGTGTGTGTGTGTGGTGTGTGTGTGTGTGTGTGTGTGTGCGTGTGAGTGTCTTTCGTGTAGGTGTTTGAGTGTGTATGCGTGTACGTGTGTGATTGTGCGTGTCTTGTGTGTTTATATGTGTGTATGTTTGTGAGTATGTGTATGCTTGTGTGTTTACATGTGTGTGTTTGTGTGCATGCGTGTGTGTTCGTGTGCATGTCTGTGTGCTTAGTAAAATCAATGGTGTGTGTGTGTGTGTGTGTGTGTGTGTGTGTGTGTGTGTGTGTTGTGTGTGTGTGTGTGTGTGTGTGTGTGTGTGTGTTTTATGTATGTGTGTGAGTGGTGGCGTGTGTGTGTGTTGCTTATTACAATCAGTGGCAGGCTGACCCTAACAACTGCACTCATGGTGCTTCACAAAAGACATCACTGAGATAAGTGCTTGAGACAGATGATCCTGCAAACATGTAGTGCAGAGAGCAGACTCCGTGTTGGAGAAACAGGTGATGGGTTAGTTTCTTGTTGCTCTTGTTGACAGACAGGGTAAGAGAGAGGGGAAGGAGAGAAGGAGAAAGGGAGAGAGAAGAAGAGAGAAGGAGATGGGTATAAATGGAGACAGAGAGATGAAGACAGAAGGAAGTGAGAGCTAAAGAGAGAGGGATAGAGAGGGAGAGGGAGGGGAGAGAGGGAGGGAGTGAGGGAAATAAAAACGAAAGAGAATGACAGAGAAATGGGAGAGAGAGAGAGAGAGACAGACAGAGACAGAGACAGACAGGCAGACAGAGACAGAGACAGAGAGACAGAGAGAGAGAGACGTAGGGAGAAAGAGGGAGAGGGATGGATAGAACTCAGACTTCAGTCTTCAGAATACTTTATATTGTTCATGGATCGTAGCATTAGGTCCCACTGGAATTGTCTTACAGCTAGTTCAATCGGCGCTAGTCCAATCACAAGTGGAAATAGACAATGGACTATGACTATGAGATAAATGAGTTCCCGTGTGTCTCCGGAAGAAGATTCTCTACGAAGCGCGGCATGAACATCCACTGGACAGAAAATGTCTACGCACACACTCTGATGAATGAACAGCAGCGCACTGCACAACAGAAGACGTCGGAAAACCAAGGCCAGGAAGCAAGTCACAGTGCCAAGGACATCCACGCTGTTGCTCAGATAAAGAATTTGTACCGGCTTTTGATGCTAAGTGCCAGAAACTGAACTTGCCACCTGGAAGTGCAAAAGAGAAATGGGAGAGGCTTCATAGAGAAATAGTCCGAAAACTAGATGTGGTAAATTCAAGAAGCACCCTGGAACACAAACTGGCCACGTTTGGAGATATTGTGTATACAATGTGTAAGGATACTTATGGAGAAAAACGACCGAAAGTGAAAAATCTTCCTCTAAAATCCAGATTCCAGCGTCAAATGGAGGACACCAGAAGGAAGAAAATGATTCTGAGGAAATAAATGACAGCTGCTTCAGAGTTTGAGAAGCAAAGGTAAGAGAAACTACGGAAATACCTCAAAGCAAAACATAGCGCCCTTAGCAAAGCAGAATCAACAAGGAGAAACATGAACAAACAGAAGACCGAAGATCGCTTCTTGAAAGACTCCTATCAGTTCACCAGGAAGCTGTTTGAGCAGCCCAAATTTGGGACACTCATAATGGACAAAGATGGTTTGGAACAGCATCTCAGGAAAACATATTCCGACCCTCAGAGCGAGGCCCGACCTGCAATGCCAGAGAACATGTAATAATAAGCCAGCAACGATGAATGAAGTAAAGAAAATGGTGGAGAAAGTCAGAGCCACATCTTCACCTGGGCCTAACGGAGTACCTAATCATTTGTACA
>JAPXFY010000016.1:31942558-31955058 GCA_030674185.1 Monoplex corrugatus | reverse complement strand
TCATGTCGTTTTTTACTTTTTACTTTAAGCAAGAAAGCAAAACCAAAGAGATAACAGGCACACACGCAGACACACACATGCGCGCGTGCGTACGCGCGCACACAAACATACATGCATACACGCATTCACACACACACACACACACACACACACACACACACACACACACACACACACACACACACACACAAAGATAGGGAGGGGGAGGGAGGGAGAAAGATATATGTATGTATATATATATCTACATATATATGTATATATATATTATATTACTATATATATATATATATATATATATATATATATATATATAAGGAGAGAGAGAGAGAGAGAGAGTGAGAGAGTGAGAGAGAGAAAGAGGAATCACACAACAAACACAAATAGAAAAACGACATTTATCACTTTTAATCTACCCTGCTGTCCTTGATACAAAGCTGTGAATAAAGTGCATATTTGTTATCCACTACTAGTCAGACGTAAAGATGTACAGCATGCCTGTTGGTACAGTCGAAAAGCAAAATTGACTGTTGTAATGATATGGATTAAACAAAAGGGAACATAAACAGTTTACGTTAGGAAAAACGAATAAAATATAAGAGCAATAAAAAGATAATTAACCACGTACATACATGAACAAATACAGAAAATACATACATAACAACTATCACACGGAGAACAGAAGAATGATTCATGCTTCAGAGCGGAAACCCAAGGGACATCACCCTTGCATCAGTTGTGGACAAAAAAGCAGACGACAGCATGCAATGGAACGGCGGAACATCATCAGTCAGAGCGTCAAGGCAATGATTACCGCCATTACAACGTCCCTCTCTCGTCAGGTCAGCTCGACATTGCCAAGCCTTTCTGGACTTGTTTTGAAGGGACTGTGTATGCGGGTCGTGTTTTGTCCAGCCTGTTTTACACTTAAAAAGCACGTCTGTTAACATTCATTTATTCATTCAAGATCTGATGTCTTCAGATCAATCTCAGCACGCACCATAAAAGCTCTCCTTTGGCTGCCCATCTTAATCCTCCAATCATTGTAGAGGTGTCCTGTTTCATAGGACCCCTCTCCCCCTTTCTCCACACCTTCTCAAGGTCAAGACCTTGCTGACGCTTAGGGTTTGGGGTAGCATCAGGGGTTTTGCCAGAAAATAGTAGAATTGAAATTATTTGTATTGTATTGTATTGTATTGTAGTGTAGTGTAGTGTACTGTATATCATGATTTCCCTCAGAATGTGACAATTCAACAGTCTCATGGATACGTGTCTTGTTTATGGAATGTGGGGGTGAAGTGACTACATACATGTAGATAAATCTTGACAGTTTGAAAGTTAACGTGTGGTCCCAAGGAAATCTAATGTTTCCAGTAGGCTATCTACAAAGAAGTTTAGACATTCTCCCATTTTGTTAATTCTTTTTTTCTTCCCTTTTTCCAACCTTTGTCAAGTCATATCTGACTGGATGTTGAGGTGATAATAGTTGTTCATGGTTTCCTCTGCTGTCAGGTCGAGCAATTATCTATTGGTCAACAGTAGAGGGCTGTCTCTGTAATCGATAGATCCAACAAGTTATAATCAGTCATCCATAGCTTTTACCTGCTTGAGTCATGCCAACGTCAGGGTGGACTACTTTGGCTTTTTCCTTTTTTATATCGCATTTTTAAAGGATATTATTTCATCTTACCCAAGAGATATGCAAGTCTGTCTGTCTGTCCGTCTGACTCTCTGTTTCTCAGTCTGCTTGATTGTCTGTATGTCTGTTACCAAATTGTATTAGCAAGACTTCCTTGGCTTTCTCTAAATGGATTTTTACCCTATTCTAATCAGTTATGGATTTCATATATCACAAGTCCTGTGTGCCTCCAGGACCCAGACGGACACATGATGAGGAAACGTAACAAGCCACAGCCCCCACATCCAGCCCACTCACATTGAACCAAAGCAAAGAACCATGCAAATCAAAACTGAATAGGGGAAAAGTGAAAGCAGACATTGAAAAACAAACCAATTCACCTGCTCAAGACAAGAGTAACAGCTACATGTACATCTCCTTGACCATCCTATCTACCCTTAGTGCCCCCCCTCCCCCGATCTACATAATATAATAACTGACAATGCCATCATCTGGTATGTGATCCAAAATGATTAACAACTGCCGGCGTGTTTCTACAAAGCATCTCTTCCATTCATATTTTCTTCACTCCAAACTGCGTGGTTTATTTTCCCTCCTGCTGCGCATTTTCATTTAGCTACAAGTCATTTACTTAGTTGACCCTTTCACTCCCGCACCCTATCCGCCAGCTGTAAAATCTTGATCCGCTCACTCCCTCACCCTATCTACCAACTTCCTGCAGAAATATGCTGGAGAATAAGATGAGGGAGTCAAATGGTTAAAAGTGCTAAATGAATTGCTTTTTTTCCAGCCGTCCTCAAGCCTCTGATAACGTATCTACGTCGTGGAATCATGCTTCTAAATAGTATTACATTCATTCATTGTCATCATAAACGGTGCCGTTCCCATTTATCAGTCAGAGAAGTGGGTTGCTGTTGTTGTGGATTTTGTTATTTATTTTGATATTGTTTCTTCCTTTTTCTTAATGTTCCACAACTTGATCTTGAAAAAAAACCTGGTGGCTCAGGGTATTTTTGAAGCATGAAGTAGGGACGATGTGGTGTCCATCCTTATGACTGTGCAGCGTTAGCCAAACGTCCTCTACCACCATCCACCACTAAGATCTTTCCTTCAGCCTAACAGAGTTTTTACACTTGCTCAAGGGAGCGTCATCACTTACAGACATTCCACAAAGATATGCTGGCACTTGTCTTGTAGACACATTGAGCCTAGAATTGGCAAGGTCTTAAAACCTCAGTACTGACCAGGTCTTAAAGCTTCTGCATTGGCCAGGTCTTAAAGCTTCGGCATTGGTCAGGTCTTAACGTTTCAGCACTGGTCAGGTCTTAAAGCTTCAGCATTGCCAGATCTTAATGCTTCAGCGTTGGCCAGGTCTTAAAGCTTCAGCATTGATCAGGTCTTAAAGCTTCAGCGTTGGCCGGTCTTAAAGCTTCAGCATTGGTCAGGTCTTAAAGCTTCAGCACTGGTCAGGTCTTAAAGCTTCAGCGTTGGCCAGGTCTTAAAGCTTCAGCATTGCCAGATCTTAAAGCTTTGGCATTGGCCAGGTCTTAAAGCTTCAGCGCTGGTCAGGTCTTAAAGCTTCTGCATTGGCCAGGTCTTAAAGCTTCAGCATTGCCAGATCTTAAAGCTTCGGCATTGGCCAGGTCTTAAAGTTTCAGCATTGGACAGGTTTTAAAGCTTCAGCATTGGTCAGGTCTTAAAGCTTCAGCACTGGTCAGGTCTTAAAGCTTCAGCGTTGGCCAGGTCTTAAAGCTTCAGCATTGCCAGATCTTAAAGCTTTGGCATTGGCCAGGTCTTAAAGCTTCAGCGCTGGTCAGGTCTTAAAGCTTCTGCATTGGCCAGGTCTTAAAGCTTCAGCATTGCCAGATCTTAAAGCTTCGGCATTGGCCAGGTCTTAAAGTTTCAGCATTGGACAGGTTTTAAAGCTTCTGCATTGGCCAGGTCTTAAAGCTTCAGCACTGGTCAGGCCTTAAAGCTTCAGTGTTGGCGAGGTCTTAAAGCTTCAGTCACTGGCAAGGTCTTAAACATTCTGCATTGGCCAGGTCTTAAAGCTTCTGCAGTGACCAGGTCTTAAAGTTTCAGCACTGGCCAGATCTCAAAGCTTCAGCACTGGCCAGATCTTTAAAGCTTCAGCACTAACCAGGTTTTCAAAGCTTCAGCACTGGCCAGATCTCAAGCTTCAGCACTAACCAGGTTTCAAAGCTTCAGCACTGGCAGTCTCAAAGCTTCAGCACTAACAGGTTTAAAGCTTCTGACTGGCAAGGGTCTAGTGGAAGGCGAACTGAGTGATTTACTGACAGCTGTCTGTGTGTTTTATACAGGCTGTCTGTTTGTTTTATACAGGTTGTCTGTTGTTTTATACAGGCTGTCTGTTTGTTTTATATATACAGGCTGTCTGTTGTTTTATACAGTTGTCTGTTGTTTTATACAGGCTGTCTGTTGTTTTTATACAGGTTGTCTGTTTGTTTTATACAGGTTGTCTGTTGTTTTATACAGTTGTCTGTGTTTTTATACAGGCTGTCTGTGTTTTTTTATACAGGTTGTCTGTGTGTTTTATACAGGCTGTCTGGTTTTTATACAGGCTGTCTGTTGTTTTATACAGGTGTCTGTTGTGTTTATACAGGTGTCTGTTGTGTTTTATACAGGTTGTCTGTTTTTATACAGTTCTTTGTTATACGCTTTGTCTTTATACAGTGGTTTGTTTATACAGGTTGTTTGTTTTACAGTTGTCTGTGTTTTAACAGGTTGTGTTTATACATTGTCTGTGTTTATAGTGCTGTTTGTTATACACGTTGTTTATACAGTTCTTGTTTAACGTTCGTTTTTATACAGTGTTGTTGTTTTAACAGGTGTCTGTTTTTAACAGGTTCTGTTTTTTATACAGGTTGTTTGTTTTATACAGGTTGTTTGTTTTATACAGGCTTCTGTTGTTTATACAGGTGTCTGTTGTTTTATACAGGTTGTCTGTTGTTTATACAGGCTTCGTTTTTATACAGGTTCTGTTTTTTATACAGGTGTCGTGTTTAAACAGGTGTCTGTTTGTTTTCAGTTGTCTGTTTTTATACAGGTTGTCTGTGTTTATACAGGTGTCTGTTGTTATAAGGTGTCTGTGTTATACAGGTTGTCTGTTTTATCAGGTGTTTTATACAGGTTGTCTGTGTTTTATACAGGTGTCTGTTTTTATACAGGTTGTCTGTTGTTTTATACAGTTGTCTGTTTTTATACAGTTTCTGTTTTATACAGGTGTTGTTGTTTTTACATTGTTGTTTTACGTGCTGTTTTATACAGGTGTCTGTTTTTATACAGTGTCTGTTGTTTTATACAGTGTCTGTTGTTTTATACATTGTCTGTTTTATACAGGTGTCTGTTTTTATACAGTTGTGTTGTTTTACAGGTGTTGTTGTTTTATACAGTTGTCTGTGTTTATACAGCTGTCTGTTGTTTTATAAGTGTCTGTTTTTACAGTGTCTGTTGTTTTATACAGGTTGTCTGTTGTTTTATACAGGTGTTTTGTTTATACATTGTCTTGTGTTTATACGGTTGTTGTTGTTTATACAGGGTCTTGTTTTTACAGCTGTCTGTTGTTTTATACAGGTTCTGTTTTTATACAGTGTCTGTTTTATACAGGTGTCTGTTTTTATACAGGTGTCTGTGTTTTTATAAGTTGTCTGTGTGTTTATACGGCTGTCTTTGTTTTATACAGTGTCTGTGTTTTATACATGTCTGTGTGTTTTATACAGTGCTTTTGTTTATACAGTGTCTGTTGTTTTATAAGGTGTCTGTTTTTTATACAGTTGTCTGTTTTTTATACAGGTTGTCTGTGTTTATAATGTCTGTTGTTTATACAGGTTCTGTTGTTTTATACAGGTGTCTGTTTTATACAGGCTGTCTGTTTTATACGGTTGTCTGTTGTTTATAAGGTGTCTGTGTTTTATACAGGTTGTCTGTGTTTTTATACAGGTGTCTGTGTTTATACAGTTCTGTACGTGTTTGTTTATACAGGTCTTGTTTTATACAGGTTCTGTTGTTTTATACAGCGTCTGTGTTTTATACAGGTTGCTGTTATGTTTTTTTTTATAGGCTTTTTTATACAGTGTTTTTTAAGGTTTTGTTTTATACAGGTTTGTTTTATCAGGTTTGTCGGTTTATAAGTTGTTTGTTTACAGTGTGTGTAGTTTGTTTTATACGTTGTTTTTATAGTTGTTGTTTAAGTTGTTTAAGTGTTTTTTTTGTTTTTTGTTTTACAGGTGTCTGTTTTTATACAGTGTCTGTTTGTTTTATACAGGTTTGTTGTTTTATACAGGTTGTCTGTTTTATACAGGTTGTTGTTTATACAGGTCTTTTGTTTATACAGGTGTCTGTTTTAAGGCTGTTGTTGTTTTATACAGTTGTCTGTTGTTTTATACAGGTTGTCTGTTTTATACAGGTTGTCTGTTTGTTTTATACAGGTTGTCTGTTTGTTTTATACAGTCTGTCTGTTTGTTTTATACAGGCTGTCTGTTTTGTTTTATACAGTCTGTCTGTTTGTTTTTATACAGTCTGTCTGTTTGTTTTATAAGGCTGTCTGTTTGTTTTATACAGTCTGTCTGTTTGTTTTATACAGGCTGTCTGTTTGTTTTATACAGGCTGTCTGTTTGTTTTTATACAGGTTGTCTGTCTGTTTTATACAGGCTATCTGTTTGTTTTATACAGGCTGTCTGTTTGTTTTATACAGGCTGTCTGTTTGTTTTATACAGGCTATCTGTTTGTTTTATACAGGCTGTCTGTTTGTTTTATACAGGTTGTCTGTTTGTTTTATACAGGCTATCTGTTTTTATACAGGCTGTCTGTTTGTTTTATACAGGCTGTCTGTTTGTTTTATACAGGTTGTCTGTTTGTTTTATACAGGTTGTCTGTTTTATACAGGTTGTCTGTTTGTTTTATACAGGCTGTCTGTTTGTTTTATATAGGCTGTCTGTTTTTATACAGGTTGTCTGTTTGTTTTATACAGGCTGTCTGATTTATACATGTTGTCTGTTTGTTTTATACAGGTTGTCTGTTTGTTTTATACAGCTGTCTGTTTGTTTTATACAGGCTGTCTGTCTGTTTTATACAGGTTCTGTTTGTTTTATACAGGTGTCTGTTTTTATACATGTGTCTGTTTGTTTTATACAGGTTGTCTGTTGTTTTATACAGGCTGTCTGTTTGTTTTATACAGGCTGTCTGTTTTGTTTTAATTATACGGCTGTCTGTTTTATACAGTCTGTCTGTTTGTTTTTATAGGCTGCGTTGTTGTTTGTTTTATATAGCTGTCTGTTTGTTTTATACAGGTTGTACTGTTTTATACAGACAGACTGTATAAAACAAACAGATAGCCTGTATAAAACAAACAGATAGCCTGTATAAAACACAGAGCCTGTATAAAACAGACAGACAGCCTGTATAAAACAGACAAACAGCCTGTATAAAAGAAGCAGACAGCCTGTATAAATCAAACAGCCTGTAGAAAACAGACAGCCTGTATAAAACAAACAGACAACCTGTATAAAACAGACAGCCTGTATAAAAGAAGCAGACAGCCTTTATAAATCAAACAGCCTGTATAAAACAGAGAACCTGTATAAACTAACAGACAGCCTGTATAAAACATACAGCCTGTATAAAACAAACAGCCTGTATAAAACAGACAACCTGTATAATACAAACAGCCAGCCTGTATAAAACAAACAGCCAGCCTGTATAAAACAAAACAGCCAGCCTGTATAAAACACCATGCCTGTATAAAAACAACACAGCCAGCCTGTATAAAACAAAACAGCCAGCCTGTATAAAACAAAACAGCAGCCTGTATAAAACAGCCAGCCTGTATAAAACAACACAACAGCCTATAAAAACAGCCAGCCTTTTATAAAAACAACAACAGCCTATATAAAACAGCAGCCTGTATAAAAACAGCCAGCCTGTATAAACAACACAACCAGCCTATATAAAACAGCACAGCCTATAAAAAAAAAAAAAAAAAAAAAAAAAAAAAAAAAAAAAAAAAAAAAAAAAAAAAAAAAAAAAAAAAAAAAAAAAAAAAAAAAAAAAAAAAAAAAAAAAAAAAAAAAAAAAAAAAAAAAAAAAAAAAAAAAAAAAAAAAAAAAAAAAAAAAAAAAAAAAAAAAAAAAAAAAAAAAAAAAAAAAAAAAAAAAAAAAAAAAAAAAAAAAAAAAAAAAAAAAAAAAAAAAAAAAAAAAAAAAAAAAAAAAAAAAAAAAAAAAAAAAAAAAAAAAAAAAAAAAAAAAAAAAAAAAAAAAAAAAAAAAAAAAAAAAAAAAAAAAAAAAAAAAAAAAAAAAAAAAAAAAAAAAAAAAAAAAAAAAAAAAAAAAAAAAAAAAAAAAAAAAAAAAAAAAAAAAAAAAAAAAAAAAAAAAAAAAAAAAAAAAAAAAAAAAAAAAAAAAAAAAAAAAAAAAAAAAAAAAAAAAAAAAAAAAAAAAAAAAAAAAAAAAAAAAAAAAAAAAAAAAAAAAAAAAAAAAAAAAAAAAAAAAAAAAAAAAAAAAAAAAAAAAAAAAAAAAAAAAAAAAAAAAAAAAAAAAAAAAAAAAAAAAAAAAAAAAAAAAAAAAAAAAAAAAAAAAAAAAAAAAAAAAAAAAAAAAAAAAAAAAAAAAAAAAAAAAAAAAAAAAAAAAAAAAAAAAAAAAAAAAAAAAAAAAAAAAAAAAAAAAAAAAAAAAAAAAAAAAAAAAAAAAAAAAAAAAAAAAAAAAAAAAAAAAAAAAAAAAAAAAAAAAAAAAAAAAAAAAAAAAAAAAAAAAAAAAAAAAAAAAAAAAAAAAAAAAAAAAAAAAAAAAAAAAAAAAAAAAAAAAAAAAAAAAAAAAAAAAAAAAAAAAAAAAAAAAAAAAAAAAAAAAAAAAAAAAAAAAAAAAAAAACATGCAGCTGTTTGTTTAAAACAGCCTGTTAACAGCAGCTTGTTAAACAGCACATACAGTTTTCTTTTTATACCAGGTCTGTTTTTATACAGCTGCTGTTTTTAACAGGCTGTCTGTTTGTTATATAGGCTGCTGTTTTATACAGCCTTTTTATATAGGCTGCTGTTTGTTTTAACAGTCTGTCTTGTTTAAAGGTCTAACAGACAGCTGTATAAAACAAACAGTAGCCTGTATAAAACAAACAGAGCTGTATAAAAACAGAGCCTGTATAAAACAGCAGCAGCCTGTATAAAACAACAAACAGCCTGTATAAAAGAAGCAACAGCCTGTAAAATCAAACAGCCTGTAGAAAACAGAAGCCTGTATAAAACAACAGACAACCTGTATAAAACAGCCAGCCTATATAAAACAAAGCCAGCCTATATAAACAAAACAGCCAGCCTATATAAAACAAACAGCCAGCCTATATAAAAACAACAGCCTAAACACAGCCTATATAAAACAACACAGCCAGCCTATATAAAACAAACAGCCAGCCTATATAAAACAGCACAGCCAGCCTATATAAAAAACACACTAAAACAGCCAGCCTATATAAAACAAAACAGCCAGCCTATATAAAACAACAGCCAGCCTATATAAAACACACAGCCAGCCTATATAAAACACAACAGCCAGCCTATATAAAACAGCACAGCCAGCCTATATAAAACAACACAGCCAGCCTATATAAAACAACACAGCCAGCCTTATAAAACAAACAGCCAGCCTATATAAAACAACACAGCCAGCCTATATAAAACAAACAGCCAGCCTATATAAAAACAACTAAAACAAGCCAGCCTATATAAAACAACACAGCCAGCCTATATAAAACAAACAGCCAGCCTATATAAAACAACACAGCCAGCCTATATAAACAACACAGCCAGCCTATATAAAACAACACAGCCAGCCTTATAAAACAACACAGCCAGCCTATATAAAACACAGCCAGCCTATATAAAACAACACAGCCAGCCTATATAAAACAGCCAGCCTATATAAAACAACACAGCCAGCCTATATAAAACAGCCAGAGCCTATATAAAACAACACAGCCAGCCTATATAAAACAAACAGCCAGCCTATATAAAACCAAAACACAGCCAGCCTATATAAAAACAGCCAGCCTATATAAAACAACACAGCCAGCCTATATAAAACAGCCAGCCTGTATAAAACAACACAGCCAGCCTATATAAAACAACCAGCCTTAAAACACGCCAGCCTATATAAAACAACACAGCCAGCCTATATAAAAAAACAGCCAGCCTATATAAAACAGCCAGCCTTATAAAAACCAGCCTATATAAACACAGCCAGCCTATATAAACAAAACAGCCAGCCTATATAAACAACACAGCCTAAGCCTATATAAAACAACACAGCCAGCCTATATAAAACAAAACAGCCAGCCTATATAAAACAACACAGCCAGCCTATATAAAACAAACAGCCAGCCTATAAAACAGCAGCTATATAACAACACAGCCAGCCTATATAAAACAAACAGCCAGCCTATATAAAACAACACAGCCAGCCTATATAAAACAACCAGCAGCCTATATAAAACAAAACAGCCAGCCTATATAAAACAACACAGCCAGCCTATATAAAAACAACCAGCCTATATAAAACAACACAGCCAGCCTATATAAAACACACAGCCAGCCTATATAAAACAAACAGCCAGCCTATATAAAACAAACAGCCAGCCTATATAAAACAGCCAGCCTATATAAAACAAAACAGCCAGCCTATATAAAACAAACAGCCAGCCTATATAAAACAAAACAGCCAGCCTATATCAAACAGCCAGCCTATATAAAACAAACAGCCAGCCTATATCAAACAGCACATCAGCCAGCCTATATAAAACAAAACAGCCAGCCTTATACAAAACAGCCAGCCTATATACAAACACACAGCCAGCCTATATAAAACAAAACAGCCAGCCATATAAAACAAAACAGCCAGCCTATATAAAACAAACAGCCAGCCTAAAAAACAGCAGCCTATATAAAACAAAACAGCCAGCCTATATAAAACAAAACAGCCAGCCTATATCAAACAGCCAGCCTATATAAAACAAACACAGCCAGCCTATATAAAACAGCCAGCCTATATAAAACTAAAAAACAGCCAGCCTATATAAAACAACAGCCAGCCTATATAAAACACATATAACAAGCCAGCCTATATAAAACAGAAAAACAGCCAGCCTATATCAAACAGCCAGCCTATATAAAACAGCACAGCCAGCCTATATAAAACAAAACAGCCAGCCTTATAAAACAGCCAGCCTATATAAAACAAAACAGCCAGCCTATATAAAACAAAACAGCCAGCCTTATAAAACAGCCAGCCTATATAAAGCACCAGCCTATATAAAACAGCCAGTCTCTATAAAAACCGTGGCCTCAATGAGGATTGAACCCGCACTCTGTACGTTACCTGTATGGAGTTATAACCCACTGAGCCCAGGAGCCAGTATCAGTCTCTATGTTCTTTCTACTGCTATAGAAAATATATGCAAATACAATCAGCTCACAGATCTGGCTTGTCCCCGTTTCACAGGCTACCCAGCGGCAGGGCGCGTGCAGATAGATTACATCTCAGTCCCAGTTGTGTCTGATTGATTTACTGTTCACTCTCCAGGACGTAATGCTGGACTGGGATACAGGAGATACTGACAATTAGGCAAAGTGGAGGCACGTGTGATCTGCGAAAGGCTCAACACTAACTGCGCTTATATGCCTTTTTGTAACATACTAGCGTGTGCATTGTTAGCGTATGGCAACGAGGTTTTTATTAATCAGCTGAACAATGCAATATCTAGTTATGTGTCGAAGCTAAAGTGGGTTAGTACATTGGTGTACATCATTTATTTCAAACGTATCCAGAATCGGTTATTTTTCAGTTTTAATAGTTTTATTATCCACCAATCAATGATTAAACCGATATGTATTCATATCATAATTAGATAAATGGAAGGATGAAATAATACAAAAGTAAAGATATCATAAACTGCGGAATTTTTCACAAACTATTGTAATAGTGTTCCCTTCAAGCGCATGTTTGCCTCTCTCTCTCCCCTAAAGCATAATAATACACGTTCAGCTGAGTATAAAAATCACACTTTCAAACTGTATTCCAGAAGGTAAAGGGCAGGAGAAATGACGATAGACTCTTTGGTCGATCCAGTGGACGAACAGACATACACATTTTCTTTGCCTGTTGTGGGTCTTCATGTGGGTCTTCATATGGGTCATCATGTGGGTCATCACGTGGGTCTTCATGTGGGTCATCATGTGGGTCTTCGTGTGGGTCTCCATGTGGGTCATCATGTACATTATCATGTGGATCATTATGTGGGTCTTGATGTAGGTCTTTATGTAGGTCTTCATGTGGGTTTTCATTCAGGTCGTCATGTAGGTCTTCATGCAGGTCGTCATGTAGGTTTTCATGTGGATCTTCGTGTGGGTTTTCATGTGGGTCTTCATGTAGATCGTCATGCAAGTGCAAGGTCAGTCCTGGAGGCACATACAGGTACTGCGTGGTAAATAGTGTTATGGCCTTGGGTTCTGCATTAGTAAGACCCTCTTCAGGTGAATAGCAGCAGTTCTGGTCTGTTCAAATGTGATTGCTCCCTACGCGTTCTGTAGTCAGCCAGCGTACTATGTTTAAGGGAAGTATCCTCCCACTTGGTGGTGTTGGTGACACAGCTGATGAGGTTGGCCGTCACAATATCCTTGTACCGCTTAGGTGGTCTTCACTGATCAAGGTGTTAGCTTGCATCAGCTCTCCGTGTAACTGGGACCGGTTATCTGGGTTTGGATATTTCTGCACCAAACGTTAGAGGTGTTTTCCTTCATTAGTTTCCTTGAATCTTATTTTCACTTCTTCCACCACAGAGTTGTATGATCAGGCAGA
>JAPXFY010000016.1:31935058-31937558 GCA_030674185.1 Monoplex corrugatus | reverse complement strand
TAAGACAGGGAATGATACGTAGTAAAATTCACTGACTAAGAATATCACATGGTATTATGATCCGTAGTAAGTTCACAGTGACCTAAAACGTACCTAAAATCATCAACAGTAATGTTCGTCACACACCTTTTTCCTTTGTTGTTGTTATTGTTGTTGGTGTTTTGTTATTATTATTGCTGTTGTTGTTACTGTCCCTTACAAAAAGGAGAATGTTTTATTCTGGACATTTGCAGGCTCGCTTATCTTATTTATGTAACAGGGTACACATTTTACTGATATAATAGGAAGAATATGACTAGGGCATAGCACTTTACCAAAAGCTTTTGGTTGTATTTAAAATGTGTTTTACGGTTATATAACAGTCTGCTATTGTCCTCAATGCACGTCTTGATATGTTGTTCCACCGAAGCTTTTTGGGCGTCTCGGTGACCTTGAGAAATACTCCATTTTAATTTTCTCTAACAGTTGTTGTATAAAAATGGGACTGTTGGAATGGTCTCATGACCTTATTTCAAATATTCCATGTCTTCAAAGCCTGTACCGATGTCTAAATTCTATTGTAATACCGTTGGTTTCTAACAATTGTGTTGTTTTACTTCGTCAGCTGCACGGAAATTTGCAATGAGAAATGTGTGTGTTCGTCTTCTTTAAATCTGTTTTTCATAAAAAGAAAGATTATTAAATGTTCGTGTTCTCTCTCTCTCTCTCTCTCTCTCTCTCTCTCTCTCTCTCTCTCTCTCTCTCTCTCTCTCTCTCTCTCTCTTGTCTGATACACACAGACACACGCGCACAAGCAAAAATACGCGCACACATGCACGCATACACACAACACACACACACACACACACACACGCACGCACGCACGCACCAACACACACACACACACACACACACACACACACACACACACACACACAAATGCAATCACACGCACCCGCACACATAATAGAATGAGAGAAATCTCTCATTTCATTGTGAACTTCAGCATGAGTCATCCTTCCCATTACCCACATTTCACTGAGCCTTTTGATTGATGTGAACTGCTTGCTGAATTAAACAGTCTGTGTTCTGTTAGCTGTACAGAGACTTCTGTGTTTCTCACTTTTGTTTGATTGCTATTTTCGTATAGCTTGCCAAAACATTATGGAGAGATATACTGTTATGCGAAAAACATAAAACATTATTGAGAGACCTTCTGTACTATGCGTAAAACATAACATTACGGAGAGATAGACTGTTATGCGAAAAACATAAAACATTATTGAGAGACCTGCTGTATTATGCTAAAAACATAACATTACGGAGAGATAGACTGTTATGCGAAAAACATAAAACATTATTGAGAGACCTTCTGTACTATGCGTAAAACATAACATTACGGAGAGATAGACTGTTATGCGAAAAACATAAAAACATTATGGAGAGATCTGCTGTATTATGCTAAAAACATAACATTATAGAGAGGTCTACAGTACTATGCCAAAAACATAACAACATAATAGATAGGTCTATAGTACTATGCCAAAAACATAACAACATTATGGAGAGGTCTACAGTACTATGCGAAAAACATAACACCATTATAGAGAGGTCTACAGTACTATGCGAAAAACATAACAACATTATAGAGAGGTCTACAGTACTATGCCAAAAACATAACAACATCATGAAAAAAAACTAATGTATCATGCTAAAAACATAACAACAGAAAGAAAAAAAACAGCAAAAGAAAAACACACACACACACACACACACACACACACACACAACACACACACACACACACACACACACACACAAATATATATATATATATATATACACGCATTTGCACACGCACAACACATACGCACACACATACACATTCACACATACACACTCACACATACATGCACAATCACAAACAAACATTTATACACATACACAAATATATACACACATACACACAAACATTCACACACTCACATACTAACACTCATTCACGCGCACACACACACACACACACACACACACACACACACACACACACACACAACACACACACACACACACACACACGCATGCTCGCACGCACACTGTGTTAATTGATAGGGCTTCAAACGTTCAGACACATATGCTGTACATCACACAGAGGTACCTGAATATGTGACACGGTGGAGCGTCAGGCCAAAATTGATCGGCACTCTTATCTCACTCCACGGACATCCTGTACCATATGTTAAACCATTAGGGTTTAGTGCTAAGAGCTTTAGACAGAAAGAGCAGAAAAATGTGTTTGATTCACAAACATTCCAATGTTGTTTTGAAACGTGTATGCAATGTATAATATAGCAAGCTTTGTTTTAAATAATGAAAGTGGATAGTCAATAAAAAAAAAAAAGAGAGAAAGAGGAAGAGGGAGGGACGTAGATAGAGAGAGAAATGTTTACATAGAACACAATTCCAAACACTCAAAATGATACACAAAAGCACATTCTTTGGCGTAGAAAGTTTGGCTAAA
>JAPXFY010000016.1:31895058-31927558 GCA_030674185.1 Monoplex corrugatus | reverse complement strand
GAGAGAGAGGAGAGTGAGAGAGAGAGGGAGAGTGAGAGAGAGGGAGAGTGAGAGAGAGGGAGAGTGAGAGAGAGGGAGAGGGAGAGGAGAGAGAGAGAGGGAGAGTGGAGGGAGGTGAGAGAGAGGGAGAGTGAGAGAGAGGGAGGAGAGAGGGAGAGAGGAGGGAGAGTGAGAGAGAGAGGGAGAGTGAGAGGAGGGAGAGGAGAGAGGGAGAGTGAGAGAGGAGGGGAGAGTGAGGAGAGAGGAGAGTGAGAGAGAGAGGGAGAGTGAGAGAGAGGGAGAGTGAGAGAGAGGGAGAGTGAGAGAGAGAGAGGAGAGGAGGAGAGAGAGAGGAGGGAGAGAGAGGGAGAGGAGAGAGGAGGGAGAGTGAGGAGAGGGAGAGTGAGAGAGAGGGAGAGGAGAGGGAGAGGAGAGGGAGAGTTGGAGAGAGGGAGAGTGAGAGAGAGGGAGAGTGAGAGAGGAGAGAGGGAGAGTGAGAGAGAGGGGAGAGTGAGAGAGAGGGGAGAGTGAGAGAGGGAGAGTGAGAGGAGAGGGAGAGAGGTGAGAGAGGAGAGGAGAGGAGAGAGGAGAGTGAGAGAGGGAGAGTGAGAGGAGGGAGAGGAGGAGAGAGAGAGAGAGGGAGAGGAGGGAGAGAGAGGGAGAGTGAGAGAGAGGGAGAGAGAGGAGAGAGGGAGAGTGAGAGAGAGGGAGAGGAGTAGGGAGGAGAGGGAGAGTGAGAGAGAGGGAGAGTGAGAGAGAGGAGAGAGTGAGAGAGAGGGAGAGTGAGAGAGGAGGGAGAGGGAGGAGAGGGGAGAGAGAGGGAGAGTGAGAGAGAGGGAGAGGGAGAGAGAGAGGAGAGAGAGAGAGGGGAGAGTGAGAGAGTGAGAGAGAGGGAGAGTGAGAGAGAGGGAGATGAGAGAGAGGAGGGAGAGTGAGAGAGAGAGAGGGAGAGTGAGAGAGAGGGAGAGTGAGAGAGAGGGAGTGAGAGGAGGGAGGAGAGGAGGGAGAGTGAGAGAGAGAGGGAGGAGAGAGAGAGAGAGGGAGAGTGAGAGAGAGAGAGAGGAGAGAGAGAGAGGGGAGAGTGAGAGAGAGGGAGAGGGAGAGCGAGAGGGAGAGTGGAGAGAGGGAGGTGAGGAGAGGGAGAGTGAGAGAGAGGGAGAGTGAGAGAGAGAGAGAGGGAGAGTGAGAGAGAGGAGAGGGAGAGTGAGAGAGAGGGAGAGTGAGAGAGAGAGGGAGAGGGGAAGAGGGAGAGTGAGAGGAGGAGAGGAGAGGAGGGAGAGTGAGAGAGAGGGAGAGTGAGAGAGAGAGGGAGGTGAGAGAGAGGGAGAGTGAGAGAGAGGGAGAGGAGGAGGGAGAGGGAGAGTGAGAGAGGGAGAGTGAGAGAGAGAGAGAGGGAGAGTGAGAGACGAGGGAGAGGGAGAGAGAGCAGAGAGGGAGAGTGAGAGGGAGGCGAGAGGAGGGAGAGTGAGAAGAGGAGGAGAGTGAGAGACGAGTGAGGAGAGGGAGAGTGAGAGAGAGGAGAGTGAGAGAGAGGGAGGGAGAGAGGGGAGAGTGAGAGAGAGGGAGAGTGAGAGAGAGAGGGGGAGTGAGAGATCTTTTTTCATTTCCCCCTCTTTCCTATTCTCTTTTCTCTTTTCCCTCTTCTTCCTTTCCTTCTTTTTTCCTTTCTATTTCTTTTTCCCTTTTTATTCTCTTTCTTTTTTCCTTTTTTTTTTTCTCTTTCTTTTTTTTTTTCTATCCTTTTTCTTTTTTTTCCCCTTTTTTCTCTCTTTTCTATTTTCCCCCTCCTCTTTTCTTTTTTTTTCTCCTTTCTTCTTTCTTCTTTTTCTTTTTTTTCCTTTTTTCTTTTTTTTCTTCTTTCCCTTTCTTCCTCTTCTCCTTTCTGTTCTTTCTTTTCTCCTTCTTTTCCCCCTTCTCTTCTCCCTTCTCTTCTCTTTTCTCTCTTGTCTCTTTCTTCTTTTTTTTCCCTTTTTCTTCTTTCTTTCTCTCTTTCCCTTCTTCTCCTCTTCTTCCTCTTTCTTTTTTTCTTTCTCTCATTTCTCTTTTTCCTCTTTTCTTCTCTCTATTCTTTTTTTCTTTCTTCTCTTTTTCTTTCTCCTCTTTTCTCTTTTCTCTTTCTCCTTGTTTTCTCTCTTCTTTTCTTTCTTTCTTCTTCTTTTCTTCTTTCCTTTCTCTTCCTCTTTCTTCCTTTTCTTCTTCTTTTTTCTTTTCTTTCTTCCTCTCTTTCTTTTTCTTCTTTCTTCCTTCTTTCTTTTCTCTTTTTCTCTTTCTCTTCTTCTTCTTTTCTCTTTCTTTTCCTCTCTTTCTTTCTCTTCTCTTCTTTCTTTCTTCCTTTCCTTCTTGTTTCTCTTCTCTCTTCTCTTCTTTTCTCTCTTCTTCTTTTTCCTTTCTTTCTCTTCTTCCTCTTTCTTCTCTTTCTTCTTCTTTCTTCTCTCTTTCTTCTCTTCTCTTCCTCTCTCTCTTCTTTCTCATTCTCTCTTTTTCTCTCTCTTCTTTCTTCTTCCTCTTTCCTTCTCTTCTCTTCCCTCTTCTCCTTCTCTTCTTCTTCTCCTCCTTTCTTTGCTCTTCTTCTCTTCTCTCTTTTTTTCTCTTTCTTCTTCTTTTCTCCTTCTCTCTTTTTCTCCCTTCTATTCTTTTCCTTCTCTCTCTTCTTCTCTTCCTTCTTCTCTTTTCTCCTCTCTTCTTTCTTCTTCTCTTTCTTCTCTTCTCTTTTCTCTTTTCTCTCTTCTTCCTTTCTCCTCTTCTTTCTTTCTTCTCTTCTCTCTTCCTCTCTATTCTTCTCTCTTCTCTCTTCTCTTCTTTCTCTTCTTCCTTCTCTTCTCTTTCTATTCTCTTCTCTTTTCTCTTTTCTTTTCTTCTCTTTCTTCTTTCTTCTTCTCTCATCTTTCTCTCTCTTCTCTTTCTCTTCTCTTCTTCCTCTATCTCTCTCTTTCTCTTTCTCTCCTTCTCTCTTCTCCTTTCTCATCTTTTCTTCTTCTTTCTTCTTCTTTCTGTCTCTTTCTTTTCTCTTCTCTCCTCTTCTTTCTCTTCTTCTTCTCTTTCTTTCTCTCTTCTTCCTCTTCTCTCTCTCTTCTCTCTCCCTCTTCTCTTTCTCTCTCTTTCCCTCTTCTTCTTCTTCTTCTTCTTCTCTCTTCTTCTTCTCTCTCTTCCTTCTCTCTTTTCTCTTCTCTCCTTCTTCTCTTCTCTTCTCTTTCTCTTCTCCTCTTCTCTTCTCTTTCTCTTTTCCTCTCTCTTCCTCTTCTCTTCTCTCTCTCTCTTCTTCTTCCTTCTTCTTTTCTCTTCTCTTTTCTTTCTCCTTCTCTTTCCTTTCTTCTCTCTTCTCTTCTTCTTCTCTTTCTCTCTCTTCTTTTCTTCTCTTTCTTTCTTCTCTCTCTTCTCCTTCCTCTCTCTCTTCTCTCTTTCTTCTCTTTCTTTCTTCTTCTTCTTTCTCTTCTTTCTTCTCTCTTCTCTCATTCTTCTCTTTCTCTTTCTTTCTCTCTCTTCTCTCTCTTCTCTTCTCTCTCTTTCTCTCTCTTTCTCTTTCTTCTCTCTTTCTCTTCCTTCTTCTTCTCTCTCTTTCTCTTCTCTTCTTTCTCTTCTCTCTTCTCTTCTTTTATCTTCTTTCTTTCTCTATCTCTCTCTTCTTCTCTTCTCTCCTCTCTCTTTCTCTTCTTCTCTCTTCTCTCTCTTCTCTTTCTCTTTCTTCTCTCTTTCTTTCTCTCTTCCTCTTTCCTCTTTTTCTCTATCTCTCTTTTCTTCTCTCTTTCTCTTCTCTCTTCTTCTTCTTTTCTCTTTTCTTCTTCTCTCTTTCTCTCTCTCCTTTCTCTCTTCTCTTCTTCTCTCTTTCTTTCTCTCTCTTCTTCTTTCTCTCTCTTTCTCCTCTCTCTCTCTCTTTCTCTTCCTCTCTTCTTATCTTCTTTTCTTTTATCTCTCTCTTTCTCTCTTCTCTCTTTCTCTCTCTCTCTTTCTCTTCTCTTCTCTTCTCTTCTCTCTCCTTCTATCTCTCTTTTCTTCTTCTCTTCTCTATCTTTCTTTCTCTCTCTACACAATGTGCCTGTAATCTTGATGGCAATCGAAGATGGCAGAGCGCCAAAAGTGTGAGAGAGTGTTAGCTGAAAACAATAGCGTCTGTCGAGTAAGGCCGAAGTGTTTTATAGCCCCAGCAAATTGTTCAGTGATGGAATGTCCTCGTTCGTGTATGTATCCAGTGCACAGTCATCTGCAAGGAAAATTTCCTGTAGTTAGTATATACACAGTCTTAAGTATGTTGTGTTGAAATGTACTTACCCGTATACAGTCGTAGATCTAGCAACAACAAAATCATCAACAACAGCAAAAGCAACAACAACGACGTACACACACATATGTACACAGACATGTACACGGTCAATGAACTAGTCGGCGGAAAAGTGAACAGTTGTTCAGTCTTTATGTGAATGGGATGAAGACACAGAAAAGAAGGAATGTGAAATGAAAGAAAGAAAAGGAGAGAAAGAAAGAAAGAAAGAAAGAAAGAAAGAAAACTTGATAAACAGTGTCAGACAAAAATCTTCAGTATTTGTATGTGTAGTCATCATCATCATCAGGTGCCCTGCCGCATGGCGTTGGCGATCATGGACTTCCATCTGCCTCTATCTCTCGTTGCCCCTAGCATCTCCCCCCACCCTCCCCGTCCCCAGCCATTCTGCAAGTCTGTCCAGCATTTTCTCCCTGGGTCCACCCGGTGCTCTCTTTCCCTCCAGCTTTCCCGTTGTGACCAGATGCTCCAAATCCCCCTTCCTCATATAATGGCCAATTAATGTTGCCTGTCTTTTCCTAATCTTCCTTATGAGTGATCTACTTGTGTCTGCCTCCATCAAGACTGTCTCGTTTGTTTTCTTTGCTGTCCATGGAACCCTCAACATTCTTCTTAGAAACCACATCTCGGCTGCCTCAATCTTGTTCTGGCTTTGTTTGTTGACTGTTCACGCCTCGCATTCGTACAACAATATTGGTTCTATATAACATTCAAGAACTCTCTTCCTGATGTTAATTGATAGGCATTTGTTGGTAAGAATGCTTGTCATCTTCTTGAATGCTGTTTTGGCTTGGCCGATTCTGCCGGCTATTTCTGATGTGCATCTGCCGTCTGATGAAATGATCGTTCCCAGGTATTTGAATTTATCAACCTGTGTCAAGGTTCTGCCATTTGCTGTTATTTTGCATGAGGGGATTTCATGTTTTTTACTGATCACCATGACTTCAGTCTTCCTGCTGTTTAGTTCCAGCCCCTTACCTTTGCTTTCTATTTCTAGTATATTTATTCACAAGCTTTTGTAGGTCTCTTTCATTTTCTGCAATTAGCACGGTGTCATCTGCATATCGAATGTTGTTTATCATTTTCACTCCAACCTTTAATCCAGGGTCTTCTTCTAGGTTGCTCATGATGATTTCGCTGTAAAGTGAAAGATCTGGTGACAAAACACAACCCTGTCTGATATTTTGGAAAGAGCTTACATTGTTTTCTATTCTCATTGCAGCTGTTTGTTCCCAATACATATTTCTGATTATTCCTAGATCTTTTCCATCAATATTGAGTCTTTCTAGTTGGTTGATTAATTCATCATGTCTTACCCGATCGAAAGCCTTGGTGTAGTCAACAAAGCATAAATATAAATCCTTATTCACCTCAATTGACCTCTCTATGATAGTTCTTAGGATGTATATGGCATTAATAGTTCCTTTCCCTTCTACAAATCCACACTGTTCTTCTGCTATTTCTCTTTTGATTCTATTCCTTGTCCTCATCATGATTATTCTTAACAGGAGTTTTGTTACATGACTCATCAAACTGATTGTGCGATGGAGTTCGCATTCTATAGCCCCTGTCTTCTTTGGAAGTGCAATGAAAATTGGTTTTGACATATCTTGGGGATTTTTCTAGTGTCGTAAACTTCATTTAGGAGGACTGTTATTTTTTCTATGCCAAATTCCTCCAGGGCTTCAATCATCTCTGTAGTAATGTTGTCTGGTCCTGGGGCTTTTCCCGGTTTCATCTTTTTCAGTGCCGCTCTAACTTCATCTTTCATTATGGGTGGTCCTTCAAAGTTCTTTTTTATAATGTGTTCTTCGTTTCTGTCATCTCAAAAAGGTCTTTAATGTACTCTCCCCATCTGTCTAATATTTGTCTTTTTCCATGATAAGCGTGCCATCTTTCGATTTCAAGCAACCAGTTGATGTGCATGTATTTTTTCTGTGGACAATTTCTTCAATTCGTCTGTACATACCCTGAGGATCCGTTTGGTGTCGGTCTTCCATTTCTTTGCAGTTTGATTTCAGCCAAGCTTCCTTAGCTTCATTGCACCTATTCCTGATCTCCTTGTTTATCTTCCTGTAAATCTCCTCATTTCTCTTTGCCTTCCTCCTTTCCTCCATCAAGCCCAAACTTTCATTAGTCATCCAGTTCTTTTTTGCTTTTCTATCTGCTTTAGGGATTTCTTCACAAGCTTCATTTATCGAATTCCTCAACTTTGTCCATTGTTCCTCACTGTCACCAGCGTCTTCCAGAGCACTGAATTTGTTTTGAACATGTACATTACATTTTTACGTATCCCTTCATCTGTCTTTAAGAGTCCAAGGTTTAATTTGATGTTGTTTTTGGTCTGTTTCCTTTTCATCAATTTCAGTCTAAATCTTCCCACTACAGGATTGTGGTCACTGTTGCAGTCTGCGCCTGGTAGTGTTTTAGCTGACAGCAAAGAATTTCTAAATCTTTTTTTGATCAGGATGTAGTCAATCTGATTTTTGGTATTATCTCCTGGACTCATCCAAGTCCATTTTCTTCTATTAGGCTGCTCAAGCCAGGTGTTTCCTACTATAAACTCATTCATCTGTGCCCATTCTACAAGTTTCTCACCCTTTCATTTTGCGTACCAAGGCCATGAGGTCCAACTATATCCTCCACCCTATCCTGTCCCACTTTAGCATTAAAATCTCCCATTATTACAGTAACTTCTTGAGATTTACATTGGACTTTGGCCATCTCTAATACTTCGTAGAAGTTTTCGATGTCTTCCTGAGAACTTGCGGATGTTGGTGCATACACCTGAATGATGTTGATATCAATTGGTTTGCCTCCGAATTTGACCAGCAAAACTCTTTCGGACACAGCCCAGTATCCCTTAACTGCTTTTGATTTGTCTTTGTCCATCATGATGCCTACTCCTCTTTCAAGTGAGTTACCACCAGAGTATATCATTGTGTATTCTCCTGATGTTATCATGCCTGCCCCCTTCCATCTCACTTCCCCTAGTCCTAAAATACCAATGTTAATTCTTTCCATCTCTGTCTTGATATTTTCTAATTTACCTTTTTTAACAATGTTCTTATATTCCATGTTGCAACTTTGATGTTTTTAAATGTGAGTTTAGGGTTCGCAGCAACTTGCTGACGGTCTGGTGTCACCTGCGCCTCATGACGGTCCCTACCGGACGAAGCTGCTCCAACGGAGCACCTATTTACGTCGTTGTCTTTGATCTTTTTGTTTCTGTCCATGATAACCTAGGAAAAATTACGATGGTGGTTTCCCGTTGCCTTCCATCGGTTTGTGTACGGTCTCTCCGCTAGTCTTACTCTCCCCGAGATGTCCACAAGGCAGTGGAGCTATTCACCCATAGCTTGGGGGTCTGGTTCGTGGGCACCAGGGCGTATCCACACGCCGGTGGGCCTGCATGCCTCACGTCTGGGGGCCAGACCTCCTCCGAATCCTACGAGATTCAGCCTGAGTCCGTGAGGTGCTCAGTTACCGCCTGTCGCCACGAGGAGGCACAGCGTAGGGCTTGCTGATGAAGAGGCTATGTACTGACAGGAAGAGACTTACGCCCCCTGCTCTTCTTTTCGCACAGCAGTGCTAGCCAGCGGTGCAGGCTGAAGCCGACACACTAGACGCATCACTTCTGCCAATATGACAAGTATGGGTAGTGAAAGGAAAAAACAAGTCACTCCATGTTTTATTATGTGTATCCTAAGACATCGGTGCATGAACGGCAATGCAGCATAACGTGACATTTTGTTTTGTGTTTTTGTTTGTTTGCTTTTTGTAGAAAACAACAATCAAAAATCATTTTGCAGAACATGTTTCGCTTTTTTTCTTGCATGTTGTGGCTTGATGAAAGGCTGAATTATCTAGCTGGTAGAGATTTATAGAGGAACCAGAAAAAACACAAGAGGAATACGAACGCGTATTTAATACAAAAGGCAAGACAGGCACAAATTTTCGGCCAACTGGCCTTTGTCAAGCGTAAGATTACAAACAAACAAACACCAGATACAAACATTTTAAAGACTGAAACTTCCCTGCTGCTGTGTCCAATGTAAGAAAGGGAATAAACTGACTAAGATGTTTTTTCTGGTTCCTGTTTGCTTGAACGCGGGCAGTCACACTTGTTTTGGATTAGATTTATACAGGTTTTGCCATTTTGATGGTTATGTTACGTTACGTATCTGAAACCTTGTGGATCTTTGGCGCACCGCTGTTGACTTTGGGACGAATGTCCTTCATCTGTTCTGGTTCTCCTGCCACTCTCTGAGAACTGCTGAAATTGTGTGCTTTTACAATCCTGCAGATGCACACACACACACACACACACACACACACACACACACACACACACACACACACACACACATACACACACACACACACACACACACACACACACACACACACACACACACACACACACAAATCCACATCAGATAGACAATTTTGCTTTGTGTACATTTATAGCTTATTGTTGTTGTTTTATAAATACAGCAGCAAACAGGAATTATTTATTTCGAAGTCCCGAACGCAAGCATATTTTAATCTTTTTTTCTGTGATCAAGCAGAAAGGTTCATTATCTCATGTGTTCGTCCAGCTTTCTTTCATGACAAAGCAGATTAAGTCACTGTCTGTCTAACATCAACCTACTGTGGTGCAAGTTCCATATTTTTCTTTTAGTGATCGTTCCAGTTCTTTCCAACACTGTCTGAATATATTGGCAGTAGTAAGTGATTTTTGTTTTGTTTTGTCTGGTTTTTTGTTTGTTTTTGTTTTATTTTGTTTGTTTTTCTGAGAAGTTGTACAGGGGTGCAAAAGTAGGTATACAGTAAGTATCACATCATTATTGTAATGCTTAATTCCGCTCTCGATTAGAGGAGTGTGTGAGTACCGACGGCAAGCAGTTTGAGTATCTGAGGGATTAAGGCTGTGCTTGTTATTACATGTATATGCAATGTTCATTTGTTTGTATAATAAATGCAATGAGTATTGTACGTGTTTTCTTTTTTCATAACTGTATACCTACTTTTGCAACCCCCCTGTATTTATCACTATTTGCTATACCAGTTGTTCTGCAAACATTGAAATGTCTCTGCATTTTGACTTGAGACTATTTAGAGTTTATTTCCTTTATTTCTTTATGAATTTTTAGCACTTTTTTCCAGCGACTCACAGCATTGAACGTTCAGTCCTAATGTACAAATAGTCTTATAACAACAAGCATTATTCTGCCCAAGAAGGCGGACATCACAAGCCAATTTTAACGCTTCATTTCACAAATCGCTGTTTGCATCTTGGAAGATTATTTTATTGGTACCTGTTTTATTGTCTTCAAACACTTGAATACTGAAAATATTATTTCAGAATTCTTTTTTTTTCTGGAAAGGTTCTCCAATTAAGAAAGTCATGATAATGCAATATGTTTTTCAATAAGCAATGTGTTGTTCTGTACCTATGTTTGTAGTAGAATATTTCATGTCCAATCATAGTTTTCGTTGAATAAATAGGTTCTGTCAATAGATGTTATTCTTTGTTTACAGTCATCTGTTGACAGAAATGTGACAACGGAACATACAGGTTTCCAGAATGTGCTAAGTGTTCTTTTTGTAAAACAGTATGCCCCATAATGTTTTATTAAGTCAGCTTCCAGGCATAAAGGGTGTATAATCCTTGTCTACATCGGTTTCTAATAAACAGTGTTTTTTAATTAATGTCGATTTTTAGCTTTCGTGTAGACAGCGATACTTGGAATACCTATTCATTCACCTTACATCTCGTGTACAGCGCTGTTCTCTAAATGTGATGGCTTTTAGTCCCATACAAACTTGCAACACGTCTTTTGTAATCGTTTAATATCAGAATCAGAACGATTTGGAAGCAATATTCAAAGGTCTGGATAAACATCAAGGAATTTAAGACTGCGAGTTCAAAGATCTTATCTTCTTTTAAGTTTTATTCTTTCTTTACTAATGAATTCTTTTTAATAGCGAAGACATTTACACCCGTTCCTCTCAACCTCTCCCCCTCCCAAAAGAAAAAAGAAAAGAAACCGTGAAACCCGTTCACTTTCAGTGTAAGGATAATGCCTTCCATTTTCTCTTTTCAAAGTTTACTGAGTTCCAAAGTTCATCTAGTTCAATGTAATTCTTAAAGGCTCCCTTTAAAAGAGGGACTGTCATGTATAGGCCCGGGTGTGTGTGTGTGTGTGTGTGTGTGTGTGTGTGTTGTGTGTTGTGTGTGTGTGTGTGTGTGTGTGTGTGTGTGTGTGTGTGTGTGTGTGTGTGTGTGTGTGTGTGTGTGTTTGTACGTGTGTGCGTGTTTGTGTCTGTGTGTCTATCTGTCTCTGTAATTAAAATACGTGGACACGATATTCTCAGATCTTTCTGAGTGGATCTTCACCAAATTTCGTTCAAAACCCTGGACTGTTAAGGAGTAGCTGCAAGATAATTTTGGAAGATAACACGCAAAAGTCCCCCCCACCCCCACCCCCACCCCCCCCCCCCCCCCTGGGATGCCGGCTGCTCTTTCAGTATAGATTATATTCCCATCTTCTGGAAATTCTGTACTAGAGACTTTCTGTTTTCTGTCATTCTGTTTCTGCCTTGCTTTTTCGCCTTTTGTCATCTTTTCCTGTAATTTTCTGCCCTGCTGATCCATTTGCTAGCTTGTGTTCCTAAAACCTTGCATATTTTCTCTTAGGATTAATGGTTGGATGCATCTATTAAGTGCATTTTTGGCTCTTGAAAAATGATATGCAGAGGCAATTTTGGGTAAGATTGGCTCTTTTATATATTTTTAATGCCCTTAGTTATGTTTTGATTTGTATTCAGGTCTGGTTTTTTAAACCCTCTGATGACAAATTGAAAGGAGTGGTCGATGCCAAGGATATATCCTTAGATTGTGTGCGAAAATGCATTGATATATGTACTCACTTTGCTTTCCAGAATTTTTTCCCCAATGATATATTGTGTACGTTTTGAGGTGGTTATCGTGCTTGTATGACTCTGCGCAGTCGGCTGGGCTTTAAACAAAACTAACAAAACCAATAATACCAAGGTCAATGTCACATAGACCAAAAAGTGACTAACAGCAGTTTTTGAGGAAAGTGATTATTCCTTTCGATATGTCTGGCTCTGCACTTTGATGGTTAAAGTCATATCTTGCACTTTGATGGTTAAAGTCATATCTTACACTTTGATGGTTAAAGTCATACTTTACACTTTGATGGTTAAAGTCATATCTTACACTTTTATGGTTAAGGTCATGCCTTACACTTTTATGGTTAAAGTCATGCCTTACACTTTTATGGTTAAAGTCATGCCTTACACTTTTATGGTTAAAGTCATGCCTTACACTTTTATGGTTAAGGTCATGCCTTACACTTTTATGGTTAAAGTCAGCCTTACACTTTTATGGTTAAAGTCATATCTTACACTTGTATGGTTAAAGTCATATCTTACACTTTGATGGTTAATGTCATATCTTACACTTTGATGGTTAAAGTCATATCTTACACTTTTATGGTTAAAGTCATATCTTACACTTTGATGGTTAAAATCATATCTTACACTTTGATGGTTAAAGTCATATCTTACACTTTTATGGTTAAAGTCATATCTTACACTTTGATGGTTAAAGTCATATCTTACACTTTGATGGTTAAAGTCATATCTTACACTTTGATGGTTAAGGTCATGCCTTACACTTTGACGGTTAAAGTCATATCTTACACTTTGATGGTTAAGGTCATATCTTACACTTTGATGGTTAAAGTCATACTTTACACTTTGATGGTTAAAGTCATATCTTACACTTTGATGGTTAAAGTCATATCTTACACTTTGATGGTTAAAGTCATATCTTACACTTTGATGGTTAAAGTCATATCTTACACTTTGATGGTTAAAGTCATATCTTACACTTTGATGGTTAAAGTCATATCTTACACTTTGATGGTTAAAGTCATATCTTACACTTTGATGGTTAAAGTCATATCTTACACTTTGATGGTTAAAGTCATATCTTACACTTTGATGGTTAAAGTCATATCTTACACTTTTATGGTTAAAGTCATATCTTACACTTTGATGGTTAAAGTCATATCTTACACTTTTATGGTTAAAGTCATATCTTACACTTTGATGGTTAAAGTCATATCTTACACTTTTATGGTTAAAGTCATATCTTACACTTTGATGGTTAAGGTCATATCTTACACTTTGATGGTTAAAGTCATATCTTACACTTTGATGGTTAAAGTCATATCTTACACTTTTATGGTTAAAGTCATGCCTTACACTTTTATGGTTAAAGTCATATCTTACACTTTTATGGTTAAAGTCATGCCTTACACTTTGATGGTTAAAGTCATATCTTACACTTTTATGGTTAAAGTCATATCTTACACTTTTATGGTTAAAGTCATGCCTTACACTTTTATGGTTAAAGTCATATCTTACACTTTGATGGTTAAAGTCATATCTTACACTTTGATGGTTAAAGTCATATCTTACACTTTGATGGTTAAAGTCATATCTTACACTTTGATGGTTAAAGTCATATCTTACACTTTGATGGTTAAAGTCATATCTTACACTTTTATGGTTAAAGTCATATCTTACACTTTTATGGTTAAAGTCATATCTTACACTTTTATGGTTAAAGTCATATCTTACACTTTGATGGTTAAAGTCATATCTTACACTTTTATGGTTAAAGTCATATCTTACACTTTGATGGTTAAGGTCATATCTTACACTTTGATGGTTAAAGTCATATCTTACACTTTGATGGTTAAAGTCATATCTTACACTTTTATGGTTAAAGTCATGCCTTACACTTTTATGGTTAAAGTCATATCTTACACTTTTATGGTTAAAGTCATGCCTTACACTTTGATGGTTAAAGTCATATCTTACACTTTTATGGTTAAAGTCATATCTTACACTTTTATGGTTAAAGTCATGCCTTACACTTTTATGGTTAAAGTCATATCTTACACTTTGATGGTTAAAGTCATATCTTACACTTTGATGGTTAAAGTCATATCTTACACTTTTATGGTTAAAGTCATGCCTTACACTTTTATGGTTAAAGTCATATCTTACACTTTTATGGTTAAAGTCATATCTTACACTTTTATGGTTAAAGTCATATCTTACACTTTTATGGTTAAAGTCATGCCTTACACTTTTATGGTTAAGGTCATGCCTTACACGTCGCTACCAAGCTGTCTCAGTTAATGCAATCCTTTCCACTCCTTCATTCTTGCAATTTGGTGTTCTTCAAGGCTCTGTACTGGGTCCCATTTCATTTGTTCTTTACATTTATCCCGTCGCTAATATTGCCATTTTCTTTGTATTTCCATTGAGACTTGTGCAGGTGGTACAAAGCTGTTTGTTTCTTGAACAAGATTTTTTCTACCATCCGAGCTATCAAGATACATCTCAGACATAAAAAGGGAGATGACAGGTGTTAACTCAAACTGAATGACAACAAAACCGAAGCCGTTGTCTTCAAGTCTTGTGCAGGCAACTTCCTTACGTGTTGGCAGTGACAGCAATGTATCAAAAACAAGACATTTTTACACAAACCGGCTGGGTGTGTTGATACATACAGTCAAAGTGTATTTCACTTTGGCCACAGCATGCAACATAAGACCTGACTTGTTTACAGACATCTTAATACTCCCGTCGTCGTGATGATGACAGCTTAGTGTTCCACAGGTCCCGTTCTTCTCCATCTCCTTTTCAACCACCATTTCAAAACCATAGGGCTTGCGAAGGCTCGAGGAGTCTGCCAGATAATAGACAACAGATTTGGTTGGAGCGCATATGGAATTGCCTGAGAACGATGTGCCCCTCTCGAACCTCTTGTGGTGGTGTGGAATTCGTTTATGCGTATCTAGAAAGCCTCCGCTCTTACCAGCAACAGCACTAGTATGTGCCTTTGTCCTGTCAAGATTAGAACGCCTAATCTCGGAAAATTACAAAATGTTCAACATTCTGCTGCAAGACCAGATTGGAAGGCTTTCAAGTGATAAAATCATCTTCAGCTCTTTCTTCTTCAAACTTCTTTCGCTCTCACGATGTCCAAGCTCTCAAATCTCTGTTACATCGTTTTTCTTTGAAACCATCACTTCCTATATTTCTCTTCTCCTACTTGTTTGTATTCCTTCTAGATGACTCTAGTCATCATCAGACAAACGCATTCTGTGTATTCTTCATGCTTCTACAACGTTTCTTTGTTTCCTTTCCAGCACTGTAACCAGGGAATGTGCTTACCTTAAATATTTGTCTTCTTGTATGAGAGGCCTTTAGATAGTTGTGCTAGATAATATTAACTGTCAAAGTTTGGCAAGTTTGCTTCAGTGTTGTGTTTTCGCCAGAAGAGTTCTTGGGTAGGTGTTTGTATTTATCTACTTGCGTGCGTGTTTGACGCCTGTGAATCAACGCGTGTCTGTGTGTATGTCTATATGTTTGTGCATGCATATGTGTTCAATACAATCTTTTTCGTCCACTGTTATAGACGGTTGACGGAAGTATTCCTCGTGGGTTGATATGGAAAAGTGTTCACCATGCGTTCATACAAAAGATTGTAACATACACGGATACGATACTGGTGTCTTCTTTTTTTGTTCTAAGTCATACGTTGCTGACTGATTGATTAATGTTTATTCGTGTTTTCATGGATGGGATTTTCTGTAGGATGCAAAGTGCTCAGGAGTTTGTTTTCTGGGATATTGTGCTATACAAATCTGTATCATTGTTATGTCAACGTGGATATTCAGTCTGTTGTGTACTTTTGAAGACTCTTTCTTTGCGTTTGTCTCTCAAATATGTGTGTGTATATGTGTGTGTTTATGAGTGTTTGGGTATATGTGTGCGTGCGTGTGTGTGTATGTATGCGTGTATGTGTGTGTGTGTGTGTTTGTTTTGTGTGTGTGTGTGGGGGGGGGGGTTTGCGTTTGTGTGTGTGGGTGTTTGGATGTTTGTATTGTTTTCAGTGTGTGTGTGGGAGGGGGGGGGGGGGTACGCGCCTACATCATCGCCAAAGAAAAAACAAGCGAAGAAGGATGAAAGAAAGAAAAAGTAAAATTAGAGTCACACAGATTCAGATTCAAAGTGACGTATGAAAGATGGGTGTAAGACAGCATCTCACTAATGTCATAACCATGACAAAAGCACTCATGTCAAAAGTATGATATCAAATAAATTAGGTTCCAGCTGAAAAGTTTTGTATAGATAACGTGCCGGATTAGAATTATGCATGACGTTTTTGTCTATCGATGCCATTAATGAATGTTTACAATCGAAACAAATATGACTGTCGATATATTTTACTGGTCTGACAAATATTGTAGCTTGGTTCGGCGCACTTCAAAAAGTTTGCATCAAGGACAGTTAGCGGAGAGAGCCAGCAAAACATAAAGCTTTCATTGTGCATAGCCGTCTTCTCTTGACAAGCCATCAACATTCTTTGACAGCATAAGGGACTCAGTGGTTGCTGGAGGCAGCATCGCGTGTGATCGATGCAGTCTGTAGTTTATCTTCTCTGCTTGGAACGTTGACACAGTTTGGATCTGGTTGTTCAAGCTTTCATCTTTAATGAGTGGCCCGTCTGATCTTCCATACTCTGAAGCAAAGCAGGAAACATAATTCAGACAGGAAAGGGACAGACAGGCACTGACAGCACACACACACACACACACACACACACACACACACACACACACACACACACACACACACACACACACTCACACACACACACACACACACATATATATATATATACATACATACATACATACATACATACATACATACACATACATACATACATACATACATACACACATACATACATACATACATACACATACACACATACATACATACATAAATACATACATACACACATACACACATACACACATACAACATACAAAATACTACATACATACATACACACACATACAGTACAACATACAGAGAACTCAAAACGCAGAACCTTTAATGTACATGATGTCCGGCCACAACACAACCAGTGGAACGACTGGGAATGGGATTCCAATTTTGTTCCTGTTCTAAATGTCAAGAACAATTTTGTGTAATCCAGTCATATAGTATTGCATGTACATTCTTACATTACAGACTTGCAGAGTGGCTGAAGACAGGGAGGCTGGAAGAGATGCTTGAGGCAACAAGAGATAGAACAGATGGAAGTCCATAATCGCCAACGCCATGCGGCAAGGCACCTGATTGATGATGAATGATGATGATGATGATGATGATGATGATGGATGATGATTCTTACATTTATATCACCTACTTGGAACGACAGTTTTTTAGTCCTCGTTCTTTTGACTTTTTCTGTCAATGATAATGAAATTACCACTATATCAATTCATCTTTAAGTCGATCAATCAATCAGCATATTTATCAAAACTCAATGTTCAATTACTCAGACATATCAATCCAACTGATTCAGCCCAGAATAATTCCATCCCTTCAATTCATCCACCTATCAACCGCTTAGGCAAATGATGCTTGACAAGTAAATCAATACAGTTCATCATTTAATTAGCTAACATTCAAGTTAACTAACAATTAAACAACCACTTGATAACAATCATCCCGATTAGTGACCGATCAATCAGGCAATCAATTAATCTCTGGAACAATCAGTTATCGAGTCAATCAGTCAAGGTTCACCTTTCAGCAGTCAGCTAATTAAAAGAACTAATCAATACATAACCAGTCAAGTAGTTGAACACTAAAAAATTAATATTCAGCCAGTTGACAAGTCAGTTCACAGATCAATCAGTTCATCAGTCAGCTGATTCTTGACAACTAACAAATTAATCAATAACTAACTCTCAATCCTCCATTGACTGATCATTATCAATTAATTATGTCAACCAGGTAATCAATCCATTCATCCATCTTTTATCTATCTTTAGTCCGCCCATCCATCCTTTATGCTTTGGTTGTTAGCAGCTGCTGGTGAGTATAGCACGATGGAGGACGAAGTGAAAATGCAGGTAGCTAAGCTGCCGGTGACCTTGACAGATTTGGCCACTGGGGAAGTGTACTGCACTGCATCATGTGAAGCATCTAACTCGCTGATCTGATGCAGGCCTCATGATGATCGCTGGCGCGTTAAACACAGGGAAGCGTTATATGGTAGTTTAAAGTAGAGACAGCCAGTTTTTCAACGAAGAAAAAACAAACAGTTATAAGGTAATTTAAAATAGAGACGGCCAACGTTTCAAAAGGGGAAAAACAGTTGTCTGGTAGTTTAAAATAGAGACAGCCAATTTTCCAAAAGAGGAAAAACAGTTATATGGTAGTTTAAAGTAGAGGCAGCCAGTTTTCCAAAGAGGAAAAAACAGTTATATGGTAGTTTAAAGTAGACACAGCCAACTTTGCGAAGAGGAAAAAAGTTATATGGTAGTTTAAACTAGAGACTGCCAGTTTTGCAAAGAGGAAACACAGCCATATGGTAGTTTAAAGTAGAGACTGCCAGTTTTGCAAAGAGGAAACACAGCCATATGGTAGTTTAAAGTAGAGACAGCCAGTTTTTCAAAGAGGTAAAAACAGTTATATGGTAGTTTAAAGAAGAGGCAGCCAGAATTGCAAAGAGGTAAAAACAGCGATATGGTAGTTTAAACTAGAGACAGCCAATTTAACAGCGATATGGTAGTTTAAAGTAGAGACAGCCAATTTAACAGCGATATGGTAGTTTAAACTAGAGACAGCCAATTTAACAGCGATATGGTAGTTTAAACTAGAGACAGCCAATTTAACAGCGATATGGTAGTTTAAACTAGAGGACAGCAATTACAGCAATTGGTAGTTTAACTAAGACAGCCAATTAACAGCGATAGGTAGTTTAAAGTAGAGGGAGTCAGTTTTCAAGAAGAAAAAAGTACCTGTTCGTTAAAGTAGAGACAGCCACTTTTTCGAAAAGGAAACAAATCCTCCACGAGTCACGATTAAAAACGCAACGTAAACGTGAAATAAAAGGGAAAAAACCAACCAAGTCAATCAGCGTGTGATAGCAGTGACCGGGAGGTATACTGATACAGATATTGAAACGGCTCTGTTGTATTTTGGCAAATTCTCAGGGAGGTGCTTTAACACAGTACAAGTTTTATTTATGAATACCTGAAGGTTCTTACAATTGATCATGTTTTTGACTTGTGACTAACAACAGCGAGTGGTCACCAAACAGTTGCCAACAGAGAGTGGTCACCAAACAGTTGCCAACAGAGAGTGGTCACAAACAGTTGCCAACAGAGAGTGGTCACAAGACAGTTGCCAACAGAGAGTGGTCACAAGACAGTTGCCAACAGAGAGTGGTCACAAGACAGTTGCCAACAGAGAGTGGTCACAAGACAGTTGCCAACAGAGAGTGGTCACAAGACAGTTGCCAACAGAGAGTGGTCACAAGACAGTTGCCAACAGAGAGTAGTCACAAGACAGTTGCCAACAGAGAGTGGTCACAAAACAGTTGCCAACAGAAAGTGGTCACAAACAGTTGCCAACAGAGAGTGGTCACAAAACAGTTGCCGACAGAGAGTGGTCACAAGACAGTTGCCAACAGAGAGTGGTCACAAGACAGTTGCCAACAGAGAGTGGTCACAAAACAGTTGCCAACAGAGAGTGGTCACAAAACAGTTGCCAACAGAGAGTGGTCACAAAACAGTTGCCAACAGAGAGTGGTCACAAGACAGTTGCCAACAGAGAGTGGTCACAAGGCAGTTGCCAACAGAGAGTGGTCACAAGACAGTTGCCAACAGAGAGTGGTCACCAAAACAGTTGCCAACAGAGAGTGGTCACCAAACAGTTGCCAACAGAGAGTGGTCACCAAACAGTTGCCAACAGAGAGTGGTCACAAAACAGTTGCCAACAGCGAGTGGTCACAAAACAGTTGCCAACAGAGAGTGGTCACAAAACAATTGCCAACAGCGAGTGGTCACAAAACAGTTGCCAACAGCAGTGGTCACAAGACAGTTGCTAACAAAGACTGAACTCCAATTCCTAACAGAGAGTGGCCACCAAACATTTGCTAACAGAGAGTCGCTAACGGAGACCTGCTACTAAAGAGTTGCTAATAAAGCTTGTAAACTAAGGGTTGCTAATGAAGAACTGGTAATAAAGAGTTGCTTCCAAAGAGTTGTTAAAACATTTGCTAATAAAAAGGGTTGTGAGTTGAATGCCACTGCAATGGTGTGAATTATGAAAAGAAAAGTGGTTGTGACTGCGACTGAAAAACACACCATGTGAAACTAAACCACTTGTGTATAAACCTCCATTCTGTTTCGGAAACAATAGTAATTAATACTTGGATGTTTATGCCCATACTTAAATGTAAATGATTTGCCATCAATACTGTAAAAGAAGGCGATGATACTGTGGCTTGACAATTTTGCCCACACTTTCTTCCTACACCCCACACCCAAAGCACCAGAAGAAGGAAAGAAAAGCCTTCCGTGCTCAATGTTTTCATCGTGTCGCCCTT
Organism: Monoplex corrugatus; assembly: GCA_030674185.1. Lineage (NCBI taxonomy): Eukaryota > Metazoa > Mollusca > Gastropoda > Littorinimorpha > Ranellidae > Monoplex > Monoplex corrugatus. Next base: position 31,907,771 of record JAPXFY010000016.1, on the reverse strand, counting down.
CCGCTCACCTCTTAATGTGTTGCCTCAGCAAACGAGCGGAACATCTAAGACAACACGAGCTTATCTCCATCTATTTACACGCTACATCTCACCTCGCCTTCATGTAGCAAGCGGCTTGTGAGATAAAACAGGGTCCACACGTCTGATGAGAAGGTCGTGAAGCTAATGTTGGCGCTGATATAAATGACCACATGTTCCCTTCAACTTGGTTGTGCATGTGATCTTATAACAAAAGGTTGTTGTTGTTATTGCTGTTTTTCCATTACCTTTTGCGCGGGGGGGGGGGGGGGTGAGTAGATGAAGGTAGGGGGAATGATAGAGAGCACTTATTTCCGCTGAAGCCTGCAAGTCAGTGAAGATGTGAAACATCGTTTCCTTTGGAGCTGTAGTGTGGAACACAATCTTTACTCTCTCTTCTCTCTGTCTCTCTGTCTCACTCTCTGTTTTCGTGTTTTTCTCGCACTTATCTTTTTCTTTGCTCTTGCTCTCTTCTCTCTCTCTCTCTCTCTCTCTCTCTCTCTCTCTCTCTCTCTCTCTCTTCTCTCTCTCTCTCTCTCTTTTATGCTGTTGTTTGCGTTCATTTCATCTCCATGTTTCATTCAGATTTCTTCTCTTCTGATAAACTTGCATCTGGTGACTGTTTCTTCTCAATGTTTTGTGGGTCTTCTTTCTTGTTTTGTTTTGTTTTGTTGATGTTTTTGTTTTCTTATCGGTTTTTAGTACAGTGTAGTTCTGCTTTCGGCTGCTTTGTTGGCTGGTTAGACTTTTGTTCGATTTAGTTTCTGTGATGGTTTCCATGGTTAAGATTTGAAGTGCTGGTTTCGTGAAGTTTGCTGTTACTCTGTCGTCTGGTCCTTGTGCTTTACACTCACCAGTCAAACACTCACCAGTCAAACACAATTAACAATCATCGCTGCTAATCATCATCATCATGTGCCATGCCGTATGGCGTTGGCGATCATGGCCCTTCATACGAATCTATCTGCTGTTGCTGCCAGTATATCTTCAATTCCTTCTGTCTTCATCCACTCTGCAAAACTAATATTTTCTTCCTGTGTCTACCTAGAGCTCTTTTTCCTTCTAAGCTTTTTTTTGTTGTTGTTGTGAGTTGGTGTTGAATTTTCTCTTGCCTCCTAAAATGTCTTATAAATGTTGCTTGTCTTTTCCTGATCTTCTTCATTATTGTGCTTTTTGTTTTGTTTCTTTCAAGACTGTCTCTTTTGTATACATTAAGAATCTCTCTCTCTCTCTCTCTCTCTCTCTCTCTTTCTCTGTCTGTCTGTATCTCTCTCTATCTCTCTCTTTCTCTGTCTGTCTGTTTGTTTGTCTATCTGTCTGTCTGTCTGTCTCTCTCTCTCTCTCTCTCTCTCTCTCTCTCTCTCTCTCTCTCTCTCTCTGCGCCTCACTCTCTCTTCACGGGGTTTGATGTAGGCATTATATGTATAAAAAGTTTGTTGGTTTCAGTTTGAAATAGAGAAGATAGATTCTTTAACGGTTACATCTGCATACAAATACACGATGTTCAGAAGCTTGATTCCACATTCACTTTATTGACAGATGAAATTTTGATAGCAGTTGTTCTTGGACAGCGATTGTATTACCACTGATTTATTTTGTAGGATTGACGTGCACATAGTTCGTATCACACATTCTGATACTTGGTGCATATACTGTTGTAGTGATTCTTGTGTTTAAGAATTGTTTTCCCCAACGTGTCGTCTGCGGGCATGAGGAATTTAATCAGATTTTGGCGTTATGTGTGAAGTTAGATCATAGATGTTGATGCCTAACAAGATTATTGAGCCTTCCTCAGAAGGGAACAACCATACATGGTTGGCGTGATCGTGAGACAATCCTGCGGCCTGTGTCTGTTTGGGGACTGAACCTAAGACCCCTGACTTATCAGCATGATACTAACCAACTGAACTAATAGGCCACTGATTTAGTTTACTTTGTTAACAGTATTATCAGCATGACACTTTGACCAACTGAACTAATAAGCCGCTGAATTAGTTCATAATTGGGTGTGCGCTTGTTTCTTCTTTCCTGTTATCTTTGGCGATGTAAGGCCTTGACGAAGATGTGCCAACATTTTCAAATCTAATGAGAAATAAACATTATCATTGGGTGTCCATGGGTCTTGATGCTTTGGTTGCTTAGAGCTCTTGACGAGGTTGTGCCAAGGTTTTGAAATCTAATGAAACGTGAACATTATGAGGAGTGTCTGTTGATCCAGATGTTTTTCTTGTCTTCCAGTATGAGTTATTGGAGTTCGGGGAAGTTTGTATAAGGTAATGTTGATATGCCAACACTACAGGAACTGATCTCCATCTGTTTACCTGTTCTACTCTCCTTACAGCTTATTTCATGCATATGTTGAAGGGAATACATAGTCAAGTTTTTTTCTGTTTGTAAATACTCTCTCTCTCTCTTTCTTTCTTTTTTCTCGCTCTCATTTTCTCCCTCCTTCTCTCTTTCACTCCCCCTTCTCTCTCTCTCTCTCTCTCTCTCTCTCTCTCTCTCTCTTGTTCTCTGTGCATGTAAGTGTGTGTGGGGGGGGGGGGAGTGGAAGAGGGGAGTGCATGCACGCACAGTGCTCTTCTCTCTCTCTCATTCTCTCTCTTTATTTCTCTTTCTATTTTTCCCTCCCTTCTCTCTCTCCATCTCTCTGTCTTCTCCCTCTATATTGTTTTCTCTCTGTCTCTCTGTCTCTCTGTTTGCCTCTGTCTCTGTCTCTGCCTCTCTCTCTTTCTCTCTCTCTCTCTCTCTCTCTGACAGGCTGGGGTTCCGTCTGCTATCTCCGACTGGTGGGTAAGGGATAGAACTTTTCCCCATCTTCCAGGTCAACATGTGTGCACATCTACCAGTGCCTAAGCCTCCTTCATGTGTGTATGCATGCAGAATATCAAATATGTACATGTAAGGATTACGTAGGCTTAAGTCATCTCTCTGTCTCTGTGTCTTTGTCTGTCTGTCTCTGTCTCTGTCTCATTTTATGCAGTCATATTTTTTATTCTAATCTCCATTTTTCATTCATATCAGATGGAGGGAGATTTCTCTCTCTCTCTCTCTCTCTCTCTTTTCTCCCTCTCTCTCTCTCTTTCTCTGTCTCTCTCTCTCTCCTCTCACTCTCGCTCTCATTCTCTCTCTCCCCCTCTCTCTCTCTCTCCCCTCTCTCTCTCCTCTCTCTCTGTCTCTATCCCCCCTCTCTCTCTCCCTCTGTCTCCTCTTCTCCCTCTTCTCCCCTCTCTCTCCCTCTGTCTCTCTCCCTCTCTCTCCCCTCTCTCTCCCTCTCTCCCCTCTCTCTCCCTCTCTCTCTCCCCCTCTCTCTCCCCTCTCTCCCTCTCCTCTCTCTCTCTCTCTAGTCTGTATTACTGTGAGTCCAGCTGTCAGGCCAGGTTGGTGCTATGGACGCTGTACAACAGCAGTGTCACTATAATGTGTCCCACTGTCATGCACGAAAGGCGTATAGCGACATCTTTGTACGGTGGTCAGACGTCTTCCCACTTGCCAACCACCATGCTCTTCAAAATAGTCCAACATGGTTGAGTCATTCTATTAATCTTCCTTCCCATCACCGACCCCACTTTCTTTTTACTTGGTGGACCCCCTCTTTTCTGAATATTTCTCTAGAAAAACACGCATTGTGCGCGTGGCCGTGCGCGTGTGTGTCTGTGTGTGTGCGCGCGCGCGTGTGCATGTGTTTGTGTGTGAGTGTGAGTGTGAGTGTGTGTGTTTTGTGTGTGTGTGTGTTGTGTGTGTGTGTGAGTATGTGTGTGTGTGTGTTGTGTGTGTGTGATTGTGTGTGTGTGTGTGTGTGTGGTGATGACTGTGTGTGTGTGTATGTGTGTGTGATTGTGAGTGTGTGTGTGTGTGTGTGTGTGAGACTGTGTGTGTGTGTGTGTGAGTGTGAGATGTTTTGTGTGTGTGTGTGTGTGTGTGTGTGTGTGTGTGTTGTGTGTGTGTGTGTGTGTGTGTATGGTGTGTGTGTGTGAGTGTGTGTGTGGTGTGTGTGTGTGTGTGTGTGTGTGTGTGTTGTGTGTGTGTGTGTGTGGGTGTGTGTGTGTGTGTGTGTGTGGTTGGTGTACGTTGCACGTTTATACGCTTACTCACTTAAGCTTCTGTGGTACTCAGGGATGATCTTTCACCCATTTTAAGGTTTAGTAACCTTCACGTATGGTCGCTCTGTGTTAACATTTGACATTTTATGGTTCGCTTTTGATTCACTACTAGAGATAGATGGACATCTTTGATTTATTTATATCAAATGATATTTGAACTTGGCTGATTAAGTGTGCTAATTGTATGGTCATATTTCAATAGGATAATAATTATGGCTAGTTTGCTGTCAACGTGGAATCGGAACATAGATATCTAAGAGATTATCTCACAGCAGTGTAGATTCTCCACTAGAATGTTGCTGTATTCTGACATATCATGGTAGCGATTGTGAACTCCCTCATTTTCAAAATATTTTTGATAATGAGTGTGTCAGTATATTACAAAATTGGAATAACTGGTATAATTTCATGCCAACTTTTGGTATGGGTAATCATTACAATGGCACAGTGATCTGAAAAGCAACAACTACAACAGCAGCGAATACACAAAGAAAAATTAAACACAGCAAGTACATGATCCCGAATCATATATACAACATTTCTCACTCACTTTCAGTAATCTGCTTGCATCTTACGTATATAACAGCTCCCAGAGACACACCAGAACTGTGCTAAAATGTTGATGAACTACTGTGAATGTTAAAGTACAATTACAGATTTTTGTTCAAGTTTCACCACATTGTGTCTCACACTCTTTCTTTTCTATCCGTTTCACACTCAAGCTACCAAAAACTGATAACAAAAAGAGAACAGTAACCCTAATTCTAACCCTCACCCTAACCCTAAATCCTATCCCTAAACCCTAACACTAACCCTAACACTAACCCTCCCCGAAACCTAAACCCTAAACCCTAACCCTAAACTGATAACAAAAAGGGAACCCTGACCATAACTCCGAATCCTATCCCTAAACCCTAACATTAACCCTAACCCTAACCATCCCCTTCAACCTAAACCCTAAACCCTAACCCTAACTCAAGGAACCAAAAACTGAAAGCAGAAAGAAAACCTAACCCTTACCCTAACCCTAACCTTAATCCTAACGCTAACCCTATCCCTAACCCTAACTCTTACCCCTAACCCTAACCCTAACTCTAACCCCTAACCCCAACCCTAACCCAACTCTAACCCTAACCTCAACCCTAACCCAACTCTAACCCTAACCCGAACCTACATGTAGCCCTGTTGTTGTTAATGCTAATTATGGTTATACATGTGTTTTTGTTACTTGTTTGACACAGTCATCAGTGCTTAGACCCCAACGATGACAAATCGAGATGGTGCTTGAAAAGTCTTCTATTGAAAGTCCAGCTGTCTGAAAACGACCTTAGACGACACGATACTTACAGATGCAACTCCACCGGACCGATTATATACTGTGTACTCAGCGTAAACTTCTTATCACCAAAATCCTCTTCCAACGGCAAAATACTTCAGGAAAACGTGGATGAACCCCGCTTCAAGCAGTGACATATACAACACTGTTTCAGTGTGTGTATATTACATCATGCATGAACAGAGCTGACTGCTGGTAATACTTTCAGTGTCAGTTCCTCAAGATAACGTCACTGCGCTTGGAATAAATTCCATGTGCACTGACGCAACTGATGCCACGTGAGGGAGAAGATCCAGACTGATCACGGCACAAATCTTAAGCCTGCACATAAACCCACAAGCCGGCCAGGTCCAGAGGTCCTACTTAGCCTACTGGTTTAAAACATTCTGTGCCGAGGATCGAAACCACCACCCTGGCGTTATCAACATGGTGCTTTAACCAACAAAGCTAACACAGCAATCGTAAAAGCTACACCCTGCTGGTTTTGAAAAATCAGTCACGGACAGTGTCCGGATGTTGCAAAAACAGCCAAAGCCTCTCTGAAGAGACACTTCAGGAAAAAAAATAGGGACAGAATGGACATCCTTCGAAGAAATTACCAAAATGCACTGTGCTGGATACTCCGGGTTTGGTAAAACGTGACTGTAATAAAGACAAACACACTAAGCGCCCCACAGAAACATGAAAGACAAAGACTGACGCGTGAAGGGCAAATACATGTCAACGCTTACCACTATGATGAAAACAGATAAACTAAAATAGTGCAAATTAAAATGGCAATGCAAATGAATTACAGTAATGTATCTACTTCCATATATGTAAATCGGTCGTGTAAAAAGCAATAAAGAGATCAGCAAGCTCATTGACATACTCCGCACCACTCACAAGAAAAAAATTCAGCGACCAAAACAGGAAGCGAAAACACCGGCAAATAAAGCAGCTTGTCCAACAAATGCTGTGGCAATTGAAGAGCTAATATTGGTAGACATACATCTGGTACAGCACCCCTCAATACCTCTGACCACTCCATATCGCTGACAGAGAAAATAACATTTTAACAAGCTGGACTGAGCATGAGGGTTGGGAAAGAGATCTTCCATCCTATGCCAAGATTACAAAAGCCTAGAAACGAGTCAGGCACCAAAAGCTGATAGTATTCATGCAAAGGAATGTGAGTGAGATAGTCTTGAACAATATGAAACTGATGTATCAGTCTATATGGCAGAAAGAGAAGAAGATCCCGACTATAAGGATGCAGTGATCACGCACGTTTACAACAGAAAAGGAGATAGAACTTTATCATCATGGGATAATCTGGCTATAGAAGACTAGCTGAGAACATTCCGCCATCACTGACCTTAGGCAAACGGTAGGGTGTTACAATTCACATCACGACACTAGCCATGTTTAGGCCCACACCGTTTTTGGCTTCTGCTGCTTCACCACCTCCATTGTCAACAACAACCAAGAGATAAAAACTGTGGACTCAGTCTGCTACCTGGGCAGTACAGTGCACAGCAATGGATGTACCGATGCTGATATGATGCTGTCTCATCTCTCACAATGTTGAATTAAACAATGTGGCAAGACTGCGTGGCTTCAGGCTCGCCACAAATATGCCGTGTACAGAGCAGAGTACTGAGCACAGAGCAGAGTACTGCATACCCTGGCGTACTGCTGCGACACCTGGACTAACCTACCATCGGCATCTTTAACAGCTAGAGAAAAAGTGTTAGTGCAAGATCTGCAACATCACGTAGCAAAATCGAGCGTCCAACCTTCAAATTTTGAAGAATTGTGGATTGTTAAGCATTGAGTATCCATCCATGAAGTGCCAAGCATACTGAACGGGACACACTGTCCATGTGGACAACAACTGTATCCTTAAGAGAACTGAAATAAAGACACTATGACCGGGAAGACCATTACAGCATAAAAGATACAAGAAATCTCTGAAAGCCAATTTTATCAGTGCGGGCGAATTCAACACCACTAGCTGTCAAGACACTGTCTGCAAAAGATCATGCTGACTGTATCAATACACACGGGGTACAAATACATTTAAAAAATTTAAACAATGCAGAACGGTGCCGTTAGCAAAAGATGGACTGACGGAAATATAAACCCAGGACTGCATGTTTTTTCTTTTCCTGTGCAGTGCCTGCAGAAGTACATGTATCTTCTGGATTGTCTTCTATCCCACATGAAGACCCATACAAGGCACACAAGACCAGTACGCCCACCGCTCTGTCAGATCGACTGAAGAGTTCATCATCATCACCATCATCATACATTTTGTTAGTCATGTTAGTCTTGTCAGACGTTTCTGCCTTTGTTACTGCTATTACCATATTGCTGTATTTGCTTGACGTTTTGTATTTTTTGTCCCATCTATTTCTCTCTCTTTCATATAAAGATCTGGTAAATGTCAGAAGCTCTTAAGCTAAAAAATGTACTAGTGTTTTAATGGAAGGAGAAATGTTGGACAGTGGCGCTGAGCACCTGAATACAATAAACCAAGACGGTCAAGTCTTTCTAAGAAATCTCCCTTTTTACTGAAATATGGTACAACTTCCAGATACTTAATGCTACCAATTTTGAAGAACAAGGTCTCCCAACAGTGTAAAAATCGCTACTCACAGTTCCGTAGCTTTCGATGGCGTTCTCGCCATCTTCGTCAGCGCTCTAATGCTGTCTGCGTGAATCTCTACTCAGATCTCGCGAACATGGGATGAACCCAGTTCACGAGATCGAATCAGAGAATGGTACACCGGGGGCAGGGTGTAACGGCCCCGGTCCCTGTTGAGCGGGGGGTTGGTGGCTGCGATGTAGATGGCCTCCTTGACTCCTCGCTGGAACCACTTATTTTCTCTGTCCAGGATGTTGACATTGTCCGCACTGAATTGATGTTTTTCGGCGTGTAGGTGAGCTCCTACTGGAGAAGAGTCCCTCTTGTGTTCTGTTAGTCTCTTCTGAAGGGGGCGTTCAGTTTCACCGACATAATGTTGGTTACAGTCCTGGCAGTCTATTCTGTATATAATGCCAGCTTTGTCGAGTTTGCTGGTTTTGTCCTTGGGGGTGACCAGCTGGCTGCGTATGGTGTTGGAAGGTTTGGAATGTACAGCCACCCCCAGTTTTCTGATCTTTCTGGACAGAGCGTCACTCACACCTCCTACGTATGGGATGGTGATGTGTCCCTTGCGCTGGTGTTGTTTCACTGGCTGTTGGGATGCGGTGTTGGATTTCCTGCCTCCCGGGCTGTTCCAGGCCCACTTTTTGTAGCCCGAGATGGTGAGCACTTTTTTCAGGTGGTTTGTCTCCTTGTCTTTTGCCTCTTGGGTACTGCATATGGTGTTAGCTCTGTGGGTAAGGGTTCGAATCACTCCCAGTTTGTGTTCAAGGGGCTGGTGGCTGTCGAACTGTAAATATTGGTCCGTATGAGTTGGTTTACGGTAGACCGAGAAGGATAGAATGCCATCAGTTCTGGTGATGAGGGTGTCCAGCATGGCTATGGAGTTGTTCTGTTCCACTTCCCTCGTGAATTTGATGGCTGGGTGTTGGTTGTTCAGATGTTCTGTGAACTGTTCGACCAGTTGCTGGGGGAGGATAGTCATGGTGTCGTCTACGTAGCGCCCCCAGTATCGTGGTGGGGAGTGGAAAGAAGCCAATGCTTTCTCTTCAAAATCCTCCATGAACAGGTTGGCTACTATTGGGCTTACTGGGGAGCCCATGGCTGCTCCTTCTTTTTGTTGGTAGAATTCACCTTGGAAGGTGAAGTAGGTGGTGGTGAGGCAGCAGGACAAGAGTTCACATACGTCGTCCACTGTGAGAGATGTACGTTGGTGGAGGGTTTGGTCGTTTTGTAACCTTCGGCGTATGATCTCTATGCTTTCTTTCACTGGTACGCTGGTAAATAGGGCAGAGACATCATATGACACAAGGAGTTCATCATGAGCGAGGGTGTAGTTCCAGATACTTATTTTTCAAGGTTACTGTGACCGTGAAGAAGCTATGGTTGAACAAAACTTGACGTGCATCAAGAACCATGGTAGACTGTCAGAGTAGACAGGTCTTCAGTGTTGTCAAAAGCTGTTGACAAAATGGTCACACACATTCCTTAGGAAGTGATGATTTTGAGCACTTTAAATTTCGTCCCTTGATCATGACCTTGGAGATTTGCTTCCAAACATATAAAGTAATACATTTTAGTGCTCTATTGTTACGGTGACGAGTGAAAGTAAAGACAGTTGACTCCCCTGCAACTGTACAGACAGACAGAAAGGCAAAAAACAAGCAGACGAAATGAATTTTTTACTCAAAAGAACAAACTGCCTGACCTAAACTATGAAACGAAAAAACTAAACTTTGAGGAATACAACGCAAGAAAAGGAAATAAAAAGAAGAAAAAGGGAAAAGAACAAAGCTTGCTGTGTTGGGGAACAGCCCAGCAGACCCTCCCAGAGCGTTGTCAGTGTTCATGTCCTTCAATGGAAAGGTCCTATGCTTCCAAAGCAGGTGGCCTGTTTCGTTCTGTTAACAACTCGTTAGATCTGCTGGTTGGGACAGCGAACCACACAAACCTCAGGTATCAGAATTCCACAGAGTACAGGCATCACCTACACAACTAACACAACACCCAGTTAAAGGTAAAAGGAAGAAGTTGGAAGAAAAATGTAAGGAAAATATGTCCTTTAAACCTAGAGACGAGTTTTGTATGGTTCAATGGAAAGAGACTGACTATCAGTGATAGCACTGCCAAGTAAAGTAATTACAGATATATTGTTGTAGACCCATGAGAGGGAAAGGGGAGTTGTCTCCTTGCAATGGATGCAAACAAACAGAAAGACAAAACAAATGAGACAAAACAAGACATTTTGATCCACAGAATAAACTGTTTGGTCCTAAATACAATATAGAACAGAAAACCTCTGAACATGACAATACAAAGAATGAAATCATGAGAAACAAGACAACGACGCCGTTCTACAAATTTCGCTATGATACAGCAAAAGAAACAATGTTTGTGGTAAGAAAACAAATCTCATAACAAATATCTGTACAGGTGAAAAACTAAGAAGATCTAAGACGTTGACAATGTTCTGTTGTTTTAGAATCCTACCATGGCCATGAGTAGATACTCAATCTATGAATTCAGTTTCTATGATATGTATATTACACACTGAATGTGTTATTTGTGGGAGCATACAGACCAGCACGGCACACACCACACACACACACACACACACACACACACACGCACGCACGCACGCACGCACACACACACACACCACACGCATACACACACACACGCACACACACACACACACACACACATGCACGCGTGCATATACTCACACACACACACACACACACACACACACACACTCACACTCACAGACGCACAGATGCACATCCAGTCAATATAAAACATCCTTTTTTGTTGTTGAGAAAAAGGAATAGACAAAATTAAAAGGCAAAGAAAACAAAACAAAAAGAAAACAACACTTAAGATATTTCTTCCTAGAATCGTTCAGCACACGTCGTCTTTCTCACTGTTGTTTTAACAAATGGGCCAAACTGCCAAAACAACAGCAAGTGATCTGGATGTGTTTACCTGGTCTGTCCTCCTTACACTTACTTCATGCATGTGTTGATGACAACACACAGTGCTTTGCTGTGCTTGCACGGAGGGAGGGCTTTCTCTCTCCCTCCCTCCCTGTCTCTCTCTGTCTATGTCTGTCTGTCTGTCTCTCTCTCTTTCTCTCTCTCTCTCTCTCTCTCTCTCTCCTCTCTCTCTCTCCTTATCCGTCTGTCTGTCTATCTCTCTCTCTCTTTCTTCTCTGTCTGTCTATCTCTCTGTTTGTCTGTCTGTGTCCGTCTCTCTCTCTCTCTCTCTCTTTGACTCTATCTATCTATCTATCTATCTATCTATCTATTTTATCTATCTATATCTATCTGTGTATCTCTCTATCTCTCTTTCCTTTGTATGCACAGAACTCACAACCCACGCATTTGCCATAAGAACTAAAAGGGCTATAGTGCAAAATAAAGATCCTGTAAGCTATTTGGTGTTTTTTTATGGAAACAGGAACACTCAGCAGTCAACCGACGATGCAAATCGATTTCTATTTCATATCCCGTCACATGTCACCAGACGGCAGATGCACATCAGAAATAGCCTGCAGAACCGGCCATGCTAAAACGGGATTCAATAGAATGAAAAGAATTCTAGCCAACCAATGCCTGTCAATTAACATCAGGAAGAGAGTTCTTGAATGTTGTATAGAACCAATAATGTTATACGGTTGTCAGGTGTGGACAGTCAACACGCAAAGCCAGAACAAGATTGAGACAGCCAAGATGTGGTTTCTAAGAAGAATGTTGAGTTCCATGGACAGCAAAGATAACAAACGAGACAATGTTGATGGAAGCAGACACAAGAAGATCATTCATAAGGAAGATTAGGAAAAGACAGGTAACATTTATGGGCCATTTTTGAGGAAAGGGGGATTAGAGCACCTAGTCACAACAGGAAAGCTGGAGTGAAAAAGAGCACCAGGTAGACCTAGGGAAAAATATTGGACGGACTTGCGGAGTGGCTGAGGACAGAGAGGATGGAAGAAGTGCTTAAGGAAACAAGGGATAGATACATATGGAGGGTCATGATCGCCAACGCCAAGTGGCAGGGTACTTGATGATGATGATGATGATCCCGTCATTAGCGGGGAAAAGACAACAACACAGCCAACTCGTATATATTCAAGTGCACGTAAGTGTTGCAGTGTATGAACGTGGAGAAAAACAACCACAACAACAACAACAACATTTATAATAATCACAACAACACCAAACAAAAATCAGTAACTGAGTCACTACTTGTGATACCCAATGTCCCGTGTTTACCCAGTACAAGCGAATAAAGAAGAAGAGGTAAGAAAGTAAAGGACTCAGTATGGCTTGGCAAACCGTCTGACTACAATGTTATAAGCTGGATATTGGAAACCGTTCTGAGACGAGGATATGTTTTCTTTTCAACTGTTTTTGCTACAAGATCACTTTGCTGATTGTTGTTGTTGCAGAGCAAAGGAAATTCTTTGTCTCTTTGCCTGTCTGTCTCTGCCTCTGTCTCTGAACAACTGAACAAAGTGCTGCAGATCATCTTTTGACTACAGTGATCTCCATTCCTTTCCCTTTTAAACCTCTCATATCAGTGGGGAAACGAAAGACAGAAAAGAAAAACGGAAATGACAACTAGA
>JAPXFY010000016.1:31887558-31890058 GCA_030674185.1 Monoplex corrugatus | reverse complement strand
CAAACTACGTCAATGTTTCTCTTCTCTGTTCTTGCTTTTTGGATGGCATCCCAAATCAACGTGGCATGTTCCAAGCATCCAGGCATTCCTGGTATGCCTCCCTTTTGGACTGACATATCCAGATACTTGTTTTCAGTCAGGTATTTTGTCAATCTTGCTGCCATAACAGAGAAGAAGATTTTCCCCTCGACGTTCAGAAGTGATATTGGCCTGAACTGGTTGATGCTGCTGGAGTTCTGCTCCTTCGGAATGTACACTCCTTCAGCTCTCATCCATTGGTCGCTGATCTTCTGGTTCCTCCATGCTGATCGAATCATCTTGTGGAGCCACTCGAGCACTTTTGGGCATTTCTTGTAGAGCAGGTATGGTATTCCGTTTGGTCCAGGTGCTGACTTGGCTCTGGCTTTCTTTACTACGTTCTTCACTTCATCCAGTGTTGGTGGTTTGTTATTGAATTTTCCTTCTGGCGCTGCAGGCCAAACCAGATTCTGGATTTCAAGTGATGCCTCGCGCTGAGAATCGGAATATGTTTCCCTGAGATGCTGCTCTAGGGTTTCCTTGCCCACTGTGAGAGTCCCTGATTTGGGTTGTTCAAACAGCTTTCTTGCAAAGTCAAAGGGATCTTTGAAGAAACGATCTTGAGTCTTCTTCTTTTTGCTCTTTCTTCGCCTTGCTGATTCCACTTTGCTGAGAGCATTGTGTTTGGCTTTCAGATCTTTCCAGGAGCCCTTGCTTCTCGAATTCTGAGGCAGTTTTCATTCGCTTTTAAAGCTTCCTTTTCTCCCCCGGATGCTCTCCATCTGTTGCTGTCTTCTGGATTTGTGGGGAGGCGTTTTTGTCTTTGGCTGCTTCACTCCATAAGTGTCCCTGCAGATAGAGTATATGATGTCTCCGTATGTGTCAAGTTTGTGTTCCAGCGTACTGTTCCCTATAAGCGCATTCAGCTTAAGGACAAGTTCCTCATCTAATTTCTCCCATTGTTCTTTTGCACCGGCAGGCGGCAAATTGAGTTTTTCACGTTTGGCGTTAAGAGCTTGTGCAAAATCCGCACCAGAACCATCAGCGTGGATGTCCTTGGCACTATGGTTTAAATCCTGGCCTTGGTCATCCAACGTCTCACCTGCTATCGCAGTGCGCTGCTGCTGGTTCGTATGAGTCTTCAAATAGCCCATTTTTATCCTGTGGATCTTCATGCCGCGTTTGGTGGTGAATCTCCTTCCACACGCACACGGAAATTCCATCTGGTCATTAATCATGATCCGTTGTGCGTTTCCAGTCGTGATGGAGTCAGTGCCGATGGATTCATCATTCTCTCCCCGTTTCGGTGAATCCTGGGAGCATCTTTCATTTATAGAACTCGTGGCATGTTATCAAAGGCAAGGTGGGAAGCCAACCCACAAAGCCCGCAGATCTAGTTTTTCCCAGTGTCCTTCGGTCTTTCCCGAATGTCCTCCGAACTATTCCCGGAAGTCAATGGATTGACCATGTGCAGGTAGAAAGAAACTCTAGGGAGAGCTAGACAACAGAAGGTCTTCAGAGAAGTAACCCCCTTTAGACAAGTGTTTCGGCCCTGAATGATGATGACAATAACAATAACAATAGTAATAATAATAATAATATAACAATGATAATAATAATGACTGTAATAATCACAATCAAAATCATCATAATCATCATGATAATAATAGCAACGACAATGATGATGATGATGATGATGATGATGATGATGATGATGATATGAATAATTATAATAATATAGTAACATAGTGACAACGATAGTGATTATGATATCGATAATGATAACATTAAGAAGAAGAAGAACAGATTTTAATAATTGCGACATCCCGAGAGCAAGCCCTTATGCGTTAAACACTGTAGAGAACATGTTTATATTCAGATGTAAAAAAACTCCAATCAGTGAGGACAGAATGACGGGATGTAGACTGGGAACCAAAACAACAGCATGGGGCGGGACATGACAAAGACCTTACATGAAGGACTATGTATACATCAACACTGAGACACACATGTAGATGTACATAAACAGACAATAACTTACACCATGAATCATACTGACAAACACATATACACAGTTGCGACTTTCAGACAAATCGATGAAACACACATAAGTAGCATTATTTCACATGATCAGTCATACGAGGACAATACGGACAGTAGGACTAATACTATTAATACTCGTAGTATTGTTTAAAGGGGAGAAGGACCGCAGATGATGAATATCTGAAGGAAGGGCTGTCCGTTCTTGTAGTGCACCGAAAAAAAAAAAAAAGAATGTTGTCTACAAGTCTTAGCCTTTACATGAGAAATGTAGAGGGCCCATTTAACTGAGAATGACCGAAGCTATCTAGAGGAATATAAACGACGAGGAAATAACATTAATGTACGCAGGAGTAGTTTCGACCAAAACGTTGAAACAGAGTTGTAAACATGAAGTCTACCCAAGTTTAAATTGAAGTTTGTAAAGAAGACGCTGAACATG
>JAPXFY010000016.1:31862558-31877558 GCA_030674185.1 Monoplex corrugatus | reverse complement strand
ATTATATGAATTGCCCAGGATTATCAAAGTTTATGTATACAGGATTGATCTGGAGAAACATGCGACAACTGCAACCTACAGAGTGAAACAAGCACCACATAGCTAAACGTATGGGCAGAAAAATACTGCGTTTTCGTAACAAACAGAAGTCCTTTCCAACACTATTCACCTTGTGACCAAAGCAGAAATAACCATGCTTTGAGACATCACTTTTGACAGTAGGCAGACCTGGAAGACATACACTGCGAAAGCAGAAGCTAAGACCTGACTCAACACAACACACACACACACACACACACACACAAACACACACACACACACACACACACACACACACACACACACACACACACATACACACACACACACATGCACGCACAGTTCCAAGTTCCAGCTGTATTCAATTAGCCACGTGCCCAAGATGGTAAGCACACTCATCTGCCCATCCCTTGTAACCCATGCCATTCTTTTATAAAGTTTATCAGTGTCTGTGGCACGATGAACGTTTCCCTCTCTTCTCCTGATGGAAGGTGTGATGCTGTAGACATCTCACTTCCTAACCTCATCATACTTACTTATGGCTGTACCGGCTGCAAATTGTATGGAGGGAACCTGTTTGGCTAAAGATAACTAATGAGGGGAAAGACTGTCTCTGTTCGTTTCGTGTAGCCTGCTGAAACTTCCTCTCATTTTCAACCCTCAAACTTTTGACACAAACTCTTGGGGAAGTTTAATGTTTACACCATTTAAAAAAGTTGCATGAATCTGTAAATATGTGATCTCTCTCTCTCTCTCTCTCTCTCTCTCTCTCTCTCTCTCTCTCTCTCTCCTCTCTCTCTCTCTCTTCTCTCTCTCTCTTTTTTTCTCTCTCTCTCTCTCTCTCTTCTCTCTTCTCTCTCATTTTTTTTCCTCTTTGTCTCTTTCCCTATCCCCTCTGTCTCTCTCTTGCTCTCTGTGCACGCACGTGTGTGTGGAGGAGGGGGAGGGGGAGTGCATGCACGCACAGTGCTCTCTCTTTATTTCTCTCTTTCTCTTTTTATTTCTCTCTCTCTCTCTTTATTTCTCTCTGTCTCTCTCTGTCTCTCTATGTCTCTCTGTCTCCGTCTCTGTCTCTGTCTGTATCTGTCTCTGTCTCTCTCTCTCTCTCTCTCGTTCCCCCTGTCTCTCTCTCTCTCTCTTTCTCTCTCTCTCCGTCTGTCTGTCTCTTTGCACTGAGCGTTGTAATCCCATACTCACGTTTGTGGAATGGAATTAAGGGATGCGTAACATTAAACTGGCCTTTTTACTGCCCATTACATCATGTGTTGTTCAGGTGGCATCTGTGTAGTAAGGTCGGTAAGTCCACATTTCCCGACTTCCCTCAGGCGGTCATGTCCGTTGGCTATATCACCTGATGAGGGTGCTGACGAAAAACTGAACCAAATCGATCTGTGCATTTATGAATGTTTGTGTGTGCATGCACAAACACATGCTAGTGTGCGTGTCTGCCTGTCTATGTGTGTGTATGTGAGTGAGAGAGAGAGAGATGGAGAGAGAGAGAGAGAATGTGTGTGTGTGTGTGTGTGTGTGGTGTGTGTGTGTGTGTGTGTGTGTGTGTGTGTGTGTGTGGTGTGTGTGTGTGTGTGTGGCGTGCGTGTGCATGTCGATCTCCATTTAGGATGCAATGCAGGTTCACATATTTGAACCACTTTCGCTCAAAATACAGCTTAAAGAAATCATTTATTCATTCAATATGTTGTTTTATTTATTTTACTTTATTTCATTTTATTTTATTTATTTAATTTTCATTTTATTTTACTCTAATTTGTTTTGTTTTATTTCATTTATTTCAATCCAATTCTAGTTCATTTTATTCATCTTATTTCATTTCAATTTTTTTAATTTAATTTTTCTATTTTATTTGTTTTATTTTATTTATTTGTTTTATCATTTATTTGATTCTACTTTATTTTATTTTTGTTTGTGTCGTTGTTGCCTTTCGGTGGCATATGCATAGAGAATTTGTGTTACATGCTCAGTATTTTCTATGAGAAAAAGAGGAAGAAAAACAAGAAGAGGAAAAAAGAAGGGAGAAGAGAGAGAGAGAAAGAGAGAGACAGAGACAGAGAGACAGAGAAACAGAGAGAGAAGCAGAGACAGACACAGAGAAAGAGAGAGAGAGGGGGGGGGGGGCAGAGACAGAGACAGAGAAAACAAAAAAGAGAGAGAGAGAGAGTGGCAGAGACAGAGAAACAAAGAGAGAGAGAAAGAGCCACAGACAGACAGACAGAGACAGAGACATAGAGAAGGAGAGAGAGAGCTGATACATTTATTGACGCAAGGTTCAAACAACTTGAAGATGAAGTAGATTTGGAGTTTAAACAGTTACGCTTGTTCAGGACGAAAGCCTATTTCTTTCAACACCTTCAGAGAGACTACACCAAAAACATGTTTCGAAAATAAACACACACACACACCACACACACACACACACACACACACACACACACACACACACACACACACACACACACACACACACACACACACACATGTGCACGCACGCACACACGCACACACACATACACGCGTGCACACACACACCCATACTCACACACATATACACACACACACGCACGCACGCACGCACGCATGCACGCACGCACGCGTGCACACAACATCATTCTGTAATATGGAACACATCCAGCTTAAGAAGGCTGATGGTTGAACCAATTTATTCTAACAGAGACTGAAGAATAAACTCCTCGCTTGTTCTTTCTCTTAACGTTTATTCACATACATGTCTTTAGACAAGAACAAAGTCTTCTTAGTGCATAATGATTTCTCCCGAGATGGTGACAAGGCTCCTCTGGAGACTTCTGATCTACGCTTGAATATGAGGATCTATTTGGTAGTTCACAACCTGAGATATCAAGTTTTGCATCTCATCGAACTGAAATGTCTCATCTGAATGACGTCTTAAAGATACTAACTGTGTGCTTTTTAATACATACAAATTAACATTGACATAACATGACGCTATATATTTAATCATTAAAATCAAAACATATTGCTTATAGGCATATCATCTCACCAAAAAATACTGATGAATAACATGCAGAGTGCATTTTACTGTTACATTGAATTGTCAAGAAAATGGAAAGATAGGGATGGATAGGATGGCGAAAAGGAAGCATAATATTATCATACACATTACACGGTGTGACATGTGTTACTGATGTATATACATGTATATCTATATCTACACACACACACACACTCACACACACACACACACACACACACACACACACACACACACACACACACACACACACACACATGTATATATATATTGTATATATATGTATAAGCATATATATACATAGAGAGAGACAGACAGACAGACAGACAGACAGGCAGACAGACAGACAGACAGACAGATAGATAGATAAATAGATAGATATAAATAGATAGATAGATAGATAAATAGATAGGTAGATGGATAAATAGACAGAGAGATGTTTTATACGATATAACTGATTCTTTTTTTTTCCTTTAAATATTTTCAGTTAATTTATTGATTTTGATCATTCCATGCAAGATTATTATCAATTGTAATATACTAGGTTTCATGAGAATGGACTTCGTCTAATTTACGATCGAGTCTTTTTCGTCTGGTAGTAACTACTATGAGTTTAAATTTTCAAGGTGAATTATGTTATTCAGTTCACACATATCTGCACATCTGTTAATCCCTTGATACTTATTTGTGAGGAGTTTGATACATTATTTAAATCGTGATGGCTAGTATGTGAGTTCCCATCAGTCTTGTACATGCAGAAGGCAATGATTTACCGCGCTATGTAGATTGAGAAAAGTCAAGCGCCAGGAACGAGACTTGTGGAATGCTACATTTTATGACTATTTGTAACAGTAAAATTGCCCCGTAGAGTTCGGGAGATAGAAAGAGAGAGACAGAGAAAGGAGAGAGAGAAAGAGTGAGAGAGCGAGACAGGGAGAGAGAGAGAGAAAGTGAGAGAGAGAGACATACAGACAGACAGACATGTAGACAGACATGTGGACAGACAGTGAGACAGACAGACAGACAGACAGAGACAGACAGCCAGAGAGAGCGTGACAGAGAGACAGAAACAGAGAGAGAGAGACAGAAAGACAGAAGGAGACAAAGAGAGAAACAGACTCAGACAGACAGACGGACAGAGAGAAACAAAAAGACAGAGGCAGAGAGATGGAGAAAGTGACAGAATAGAGATAGAGGGAGGATGGGGAGGGAGAGAGAGACAGAGAGACAGACAGAGACAGAGAGTGACAGAGACAGAGACAGAGAGAGAGAGAGTGACAGAGACAGAGAGAGAGAAAGAGAGAGAGAGAGGAGAGAGAGGAGAGAGAAGAGAGAGAGAGAGCACATATAGCACGAAACTATTAACAGAAAAATAAAATAAAAACAATGAATAATAAACAGAAAACAATGAACTTGATTATAGATAAATATACACACAATAAAAAGGATACGTTTTGCTAATGGATGCAATGGCTGCTTTCTTTATATCCCAACGTTATTCTTTCTGCCTATGTTGTCAAATGTGAAACACACAAACAGGAATTGATTATATTCATTACTAACCAATTCAAAACTGAAACAAAAACAATGTGACAGTAAAGCGTGTATGTTTAATTAACATATCTAAAAAAAATTTAAAAAAAAAAAAACCCCAGTAATATGCATATTGTTGATTATAACTTTTCGTAACTTTTCCCATACCACCTGAAAAAATAGAACATGAAACAAACTCAGCAGTTAACTTGAAGCAACTTTTTAGTACACATGGTGCAAAAAAAATAACAAACACATGGTGATAATGAATACTGGTATCACATAATTTTGCATGGGTTGATGAGTAATCCAGTTTAGTTATAAACTGTTGAGTTAACTGATGGTCTAAAAACCCTTGACATGCTGCAGATATTTGATGGCTAAGTGGTTAAGATAGCTGTCACAAAAGTTATGGGTTTGAGACGCTTGAGCGCGGGCTTGAACCCAAGGTGGGAAAAAAGGGCGACAGCAGAGACGCCTGATCACCTTGAAGACGTCAGTTCGAACCCAGGAAAAATGGTGACGGCAAAGGACATCCATAAATCATGACTAAGTTTGGATGTTTCCTGACGCCGCTGGAGTGTAGGGAGCACAGGGAGTTCCGGGCCCAAACGTTTGCATGAGGGAGCTTCTCCTTTAAAGACCTTCTACCCAGAGTTCCTTGCTACTAATCGCGCCATTTGTTCGCTCACATACACATTCAAACATACGCTTGCACACACACGAACGCACACACACACACACACACACACACACCACACACACACACACACACACACACTTGCTCACGCATACCCAAAGACACACACACTCTCACACATACACATCTACACTCGCACGCGCGTACACACACACGCACACACACATACACACACACATACTCACGCACAAAACACACACACTCACACGCATACACAAACACACACGCATACACACTAACATTAACAAACACATAGGGCTACAGACACACACACACACACACACCACACACACACACACACACACACACTCACACACATACACAAACACACACGCATGCACACACATTAAAACATACGAGCTACACACACACACACACACACAAACACACACATACGCGCACACAAACACACACTCACACACATACGCACACACACACAGACACACACACATGTATGTACATTCACACACACATACACACACACGCACGCACGTCCTGCTACCGGCTGCATTCTATTAGGCACGTGCACAAGCACACTCTCCCGCCCCTGGAAGATGGCGAACCCCTTTATAGGCTTCATCAGTGCCTGAAGCACGACGGACGTTGGCTTGTCTCCCTTTGCTGGCGGGGAAGGATGCACTAAACATCTCACTTCCCCAACTCGCTACACCGTAATTAATGGAGGTGGAGGTTGTAAATTCACTGGAGTGAACGTGTTTGGTTTAAAATAGCTAACGAGGGTATACTGTGTCGCTTCTTATTTTGTGTAGGCTTCTAAAATATGACCTTCCTTTCTCCTTCCTCACGTTTGGGAAACAGGAAAGGAAAAGAAAAGGGAAAACAGTGAAAAGAGTCTACACATAGTCACCACGTTTTATGTTTACGCCCACTCTCTCTCTCTCTCTCTCTCTTTCTCTCGCACACACACACACACACACGCACACACAGATGCATATGTAAAATGCACACACACACACACACACAACACACACACACACACACACACACGCACACACACTCATCTATGTTAAGAGAGACATAGATAGGTACATACATACATACATACATACATACATACATACATACTATGATACATAAACGTTGATGGATACAACATAAACAGATAGATGATAGATAGATAGATAGGACAGAAATAGATAGATAGATATAGATAGATCGATAGATAGATATAGATAGATAGATAGATAGATAGATCGATAGATAGATAGATAGATAGATGTGCATAAACGGACACACAGACTGATACGTAGGCAGACAAAAGAGAAAGACACACATATTGTGTAGGCATACATTTAGTAAACAAAACCACATAATACGTCATCACTTCACGCTGAAGAAAAGTCTAAAGGAAACAAAATCATAATAACCCAAATAATCATAACGGCAATAATGACTACACACACACACACACACACACACACACACACACAACACACACACACACACACACACACACACACACAACTGCACACACAACACACACACACACACACACACACACACACACACACAAGCACACACATACGTGCACGCACACGCACACACACATACGTGCATACACACACAAACATACAAACACACACAGATACATATATATAAGGTGTGGGGAGGGGCTAGAGGGAACTGTGATATAATAAAACATATGTGCAAGGAAGTGAGGAGCTCAGAACGCTCAGGTTCAAACCACAACAGGTCCTTTAAAAATGGTCAGATTTCTCTTCTCCCCAAATCCACTCTATGGGACTTTCAGCGGTTATCCTCGTGTAATTTGCAGTGACTGGAAATAAAATAGGCACAACCCAGTTACCAACAAAAAGTATTAAAATCAAATGGGTATAGATGGAGTCGTTAGACTTGTCAAAGAAATTCATGTAGAAGAGGGACAATGATGATATCAAACAAAGGAATTGTCCCAGCCTTCGGTTATTAATATCCCCCTGCCTGCAAGGAAGGTTTCTGAGTCAGAGGCTGGGACATGCTCTGAATTGAACAACAGAGCTGTACCTGCTGAGGTCTTTGTAGGCCTACATCTGGTTGACACTGTCCTTGCAGAACTACGAGCGTCAATATGGGGAGAGAATTGCACACCCCTCCACACTTAGCAACGTCCATCTGCTAGTTAGGCATAGAGGCAAATCGGAACAACGAGGCATCCGGTCATAGCCCTGAGCGAGGCGAAATGACAATGGGACGACAGACACTTCTCTTCCTGACTGGTGGGTGAGGGGGGGCCTTGAGATAAAAGGTGTCAAGATGAGGGGGTGGGGAGGAGTCGCATGCGCTTTTGTGTTTACGTTTACACGTGTGTCTTTATTTTCATCAACAGAAACGACGGTAACAGTACAAGCTGACCATATTTTGTTCTGTTTCTATTGCAAAGTCTGTTTACAAAACGTATGACGTCATACACTTGTACTGGTATGCGTCTCATGATGTACACGTGCGCTAAAAGCATTGATACATTGCCTTTTTTGTTTGTTTGTTTTTGTTTTTGAACTGATAACGTTTGCATGTGATTCTGGTTTTGTTATTGAAACTGAAAACTATGGAAAACAACAAACAAACAAACAAAACCTCAGGGTCACACTATTGTTACACTCTCTTTGTTTCTTTTTGAATCGTTCATGTATATTCGTAATACTGGAGCGACTATTTAAGTGTTTTTCTACAATCAGCATAGATCTGTCGGACACATACTAAGCTTTGCTGTATGGGAACTTGAAAAGCCATACAAAGAGAAAACAAGATGGTCGACAGATTGTAACGAATTCCCGTTTTATTTCAATAATAAAAAAGAACCCCGTTTTGAATTATTATTCTATATAGAGATCAGATGTGTGTGTGTTGTGTGTGTGTGTGTGTGTGTGTGTGTGTGTGTGTGGTGTGTGTGTGTGTGCGTGCTCGCGCACGCGGTGTGTGATGAGTGAGTGTGGTGTGTGTGTGAGTGAGTGTGTGTGTGTGGTGTGTGTGTGATGTGTGTGTGTGTGTGTGTGTTGTGTGTGTGTGTGTGTGTGTGTGTGTGTGTGTGTGTGTGTGTGTTGTGTGTGTGTGTGTTGTGGTCGTTGTTGATATCATGTTTGCATGCGTTGGTTTTATTATTCAACATGACTAAACAGTCGTCGCAGTATGATGGTTAACGCAACGAACTACCAATGGGAAATTTATGAATTCGAATCCCAGTCAGTCCCTTCAAAAAAATCATTGTGGGATTTTGGGGCTCCAACCGGCTCTCACTGGAAAGACTGGGTCCACACAGTCGAGTCTCATCTGCTTCATGGATGCGTCATTGAGGGTGTTGCTCAAATCTTCTGACCAACACTGCAGATGTCTGTATCTCTTGGGTCTGGTTGATACCAGGATTCAGTGCATTGTCCTTATTTGTGTCTGTGTTCGCCGGCAAGATTGGGGAATATGGGGGATGACATCTACTTTCGTGTTTACATGTGTATGTTTATTTTTATAAACAAGAGCAACAATATCTTTTTCTGTAGTGCAATTGATGAAACCTGCTTTAAAGACATTAAAATAAGAATTGGAATGGCAAAGCAAAAATGGTCCAACTCAACAATATCTGAAAAGACAGAGGCATACCAAAATGGGCTAAAAACTAAACTTTTAAACTGTTTGATCTGGCCAATCATACTTTATAGTTGCGAAGCTTGGACTCTCAAACAGCTGATTGCAAAAGAATTGAGGCCGCAGAGAAATGGTTTCATTGGAGACTATAAGGTGTCAAATGGACAGATCAAAGAACGAATGAAAGTGTCCCGGAAGAACTTGATACCAGCAGAAAATTACTAGCAGACATTAACAAGAGAAGACTAAAATACATGACCATGTGTCACATAGCAAGAACGTAGACGTCATGGCAACCATCTTTCAAGGAAAAAGAGAGGCAAAATGGAAGAAAGGCTGGCCTCCATTCTTTACACCGAGAAAATAACCAGCACCAGTGGCTTAAATATTCAAGAAGGTGTCCACGAAAGTCAAGACAGAGCTGTGTGGAGATGAGTGGCTGTGTCACAGAGTGCATCGCGAACACTGAATCCAGTGACGCCGTCAGGCGAGACCGGTGAGTGTAATTGCAGTCTGACATACAAAAGGTAAGTTTTTATTGTAGCTTTTAATTATAGATGTTCGCTATAATATTATTTAGACCCTATGAACAACCAGATGTTTTTACTGATGTGATCATGTTTGTGTGTGCTCCTGGTTTTGCTTACTGAAACTGGATAAGGGTTATCATGTCATCTGCGTGAACAATAATGTCGCCATTATCGCTTTTATATGTTTGATAATACCTTCAGTCAGACTGAATCCGAAATTTGGATGACTTTGGTAAAAATTAAAGGCCATTAACTACAGGATTTTTACAATATACATATTTCGTCATAATACCGAGAATTTGTCTTCAGATTGCACTACATATTCAATATCTATAAGGACAGCCATTCATTTTTCATATACATCTATGCTGATATAATTTAACGTCCAGTGATACGAAGTTACTTGCTTAATTTCAAGAAACGTTGATTTCTATCAGACTTAAGAATATATTATTGTAGCCAAAGTATAATGATAACACGAACTTGAATCTATTATTTAACCCTTTGCTTTGACTCCTGCACCCTGTCCACCAGCATCCTGCATTGCCAACCACACAAGGAAGCAAAAACTTTACATTTTGATTACCCCATCTTATTCACCAGCTTACCGCAGGAAAACCTATAGATAATGTGAGGGATCAAAGGGTTAAGCTTATGTAGTTGGTGGATAGGGTACGAACGTCAACAGGTTATGTTTCAATAATAAAATCAGGGACAATTTTGACTACGTAGTAATGATGTCTGTATCGATGTATCTCGTTTACAAAAATAATAAATAGATAAAAAAAAAATAATAAAAAAAGATAAATAGAACTGAATGAAAACACAAGTAGTCACTATGTATTAACGTGTTTCACATCATAGAAAGCTCCCTCCCCAACCCCTCTCCTCCTCAAATGAATACTACACGTAGCCTTTGCTGCCTATCAACATGATAAAAATGTCCTACCCTTTATCACAGCCCCTCCAGTCTGTCATCCACCTCCGGGCGGAAAATAAATCAGTAATAAATGTATAAATGAGAAATAAGAAATAAAAAAACAACAACACACACACACACACACACACACACAAAACGTAAGAAATAAGCAATAACAATAAACACACACACACACACACGCACACACACACACACACACACACACACACACACACACACACACACACACACACACACACATGCATACATTTATGTACTGACGTAAACATCCACACTCATACCCACACATTGTGATCCTCGCCAACAATACAATGAATCACGACGGTACACAAACCACAATAAAACAAAACAAAGCAATATACAAAGGAGACACCAAATCAAAACCAAATAAATGCAGAACAAAGCTAAAAAAATGGAAAACATGCATCCACGCGCGCATACACACACCCAACCACGCACACACACACACACACACACACACACACACACACACACACAAAACACACACACACATCATGCATGCACGTGCGCTCGCACACACACACACACACACATGCTCCCTTAATATGTGTATGTGCGTACAAGTATTTGTGAGTATGTTTATGTGTGTCTGCTTTTTGTGTGTGTATATAAAAGAGTGTAAATTTATCAGGCGAGTCATACGTTTTTCTTTCTTACATATGTTTGTTAACTAGTAACTCTGTCAAACTTTTAATTACATGTTACTAACAGTTGCTATTCTTCATGACCTGATTTTATGCTGTGTTGGTGTATTGGTGTGTCTATCCACTCTGTTTGTACTGCATTAATCTGTTTACGTTCTCCTTGCCATCCATCCACACCATTTTTTTCCTTTTCTAGTTAAATCACAACAATTATTCTTTGACATGAACTGCTCTTGCTATACAAATAGGATTGTTATTATAATATCTCTTAGTACAGAGTACTTTGCTTTTCCTACTAATGCAAGCCAAGAATATATTTTTGTAACTCTTCTGACTTCATACCATCCTTCTATCAAGTAGAGAGAGAGAGAGAGAGAGAGAGAGAGAGAGAGAGGGAGAGAGAGAGAGAGAATGCAGGAGTACACAGACAGACGAGACAGACGGACATAAAACGCATTAATCAACAGACAAAAGACACAAGACAAACCCATGCCTAACCCACACAGCTTATGAGACTGTGGCCACAGCACACAGAAACAACATCAAACTGGAAAGCAATCAGCGGTAAGTATCTTCACCACCTCTTGACACCAGACTTCAAAGAGGCGTTACAATAGCCCTGCCACCTGATGCTCCTTTGTCTCCTATTAGTGCTATCATTTGTCTGGGGTTAACTCTTTCCAGTCCTCACGATTGTGCAGTCAGACGCTGATTGGCACGTGCAAAAACGTGTGCTGAAGAGTGTTTCTTAAGGAAATGAATGTCAGGGTGGTTTTGATTTATGAGTGAAAATCTGGTGTTGCATTATCAGGAAGACAGCAATAGGTGACCAGAGATGAATTAAAGGACATGTGTAGATCTCTCTCTCTCTCTCTCTCTCTCTCTCTCTCTCTTCTCTCTCTCTCTCTCTCTCTCTCTCTCTCTCTCATTGACTATAAACAAGTCTCAAGTGTCCCAGAAGCTGACTTGGAGTTTAAAAGATAGGATTGCAAATGTTTCAACCTTCAAGTGTCACCAACTGGCTTACCAGCTCCAAGGCTGTGTCCACAGGTGTTACAAAGTAACAAAATAACTGCTGGTTGGCCAGCTCTCTCCCTCACACCCTCACTCCACCACCATCACCCCTTTCTCTCTGTATGTCATACAGCTCTTAATTTTTTTCCCTGAAAAATGAGACTGACTAACTTGCAGGAAGAAGAGACGAATGGAAAAAAGATAGACAAGTGAAAGAGAAACAGCCAAATGGAATCAAAGAATCAAACAGATAAGAAACACACAAAACAAACTTATGTCAGAACTTCACAGTTAGCAGCAGGAGGTTGCAGCACACAGAAGCAACATTAGACCAGAAAGCAATCAGCAGCTACCATCTTCACAACGTCTTTTATCCATACTTCAAAGAGTCTTTAGAATAGTCCTGATACCTGATTTCCTTTATCTCGTATTAATGCTGCCATTTGCCTGAGGTTGCCTCTTTCCAGGATCACACTGCATACCCAGGGGCCATGAACAGCACGTGCAAGCGTGCAGATGGGTACTTCCGTAAAACAGATTATTGGCTGAGTGGTTTGAATTATGGGATATAACCTCTAGTCATTGCATTATTGCGAAGAGAACAAAAAGACCATCAGAGACAAATTATTCTCTCTACCATCCTCCTTCTCTTTCTGTCTCTGTCTGTCTCACACACACACACACATACTCATGCACACACAAACACACAACACATACACACACACATACACACACATACACTCATGCACACACACATACAATAATATACACACATACACACAAAAGTTCATGCACACACTAATACATACACATGCTCATTCACACACACACATCACACATACACATCACACAACACATACACACATACACACACGTGCGCGCAAGCACCTGCACACACACACACACACACACACACACACACACACACACACACAACACACACACAAAACTGAAAAGCTCAGAATGATTCATTCTTTCATCCTGAGCGGGAAAGAGAGAAAGACAGAAAAAGAGAGAGAAAGGAGAGAGAGAGAGAGAGAGAGAGAGAGAGAGAGAGAGAGAGAGAGAGAGAGAGAGAGAGAGGAGAGAGAGAGAGAGAGAGAGAGGAAAAGACGGACTGATAGAACACGGAATCCAACAGACAAGATACCAATACCAGAACTTCACAGCATAGAAGCACAAAGCCTCATCAAACAACACCAGACCAGAAAGGAATCAGCATTACACATCTTCACCACCTCTTACCACCAGACTTCAAAGAGGCGTTACAATAGCCCTGACACCTGATGCCCTTTTATTTCCTATTAGTGATGCCATTTGTCTGAGGTTAACTCTTTCCTGTCTTTGCTTCTGAACAGCTATAGGAAACGAATGGCACGTGCGAGCGTGCGTAAGAGAGCGTTTATAAAAGGGATGAATGACTGAGAGCTTTTTTGTTTTGTTTTGTTACTGGAGATTTCTCTCAGAGAGATAACATCGGAGCCCTCAGAGAGAGATAAATCAAACTTCTTTCTTTTTAAGACTTCCAACATGTGTGTGTGTGTGTGTGTGTGTGTGTGTGTGTGGTGTGTGTGTGTGTGTGTGTTGTGTGTGTGTGTGTGTGGTGCTCATGTCCCTCTATTTCTCTTCTTTTAGGTGGTTCACTTCAAAATCTTAAGAATCATAGAATAATACGATGCAAAACTGAACCTGAATTAGTCACAGTTGATTTTTTCCCTTTTTTGTTTTTTGTTTTGTTTTGTTTTTGTTAAGTTGCATCCACTGTGAAAATATTGCAAGAAGACGAATGTTGACAGTCTGCAGCCAGATGGGAGGCAGGCCTGGATCAAGTTTATGCTTTGGGCACAAAGCGTGTCTGAGATTCCATCAATCCACTGTCAGCATGGTCTTTCTCTGGCTCTGAAGCCTGAGTACTTGTGTTTTAGGCTCGCAGGGCTGGTTGGTTGACTGGCATTCTTGTCAGGTGACCAAACCACTTCATGTGCTGGTGCTCCATATACTGGTTGATAGGTATAGTACCAGCTATCTGTCTGATGTCATCGTTTCTGACCCAGTTATTTCTGGTTTTGCCATCTCCTCGCTGGAGAATCTCATCTCACAAGTTGTACGTTTTTGCTTGAGCGCATTGTTCAGAGTCCAGGTATGGCATCAGTAGGTGAGATTGAGAATGGAAACTGACAGCTTATTTTGATACTGCATTATTTTAACTCCATGTTTAATGAGAATTCGTTTCAATTTGTACCATCTTGTTATGTTTCATCATCATCATCATCAGCATCATCAGCATCAGCCATCAGCATCATCAAGTGCCCTGCCACACTGCGTTGGTGATCATGGACCTCCATGTATCCCTTGTTGCTGCAAGCACATCTTCCACCCTCTCTGTACTCAGCCACCCTGCAAGTCCGTCCAAAATTTTCCCCCTGGGTCTACCTGGTGCTCTCTTTCCCTCCAGCTTCCTGTTGTGACCAGGTGCTCTAATTCCCGTTTCTTCATAATATGGCAAATGTTGCCTGTCTTTTCCTAACCTTATGCCTGCCTTCATCAAAACAGTCTCGTTTGTTTTCTTTGCTGTCCATGAAACTCTCAACACACTTCCTAGAAACCACATCTCAGCTGCCTCAATCTTGTTCTGGCTTTGCTTGTTGACTGTCCACACCTCACAACTGTATAACATTATTGGTTCTACATAACATTCACGAATTCTCTTCCTGATGTTAAATGATAGGCATTTGTCGGTAAGAATGCTTTTCATCTTCTTGAATGCTGCTTTGGCTTGGCCAATTCTGCTGGCTATTTCTGTTGTGCGTCTACTGTCTGGTGAGATGATCGTTCCCAGATATTTAAACTTTCTAACCTGTCTCAAGGTTGTGCCACTTGCTGTTATTTTGCATGAGAGGATTTCATGATTTTTTACTGATCACAATAACTTCCGTCTTCTTGCTATTTAGGTCCAA
>JAPXFY010000016.1:31852558-31860058 GCA_030674185.1 Monoplex corrugatus | reverse complement strand
AGATAACAGGCAACTCTTTCAATAAAAAGGTGTGTTTCTAACTACTGGCGAATGTTTTGTGCTTTGCCATGTGGGGATCACCTGCCTGCTGTGGAAAGTCTTACTGAAAGAAGACAGACCATCGTTCTCTGTCTGAGAAAACATATCCAACAGGAAAAAGAAAATAACAGTGGGGATATAGAGAAAACAACCAGTCGAACAGCTTTACAGGACTACTCTTGTTGAGGACTGAGCGTACAGCTTACTCATTCTTTACTCCCCCTCTCACATTCTGGAGTGCTGGATTGTTGTGTTTATGTATTTGGAACCTCTGTTTTATAAATATCTGTTACCCAAACTAATTGATTTAAATCCACTGACACATAGGCTAAAACTCCTTCGTGACACATCTGAATTATACACTGGGCCATACAAATATACTTCTGACTTGCAGCCAGCGTTTAACATGAAAAGAGAACGAGAACAACTATTTCATTAACAAAACAAGACACGCACAGATTTTCATCCAATAGCCTTTGTCAAGCATACACAACTGATAACAAAGAAAGTAACAATATTGAAGAAAGAGACAGCAACAGAACAGCTAACCTCCATGATGCTTCACTGAGCTGGAAACAATATATTTTTATGATATGAAATTATGGACTATTTGTTAAGTTTTGTAAGAGAGAAGTAGGGGTGATAAATGAAGTAACAAATAAATATAAATGAAACCAAAAGAAAGAGAAACAGGTGCGGGAATAAGTCAAGAAGATCAATGAGCAGAAAGCTAGCAAGAAGATCAATGAACAGAAAGCAAACCATGAAGGTTAATGAGCAGAAATCAAACCAAGACAGTCACTGAGCAGAAATCAAACCAAGAAGGTCAATGAGCAGAAATCAAACTGAGACAGTCACTGAACAGAAATCAAACCAAGATAGTCACTGAACAGAAATCAAACCAAGATAGTCACTGAGCAGAAAGCAAACCATGAAGGTCACTGAGCAGAAAGCAAACCAAGAAGGTCAATGAGCAGAAAGTTACCAAGAAGGTCAATGAGCAGAAATCAAACCGAGACAGTAATGAGCAGAAATCAAACCATGAAGGTCAATGAGCAGAAAGCAAACCATGAAGGTCAATGAGCAGAAATCAAACCAAGACAGTCACTGAGCAGAAATCAACCAAGACAGTCACTGAGCAGAAATCAAACTGAGACAGTCAATGAACAGAAATCAACCAAGATAGTCACTGAGCAGAAAGCAAACCATGAAGGTCAATGAGCAGAAAGCTACAAAGAAGGTCAATGAGCAGAAAGCTACCAAGAAGGTCAATGAGCAGAAAGCTACCAAGAAGGTCAATGAGCAGAAAGCTACCATGAAGGTCAATGAGCAGAAAGCTACAAAGAAGGTCAATGAGCAGAAAGCTACCAAGAAGGTCACTGAGCAGAAAGCAAACCAAGAAGGTCAATGAGCAGAAAGCTACCAAGAAGGTCAATGAGCAGAAAGTTACCAAGAAGGTCAGTGAGCAGAAATCAAACCATGAAGGTCAATGAGCAGAAAGCTACCAAGAAGGTCAATGAGCAGAAAGCAAACCAAGAAGGTCAATGAGCAGAAAGCTACCAAGAAGGTCAATGAGCAGAAAGCTACCAAGAAGGTCAGTGAGCAGAATGCACACAAAGAAGGTCTATGAGCAGAAATCAAACCAAGAAGGTCAATGAGCAGAAAGCAAACCATGAAGATCAATGAGCAGAAAGCTACCAAGAAGGTCAATGAGCAGAAAGCTACCAAGAAGGTCAATGAGCAGAAAGCTACCAAGAAGGTCAATGAGCAGAAAGCACACCAAGAAGGTCAATGAGCAGAAAGCTACCAAGAAGGTCAATGAACAGAAAGCAAACCATGAAGGTCAATGAGCAGAAAGCTACCAAGAAGATCAATGAGCAGAAAGCTATCAAGAAGGTCAATGAGCAGAAAGCTACCAAGAAGGTCAATGAGCAGAAAGCCCACCAAGAAATTCAAAACTAGATAAACAAAACAATAGGTAAACAAATCCCTAAGTCAGTCAAACTATTGGTGGAGCATGGAGAACTGAAGCTGGTGGGCAGGCTGACCACACCCCACCATGTTGTTGTACAGTCTGTATCTCTGGGTGCATCCTGGATGTTTCCACTTTTCCATAAGCCACTACACACTGATATAACTTACCAGATCCTTAGCGTGGAAACCTGATTTTCTGTATGTATATTGACTAAATAGCAAGAAGACTAAGTTATGGTAATCAGTAAAAAAAATCCTCTCATGCAAAATAACAGCAAATGGCACAACACTGAGACAGATTGATAAGTTTAAATATCTGGGAACGATCAGTTCACCAGACGGGAGATGCACATCAGAAATAGCCAGCAGAATTGGCCAAGCCAAAACAGCATTCAAGAAGATGAAAAGCATTCTTACCAACAAATGCCTATCAATTAACGTCAGGAAGAGAGTTCTCAAATGTTATGTAGAACCAATGCTGTTGTACAGTTGTGAGGCGTGGACAGTCAATACACAAAGTCAGAACAAAATTAAGGCAAGTGAAATGTGGTTTCTAAGAATGATGTTGAGGGTTCCATGAAAAACAAAGAAAACAAACGAGACAGTCTTGAAGAACACAGACACAAGAAGATCATTCAGAAATAAGATTAGAAGAAGACAAGCAACATTTATAGGAACTTTTATGAGGTTAGAGAAATTAAAGCACCTGGTCACAGCAGGAAAGCTAGGGGGAAAGAAACACCAGGTAGACCTGGGGAGAAAATATAGGTCATTCAATGACAGTTCCTGTGCTCCCATTGTGGTTGATGCATTTTGATCAACGTAGAAATCCCCAGACCAGATCGTGGGATATCAACAGGAGAAGGGCATCCACACATATGATAACAGTGGTGATTTTGATAAGGCAGCATATCTTGATACAAGAACCAAACCAAAGTACGCACTCTCATCATTCATTAAAGCAATCAACGACCAAACTCTAGGGCGTGTGGCACACACAAACTCAAGGGAGAGGACAGTAGAGAGCAAACTCAAGGGAGAGAACAGTAGAGAGCAAACTCAAGGGAGAGAACAGTAGAGAGCAAACTCAAGGGAGAGAACAGTAGAGAGCAAACTCAAGGGGGAGGACAGTAGAGAGCAAACTCAAGGGAGAGGACAGTAGAGAGCAAACTCAAGGGAGAGAACAGTAGAGAGCAAACTCAAGGGAGAGGACAGTAGAGAGCAAACTCAAGGGAAAGGACAGTAGAGAGCAAACTCAAGGGAGAGGACAGTAGAGAGCAAACTCAAGGGAAAGGACAGTAGAGAGCAAACTCAAGGAAAAGGACAGTAGAGAGCAAACTCAAGGGAAAGGACAGTAGAGAGCAAACTCAAGGGGGAGGACAGTAGAGAGCAAACTCAAGGGGGAGGACAGTAGAGAGCAAACTCAAGGGGGAGGACAGTAGAGAGCAAACTCAAGGGAGAGAACAGTAGAGAGCAAACTCAAGGGAGAGAACAGTAGAGAGCAAACTCAAGGGGGAGGACAGTAGAGAGCAAACTCAAGGGGGAGGACAGTAGAGAGCAAACTCAAGGGAAAGGACAGTAGAGAGCAAACTCAAGGGAGAGAACAGTAGAGAGCAAACTCAAGGGAAAGGACAGTAGAGAGCAAACTCAAGGGGGAGGACAGTAGAGAGCAAACTCAAGGGGGAGGACAGTAGAGAGCAAACTCAAGGGGGAGGACAGTAGAGAGCAAACTCAAGGGGGAGGACAGTAGAGAGCAAACTCAAGGGGGAGGACAGTAGAGAGCAAACTCAAGGGAGAGAACAGTAGAGAGCAAACTCAAGGGAGAGGACAGTAGAGAGCAAACTCAAGGGAAAGGACAGTAGAGAGCAAACTCAAGGGAGAGGACAGTAGAGAGCAAACTCATGGGGGAGGACAGTAGAGAGCAAACTCAAGGGGGAGGACAGTAGAGAAATCACCCAAACATACGCAGAGCGAGCCACCCAGAACTCTGCGAAATGTAAAGAATTCATCTAAACAATTGACAAAGCACCCAATGAACGTAAAAGACGAGATTGGAAGAAAAGTGCATGGAATCCTTTAATCTGTGGTTCAGTATGTGATAGAAAGAGAACGTGTTCTGGGAACCGACTGCCAAGTACAGCACCTGTACATAGCTTGTCATAGCCCCAAGTGAGGGAAAGAAGAGCTGTCTCTCTTACAGTGTTCCGAATATTTGTGGTCATGCCGCTTTGTAGTTATTTATCGTAACTGAACTCTGATGAATCGTAAAAACATGTAAACTATCTGTTATTCGGATATGTGTGAATAAAAACAAACAAACAAACAAATAAGCTATGGAGAAAACAGGAGAAGTGATACTACAGGCAAATACGTGTAAAATAGGTTAGCATCCCAATAATACAGGTACCTAGAAACTGGAAGTTTAAAATATAGTTATATTGGTCCTACTGCCTTGGTCCCCTGTCTTGTCCCCTGTTTTGGTCGGCTGTCCTGGTCCCTCTTTCCTGGTCCCTTGTCTTGGTCCCATGCCTGTCCCCTGTCCTGGTCCATCTTTCCTGGTCCCTTGTCTTGGTCCCATGTCTGTCCCCTGTCCTGGTCCATCTTTCCTGGTCCCTTGTCTTGGTCCCATGTCTTGTCCCCTGTCCTGTTCCATCTTTCCTGGTCCCTTGTCTTGGTCGCATGTCTTGTCCCCTGTCCTGGTCCATCTTTCCTGGTCTCCTGTCCTGGTCCATTTGCCCTGGTCTCCCGTCCTGATCTTCCTGTTCTGGTCTCCTTGTCTTGGTCCCTTCTTTTGCTCTCCCTGTCTTGGTCCCTTGTCCTGGTCTTGTCTTGGTCCCTTGTCCTGGTCTTGTCTTGGTCCCCCTATCCTTGTCCCCTATCCTGGTCCTCTGTCCTGGTCCCCTTTTTTCTGACACTATCTTCGAACACAACATTTTCGAAAGGCTATAGAGATCGCACGTTGCCAAGAAACCAAAGGACAAACAACCGTTCTTCTCATTGTGATCTTCAGAAATTACTTGCCCTTAGAATTCTAGCCAGGCGGGACTCCCTGGCAACCAGTGGCATGTAGAGTTACGGATTGTTGCTGTCGGGATCGTCTGTCGTGGGATCTCCTTTCAGACAACAGAGAGTCTCCCTGCCCTCTCCTTTCTGTTTGCCGTAGACTGTCTCTCTCTCTCTCCCCCCCCTCCTCCTCTTTCTCTCTTTGTCTCCATCTTTCTTTCTCTCTGTGTGTCTCTGTCTGTCTATCTGTCCGTCCGTCTGTCTGTCTGTCTGTCTCTCCCCCTCTGTCTGTCTGTCACTGTCTCTGTCTGTCTGTCTCTCTGTCTGTCTCTCTGTCTGTCTGTCTAACTGTCTGTCTGTTTGTCTATCTTTCTCTCTCTTTCTCTCTGTCTCTCTCTGTGCAAATCAGCTTGGTATGATTGTACAATAGAAAGACACGCACACATATTTCTTGTGGAGATTAGTTAATCAAATAGTTTGGAGCAGAGGGAGTTCGCTGTCGTTCTGCAAATTGCCTTGCTCTACAGAATGGGTATTATTTGTCAGGATGGCTTCCACTCTGTGTATCACCTTTTTCATGTACATGTCTTCAAATGTGTTCTACTTTTTCACGCTACACCACTCGCTTTTCTTATGATCTTTTCCAGTCTGTTACGGTCATGTTTAAACAGGATCCCACCCCAACACACTGCACCAAACTTCAAGATAAATAAGTAGTGGATGCATAACATGTTTGAAGTATTTTATTACAAATCTTTGAAAGATTATAGTTTTCTGAAGCAACCAAATTTTCAATCCAAATAAACAACTATGTAACATATATGACGACTGATGACTAATCTGAGTCAAATTGACTATAAATGACTTTAGCCCTTTGACTCACGCACCCTGTTCACCAGATTTCTGCGTTGCCAACCATACTAGCAAAACAAAAACTTAACCCTATCATTCCCTCACCATATCCACCAGCTTCCTGCAGGAAGCTGGCAGATAGGGTAAGGGAGTCAAGGCGTTAAGTTGGAGAATAGGGTGCGGGAGTCAGTGAGTTAAAGCGAACAGAAAGCAGAAACACATGAAATCAGAAGGAAAACGCTGTATTGATTAACAAAACATGACAGGCATAAAATCTTGGCCATCTGGTCTTTGTCAAGCGTACACGAAAGACAACAGACAAATAAATTCATTAGGTTTAGGACAAATCAACAGATCAGATAATTTGTAATTTAACAAATAACTATGATGTACTAAGACATAATTAAATATATAGATAGACAGACAGACAGGCAGATAGACACATACATACATACATACATACATACACACATACATACATACATACATACATACATACATACATACATACATACATAGATGGATAGATACATACATACATACATACATAGATACATGTAGATCATGTAGATATATAGACAGACAGACAGGCATATAGACAGACAAACAGACAGATAGACAGACAGATAGGTAGATAGATAGATAGATAGATAGATAGACAGACAGACAGACAGACAGATAGATAGACGGATATATATATAGATACATACATACATACATACATACGTACATACATACATACATACATACATACATACATACATAGATGCATAGATACATAGATAGATACATGTAGATCATGAAGATAGATAGATAGATAGACAGACAGGCAGACAGATAGACAGACAGACAGACAGACAGAAAGACAGACAGAAAGACAGACTGACAGACTGACAGATAGATAAACCGGGATGCCGGGGGCTCTTTCAGTGTAAATAGTATTTCCGTCTTCTGGAAACTCTGTGCTAGGAATTTCCTCTTTTCTGTCATTCTCTGCTTTGCCCCTTTGCTTTGTATAATGTGTTCCTGTCATTTCTTGCCTTGCTGGTCCATTCACTTGTATGTATTCCTTGGCACACGAAAAGATTTACCTCTCCCAACAAAACATACAAATGAAGAACTCCCATCTGTATTCTCCAACTATTTCACCACCAAAATACAAACTCTTCGTGACAGGCTTGACAGGACACCCTGTCAACCATGCCCACCTGACCCTTCCTTCTCTGGCACACCTCTTACTACTTTTACCCCAGTCTCACAAGAAGAAATTCTCAACACAATCAGATCCATGTCGTTCAAAACCTGCGAACTGGATCCTCTTCCAGGTTCTGTCTACGCCGACTGTCTCCCTACTCTCCTCCCATTCATCACTGACATCATCAACACTTCTCTTCAAACTGGAACTGTCCCAGATTCTTTCAAGTCTGCTATTGTTCACCCTCTCCTCAAGAAACACAATTTAGATCCAAATGAACTGAAAA
Source organism: Monoplex corrugatus (assembly GCA_030674185.1). NCBI lineage: Eukaryota > Metazoa > Mollusca > Gastropoda > Littorinimorpha > Ranellidae > Monoplex > Monoplex corrugatus. Next base: position 31,852,709 of record JAPXFY010000016.1, on the reverse strand, counting down.
ATTACCGGTCTATCTCTAATCTCTCTTTCTTGTCAAAACTCCTTGAAAAAGTCGTCCTCAACCAACTGAACTCTCACCTGTCTGCCAACAATCTCCTCAATCCTTTCCAGTCAGCCTACCGCCAGTGCCATAGCACTGAAACTGCCCTACT
>JAPXFY010000016.1:31800058-31845058 GCA_030674185.1 Monoplex corrugatus | reverse complement strand
TCAGAATCATGATCAGACTATGTTCTTTAACTTCAATTATGTCAGAATCTTATATCAGACTATGTAATACAGTCTTGCAGGCTGTGGTATTTCTCACAAATGCTTAGGTAACTAGTGACTAGTATAAGTCAAAACATGTTACTCTGATGTCAAAAAGAACTGACACAGTTGTAAAAGCGTGAACAAAGCCTGTCGTTTACTTAAAAGCAAAACTGGTGCAAACGATTTACTCAGATAAAACAGTTCAGAATTTAGGCAGAAAATAGGCACTTTTTCAAGTAACTGCCTTGCCTAATTTTGTTTGAGGAGGGGTTAGAGGACATATGATATTATTTGAGATAGTGAGTACTACAAGCATGAACACAAACACTCATACGCACATATATACCCACACACATACACAAACACACACACAGTGGCATACTTATTTACATAAGCAAAACCTCTCCTACCCTTTCTGTTTCTCTCACACAATTAACCCTGAATACAACAGATTGTCCACATTCTTTTGTTTGGCACATTTTTTTTCTGAAGAATGACACACAGACAAATCGAGAGAGACAGACAGACAGACAGAAAGACAAACAGACAGAGACAGAGACAGAGACAGAGAAAGAGAGACAGAGAGAGAGAGAGAGAAAGAGAGAGAGAGAGAGACAGTGTGTGTGTGTGTGTGTGTGTGTGTGTGTGTGTGTGTGTGTGTGTGTGTGTGTGTGTGTGTGTGTGTGTGTGCAGGAGTACATAGAAAGATGAGACAGTTGGACAGAAAAAGCATTATTCAAAAGAAACAGACACAATACAAACCCATGCCTAACCACACAGCTTAGGAGACTGTGGCCAGAGAACACAGAAACAACATCAAACCGGAAAGCAATCAGCGGTAAGTATCTTCACGACCTCTTACCACTAGACTTCAATGAGGCGTTACAATAGCCATGCCACCTGATGCTCCTTTGTCTCCTATTAGTGCTGACTTTTGTGTGGGGTTAACTCTTTCCAGCCCTTACGATTGTGCAGTCAGAGGCTGATTGGCACGTGCAAAACGTGCGCTGAAACGCGTTTATAAAAGGAATGAGTGACGGGGTGCTTTTGATGTATGGGTGATAATCTGGTGTTGTGTTATCAGGAAGACCACAATAAGGTGATCAGAGATGAATTAAACAAAGTGTGTAGATCTCTCTCTCTCTCTCTCTCTCTCTCTCCCCTCTCTCTCTCTCTCTCTCTCTCTCTCTCTCTCTCTCATTGACTATAATCAAGTCTCAAGTGTCCTAGAAGCTGACTTGGAGTTCAAAGGATAGGATCGTAAATTTGTCAACACTTCAAAGCGTCACTAACTGGCCTACCAGCTCCAAGGCTGTGTCCACAGGTGTACGACCTAACAAAATTAACTGCTAGTTGGCTGGCTCTCTCCCTCACACCCTCACTCCACCATATGCCCCCCACGCCATCTCTCCCTATGTCATACAGCTCTTAATTCCTTCTTTTCCTAAAAAAATAGACTAATTTGGAGGAAGAAGACACGAATGGAAAAAAGATAGACAAGCGGAAGAGAACCATTCAAGTGGGATCAAAGAATCAAACCATAAGAAACACAAGACAAACTAAAGTTTGAACTTCACAGTTAGCAGCAGGAGGTTGCAGCACACAGAAGCAACATCAGACCAGAAAGCAATCAGCAGCTACTATCTTCACGTCTTCTATCCATACTTCAAAGAGTCTTTAGAATAGTCCTGATACCTGATTTCCTTTATCTCATATTAATGCTGCCATTTGCCTGAGGTTGCCTCTTTCCAGGATCACACTACATACCCAGAGGCCATGAACAGCACGTGCAAGCGTGTAAATGGGTATTTCTGTAAAACAGACTATTGGCTGAGTGGTTTGAATTATGGGATATAACCTCTAGTCATTGCATTATCGCAAAGAAAACAAAAAGACCCTCAGAGATAAATCACTCTCTCTACCCTACCCCTTCTCTGTCAGTCTGTCTGTTTGTTTGTCTGTCCTTCTGTTCCTCACTCTCTCTCTCTCTCTCTCTCTCTCTCTCTCTCACTCTCTCTCACTCTCGTTCTGTCTTAGCTTAACGATGCACGGATGGGTATGTGAAAGTGTCGATCAGAAGCTCTCTGTTGTTTATTAAAATATTTATATTAGAAGTCTGCTTCACCATGTAGTCCCTTATTAGGACTTAATCCTTGGTTGTGACTAGCTAGTTTCCAGAGTCAGGATTTGATGTCCTTTCAGCTAAAGGCAGATGGAGAGAAACTGCTAAACACTTGCTTTTGAAAAAAAACCAAGTATGAGTGTAGGTGAAGATGTGGTGTACATAGGAGATATACACCTTTCTCCATGTGTGTACCACTCAGAAAAGCTATCTCTTATTGTGATTCCAGAATATTTTATGTTTCATGACAATATCTTACAGTAAACGTAGATGGGCTAAACAAAGTCCAGTAATGTGAAAAAAAACCCTCCCTGTCCAGCTTTGACAATCAGAGAAATCACTTCCTTCAATTCTGCCCTTAAGACTCTTAAAAAGAAAAAACCTGTAATCTATGTTTATAAGTGAATCTGTGTGTGTGTGTGTGTGTGTGTGTGTGTGTGTGTGTGTGTGTGTGTGTGGTGTGTGTGTATGTGTTGTGTTGTGTTGAGTGTGTGTGGTGCATGTGTGTTGGTGTGTGTGGTTGTGGTGTGTGTGTGTGTGTGCTCGCGCGCTCATGTGTGTATGAGTGTGTGTGTGTTGTGTGTTGTGTATGTGTATATGTGTGTGCATGAGTGTGTGTGTGTGTATGTGTATGTATATGTATTGTATATGTGTGTGTGTGCTATGATGTGTGTGTGTGGTAGCTGTAGGTGTTTGTGTGTGTATGTGTGTGCATAGCTGTAGGGTGTGTGTGCATGTGTGTGCGTGTGTGTGTGTGTGTGTATGTGTGTGCATACTGTAGGATGTGTGTGTGTGCGCATGTGTGTGTGTGCATGTGTGTGCGTGTGTGAGTATGTGCGAGTGTGTGTGTGTGTGTGTGTGTGTGTGTGTGTGTGTGTGTGTGTGTGTGTGTATGTGCGTGTGTGTGTGTGTGTGTGTGTGTCCGCACGTAGTTCAAAATAAGTGAGTGTTTATGTGTCAATGTCTTTTTGTTCAAGACCTTTTGTACACATCATATGTGTCTTCATTTGTTGTAAAGCACTTAGAATAATTGTGAGATGAGGGTCCATACAAATAGTAATTAATGTTTATCATGACTACTGTTGTTGTTATTTTTTGTTTTTATTAGTAGTACTAATAATTGCAGCAGTAATTTTCATCATTATCATGACATCAGTTAACATACGTTGTTGTTGTTTCGTATTTGTGAATTTTTATTTTGTTTGTTTATTTGTTGTTTTTGTTGTTATTTTGATATTTCACGAAACATTTGTTATTATATGTAATACAGATTCTGGTCTGTCTCATTAGGACATAGCAAAGTCTTGTATCGTCACTATTGTAACGCCTCTTTGAAGTCTGGTGGTAAGAGGTGGTGAAGATGTGTAGTGCTGATTGCTTTCCGGTCTGGTGTTGTTTGATGAGGCTTTGTGCTTCTATGCTGTGAAGTTCTGGTATCGGTATCTTGTCCATTGGATTCTGTGTGTTAATGTTAGTTTCATGGAGGGTCATCATGTGCCCCTTCACATGGCTTTGGTGATCATTGTCCTTCATACAAATCTATCCCTTCTCAATGCAAGTCCCACCCTCTCTGTCCTGAGCCACCCTGCAAGTCTGTCCAATATTTTCTCCCTGGGTCTACCTAATGCTCTCTTTCCCTCCAGCTTTCCTGTTGTGACCAGATGCTTAATTTCTCGTTCTTCATGAAATGTCCAATAAATGTTGCTTGTCTTTTCTTAATCTTCTTTATTAATGATCTTGTGTCTACCTCTTTCAAGACTGTCTCGTTTGTTTTCTTTGCTGTCCATGGAATTCTCAATAATTATTCTTCTAAGACATTACATTTTAGTTGCCTCAATTTTGTTCTGATTTTGCGTTTTTACTGTCCACGCCTCACAACCGTACAACAGTATTGGTTCTATATAACACTCAAGAACTGTCATCCTTATGTTGAATGATAGGCATTTGTTGGTAAGAATGCTTTTTGTCTTCTTGAATGCTGTTTTACCTTGGCCAATTCTGCTGCCTGTTTCTGATATGCATCTTCCGTCTGGCGAGATGATGGTTCCCAGATATTTAAACTTATCAACCTGTCTCAATGTTGTGTCATTGGCTGTTACTTTGCATGAGAGGATATCTTGTTTTTGACTGATTACCATGAGTTCAATCTTCTTGCTATTAAACTCCAGACCTTTATGTTTTTTCTCTTTCTACCATATTCACAAGATTTTTTAGGTCTTTTTTTTTTCTGCAATTAGCACAGTGTCTCCACATAATTGGTGGGTATGACTAAGGAATTCACATATCATAATCATTGTACATGTAAGCATTGTATGCATGTTGTTTGACTATACTGAAGAGTTGGAGTCTTGATTATTGAGTCTATTGAAATTTACTTTCGATATGTTAATGAAGGGTCCATTGAAAATATTGATAGTAAGATTTTAAATGGGAAATATACAACACTGACCATAATAGCACATACTAATCCCTGGTGAAGCAGTCAAGAGCTTTGAAGTCAGAAGTGTGCTTACCACCTCTCAGATGTATGATGTAATGAGTCTCAACTGTTAGTTGGTTCTCTCTCTCTCTCTCTCTCTCTTACAAACATACACACACACACACACACACACACACACACACACACACACACACACACACACACACACACACACACACACAACTGAAAAGCTCAGAATGATTTATTCTTTTCTCCTGAGGGGGAGAGAGAGAAGACAGACAAAGAGAGAGAGAGAGACAGAGACAGAGAGGAGTATGAGAGGGAGACAGATACACAGGAAAAGACAGACAGACTGATAAACACACGGAATCCAACGGACAAGATACCGATACCAGAACTTCACAGCATAGAAGCACAAAGCCTCATCAAACAACACCAGACCGGAAAGCAATCAGCACTACTCATCTTCACCACCTCTTACCACCAGACTTCAAAGAGGCGTTACAATAGCCTTGACACCTGATGCCCTTTTATTTCCTATTAGTGATGCCATTTGTCTGAGGTTAACTCTTTCCTGTCTTTGCTTCTGAACAGCTATAGGAAACGAATGGCACGTGCAAGCGTGCGTAAGAGAGCGTTTATAAAAGGGATGAATGACTGAGCTTTTTTTTTATTTTGCTTTTTTTAGTGGAGATTTCTCTCAGAGAGATAACAGTGGAGCCCTCAGACAGAGATAAATCAAACTTCCTTTTTTCTATGGCTTCCAACATGCCTGTATATATATATATATATATATATATATATATATATAATTATATATATATTTATGTATATATTATGTATATATATATGTGTGTGTGTGTGTGTGTGTGCATGTGTCTGTCTGTCTGTCTGTCTGTCTGTCTGTGTTTCTTAAGAACTATAGAATAATAGATGCAAAACTTAATCTGAATCAGTCACAGTTGATTGTTCCTCTCTTTTTTTCTCAAGCTGCATCCACTGAGAAGGTATTCGCAAGAAGACAAGTTGACAGTCTGCAGCAGGATGGGAAACCTGGATCAAGTTTATGCTTTGGGCACAGAGCGTGTGTGCGACTCCCTCAATCCATCGTCAGCATGGTCATCCTCTGGCTCTGAAGCCTGAGTACTTGGTGCTGTAGACTTGCAGGGTTGGCTGGTTGACTGACAGTCTTGTTGGGTGACCAAACCACTTTATGTGTTGGTGCTCCATGTACTGGTTGATAGGTACAGCACCAGCCATCTGTCTGATGTCATCGTCTCTGACCCAGTCATTTCTGGTTTTGCTGGCTGCTTGCTGCAGAATCTCATCTCACAAGTTGCGCGTTTTCACTCCATGTCCTTGTTCAGAGTCTAGGTCTGCACCCGTAGGTGAGATTGAGAATGAAAACTGACAATTTATTTTGATTTTGCATTATTTTCACTCCATGTGCATGTTTGATGAGAATTAACTTCAAGTTGTGTCACCTTGTTATGTTTCATGTTGTATTAAACCAATGATGTTACCTATGAATATATTTTACAGGATAATGCATGTTCTCACCATAGGATTCTTGCCTTTTCTATGTCATAATCAATATACATGTTAGCATCGTATGCATGTTGCCTGGCTTAACTGAAAACATGGAGTCTTCATTACTGAATTTATTGAACTTTACTTTTCATATGATAATGTGTTTTGTGTCCACTAAAAAGTTTCAGTATATCGTTTTTAATCAGAAACAAAATACATGACTGTGACCCAAGTTAACACATACCAATCACAGTACACTCTGATAAGAAAACAGCGACGTTATTGAAAATCATTTTGGATGGAAACTGCATAAAAGGGCGATGATTTTATACTCACATTCATGAAATATCCTAGCATCAACCAGGCCTGAGAGATGCAGACTTCTGCACTGTTGATCAGCAAAATGTGAACAACGCCTGAGTGACCTTTTCCTGTTGAGATAATAGGACTCATGTGGAAGATTCCAGCCTCCCACTAAACCATAGCTCACTTATGTCTTTAACCGAAGTTGATAGGAACTGAAAATTTACTGATTTGGACTGATGGGGTTCAAAGTAACACTACCCCAGTCATCAGTCCATTACATTTACCATTTTGCCACTTAACTGGGTGTGGTGGTGCTTTTTGTTTATTTCTTTGCTTATTTGCTTGCTTCTATGTCTATTTGTCCTTAATTTGAATTAAAGTGACCATTTGGAAAAGAGTTTTCATTCTGTTTTGATGCAAATCGTTGTTTTTGCTTTTGTTTTCTTGATCTTTCTGGTCATTATTTGTTTCTTTGCTCATGTTTTGTATGGATTTTTATATCTTGTTTTTATTGTTTCATACATACGCACAGAGACAGATGAATAAATGGATGCCAACACCATACACGCATATATACACACATGACTGCGCACACATATAATGTAGATAGATAGACAGACAGACAGCTAGACAGCCAGTCAGTCAAATAGATAGATAGATAAGTAGATAGCTAGATAAATCTCTAGGACCGAGCAACAGACAGACAGGCAGACAGACAGACAAACAGACAGACAGACAGATTCTAGACCACAACGTTTCCCACTCAGAAGGAGATCAACAACACTTTCACTGAAGACACCACAACAAAAGATACCATATTGTCATCACCCTTCTCCCATGGCGACCTCATGGGCAGCCAATACTTGAGTACGGTTTTCACTCACAAGGTCTCCACATGTGTTGGGGTAATGGAGGACAACAGCAGAACGCGTGCTGTTTTCCTTGTTGCCAGTCGAGAAGAGAGAAACTTGTTGGTAGAAAAAAAGATATGTTTTCGTCATTTTCGTTTTGAAGCGTTTTTCTTGTTGCTGATGTTGTTAAGAAACTCTGAGGAAAGAACTGGACAGCAGAAGGTCCTAAGAGAAGAAGACCCCCCCCCCCCCTCCTCATGTATGTGTTTCAACCCTAAACTCTTTGCACTCTCATCCAGGTCATGTCTTTCTGCTGTCACCCTTTTTTAACTTAGGTTTGAACCCGCACCCCCAATGTATACATGTGTGCATATGTTTTCAAATAAGGTTCTTTCCTATTACCCCACCAACTTTTATAATTATGTTTTAACCTGTCTGTCCAATATTTAGACACGATCCCACCCCAACTGTTAAGTGGGATAAGACGTGAGTCACTTATAAACACCTCTCACACTACAGACATTTCTACAACGACGAAAATGAAACACTCCCATACTAAATTAAGATGCAAAATCAAACAAACAAACAAACATATAGGATCAAGAACAACAACATCAAAAAACAGCATTCAAACAAGTCTTACATGCACTCACACAGTTCAAGACTCATATTCTTTCTGGTCCAAAATACACAACAAGAACAAACATTTGCGGAAGAAAACGCAAAGGTTTGTTATTGTTGTGTAGTTTAGACAACTAACAGCCAGAATGAGCTACCCAAACTGAAGGTAGCAGATCAGTTAACTCATTCCATATACGTATATACATACATACATATATATGTATATACATATACACACACACACACACACAATATATATATAATATATATAACATATATATGTATGTATATGTATAAAAGTTATATACATTTTCATATACATATACATATATATACATATATGTGTGTATGTGTGTGTGTGTGTGTTTGAGTGTGTGTGTGTGTGTGTGTGTGTGTGTGTTGTATGTGTGTGTGTGTGTGTGTGTGTGTGTCTGTCTGTCTGTGTGCAGATACTCCTCTCCTGTTTCTCCCTCTTAGTTGTTTATGTAATTCCTCTACTTGTGTTGTCTCCCTCAAAGGTTTCTATTTCGTTTTGTACTGTAGACCAGGTAGTTTCTTCTGTCGAGTAAAAAGATCTATTTGTGTGTCTGTTTTTGTCTGTTCGTACTATTGCAAGGGAGGCAATCCTTCGTTCCCTCCCTTGGGGATATGACAATCTACATTTCCTTTACACAACAGTTGGTCCTTGGCGTCATTTGCATTAAAAGCTGTGAACCAGACAAGATTGCTTCCCTAGATGATCGTTAAATTTTTCGTTGTTTCTTTCTTTGAATTCACTGGTTTCTCTGTTCGTTGTTTAGGTGGTTTCTCTACACTTTGTGGAGTTTGGTTGTCTGGAGTTTGGATTCCTCGTTCTACATTTAGGTGGATGCCGCTCTCCTCTAGCTATCTAAGGCAGCGGGTTGTATGTGTTCTATGCAGAACGAAACGTGTCCCTTTGGCAGCATTGACCTTCCCACTGAAAGACATAAATACTTGCAGTGTCTCCTGGGCTGCTCCCCAACCGCACCAGTCTTTCTTCTGACCATTCTTCTTCTTCTTCTTGCGTTGTCTTCCTCAATGGTATCTGTTTAGTTTATATTTCAGAACAGACAGTGAGGTGAAAGGTCAATTGTTTCTGTTTGTTCCTGGTTGTTGATACCATTGCAAGGAAGTCAACCTTCTTTCCCTTTCTAGAGGCTATGACAAATCTGTCTACATCTATTTTGACAGACAGTCCCAGATACTTATTCTGCTCTTTATAAAGAGTACAATAATCATATTCGTCTGTTAAAAGTTTCAGTGATTCAGGTGCCTTTGTGCCGAGTTTATTGCACGGGTGGTAGTCACATTGGTCACGTCACTGACACAGGCTTTGGGAATGCATGGAAATTACTGTCATATGCCAAAACTCACGGATAAGAAAGTAGAATCATATTCCCAGGGTCATGATTTCAAGATCAAAGACTTGTGTCTACCAAAGTATAGTTTATTCTTCGTGGATTAGTGGTATTATTACCTATTTCTGATTTCATGTTATCTCTTCTCATTCTGGATAAACTTTTTGTTTGTTTGTTCTCACAGTATCCATCTTATTTGTTGTTGTTTTTTTTTTATTCATGTCTGTATGTTTGGTTGTTTCACATGTGTACAAGGAGAAGCTGTATGACAGGTACAGTGGGGCCTAATGCTACTATCACTGAGCAATATAACAATTGATTAAATTGCACTGACATATGTATCTGACTGACTGAATAAATATACATACAGCCACAATGTAAAAGCACAGTAACCCCCCCTCCTCCTCTCCCCCCTTTTTTGTCTTATTCTCCCTTTGTTTTAAAGAAAAAGATTTTTTACAGAGACAAATATCCCGGGAGGGAATGTGTGTATCTCCGCACGCGTGCGTGTGTGTTGTGTGTGTGTGTGTGTGTGTGTGTTGTGTGTGTGTGTGTGTGTGTGTGTGTGGTGCGTGCGTGCATGCGTGCGTACATGCGTGCGTGTGTGTGTGTGTGTGTGTGTGTACCTGCGTGTGTATGTGTTTTCTATCTGTTGTCCTGTCTGTCTGTATCTGTCTGTCTGTCAGTGACAAAAATATGTGAACAAGATTTGTATAGCTTTTTATGGATTGATATTAACCAAATTGGGGTCAAACGTCTGCACCCTTACAGAATCATGCACGTGTAAGTTTGAAAAGTAAGACTCTAAGGCAAGGTCATGTGGACCAAAAAAGTACCTGAAATGAACAATTGTTTCAGGAAACTGTGTGAAAAGCACCTTTTCATTAACCTCTTTTAGTATCCAAAATCTGTTTTCGCCGTCGTGGCTGTCTATCTGTGTTTGATGCACACCAAGTTATATTTGACATGAACCTTTTTCAAGGACACATTGCCTGGTATTCTAGACTGTGTCTTATTATTACACTGTCTCAGACAAACATTGTGAACAATCAAAAAAAAAAAAAAAAAAAAAAAAAGAAAGAATTTTTATGTGAGCTTAAAAACAAAATTGGTTTCTAAGCTTTGTATAATTTTCTATAATCCTACCTATTGCACGTCTATGATTTGTGTCTACTGACGTACATAAATAAAACAAACAAACAATGAACGTGAAACAAGGATTACAGCAGAATGTAACAATAATAATAATAATAATTACAATATTTATATAGCGCAAAATCTCGACAAAATCAAATCTAAGCGCTGAATAGTGCAATAGTGCAAAAGAATTCAAGTATTCTGAGAAATTTGTGATAAACTGTTGTTCATGCATCTTTCTGAAAAAAGTGCTGATTTTACGATCGATCTTGACCTTAACCTTGGTCGTATGACTTCCTCGACCGTCCATGTCTTTGACCCAGACAGATCGGTGCATAAATAGCTGAGAAAACCTGCTAACATATTTTTGACACAAAGAGACATAGAGTAAACACCTCCCTATCCAGTCCAAATCAGGTAATCTCCTTTATATAAAGAGAGGGGGAAGGAAGCTGAAAAAGACAAAAACAAGGAAACAAAAGCACACAGTAACCTGGAAAACAAATTCATCAAGAGCATATTTCCTGTGACTTTCAGTGTTGTGTACGTGAACACCTCAGATTCCAACAGACACGTACAAAGCAACATAGCTGGATTCCTTGCATTCCTGATATTTACAACACCTGCTTTGTAGCATGATGGGTGTGATGATGTTTTGTCTGAAATGTACAAAGCAAGATCACTGCAATTCTTTTCCGTGAATACCAGAATGTGATGTTTCCATTGCGACCGAATATTTTGTGTTTATGAACATTTGATTTAAAGGCTGTCTACGTTTGCCATAGTGTAAGAAGGAGGCTGTAGGCTGGGCTGGTAGTTCGAGGAGGGTGAGGGGAAAGAGAGGTATCATGTTTGAGAAAACATCATTACAGCGAAAAAGAAACAAACCTGCATTTAGTAAGGAAACAGAGGCTTCCAATAAGGCATCTGAATACAAGCTGCACAAACAACTCTGAAAATTTCACATATGTGTTTGTAAAGAGGGATGACTTTCTTCGTGAGTAATTGCATTCATTTTTTGTTTGCTTCTTAGTTTTATATTTTCTGTTACATAAACAGATATGGAAACACACACATGTATGTATGTATGTATGTATGTATGTATGTATGTATGTACGTATGTATGTATGTATGTATGTACGTATGTATGTATGTATATCTATATATCTAATATACATACACACACACACACACACAACATAATATATATATATATATATATATATATATATATATACGTATATATACAGATGCACATCAGAAATAGCCGGCAGAATCGGCCAAGCCAAAACAGCATTCAAGAAGATGACAAGGATTCTTACCAACAAATGCCTGTCAATTAACATCAGGAAGACAGTTCTTGAATGTTATATAGAACCAATACTGTTGTATGGATGAGAGGCGTGGACAGTCCAACAAACAAAGCCAGACCAAGATTGAGGCAGCCGAGATGTGGTTTCTAAGAAGAATGTTGAGAGTTCCATGGACAGCAAAGAAAACAAACGAGACAGTCTTGATGGAAGCAGACACAAGTAGATCACTGATAAGGAAGATTAGGAAAAGACAGGCAACATTTACAGGCCATTTTATGAGGAAGGGGGATTTGGAGCACCTGATCACAACGGGAAGCTGGAGGGAAAGAGAGCACTGGGTAGACCCAGGGAGAAAATGCTGGACGGACTTGTGGGGTGGCTGGGGACGTGGAGGGTGGAGGAGATGCTGGGGGCAACGAGAGATAGAGACAGATGGAAGTCCATGATTGCCAACGCCATGCAGCAGGGCACCTGATGATGATGATGATGATGATGATGATGATGATGATATATATATATATATATATATGTTATAATGAGGATGCGAAAGAGGGTTGGAGGAGGGAGAGACACAAGCAGACACAGACAGACAGAACTTCAAAAACAACATAAACGTTCAACAGCATCAGGTCAACAATACATGTACTTCACACAGGTGAAAACGACACAACAAAGACCACATTGTCAGCGCCCTCACCTCATTGTTACCTCTTTGGCAGCCAATACAGGAACCCAGTTTTCGCTCACAAGGTATACACATCCTTCTGGGTGATGACAGAAACCCAGAGCAGTAGTGTGTGTTCCTTCTCTTCTATTTGGCGAAGGAAAAGAGGGATAAACTGGTAAACGCGTGAAAAATCACGTGCTCTTGACTTTGAAGTTTCATAATGCTCTCTCTCTCTCTCCTCTCTCTCTCTCTCTCTCTCTCTCTCTCTCTCTCTCTCTCTCTCTCTCTCTGTCTCTTTCTCTCTCTGTGTGTCTCTCTCTCTGTCTCTGTTTCTCTGTCTGTGTTCTCTGTCTGTCTCTGTCTCTCTGTGTCTGTGTCTGTCTGTCTGTCTGTCTCTCTCTCTCTCTCTCTCTCTCTCTGTGTGTCTGTCTCTGTCTCTCTCTCTCTCTCTCTCTCTGTCTCTCTCTCTCTGTCTCTGTTTCTCTGTCTGTGTTCACTGTCTGTCTCTGTCTCTCTGTGTCTGTGTCTGTCTGTCTGTCTGTCTGTCTGTCTCTCTCTCTCTCTCTCTCTCTCTCTCTCTCCTCGCCATTTATCTATCTCACGAACAACGTGCACTGACAATGACTGATTGAATATTTGGTTCTTTGCATTCTATTTATGTTTTTATTTTCATTTTGTCTGGTTTAATTTATTATTATCAAAGGAGTTCTCTGGTGTCTCCGAAGTGAAACGACATACATACATACATACGTACATGCATACTTACATACGTACACACACAAGCATGCATGCAAAGGAAAAGGGAAAACCACACCAACAGCATCTCACGTCAACAATGATGACGCTTGTTGTGATGTTGCATCAAATGTCGTACAGCGTTCCTGTTCTGACAAATTTAATTTAAAAAAAGCGTTCAGCACATGAGATTATTTTCTGCTATTGATACATCAGTCATGATGTGCATTCACAAAAATGTTATTAACCTTTAGGTAAGTTTCATTACTGTGTTAAGAATGAATTGTTAATGAGGTCACTGTTAACTAGATATGCAATTTGTGAGCATTGTCACTGTTGATCCTCTATAATAGCCCGGAGCGCAAAGAATTTTCTCTTTTTCAATTCATAATGTTGGTGCAAATGAAGAGGAAACAATCAATCGAATATGAATATACAACAAAGGGAAAGTGTTCGTACTGGTAATTATCATTCTTTTCCGTATAACTCCCTTAAAGCAATCACTCCTGATAGCAATATGTTTGGAATCGACATTGAAACATTGCAGTCACATTCCTAGCCATTTATTCCTGTAGACACTGGAAAGGATTAATTACAGTAACTTCCAGCCTTGCACGTGAACAATGTAGGAGTCAGCATAGAAAGAACGTGCGTGGTGAAGTTTTTGGATTCCTGGTTATTGCCAACAAATGCCATGTAACCTGATGTCTGTAATGATGTTTGGTTGACATGCACACAACAAGATCACAGGTAATCTCTTTCAATAAAAAGGTGTGTTTCTAACTACTGGCGAATGTTTTGTGCTTTGCCATGTGGGGATCAACTGACTACTGTGGAAAGTCTTATTAAAAGAAGACAGACCATTGTTCCTGTCTGAGAAAACATATCCAGCAGGAAAAAGGAAACATAAGGGGGGATAGAGAGATAGAGTGGGGATAAACAACAGGTTAAACAGCTTTACAGGACTAGTCTTGTTGAAGATTGAGCGCAAAGGTTATTCTCTTTACCCCTTACCCCTCACCTACTGGAGCACTGGACTGCTTGTCTTCATGTAATGGAACCGCTGTTTCATAAATATCTATGACCCAAACTAATTGATATAAACCCACCAACACGCAGGTAAAAATCCGTGTTGACACATCTGAATCGTAAACAAGCCAGAAAAACATACTTCTGACTGACAGGCAACGTTTAACATGAAAACAGAGAACAACTATTTCATTCACAAAACAAGACAAGCACAGATTTTCAGCCAATAGCCTTCGTCAAGAGTACACAACAAATAACAAAGAAATTCACAACACTGAAGACAGAGACAACAACAGAACATGATTTTTCATTGAGCTGATATGAAATTATAGACTATTTGTTGATTATTGTAAGTGGGAAGTAGGACAGATAATGAAGTAAGAAATGAATAAATGAAATAAAAGAAGGAGAAACAGGTTGGAAAATAAACACAAAGAACAAAAAGCAAATCCAGAAAATCACTGAGCAGAAAGCAAATCAAAATGGTCACCGAGCAGAAAACAGACCAAGACAGTCACTGAGCACAGAGCAAATCAAGAAAGTCACTGAAAAGAAAGCAAACCAAGAAAGTTACTGGACAGAAACCAAACCAAGAAATTCACTAAAAGGTAAGCAGGCAAACTCAAGGGGTAGGACAGTAGACAACAAAGTCAAGGTAGACGACAGTAGACAGCACAGTCAAGGGGTAGGACAGTAGACAGCAAAGTCAAGGGGTAGGACAGCAGAGAGCAAAGTCAAGGGGTAGGACAATAGACAATAAAGTCAATGGGTAGGACAGCAGACAGCAAAGTCAAGGGGTAGGACAGTAGACAGCAAAGTCAAGGGGTAGGACAGTAGACAACAAAGTCAATGGGTAGGACAGCAGACAACAAAGTCAAGGGGTAGGACAGTAGACAGCAAAGTCAATGGGTAGGACAGCAGACAGCAAAGTCAAGGGGTAGGACAGCAGAGAGCAAAGTCAAGGGGTAGTCAAGTAGATAGCAAAGTCAAGGGGTAGGACAGTAGACAACAAAGTCAATGGGTAGGACAGCAGACAACAAAGTCAAGGGGTAGGACAGTAGACACCAAAGTCAAGGGGTAGGACAGTAGACAACAAAGTCAATGGGTAGGACAGCAGACAGCAAAGTCAAGGGGTAGGACAGTAGACAGCAAAGTCAAGGGGTAGGACAGTAGACAGCAAAGTCAAGGAGTAGGACAGTAGACAACAAAGTCAATGGGTAGGACAGCAGACAACAAAGTCAAGGGGTGGGACAGTAGACAGCAAAGTCAAGGGGTAGGACAGTAGACAGCAAAGTCAAGGGGTAGGACAATAGACAGCAAAGTCAAGGTGTAGGACAGCAGAGAGCAAAGTGAAGGGATAGGACAGTAGACAACAAAGTCAAGGGGTAGGACAGCAGACAGCAAAGTCAAGGGGTAGGACAGTAGACAGCAAAGTCAAGGGGTAGGACAGTAGACAACAAAGTCAATGGGTAGGACAGCAGACAACAAAGTCAAGGGAAAGGACAGTAGACAGCAAAGTCAATGGGTAGGACAGCAGACAGCAAAGTCAAGGGGTAGGACAGCAGAGAGCAAAGTCAAGGGGTAGTCAAGTAGACAGCAAAGTCAAGGGGTAGGACAGTAGACAACAAAGTCAATGGGTAGGACAGCAGACAACAAAGTCAAGGGGTAGGACAGTAGACACCAAAGTCAAGGGGTAGGACAGTAGACAACAAAGTCAATGGGTAGGACAGCAGACAGCAAAGTCAAGGGGTAGGACAGTAGACAGCAAAGTCAAGGGGTAGGACAGTAGACAGCAAAGTCAAGGAGTAGGACAGTAGACAACAAAGTCAATGGGTAGGACAGCAGACAACAAAGTCAAGGGGTGGGACAGTAGACAGCAAAGTCAAGGGGTAGGACAGTAGACAGCAAAGTCAAGGGGTAGGACAATAGACAGCAAAGTCAAGGGGTAGGACAGCAGAGAGCAAAGTGAAGGGATAGGACAGTAGACAACAAAGTCAAGGGTAGGACAGTAGACAGCAAAGTCAAGGGAGAGGACAGTAGACAAGTAGACAGCAAAGTCAATGGGTAGGACAGCAGACAGCAAAGTCAAGGGGTAGGACAGTAGACAGCAAAGTCAAGGGGTAGGACAGTAGACAACAAAGTCAATGGGTAGGACAGCAGACAACAAAGTCAAGGGGTAGGACAGTAGACAGCAAAGTCAATGGGTAGGACAGCAGACAGCAAAGTCAAGGGGTAGGACAGCAGAGAGCAAAGTCAAGGGGTAGTCAAGTAGACAGCAAAGTCAAGGGGTAGGACAGTAGACAACAAAGTCAATGGGTAGGACAGCAGACAACAAAGTCAAGGGGTAGGACAGTAGACACCAAAGTCAAGGGGTAGGACAGTAGACAACAAAGTCAATGGGTAGGACAGCAGACAGCAAAGTCAAGGGGTAGGACAGTAGACAGCAAAGTCAAGGGGTAGGACAGTAGACAGCAAAGTCAAGGAGTAGGACAGTAGACAACAAAGTCAATGGGTAGGACAGCAGACAACAAAGTCAAGGGGTGGGACAGTAGACAGCAAAGTCAAGGGGTAGGACAGTAGACAACAAAGTCAAGGGGTAGGACAATAGACAGCAAAGTCAAGGGGTAGGACAGCAGAGAGCAAAGTGAAGGGATAGGACAGTAGACAACAAAGTCAATGGGTAGGACAGTAGACAAGTAGACAGCAAAGTCAAGGGAGAGGACAGTAGACAGCAAAGTCAAGGGAGAGGACAGTAGACAGCAAAGTCAAGGGGGAGGACAGTAGACAGCAAAGTCAAAGGGTAGGACAGTAGACAGCAAAGTCAAGGGGTAGGACAGCAGACAGCAAAGTCAAGGGGTAGGACAGTAGACAGCAAAATCAATGGAGAGGACAGTAGACAGCAAATTCAAGGGACAGGACAGTAGGGACAAACTCAAGGGAGAGGACAGTAGACAGCAAACTCAGCAAAGTCAAGGGAGATGACAGTAGACAGCAAAGTCAAGGGAGAGGACAGTAGACAGCAAACTCAGCAAAGTCAAGGGGGCTGGACAGTAGACAGCAAACTCAGCAAAGTCAACGGAGAGGACAGTAGCCAGCAAACTCAAGGGAGAGGACAGTAGACAGCAAACTCAGCAAAGTCAAGGGAGAGGACAGTAGACAGCAAAGTCAAGGGGGAGGACAGTAGCCAGCAAAATCAAGGGAGAGGACAGTAGCCAGCAAACTCAAGGGAGAGGACAGTAGACAGCAAAGTCAAGGGGGAGGACAGTAGACAAGAAAGTCAAAGGGTAGGACAGTAGACAGCAAAGTCAAGGGGTAGGACAGCAGACAGCAAAGTCAAGGGGTAGGACAGTAGACAGCAAAATCAATGGAGAGGACAGTAGACAGCAAAGTCAAGGGGTAGAACAGTAGACAACAAAGTCAAGGGGTAGGACAGTAGACAGCAAAGTCAAGGGGTAGGACAATAGACAACAAAGTCAAGGGGTAGAACAGTAGACAGCAAAGTCAAGGAGTAGGACAGCAGACAGCAAAGTCAAGGTAGAGGACAGTAGAAGCAAAGTCAAGGGGTAGGACAGTAGACAACAAAGTCAATGGGTAGGACAGCAAACAACAAAGTCAAGGGGTAGGACAGTAGACAACAAAGTCAAGGGGTAGGACAGTAGACAGCAAAGTCAAGGGAGAGGACAGTAGACAGCAAAGTCAAGGGGTAAGACAGTAGACAACAAAGTCAAGGGGTAGGACAGCAGACAACAAAGTCAAGGGGTAGGACAGTAGACACCAAAGTCAAGGGGTAGGACAGTAGACAGCAAAGTCAAGGGGTAGGACAGTAGACACCAAAGTCAAGGGTAGGACAGTAGACAGCAAAATTAAGGAGTAGGACAGTAGACATCAAAGTCAAGGGGTAGGACAGTAGACAAAATAGTCAAGGGGTAGGACAGTAGACAACAAAGTCAAGGAGTAGGACAGTAGACACCAAAGTCAAGGGGTAGGACAGTAGACAACAAAGTCAAGGGTAGGACAGTAGTCAGCAAAGTCAAGGGGTAGGACAGCAGAGAGCAAAGTCAAGGGGTAGGACAGTAGACACCAAAGTCAAGGGGTAGGACAGCATAGAGCAAATCAAGGGGTAGAACAGTAGACAGCAAAGTCAAGGGAGAGGACAGTAGACAAGTAGACAGCAAAGTCAAGGGAGAGGACAGTAGTCAAGTAGACAGCAAAGTCAAGGGAGAGGACAGTAGACAGCAAAGTCAAGGGGGAGGACAGTAGACAAAAAAGTCAAGGGGTAGGACAGTAGACAACAAAGTCAAGGGTAGGACAGTAGACAGCAAAGTCAAGGGGTAGGACAGTAGACAGCAAAGTCAAGGGGGAGAACAGTAAACAGCAAAGTCAAGGGGTAGGACAGCAGAGAGCAAATCAAGGGGTAGAACAGTAGACAGCAAAGTCAAGGGAGAGGACACTAGACAAGTAGACAGCAAAGTCAAGGGTGAGGACAGTAGTCAAGTAGACAGCAAAGTCAAGGGAGAGGACAGTAGACAGCAAACTCAAGGGGGAGGACAGTAGACAGCAAACTCAAGGAGGAGGACAGTAGACAGAAAAGTCAAGGGAGAGGACAGTGGACAGCAAACTCAAAGAGAGGATAGTGGACAGCAAACTCAAAGGAGAGGACGGTGGGACAAACTCAAGGGAGAGGACAGTGGACAGCAAACTCAAAGAGAGGATAGTGGACAGCAAACTCAAAGGAGAGGACGGTGGGACAAACTCAAGGGAGAGGACAGTAGACAGCAAACTCAGGGGAGAGGACAGTAGACAGCAAACTCAGGGAGAGGACAGTAGACAGCAAACTCAAGGGAGAGGACAGTAGGGACAAACTCAAGGGAGAGGACAGTAGAGAGCAAACTCAAAGGAGAGGACAGTAGACAGCAAACTCATGGGAGGCAGCAGTAGGGACAAACTCAAGGGAGAGGACAGTAGACAGCAAATTCAAGGGACAGGACAGTAGGGACAAACTCAAGGGAGAGGACAGTAGACAGCAAACTCAGCAAAGTCAAGGGAGATGACAGTAGACAGCAAACTCAGCAAAGTCAAGGGAGAGGACAGTAGACAGCAAACTCAGCAAAGTCAAGGGGGCTGGACAGTAGACAGCAAACTCAGCAAAGTCAACGGAGAGGACAGTAGCCAGCAAACTCAAGGGAGAGGACAGTAGACAGCAAACTCAGCAAAGTCAAGGGAGAGGACAGTAGACAGCAAAGTCAAGGGGGAGGACAGTAGCCAGCAAAATCAAGGGAGAGGACAGTAGCCAGCAAACTCAAGGGAGAGGACAGTAGACAGCAAAGTCAAGGGGGAGGACAGTAGACAAGAAAGTCAAAGGGTAGGACAGTAGACAGCAAAGTCAAGGGGTAGGACAGCAGACAGCAAAGTCAAGGGGTAGGACAGTAGACAGCAAAATCAATGGAGAGGACAGTAGACAGCAAAGTCAAGGGGTAGAACAGTAGACAACAAAGTCAAGGGGTAGGACAGTAGACAGCAAAGTCAAGGGGTAGGACAATAGACAACAAAGTCAAGGGGTAGAACAGTAGACAGCAAAGTCAAGGAGTAGGACAGCAGACAGCAAAGTCAAGGTAGAGGACAGTAGAAGCAAAGTCAAGGGTAGGACAGTAGACAACAAAGTCAATGGGTAGGACAGCAAACAACAAAGTCAAGGGGTAGGACAGTAGACAACAAAGTCAAGGGGTAGGACAGTAGACAGCAAAGTCAAGGGAGAGGACAGTAGACAGCAAAGTCAAGGGGTAAGACAGTAGACAACAAAGTCAAGGGGTAGGACAGCAGACAACAAAGTCAAGGGGTAGGACAGTAGACACCAAAGTCAAGGGTAGGACAGTAGACAGCAAAGTCAAGGGGTAGGACAGTAGACACCAAAGTCAAGGGTAGGACAGTAGACAGCAAAATTAAGGAGTAGGACAGTAGACATCAAAGTCAAGGGGTAGGACAGTAGACAAAATAGTCAAGGGGTAGGACAGTAGACAACAAAGTCAAGGAGTAGGACAGTAGACACCAAAGTCAAGGGGTAGGACAGTAGACAACAAAGTCAAGGGTAGGACAGTAGTCAGCAAAGTCAAGGGGTAGGACAGCAGAGAGCAAAGTCAAGGGGTAGGACAGTAGACACCAAAGTCAAGGGGTAGGACAGCATAGAGCAAATCAAGGGGTAGAACAGTAGACAGCAAAGTCAAGGGAGAGGACAGTAGACAAGTAGACAGCAAAGTCAAGGGAGAGGACAGTAGTCAAGTAGACAGCAAAGTCAAGGGAGAGGACAGTAGACAGCAAAGTCAAGGGGGAGGACAGTAGACAAAAAAGTCAAGGGGTAGGACAGTAGACAACAAAGTCAAGGGTAGGACAGTAGACAGCAAAGTCAAGGGTAGGACAGTAGACAGCAAAGTCAAGGGGGAGAACAGTAAACAGCAAAGTCAAGGGGTAGGACAGCAGAGAGCAAATCAAGGGGTAGAACAGTAGACAGCAAAGTCAAGGGAGAGGACACTAGACAAGTAGACAGCAAAGTCAAGGGTGAGGACAGTAGTCAAGTAGACAGCAAAGTCAAGGGAGAGGACAGTAGACAGCAAACTCAAGGGGGAGGACAGTAGACAGCAAACTCAAGGAGGAGGACAGTAGACAGAAAAGTCAAGGGAGAGGACAGTGGACAGCAAACTCAAAGAGAGGATAGTGGACAGCAAACTCAAAGGAGAGGACGGTGGGACAAACTCAAGGGAGAGGACAGTGGACAGCAAACTCAAAGAGAGGATAGTGGACAGCAAACTCAAAGGAGAGGACGGTGGGACAAACTCAAGGGAGAGGACAGTAGACAGCAAACTCAGGGGAGAGGACAGTAGACAGCAAACTCAGGGGAGAGGACAGTAGACAGCAAACTCAAGGGAGAGGACAGTAGGGACAAACTCAAGGGAGAGGACAGTAGAGAGCAAACTCAAAGGAGAGGACAGTAGACAGCAAACTCATGGGAGGCAGCAGTAGGGACAAACTCAAGGGAGAGGACAGTAGACAGCAAATTCAAGGGACAGGACAGTAGGGACAAACTCAAGGGAGAGGACAGTAGACAGCAAACTCAGCAAAGTCAAGGGAGATGACAGTAGACAGCAAACTCAGCAAAGTCAAGGGAGAGGACAGTAGACAGCAAACTCAGCAAAGTCAAGGGGGCTGGACAGTAGACAGCAAACTCAGCAAAGTCAACGGAGAGGACAGTAGCCAGCAAACTCAAGGGAGAGGACAGTAGACAGCAAACTCAGCAAAGTCAAGGGAGAGGACAGTAGACAGCAAAGTCAAGGGGGAGGACAGTAGCCAGCAAAATCAAGGGAGAGGACAGTAGCCAGCAAACTCAAGGGAGAGGACAGTAGACAGCAAAGTCAAGGGGAGGACAGTAGACAAGAAAGTCAAAGGGTAGGACAGTAGACAGCAAAGTCAAGGGGTAGGACAGCAGACAGCAAAGTCAAGGGGTAGGACAGTAGACAGCAAAATCAATGGAGAGGACAGTAGACAGCAAAGTCAAGGGGTAGAACAGTAGACAACAAAGTCAAGGGGTAGGACAGTAGACAGCAAAGTCAAGGGGTAGGACAATAGACAACAAAGTCAAGGGGTAGAACAGTAGACAGCAAAGTCAAGGAGTAGGACAGCAGACAGCAAAGTCAAGGTAGAGGACAGTAGAAGCAAAGTCAAGGGGTAGGACAGTAGACAACAAAGTCAATGGGTAGGACAGCAAACAACAAAGTCAAGGGGTAGGACAGTAGACAACAAAGTCAAGGGGTAGGACAGTAGACACCAAAGTCAAGGGAGAGGACAGTACACAGCAAAGTCAAGGAGTAAGACAGTAGACAACAAAGTCAAGGGTAGGACAGCAGACAACAAAGTCAAGGGGTAGGACAGTAGACACCAAAGTCAAGGGGTAGGACAGTAGACAGCAAAGTCAAGGGGTAGGACAGTAGACAGCAAAGTCAAGGGTAGGACAGTAGACAGCAAAATCAAGGAGTAGGACAGTAGACATCAAAGTCAAGGGGTAGGACAGTAGACAAAAAAGTCAAGGGGTAGGACAGTAGACAACAAAGTCAAGGAGTAGGACAGTAGACACCAAAGTCAAGGGGTAGGACAGTAGACAAAAACGTCAAGGGGTAGGACAGTAGACAACAAAGTCAAGGGTAGGACAGTAGACAGCAAAGTCAAGGGGTAGGACAGCAGAGAGCAAAGTCAAGGGGTAGGACAGTAGACAGCAAAGTCAAGGGGTAGGACAGCAGAGAGCAAATCAAGGGGTAGAACAGTAGACAGCAAAGTCAAGGGAGAGGACAGTAGACAAGTAGACAGCAAAGTCAAGGGAGAGGACAGTAGTCAAGTAGACAGCAAAGTCAAGGGAGAGGACAGTAGACAGCAAAGTCAAGGGGGAGGACAGTAGACAGCAAAGTCAAGGGGTAGGACAGCAGAGAGCAAATCAAGGGGTAGAACAGTAGACAGCAAAGTCAAGGGAGAGGACACTAGACAAGTAGACAGCAAAGTCAAGGGTGAGGACAGTAGTCAAGTAGACAGCAAAGTCAAGGGAGAGGACAGTAGACAGCAAACTCAAGGGGGAGGACAGTAGACAGCAAACTCAAGGGGGAGGACAGTAGACAGAAAAGTCAAGGGAGAGGACAGTGGACAGCAAACTCAAAGAGAGGATAGTGGACAGCAAACTCAAAGGAGAGGACGGTGGGACAAACTCAAGGGAGAGGACAGTGGACAGCAAACTCAAAGAGAGGATAGTGGACAGCAAACTCAAAGGAGAGGACGGTGGGACAAACTCAAGGGAGAGGACAGTAGACAGCAAACTCAGGGGAGAGGACAGTAGACAGCAAACTCAGGGGAGAGGACAGTAGACAGCAAACTCAAGGGAGAGGACAGTAGGGACAAACTCAAGGGAGAGGACAGTAGAGAGCAAACTCAAAGGAGAGGACAGTAGACAGCAAACTCATGGGAGGCAGCAGTAGGGACAAACTCAAGGGAGAGGACAGTAGACAGCAAATTCAAGGGACAGGACAGTAGGGACAAACTCAAGGGAGAGGACAGTAGACAGCAAACTCAGCAAAGTCAAGGGAGATGACAGTAGACAGCAAACTCAGCAAAGTCAAGGGAGAGGACAGTAGACAGCAAACTCAGCAAAGTCAAGGGGGCTGGACAGTAGACAGCAAACTCAGCAAAGTCAACGGAGAGGACAGTAGCCAGCAAACTCAAGGGAGAGGACAGTAGACAGCAAACTCAGCAAAGTCAAGGGAGAGGACAGTAGACAGCAAAGTCAAGGGGAGGACAGTAGCCAGCAAAATCAAGGGAGAGGACAGTAGCCAGCAAACTCAAGGGAGAGGACAGTAGACAGCAAAGTCAAGGGGGAGGACAGTAGACAGCAAAGTCAAGGGAGAGGACAGTAGACAGCAAACTCAAGGGAGAGGACAGTAGACAGCAAAGTCAATGGAGAGGACAGTAGCCAACAAACTCAAGGGAGAGGACAGTAGACAGCAAAGTCAAGGAGAAGACAGTAGCCAGCAAAGTCAAGGGAGAGGACAGTAGACAGCAAACTCAAGGGAGAGGACAGTAGACAGCAAACTCAAGGGAGAGGACAGCCTTACATCCTTTATCAAAGAATGATAATTGGGTACGTGTACATGTATTGACTGCATTTCTGGCATTTAAGAGGCAGTTTGAATGATTCAGGCCAGTGTTATGTATGGTCTACTATCCTTAGTTATGTTAACATTTGTATTGAGATCTGCTTTTAGATTTTTGTTGATAAATGTGACGGAATGGTCACTGCCACAGGCGTATCCTTAGATCATATGCACGAATGCAATGACAATTTTCTTTTCTAGCATTTTTAACAAGATATTATGCACGATTTGAAATGGTTATAGCCCTGATATGGCTCCACGTAGTCGGTTGTGCTTTAAACAATACAAACAATAAGTACAATGCATATGAATTAATGTACACACAAGGAATGAAAACAACACCAAAACAAAGGAAGAGAAAAACTATTATTGTCAATCTGGTGTTTAAACAACATGGAAACAGGCACAAAAACAAGACTGATAGCTGTGTCGATCAATGGCAAGAATATCGACAATAAGAATTACACATAGACATTATGTCAGAAAAAAACAACAACAGCAACAACAACAACAACAATCTGGCTGTTTTAGGTCGTGAAGAGCAGACAAACAACTGAACATACCGTTATCCATAAGGACACTTGAAAATACTAGGATTGAAATCAATCGGCACATTTGAAATATTACATTTAAAATGTATAATATAAAGTAACCCGTTCAGATTTTTTCAGAAAAATACCTAGCCCTATTGAAAATATTAAGTAGCTTTGCCTAATATGTTCCCTTCTTGATAACTTATTTTGTATTTGGAAATGTATATTGCATTGGCATTTTGTTTCCCTTGTTAGCAGTGCTAGTATAATCGTACACGTTGGTAAACAAAGTACAGACAGTACAGTAAAGTAGATAGATAGATAGATAGATAGATAGATAGATAGATAGATAGATAGATAGATAGATAGATAGATAGATTCTATTCACCACCCTCTGTCTCATATTCTCTGCACCTTCTTCACACCGACACCCACACGCAGGGGGCTGGTAGCAGGCAGAGTGAGACAAGTCAGTGGAGCATGTAATGAGGGAGAGATGGGCCAGTCATGCTCTATCACCAGTACCCAGGCGCCATGCCAGTCTGCTGAAACACAACATCACATTCCCCTACACTCTTCTGATTCAAAACACATCCTTAACCATTTGTGTGTGTGTGTGTGTGTGTGTGTGTGTGTGTGTGTGTGTGTGTGTATGTGTGTGTGTGTGTGTGTGTGTGTGTGTGTGTGTGTCTGTGCCTGTGTGTATGTGTGTGTGTATGTGTGTGTACGTGTGTATTTGTCTGTGTATGTGTGTATGTGTGTGTGTATGTGTGTGTACTTGTGTGTGTATTTGTCTGTGTATGTGTGTATGTGTAAGTGTGTGTTTGTGTTTCTTCTTCTTGTCACCTCCCAGCACGGAATAAGTCGCTCGCCACAATAGTCATTTTTACATGTTTCTTCTTTTTCTTTCTTCTTCTTCTTCTTCTGTTGTGTGTTTGTGTGTGTGTACTTGTGTGTGTATTTGTCTGTGTATGTGTGTATGTCTGTGCATGTATGTATGTGTGTATTTGTGTATGTGCGTCTGTCTACACGTATTTGTCTGTGTGTGTGTGTCTGTGTGTGTGTATGTATGTGTGTGTGTCTGTGTATCTATTCACCTGTCTCTGTATGTGTGTGTTGTGTGTGTGTGTGTGTGTTTCTGTCTCTCTGTGTGTATGTATGTGTGTGTCTATTAGTCCATCTGTCTGTGTATATGTGTGTGTGTTTGTGTGCTGTGTGTGTATGTCTGTGTGCGTATATGTGTGTGTGTATGTATGTGTGGAGTTGTGTATAAGTGTGCGTGTGTGTATGTACGCATGCGTTTGTGCGTAAATGTATGTGTATTTGTGTGTCTGTGCTTGTGTGTGTATGTGTGTGCATTATGTATATGTATATATGTATGTGCATATGTGTGTATATAAGTATGTGTGTGTGTGCGTGCGTGTGTATGAGCATATTTGTGTGTGTGCTTATGAGAAAGGAGAAAGAGATTGTATGATTGTGAATGTATGTGCAAGAAGGCCCATGTTATCGTGTGCGTGTATGTACGAAGGCCTACATATGTGCGTGCGTGCTTGTGTTTTCATATGCATGTGCTTTAATGTGAGTGTGCGTATGCCCTTGAGTATATGCAGGAAAAGTTAGTCCATACACGCACGCCTGTTCGTTTGCGTGTGAGTGCGTATACGTGCCTGCCCACGTGTGTGTACAGGCGTGAGCCCACGTGTCTATGTGTATGTGTGCGTGTCCAAAGCCAATCTTCGTTCTAAATGAGCTGGATGCGTTGCAACAGAAAACACTTGATCTTCACCACACTCAAACCCCTCAGAACTAACTCAGTGACACATTACTAGCTCAGTGGATTAGCCCACCTTCCAGCCTCACCATCTGCACACCCCCCCCCCCCCCACATCACCTCGTTACGTGCTATTTTTCCCTCACCGGAAGCACGAACCACGTGCCAAAGTAGCTGTATCACACAGGAAACACTCATTTCGTCTGCAAACCCAAACTGTTCACAGCGCTACTTCGACGCTAAATCGTTAAAACGACGTCATTTGAAAAAGCACGGTAGGTATGTACCGCATAAACATCACGGAGCATACCTGTGCTGCCGTTTGGACTCTAGAAAAGAATTAGGCTTTGCTCTGTCTTCTTCTTCTTCTTCTTCTTGAACTCCATTAATAGTCATTGTCAAGCTCGCTAAGGCTTGAACTGGAGCGGAAAGACAGAGAACCAGATCTATCAGCTATAACACCCCCTTTCACGATCTAAATGAGAAAAATACTTGGACAAAGTACAGTTACATAAAGTTTATTTACTGAACAAACGAGACAACATGACGCATCATTCGCACAGATCACATACGTAAATATAGCATTACTAGGGGTGGCACTCCAAAACCAACATTGCACACATTTTAGATCTTCAAAACCCATGAATTCACATAAAACGTCAGCGAACGCACACACTCACAGAAGATAAACACGAGCAATAAACCTAGTTTCTCAGAGGGTGACGATTTCGGTCCATAACGACATTCCGATGCTAGGGTTTCCAATCTCTAACGAGTCTCTCGACACTTGGCATGGCGAACAGGAGCCGAATGAAATAACCGCCGAACGACGCGAAGATGCTCGCTACAGTAGACGTGGAGTCCTGTGAAGGGTGGCGCCAAGGAAATGAGCTGAGTAGAATGGCTGGGCCGTAGGCTCGTGACATGGAAGTACCGCCGATCTTGCTGGAAGACGCAGCCATAGAAGCCCTACTAGTCACACCTGCCTCAGACGCTCGTAACGTTACCGGAGCTCGGACATGTGCACTTCATCATAGAGCCAGGACAAACATGGAGAGCAACGACGACTGGTGCAGGACACTGTGATCTTCTCCCCTCACACTGGCGAAACTAAGAACACAACCTCCCCTACTGACCCGTAGGTGTATAAACAGCTATGATTAGACACGGCAGCAAAACGTATTCACTTGTAAATATATCGACGAACCAAGCCACCAATACCCAACCTAGCCACCAAACCACACATCAACTACAGCAAAGGAGAGCAGACAACTATTGACTGCTGGTTACATGCCTGTCAATGTCACCTACAATCTAGACTTCCATATAACAATGTAGACAAAAATTGAATGACTGACCACTGCACCCACCGCATACTGACTGTAGCAGAGGAAAACAGGCATTGATTCACTCCTGGTTACATGCCAACAAAGACACAGCCACTCTAGACTATATATAACAACGCTGACAAAATTTGAAATGACTGACCATTGCACCCACTGCATACCGACTGTAGCAGAGGAAAACAGGTGTCGACTCACTCCTGGTCACATGCCGACAAACATAGATCTCTACCCACTTCTTTATCATTATAAATGACAAAGAAGGAAAACCACTTTTTGGACCAAACAAAATCAAAGAGAGATGGAAAGAATACTTCCAAGACCTACCGAACCCAACAAGAAACAAGACTCAGAGGAACAAGAAAAGTATGCACTATTTAAAACAAAACAGTGTGATGGAGAGGAGCCTGACGTACTCAAAAGTGACATCAAGGATGCCCCACATAAAGCAGCTGGACCAGATCAAATAGCATTTGAGGTTACATAGGATTTTAAATCAGGCATGAAAGGAAAGAAAAAGCAATTGTCATACCCCATGGAAGAAAACAGGAGATAGAGAGATTGTAAGACAGACCAGGGCATCTCACGTCTCCACCTCATAGGGAAGTACTGGAACAGAGAATCTGAACTATTGTAGAACCCCAACTGAGTGAGGCACAGTTTGGATTTAGGAAAGGAAGCAGATGAACAAACGCAATATTCACCCTTGGATAGATGCCTGAAATAACCATTGGGTATGACAAAGAACTAAACATAATATTTCTTGATCAAGACAAAACCTTCCACAGATTAGAGAGGAACATGTTGTGGGCAGTTTTAAAAATCTACAGCGTTCAAAGACAGTTATATGAGAATGCCATGGTGATGTACCAACACAGTCAAAATGCATTGAAAACACCAAAAGGCTAGAGTGACTTGTTTGGTGTAAAAACAGGACTTTGTTGTAAACACAGGACTGTGCCAAGCTTGTGTTTTGTCCCTTGTATTGTTCATTATTTACATGGACAGGATCACAAAGGACACAAATCCAAATCTTGAAGACATGAATGAATTACTGTTTGCTGATGATCATGATCTAATTAAAGAATATGCAGAAGAGTCACAAGAACACCTCAGTAACTTGCCAGGTAAATTAAGACATAGACACTTAACTAAAGACAAAAAAAACCAGCTTGTGAGATGAGGTGTCTCAGAAAAACAATGAATGCCATACGTTGAGACACGGTCAGAAATGAAATCATCAGAGACATTGTGAGGACTGTGCCATGTCTAGCATATATAGAAAAACAGAGGCTGAAATGGTTTGGTCAGTTCATGAGGCTTCCAAGTGAACAGCCATTGTACAAAGATTATAACATGAAAAGATAATGATCCATAGGAAGGGGCGTCCTAGAGAAAATTGAATAGCAGATTGAAAGAAACACCTGAAAGAATCAACCTAAGGCAGACGCTACCCATCATATCCACATCCGGAAGCTGCATCTGCCCTCGACGCTCAACAGCACAAGAGGACAGAAAAAGTAAAAAGTAACGATTGAGACTACTGTAATAATGAAAATGAGGTACGAGGGAAAGTGAAAAAAATAAAACAGGAAACATAAAAGTTTTGTTTGAAAGATCTTTTTATAGCGTTTCTGAACTATAGAAAGTACATGATATGTAGATCATAGTCATCTAGTTCACGGGGACTGTGGTAACTGGAATGTAATAGGAAAGCCCAAACTAAACGTGTTGTCCGACAGAATCCATTGGAAATAGAAATTTAAGGTGGGTGACACATTGCAGATTGTTAAAATGGTAAGCCGCTGGTGTTTGCTCTCATAGTCTGTGCATTCCCTGAAAAGTCAGGTGGAATTCCCATGGACCCATTTGCCTGTAGGATTACAGGTCGTTCTTGTCAGGATCGTCTGCCCCGCGATCTTGTTTCAGACAATAGTGGGTGTCCCTGTCCTCTCCTTTCTGGCCCATCCAGACAGTGAAATGGCGAAATGGAAGTGATCTCCACGTTATTTGAATTTTAATCTGGAAATGAATGCAAATGGAAAATATTATTAGGTAAGTAATCTGTGTTTGACTATGTGTGGCTTATGTTTTCATTTACCCTGGGATATCATAATGGTGTGTGTGTGTGTGTGTGTTGTGTGTGTGTGTGTGTGTGTGTGTGTGTGTGTGTGTGTGTGTGTGTGTGTGTGTGTGTGTGTGGTGAGAGAGACATACATAGAGGGAGAGGTGTGGGGTCGGGGGAAGACAGGGATGGGTTGGAGTGTTTTAATCCAGAGATTTCATGACATATTCACTGATTAATCTTTTTGCGACATGACACGAGAATCGTCGCTACCCTGCCTATGCCGTCAGGACAAGTAGCGAGCCTGCTCGCTAGAGCCAAAAGGTCGCTGTTCTAAAATTAAATGCGTTTCAGTTCGTCACTGGAAATTCCCCCAAAACGTGTCGAAACTACACACTGGAACCCTTCTAAGTCATATGATGCCACGTTTTCGGCTTAAAAGGGCAATTTCATCGGTTAATTTGTGTTGAAAGGAACCAACCCCAATTCTTTGTCTCTTCGTGTTACCCGTGTCATTCACACTGCTGTAAACACGGCTAGACGGACAACTTTCATGGCCGCCAAAGTAGCAGAATTTATCATTCAGGCCGGTTCTGACGATGATCTACACGTTGATCATTATGAAAGCAGTAACTAAAGTGCTGAAGTGGAAGATTTTGAGGATGATGTGCCGCAAAACGACGACGATCGCGCATATTCAACGGATGAAGACGAAGTTGAAGCAGACGAACAAAGTGCGATCGTCGCTGACAGTGATATCTTTCACTCGGGTAGTCAGGCAACAAATCATTCGGTCTTGGAGCCAGATTTTTAGCTAGAAGTAAGTTGTCCTGATCAATGTGAAGCCAACACTGAGGTTGACACTGCCAGTGACGACAGTGGCGTTGAAAATGATGCACCAACTGGGTGAAAAATCTTCGGAAATTTCCGCAAGTACCTGTTTTCTCAGCTGCCGAAATATGCGGTTTGCAGCCCTTCATCTTTCAAGACATCGCCGACCCTACACCATTATGTTTCATTATGTTCTAAAATGTTGAAATATTGTCTTTTATGTCTATTTTCCTACAGTTTTTGGCCATCATATGCTAAAATAACACTTTGTATGAATCACCTGTGGCTGTTTGAGATTTTTGATTTTGACACTTATGTTGACATTTTCAAAAGCACAAAATACAAACTAAATGTATCTTTACAGATATTATTTTTACTTCACCAGGGAGATAAAAGAATGATCTGCAAAAGTTGTTCTAACATCAGTAAGCTAGCTTTTATGGCCTATTCAAAAACAAATCAATAAAAATGACCCAAATTGGGTGTCCTCAGGGTATTTCTGCTTCCTGCCCCCAGTGTGCACAGGGCATAGTAGTTGTAGTGAGGCAGTGGTGTAATTAAATTGTTATAAAACATGGACCCTCAACCTCATTCCCATCTACACTTGCCCCGTTACGTGGTATTTCTTGATCACTAAAAGCACGAACCACGTGCCAAAGCAGCTGAGTCACACATGAAACACTTGTTTTGCCTGCAGAATATTCATGCACTAGTTTTGCTGTAAATCATTGAAACGATGTCATTTTAAAAAGCTGGGCACGTATGTACCACATTAAAAACACACTGCATTCCCTTGCTGCTGTTTTGACTCATAAAACGATCTGGATTCGCAGTATTTTGGTTTTCATTTTCTTGTTCTATTTTTTTCTCGCTACTGTTGTCATGATTTAAAGAGAAGGGAAGGACTTGTTTAGCATGTATAACCAAGTACATAAGGCGACAGTACTGAGAACACGTCATGTGCCTATGTGGCTGATAAAACTTGGTCACCCACACACTCACACATGCAGAGACAGAGAGAGAGAGAGTGAGAGAGAGAGAGAGAGAGGAGGGGGAGTGCTGATCCATGGAAAACTAAGAATAAAAACATAAAACCTTTACATATACAAGGGTAATGGCATTAGCAAAATCGTACACCCAGACTCACCCTTGAGGTTTCAAAATTATTGCAAATGAAAACGAATAGTATGAACACACGAAAACGTACTTTGAATTTCAATTGTATTGAAAATGTAACAAGCGTAGAAAGTGCTGAAAAAGAAAAGAGAGACTTGAGATTGATATTTTTTTCGTCTGTAGTGCCACAGAATACGAAGATAAATACTTTTATGTGCATTATATCTTACTTCATAGTACTTGAGTGATTGCAAAAAAACGTGAACCAGTGTTTGACAATTTTACAGGACAGTTCACGAAGCATATCTAGTTGTCATGACATTGATTTTTTTCTTTCTTGTATTTCTTCTTATTTTTGTTTTCTTTTGTTTTCTTTCGTCAAATATTTACCATGGTGACGCTTTTGTCAGACAATAAATGAGTGAATAATTATCACAATAGTCTCACAATAAATAATAAATAGTCGTCACATTCTCAGCCATTCAGCCTTTCAAACACTTCAGATGATGCTTACTACGCCTTTCACTTTTGCACGTAAACAACGTAAAAGCCAGCACAGAGAGAAGAAACAAGTGCTGGAGTCTTGGGCTGACTGGTATTCGTAACTGCCAAGCACTGCTATGTAAACCAAGTCTGGCTGAACTACACACAACAGGATCATTGTCAGTTTGTTTCGAGACTGTGGTGTGAAGTTCCTCACGAGAATGGCGCCGTTTTGTGTTTATCTATTTCAGATTATAAAACCATCGAGAAACGTCTTACTAAAAGAACAGAGACTAAGATTTTAGGTGAAGAAAACACAATTGACATGAAAAATAAAATAACAATATGGATAGAGAGAAATCAAACGTGTTTAAGAAGTTTTCAACCCTGTCTGTTACAGACATTTAACTCTCCCTCCCTCTCTCTCTCTCTCTCTCCTTCTCTCTCTCTCTCTCTCTCTCTCTCTGTGTCTTTCGCTTATACTATTTCTATCTACCCTCACTGAATGAGTAGGTCAGACTGTGTTCTGCATTTGCAGTTCTACTCGTTACAAACTTGTATACAAATGTGATAAACTGACCTGAAATAGCTTATAAATGCTTGTTACATGTCATCAATATGGGCAGTCACACACTACAAAGACATTAAGATAAGAAAATGTATACAAAGGAAGAAGAGAGAGAAGAGAACAAAGAGAACAAGAGAGGAGGGAGGAGGAAAAAGAAAAAAAGAAGAAGAAGAAGAAAAAAACAACGGAAGAAGAGGACGAAGACGATGATGGAAGAGACAAACAAGAGAAGAAAAAGAAGTGGAAGAAGACGAAAGAGAAGACAAGAAGAAGATGGAGAGCGAGAAGAGAACAACGGAAGAACGAGAAGAAGAAGAGGAAACAAAACAACAAAAAAAACAACAACAAGATAAACAAGAAAAAAACAAGAAGAAGAAAAAAGAAGGCAGAAGAAGAAGGAAAAAAAAGAGAAGAGAAGAAAGAGAAGAGGAAGAAGAAAGAAGAGAAGAAAAAAGAAAGAAGAAGAAAGAAGAAGAAAAAGAAAAAGAAGAAGAAGAAAAAAAGAAGAAGTAAGAAGAAAGAAAAGAGAAAGAAGAAGAAAGAAAAAGAAGAAGAAAGAAAGAAGAAGAAGAAGAGAAAAAAAAGAAGAGAAAGAAGAAGAAGAAGAAGAAGAAGAAAGAGAAGAAGAAGAAAGAAGAAGTAGAAGAAGAAGAAAAAGAAGAGAAGAAGAAGAAGAAGAAGAAGAGAAGACTGGTACAGGAGAAAGTCATGAAAACAAAATAAAAATGCTTTCAGAATTCACATTTCCATCGGGATAATGCATTGTCTGTTGCTTGTAGTAACATAAAAGTATAAAACAAGCATATAAATAGAATATGATATAACGATTTGTTACTTGTAACAACCGGATCTAATGTGATAAAGAAAATGAGGTAAGACAAAAAAAAGGTAAGAAAAAGAAAGAAAGGTAAGCATAACAGTGCTGTTTTAAAGATTTTTATGTGTTTCTATATACATTGTACTATACAAGGTATGTGACGTGCATACCATATATTGCAGTCATGGTACACTAAATACTAAATGTGTATGAAAGAGTAAACATCCGTGTCTCCTTCTCATATTTCGCCTTGCAAATTGCGTTCCTTTTAAAGCCAGGTGGAATTCCCGTGGGACCCATTTGCCTGTAGAGTTACGGGTCGTTCTTGTCGGGATCGTCTGCCGTGAGATCTTGTTTCAGACAATAGTGGGTGTCCCTGTCCTCTCCTTTCTGGCTCCTCCAGACAGTGAAATGGCGAAATGGAAGTGATTTCCACGTTATTTGAATTTTAATCTGGAAATGAATGCAAATGCGAATACCATTAGCTAAGTAAAATTCTGGGCGTGCTTGAGTGCGTGTGGTTTTGTTTCTCGTGTGTTTGTGTGTCTGCATGTGTGTGTTCGTGCGTGTGTTTGCGTATGTGAATGTGTGTGTGTGGTGTGTGTGTGTTGGTGTGTGTGTGTGTGTGTGTGTTCGTGCGTGTGTTTGCGTATGTGAATGTGTGTGTGTGTGTGTGTGTGTGTGTGTGTGTGTGTGTGTGTGTGTGTGTGTGTGTGTGTGTTTCCGTGTGTTGAATTATCTGGACTGAAAATAACAACAGGAACTACTGAAAGTAGCACTAAAGTAAGAGTTTTGATGTGCATACATAACCACGTCTTTAAAAGCTTGTTTGCAGCAAGGAATAATTTAAAAAAAAAACATATCCCCCTTTCTCTGTGTCTCTCACTTTGTTTCTGTCTCATTGTTTTGCGCAATCACCCCCCACCCCTACGTCTCGCTCGCCCTCCACTCCTACCCCCACCCCGCCAGCTTGAACCACGTGAGAAATTAACTGGGTCACACAGAAAACATGGGATCCATCAGAGAAGCGGAACACTTTCACGGTAGGCCCCTGCCAGTCAAGCAATAGTTTCAAAAACCATTTCAAAACACTAAACACATATTCCACTACATAAAGAATTGGAACACATTTCTTGATGGTGTGTGACTCTACCGTAAGTCTTAACATATTTATTTTCAGTTATCTGCACTATACAACCATGCTTTGACGTGTAATGTTGTTGAACATAATAAGCCAGATAAAACAGAAAGTGGTGGTGTCAAGGCTGCAGAACTATACTATCTGTTGTTTCTTCCTTTTGTTCAGAAAACGATCCATTTCAAAGAAAATTTTGGATAAGTTTTCAATAAGTGAAAATATTGCCCCTTTTACTTACTAGAGACGATGTTGGACCTTATCATCCATGGCAGTAACAGGCTGATAGACCATGTACAAACATATGATCTGCTGTCTGTTTCTCTTGTTCTCAGAAAGCTACCTCTTTAAAGAAAACTGTCATCACTTCTAAAAGAAATTGGTATGTTGCAGTTACATTCTCAGGCATTCACCCCTTAAACTACTCGAGAGGATGTTATACCTCAACTTGCGTGTTTCCAATGGAACAACAAAGAACCAGAACAGAAATAACAAACAGGTGATGGAGTCTTAGGATTCCTTAGGATTGGCAACAACTACTGTGATGATGTTTGGGTAACATGCACAGCAAGATTACACTCAACGTCTTTCTTACTGTGGTGTGCACTTACATCAGCTTAAGTATTTTATTTACATTTACCGTTTTATTTACACTGGTGGTGGTATTGGTGGTGGTGGTGTTTTTGTTTTGTTTTGTTGTTTGTGTGTGTGTGTGTGTATGTGTGTGTGTGTGTGTGTGTGTGTGTGTGTGTGTGTGTGTGTGTGTGTGTGTGTGTGTGTGTGTGTGTGTGTGTGTGTGTGTGTGTTGGGTTGGGGTTACATGAGCACAGTTATGGCATGTGCCATGAGTATTCGTTGCAACAACGTGCAACTGATTTTTGTCTATCGAGGTGTTTTTATTTTCATGTTGTATGTTATATTTGCATTGTTTTTTTTAAGTATACATGGGAACAATGTGCATGTGGTTATGGTCTAATGTATGCATATAATGATATCCGAATGAATGTGGGATTGAATAGATTTCTCACTAGCATTTATCACTGACAGTGAATGTTTTGTGTTACTTAAGTCCTTATTTTCTGTCTGACGGAGAAGTTCTTTTCAAAGAACAAAAATTGTTTTCTTTTCCTGAGAAAATATTACCAACAGGAAGGAGAAAAGAGAAGGAAATAACTCTATGGAAGGTTAGAAAACAAAGTTTAAACACAATGTGTTTGTTAATAGCTCGCAGTTTTGGCGTTTCATGGCAATTAACGTTTCAGCAAACCTCAAGTTTTTTTTTAAGAGAAGTATCATTTGAAGGTAGAAGTGTGTTGCGTGTGTCAAAGAAAGCATCATTAAGAGTAAAAAAAATGACGCAATAGTAGAAAAAGAGGACAAACAACCCCAAACAGACAAACAAAACTAGTATTTAAATCATGGGCGATTTGGAAATCAGTAACGTTGATGGTAATGCACAAGTAAGTTTACTTTTATTACAGTCAAGTACCAGTCTGAGTGCTTTAGAAATAAAAAAGACCAAAACGACACCCCCAAACAGAAACAAACAACAAACCAAAATGAAGCAAAATCAAGCTAAACAAAGCATGTAATATTGGTTGCGTTGATATTAAAAGCATCGTGGTTCAAAAATATCAGCTGTCAAACAGTAACGCAAATAACAATAACAGTGACGGTTGATTAGTTTGCTGCCGAGTGAGTGAGCGAGAAAGCGAGCGATCGAGCGAGAGAGCGAGCAAGCGAGAGATAAAGAGAGAGAGAGAGAGAGAGAGACAGAGACAGACAGACAGACAGACAGAGACAGAAAGAGACAGAGAGAGACAGAGATAGAGAGACAGAGACAAGGAGATCTATGGACAGAGCGACAGAGACAGAGGCAGACAAACACAGATACAAGGATATCGACAGAGACAGTAAGACAGAGAGAAAGAGACAGAGACAGTAAGACAGAGAGAAAGAGACAGAGAGAAAGAGACAGAGACAGTAAGACAGAGAGAAAGAGACAGAGAGAAAGAGACAGAGACAGTAAGACAGAGAGAAAGAGACAGAGAGAAAGAGACAGAGAGAAAGAGACAGACAGAGACAGTAAGACAGAGAGAAAGAGACAGAGAGAGAGAGTCAGAGAGAAAGAGACAGAGAGAAAGAGACAGATAGACCGAGACAGACAGAGACAAAGATAAGGTAAGAGAGTCATAATCATAGTCAATATGTTTATTCATAAAAGCCCAAGCTCCATTTGAAGATGTGTCAGTATATTACAAACATTATAGAAACATAAAGCACAAACATATTGTCGATTTTTGATGATATATATTTCAAACATCATGGAAATACATGATGTGTTACATAGTCATTATTCAATAGTACATGAAAGTATACGAACTGACTTTACTACTCATAAATGTACTTATATTACATTAAGACAAGGCAATCTTTCTTTTGTCAGAAATTTAAACATCTGTATATGTTCTGTGAAGCTATGGATATCATTAGTCTAAATCAGTTTACATTACAGTAGTATGGTTTACCTAACTTACGCCTCAAATCTTCAAGGGCTGGACAACATCGAATAATTATTGTCATCATCATCATTATGTTTTTTGCCCCATCACATGGCGATAATGGCTTTTCATACAAATGTATCTTTTGCCGCTGCAAGTATATCTTCTGCCCTTTCTGTCCTCATTCGTTCTACATATTTACTTTACACCAGGTTAAAAGTCCATATTTACACACCTTAATACATGCATATTTACTTTACACTATGTTAAAACGTCCATATTTACTTTACACTACGTTAAAACGTCCATATTTACTTTACACTATGTTAAAACGTCCATATTTACTTTACACTATGTTAAAACGTCCATATTTACTTTACACTATGTTAAAACGTCCATATTTGCTTTACACCACGTTAAAACGCCCATATTTACTTTACACTACGTTAAAACGTCCATATTTACTTTACACTACGTTAAAACGTCCATATTTACTTTACACTACGTTAAAACGTCCATATTTGCTTTACACCACGTTAAAACGTCCATATTTACTTTACACTACGATAAAACGTCCATATTTACTTTACACTACGTTAAAACGTCCATATTTGCTTTACACTACGTTAAAACGTCCATATTTACTTTACACTACGGTAAAACGTCCATATTTACTTTACACTACGGATAAAACGTCCATATTTACTTTACACTACGATAAAACGTCCATATTTACTTTACACTACGTTAAAACGTCCATATTTGCTTTACACCACGTTAAAACGTCCATATTTACTTTACACTACGTTAAAACGCCCATATTTACTTTACACTACGTTAAAACGTCCATACTTACTTTACACTACGTTAAAACGTCCATATTTACTTTACACTACGTTAAAACGTCCATATTTACTTTACACTACGGTAAAACGTCCATATTTACTTTACACTACGTTAAAACGTCCATATTTACTTTACACTACGTTAAAACGTCCATATTTACTTTACACTACGTTAAAACGTCCATATTTACTTTACACTACGGTAAAACGTCCATACTTACTTTACACTACGTTAAAACGTCCATATTTACTTTACACTACGTTAAAACGCCCATATTTACTTTACACTACGGTAAAACGTCCATACTTACTTTACACTACGGTAAAACGTCCATATTTACTTTACACTACGTTAAAACGTCCATATTTACTTTACACTATGTTAAAACGTCCATATTTACTTTACACTACTTTTAAAACGTCCATATTTACTTTACACTACGTTAAAACGTCCATATTTACTTTACACTACGTTAAAACGTCCATATTTACTTTACACTACGTTAAAACGTCCATATTTACTTTACACTACGGTAAAACGTCCATATTTACTTTACACTACGTTAAAACGTCCATATTTACTTTACACTACGTTAAAACGTCCATATTTACTTTACACTACGTTAAAACGTCCATATTTACTTTACACTACGGTAAAACGTCCATACTTACTTTACACTACGTTAAAACGTCCATATTTACTTTACACTACGTTAAAACGCCCATATTTACTTTACACTACGGTAAAACGTCCATACTTACTTTACACTACGGTAAAACGTCCATATTTACTTTACACTACGTTAAAACGTCCATATTTACTTTACACTATGTTAAAACGTCCATATTTACTTTACACTACGTTAAAACGTCCATATTTACTTTACACTACGTTAAAACGTCCATATTTACTTTACACTACGTTAAAACGTCCATGCTTACTTTACACCATGTTAATACGATCCATACTTACTTTACACTGCGTTAAAACGTCCATGCTTACTTTACACTGCGTTAAAACGTCCATATTTACCTTACACAACGTAATGATGACAGTAAATATGAACGTATTAAAGTGGTGCAAAGTAACCATGGACGTATTAAAGTGGTGTAAAGTAAATATGGACGTATTAACATAGCGTAAAGTAAATGTGGACGTATTAACGTGGTGCACAGTAAATATGCACACCACATTAATTCGTGGTGTACAGTAAATATGTCTCACCAGAAGGCAGATGCACATCGGAAATAGCCAGCAGAATTGGTCAAGCCAAAACAGCATTCAAGAAAATGAAAAGCATTCTTACCAACAATGCTTATCAATTAACATCAGGATGAGAGTTTTTGAATGTTAAATAGAACCGATGATGTTATTCGGTTGTGAGGCGTGGACAGTCAACAAGCAAAGCCAGAACAAGATTGAGGCAGCCGAGATGTGGTTTCTAAGATGAATGTTGAGAGTCCCATGGACAGCAAAGAAATTAAACAAGACAGTCTTGATGGAGGCAGACACAAGAAGATCATTCATTATGAAAATTAGGAAAAGACAGGCAACATTTAGAGGCTATTTCATGAGGAAAAGGGAATTGGAGCACCTGGTCACAACATGAAAGCCGGAGAGAAAGAGAGCACCACGTAGACCCAGGGAGAAAATATTGGACGGACTTGCAGAGTGGCTTAAGGCAAAGAGGGTGGAAGAGGCACTCGAGGCAACAAGGGATAGAAACAGATGGAAGGCCATGATCACCAACGCCATGTGGCAAGGCGCTTGATGATGATGATGATTAGTTATGACAAATCAATGGTCCTTTCATTAACACCTGGCTTACTGATGAAAACTTTATGTTCCTTAAAGTAAACACCTCGCTAAATGACGGCAATTTAATCGTCCTTTGATGGCTGTCTGGTAGCAGGTAAAGATGTAAGGAATCTAAGGTATCAGCATCAGCTTAACGCTAACAGTTACGGAATGTATTGGCTTGGTGCATATTTTCCCTCTGTCTGTATATCTTCCTCTCTCTCTCTATCTCTCTCTCTCTCTCTCTGACTCTCTCTCTTTCTCTCTCTCTCTCTCTTGCTCTCTCTCTCTCTCTCGCTCTCTCTGTCTCTGTCTCTCTCTCTCCCCCCTCTCTCTCTCTTCCACCCACCCCCTCTTTTTCTCTCCCCCATCTCTCTCTCTTAACACACACACATTCTATTTGTCTGTCTGTCCGTCTGTCCGGCTGCCTGCCTGTCTGTCT
Source organism: Monoplex corrugatus (assembly GCA_030674185.1). NCBI lineage: Eukaryota > Metazoa > Mollusca > Gastropoda > Littorinimorpha > Ranellidae > Monoplex > Monoplex corrugatus. Next base: position 31,804,955 of record JAPXFY010000016.1, on the reverse strand, counting down.
CTCTGTCTCTGTCTGTCTCTCTCTCCCCTTCCCTCCCTCCCCTCTGTCTCTTCCACCCTCTCTTTCTCTCTCCCTGTCTCCTTCTCTCTCCTCCTGTCTCTCTTTACCTCCCCCTCTCTCTCTTTCTATCTCTCTCCCTTCCTCCCTCACTCCCTCTGTCTCTGTCTGTCTGCCTCTCTTTCTCTATCTTAAAAATGAACAGCAAGTATGCAAGAGCCATGCATAGTGTTTTCTATTTTATCTTATGATTTCAAGACAGTATTTTAGTTCAGTGTGCAATATTTCACCAGCAATGGAAACGTGCCCTCACAGGGACGTTGCAGACACTTTGAGCGTGAAGCACAAGAAAAATCCCAAAATTACATACGTACAAAGAAAGTCAAAATTTATGTGCTGAACTTAACGCGCAATTGTAAACCTTTATTTTTTACACTATACCTGTGTTATATGTTTTAACCTGTGCATTACGTTATACATTTCATACTGAGACCTTCAAATCCGATTTTCCATGGCAGGTAATGGATCAGAATTGGACAAAAACAAATACCCATGCTGGAAAGACATGCTACACCACTGTACTCAAAGGTATGAGCTGTTTACGTTTCGCTCAGACATCGTCACAATCCTCAGGTTACACATCAGTTGCTGGCAATTACCTGGAATCCCAGGACCCTGGCACCTGTTCGTTCTGTGCTACTTCTGAGGTGTACACAACAGACGTGCAAGGTATACGGGGTATGCTTTTCAAGTGGTTAAATACTTGCTCGCTACTTTGCTGGTGTTGGTTCCATGGTGTGATGGTTAGCACAATGTACCAACAGTTCTGTGGTTAGCACACTTTACAGTTCTATGGTTAGCAAACTTTACAGTTCTATGGCTAGCACACTTTACAGTTCTATGGCTAGCACACTTTACAGTTCTATGGCTAGCACACTTTACAGTTCTATGGCTAGTTCACTTTACAGTTCTATGGCTAGTACACTTTACAGTTCTATGGCTAGTACACTTTACAGTTCTATGGCTAGCACACTTTACAGTTCTATGGCTAGCACACTTTACAGTTCTATGGTTAGCACACTTTACAGTTCTATGGCTAGCACACTTTACAGTTCTATGGCTAGCACACTTTACAGTTCTATGGCTAGCACACTTTACAGTTCTATGGCTAGCACACTGTGCTAACAGATCTATGGTTAGCACACTTTACAGTTCTATGGCTAGTACACTTTACAGTTCTATGGCTAGCACACTGTACTAACAGATCTATGGTCAACACACTGTATTAACATTTCTGTGGTTAGCACACTTTACTAACAGATCTATGGTTAGCACACTGTATTAACATTTCTGTGGTTAGCACACTTTACTAACAGATCTATGATTAGCACACTGTACTAACAGTTCTCTGATTAGCAACGTGTACTAACAGTTCTCGGATTAGCAAAATGTACTAACAGTTCTCTGATTAGCAACGTGTACTAACAGTTCTCGGATTAGCAAAATGTACTAACAGTTCTCGGATTACCAAAATTATTAACAGTTTTATGGTTATCACATTGTACTAACAATTCTATAGTTAGCACAATGTACTAACAGTTCTGTGGTTAGCACACTGTGCTAACAGTTGTATGTCACGATGGTTAGAACACTGTACTAACACTACTATGGTTAGCATCCTGTGCTAACAGTTCTGTGGTTAGCACACCGAACTAACAGTTCTGTGGTTAGCACATTATACTAACAGTTGTATGTTATGTTGGTTAGCACACTGTATTAAAAGTTCTATGGTTAGCACACTGTACTAACAGTTGTATGTATGATGGTTAGCACACTGTGCTAACAGTTCTATGGTTAGAACACTGTACTAACAGTTCTATGGATAGCACACTGTGCTAACAGTTCTTTGGTCAGCACACTGTACTAACAGTTCTGTTGTTAGCACACTGTACTAATAGTTCTTTGGTCAGCACACTGTACTAACAGTTCTATGGTTAGCACACTGTACTAATAGTTCTTTGGTCAGCACACTGTGCTAACAGTTCTTTGGTCAGCACACTGTACTAACAGTTCTATGATTAGCACACTGTGCTAACATTTCTTTGGTCAGCACACTGCATTAACAGTTCTATGGTTAGCACACTGTACTAACAGTTCTATGGTTAGCACACTGTACTAACAGTTCTATGGTTAGCACACTGTACTAACAGTTCTATGGTTAGCACACTGTACTAACAGTTCTATGGTTAGCACACTGTACTAACAGTTCTATGGTTAGCACACTGTACTAATAGTTCTTTGGTTAGCACACTGTACTAACAGTTCTATGGTTAGCACACTGTACTAATAGTTGTATGGTTAGCACACTGTACTAACAGTTCTATGGTTAGCACACTGTACTAAAAGTTCTATGGTTAGCACACTGTACTAACAGTTCTTTGGTCAGCACACTGTACTAACAGTTCTATGGTTAGCACACTGTACTAACAGTTCTATGGTTAGCACACTGTACTAATAGTTCTCATAGAAAAAATAACAGTCCTCCTAAATGAAATTTATGACACTGGAAAAATCCCCAAAGATATGTCAAAATCAATTTTCATTGCACTTCCAAAGAAGACAAGGGCTATAGAATGCGAACCCCATCGCATAATCAGTTTGATGAGTCATGTAACAAAAATCCTGTTAAGAATAATCATGATGAGGACAAGGAATAGAATCAAAAGAGAAATAGCAGAAGAACAGTGTGGATTTGTGGAGGGGAAAGGAACTATTAATGCCATATACACCCTAAGAACTATCATAGAGAGGTCAATTGAGATGAATAAGGATTTGTATTTATGCTTTGTTGACTATACCAAGGCTTTCGATCGGGTACGACATGATTAATTGATCAACCAACTGGAGAGACTCAATGTTGATGGAAAAGATCTACGAATAATCAGGAATATGTACTGGGAACAAACAGCTGCAATGAGAATAGAAAACAATATAAGCTCTTTTCAAAACATCAAAAGAGGAGTCAGACAGGGTTGTGTTTTGTCACCAGATCTGGTTTCACTATATAGCGAAAACATGAGAAACCTAGAAGAAGACCCTGGATTAAAGGTTGGAGGGAAAATGATAAACAACATTCGGTACGCAGATGACACCGTGCTAATTGCAGAAAATGAAAGGGACCTACAAAACCTTGTGAATATAATTACTAGAAACAGAAAGCAAAGGTAAGGTGTTGGAACTAAACAGCAGGAAGACTGAAGTCATGGTGATCAGTAAAAAACATGAAGTCCCCTCATGCAAAATAAAAACAAATGGCACAACCTTGACACAGGTTGATAAGTTCAAATACCTGGGAACAGTCATTTCATCAGACGGCAGAAGCACATCGGAAATAGCTGGCAGAATCGGCCAAGCCAAAACAGCATTCAAGAAGATGACAAGCATTCTTATCAACAAATGCCTATCAATTAACATCAGAAAGAGAGTCCTTGAATGTTATATAGAACCAATACTGTTGTACGGATGCGAGGCGTGGACAGTCAACAAGCAAAGCCAGAGCAGGATCGAGGCAGCCGAGATGTGGTTTCTCAGAAGAATGTTGAGAGTTCCATGGACAGCAAAGAAAACAAACGAGACAGTCTTGATGGAGGCAGACACAAATAGATCACTCATAAAGAAGATTAGGAAAAGACAAGCAACATTTATAGGCCATTTTATGAGGAAGGGGGATTTGGAGCACCTGGTCACAACGGGAAAGCTGGAGGGAAAGAGAGCACCAGGTAGACCCAGGGAGAGAATGCTGGACGGACTTGCAGAGTGGTTGGGGATGAAGAGGGTGGGGGAGATGCTGGGGGCAACGAGAGATAGAGATGGTTGGAAGTCCATGGTCGCCAACGCCATGCGGCAGGGCACCTGATGATGATGATGATGATGACTAATAGTTCTATGGTAGCACACTGTACTAAGAGTTCTATGGTTAGCACACTGTACTGACAATCCCATGGTTAGCACACTGTACTGACAATCCCATGGTTAGCACACTGTACTAATGGTTCGATGGCTAGCACACTGTATTTACAGTTCTATGGTTAGCACACTGTATTGTCCTATGATTAGTACACTGCATTAATAGTTTTAAGGTTAGCACACTGTACCAACAGTTCCCCCGTCAGCACACTGTACTAACATTTGTGTGGTTAGCACACTGTACTAACAGTTCTATGGTTAGCACACTGTATTAACAGTTCTATGGTTAGCACACTGTACTAACAGTTCTATGGTCAGCACACTGTACTAACAGTTCTGTTGTTAGCACACTGTATTAACAGTTCTATTTTTAGCACACTGTATTAACAGTTCTATGGTTAGAACACTCTACTAACAGTTCTATGGTTAGCACACTGTACTAACAGTTCTATGGTTAGCACACTGTACTAACAGTTCTGTTGTTAGCACACTGTACTAACAGTTCTATGGTTAGCAAACTGTATTAACAGTTCTATGGTTAGCACACTGTATTAACAGTTCTGTTGTTAGCACACTGTATTAACAGTTCTGTTGTTAGCACACTGTATTAACAGTTCTGTTGTTAGCACACTGTATTAACAGTTCTGTTGTTAGCACACTGTATTAACAGTTCTGTTGTTAGCACACTGTTATTAACAGTTCTGTTGTTAGCACACATGTATTAAACAGTTCTGTTGTTAGCACACTGTATTAACAGTTCTGTTGTTAGCACACTGTATTAACAGTTCTATGGTTAGCACACTGTATTAACAATTCTGTTGTTAGCACACTGTATTAACAGTTCTGTTGTTAGCACACTGTATTAACAGTTCTATGGTTAGCACACTGTATTAACAGTTCTGTTGTTAGCACACTGTATTAACAGTTCTGTTGT
>JAPXFY010000016.1:31747558-31795058 GCA_030674185.1 Monoplex corrugatus | reverse complement strand
AAAGAAATCTTGTTTCAAGTGAGCTGTCTACGAAAGGATTCAGATCTCTGCTTAGTCCTTCAGTTTACATTTGCTTCTCTGTTCTCTTTTGTCAACTTTGGCTGGAAATGTGCAGCCTCCATCTCTTGTTCTAGTATTTCTCTGCTCCCCTTTTCATACTGATGGGCGATAAATCAGTAGTCCCTTGTGCTTTAAAAACGGTTCCTCCTTTATCTGTGTGTGTCGCTTTTCTTTTTTTTTTTTTTTTTTTTTTTTTTTTTGCATTTTCCAACTCCTGATGTGGTTTAAATCCCATTCACAGCTGATAAGACTGCATGTTATACGAGCTATACTCGAAACCGTGTGTGTGTGTGTGTGTGTGTGTGTGTGTGTGTGTGTGTGTGTGTGTGTGTGTGTGTGTGTGTGTGTGTGTGTGTATGTGTGTGTGTGTGTGTTTGTGTTTCTGTGTGTGTGTGTGTGTTTGTGTGTGTATGTGTGTGTTTGTGTGTGTGTGTATGTGAGTGTGTGTGCGTGTGTACGTGCGTGCGTGTGTTACACCGTGTATGTGTGTGTGAATGTGTGTGAATGTGTGTGTATGTGTGTGTATGTATGTGTGTGTGTGTGTGTGTGTGTGTGTGTGTGTGTGTGTGTGTGTGTGTGTGTGTGTGTGTGTGTGTGTGTGTGAGGGGCGGCGGAAGGGGAAAGCGTGAGGCTATGTACAACTGAATCCAATTTAAACTGTGTACCCGCATACCTACTATATCATACAATTCTAGTTCCATTAGTTTGAAGGTAAACGTCAATGTTAAGGAGATAATGCAATTTATTAACAGTCCAACAAGTGATTTGCACAACACTATACAAGTCCAATATACGGTACTTTACTTCTACATGTACCGGTCATGACCAAGTTGTGGAATCTTTTCTCGAAGGATGCTTGCCTCGATAACATTTATCTGAAAGTGACACACTACTTTCTTTATTGTCTGTCGAAAGATTATTTATAGTATCATGTCTTTCTGAGAACATGATACTATAAATAATCTTTCGGTGTCCCCCTCAGCCCTCGATGCCATCAAGTGCATGCCGGTCATGGAAGAACTTGACGCAGAACCAACTGTGGACGAACTCAGCAAGGCCACTGATAGCTTGGCATCAGGGAAGGCACCTGGCAACGACTGAATTCCCCCATTCCTCATCAAGCACTGCAAGACTACTCTTATTCAGCCTTTGCACGCAGTCCTCTGTCAGTGTTGGAATAAGGGAGCTGTACCACAGGACATGAGGGACGCCATGATTGTCGCCTGTATAAAAATAAGGGCGAAAGGAACGACTGCAACAAATACAGAGGTATCTCGCTTCTCAGCATTGTTGGCAAAGTTTACGCTCGGGTCCTCCTAATCCGCCTGCAGAAACTGGCTGAACGCGTCTACCCGGAATCACAGTGTGGTTTTCGAGCAGAGAGATCCACGGTAGATATGGTCTATTCCCTCCGCCAAATCCAGGAGAAGTGCAGAGAGCAGCGGATACCCCTATATGTGGCATTCATTGACCTCACCAAGGCCTTTGACCTAGTCAGCAGAGATGGCCTTTTCGGGGCTCTCCGAAAGATTGGCTGACCCCCCCAAACTGCACAGCTTAGTTGAGTCCTTCCACTCCAACATGAAAGGGATGGTGCAGTTCAACGGAAACCTCTCCAAGCCCTTCGACGTACACAGCGGTGTGAAACAAGGCTACGTCCTGGCCCCAATCCTCTTCGGAATCTTCTTTGCTCTCCTCCTGAGGCATGCGTTCAGCACAGCGCAAGAAGGGATCTATCTGCGGACCAGATCAGATGGCAGGCTCTTCAACCTCGCCCGCCTCAGAACAAAGACAAAGGTCCGTGAAGCCCTCATCAGAGACATGCTATTTGCCGACGATGCCGCAGTTGTGACCCATACTCAGCGGGACTTGCAGTCACTAATGGACCGCTTCTCCCAGGCCTGCAAAGATTTTGGTCTAACCATCAGTCTTAAGAAGACAAAAGTCCTGGGTCAAGACACGCCATCTCCACCAGCCATCACCATCGATGACTACGAGCTTGAAGCCATCCATCAATTTACCTATCTTGGGTCCACCATCGCCGATAACCTCTCCCTTTACACAGAGATCGACAAGAGGATCGGGAAGGCAGCCACAACACTAGCCCGCCTCACACAAAGGGTGTGGACAAATCCCAAACTGACCACGAAGACAAGGATGGCTGTATACAACGCCTGTGTCCTCAGCACCTTGCTGTACGGCAGCGAGGCGTGGACCACACATACTCATCAGGAGAAAAGGCCTTCCACCTGAGAAGCCTACGTCGCATACTTGGCATTTCCTGGCAAGACAAGATGACCAACACCGAAGTCCTGACCCGCGCTGACCTCCCAACCATGTATACCATGCTGAGACAGCGTCGGCTGCGCTGGCTGGGCCACGTTCACCGCACGGAAGATGGTCGCATCCCAAAAGACACCCTTTATGGTGAGCTTGCCACAGGGCAGAGAAACACTGGCCGCCCACAGTTGAGATACAAAGACGTTTGCAAACGTGACATAAAGGCGCTTGAGATCAGCACTGAGTCCTGGGAGGACCTCGCAGATGACCGCAACAGCTGGAGAAGCACTTTCAAGAAACAGCTGCGGATTGGTGAGGACAAACTGTCAGCTGCTGCAGCAGAAAAGCGAGCTCGCCGAAAAGGGATGACAGCCAACAGACCAGCATCAGCATACACATGTGACCGCTGTGACAGAGACTGCCTCTCTTGCATTGGTCTCTACAGTCACAGGCGACGCTGCTTGGACTAAACAGACAGCCCAACTAGATATAAGGTCGGATGTACTTTAGCCATGGTCAGCCATGACCGAAGGAGGCCTACTACTACTACATGTCTTTCTGCTGAGGGCAGTTTGAATAGTTTGCATTAAGCGAGCGAGCGAGCGAGAGAGAGAGTGAGTGAGAGAGAGAGAGACAGAGACAGAGACAGAGACAGAGAGACAGAGTAAAACAGAGAGAGACAGTGAAAGAGAGAGAGAGAGAAAGAGAGAGAGAGAGGTGGGGTGGGGGTGACAAGGACGGAAAGAAACAAATAGACAGACAACAGAACAGGCAGAAAGACAAACAGAGACAAAGAAAGAAAAAGGTGAATAGCTTTCTGTTTGTGTTTGTTGATATGTTTGTGTTTTTGTTTGTTTGTTTGTTTGTTTGTTTGTTGATTTATTGACAACTGAGAATTTGGCTTTCTGATGAAAAATCGAATGCACAAGGGAGGCAACACTACGCTAATAGACTGACAACACTGCTTATGCAAAGAGTTCGCTCCCCTGAATCAAAGTCGGTCTTAAGTACTCTTGGAGAGAATTGTGTGTGTGTGGGCGGAGGGGGGGGGGGTTGCAGCTTTTGTTTGTTTGTTTTGTTTTTGTTTTTAAAAAATGTTTTTGTATTGTTTTTTTAGCAGATTATTTCGTCCCACACAAGAGATATGAATGTGTGTGCGCGCATGCGCGCACGTGTGTGTGTGTGTGTGTGTGTGCATGTGCGTGTATGTGTGTATGTATGTGTGTGTGTGTGTGTGTGTGTGTGTGTGTGTGTGTGTGTGTGTGTGTGTGTGTGTGTGTGTGTGTGTGTTGCGTTTAAAATATCATGAAAACGACAAGGTTTCTCTCAGCTGTTTTACAATGGAGAAATATATTCCAAAAAAATATATTCCGTTGAGGATTTGCAAATGTTTTGGAGTACAGAATATCTGGTGTCAAGACCAAGGTCACACAGGTAAACAACAACAACAACAACAATTATAATAAGTAGTAGTAGTAGTAGCAGCAGCAGCAGCAGCAGCAGTAGTAGTAGTAGTAGTAATAGTAGTAGTAGAATTTTATTTCAATTATATACCGCAAAACATGCATGTCAGAGAATACTCGTTGCACTTTACACACAGCAAAGACATTGTGATGTTAATACAGTAATGCAGTACAACAATCAGATGCATACGCTTATACACCAATGCAGCATAAATATAATCATGCCAACCCATTACAGTACAATAAAAATGGTTTGGGATGCATGTATCACCAATAAATCAATGCAACATAAACATGTAAACATGGGTCGTCAAAAATAACAACAAACTGTTTTTCAAATTATCACTGACGATCGCACACATTAAAATACATACATACAAACATATGCAGTACATACACACATACACACACGCGCACGCGTGCACGCATACTCACACACGTAATATATATATATATATATATATATATATATATATATATATATATATATATATATATATTCCACTGAATTTAGACGAGCCAAAATCATTGATTCATGATTTGTAGAGATATTCCGAAAGAAATGTGTTTTGAGGTGCTTTTTGAAAATACCTTGGAACGGTCATTTCATCAGACGGCAGATGCACTTCGGAAATAGCCGGCAGAATCGGCCAAGCCAAAACAGCATTCAAGAAGATGACAAGCATTCTTATCAACAAATGCCTATCAATTAACATCAGGAAGACAGTTCTTGAATGTTATATAGAACCAATACTGTTGTACGGATGTGAGGCGTGGACAGTCAACAAGCAAAGCCAGAACAAGATTGAGGCAGCCGAGATGTGGTTTCTAAGAAGAATGTTGAGAGTTCCATGGACAGCAAAGAAAACAAACGAGACAGTCCTGATGGAGGCAGACACAAGTAGATCACTCATAAGGAAGATTAGGAAAAGACAGGCAATATTTATAGGCCATTTTATGAGGAAAGGGGAATTGGAGCACCTGGTCACAACGGGAAAGCTGGAGGGAAAGAGAACACCACGTAGACCCAGGGAGAAAATGCTAGACGGACTTGCGGAGTGGCTGAAGACAAAGAGGGTGGAGGAGATGCTTGGGGCAACAAGAGATAGAGACAGATGGAAGTCCATGATCGCAAACGCCATGCGGCAGGGCACCTGATGATGATGATGATGATTTTGAAAATAAGCAGACAACTGCTGTGACTTAAAGATACTGGGAGTTCCCTCTTGCTGAACCAAAAACAGGAAAATTGCTTTCCGCAAGTTGTCAGTGAGAACCGAGGTACAATCAGAGAGAAGTTTACAGAGACCTCAGAGCTTTGGGTGGTTTACACGGCAGGAAGGAATTCTGTTGTGTTGGTATTGTTTTGAACTCAGAGACTGAAAGCAGAGTGTGTGGCAATTTTTACTCAGTTCTTGTTTTGACTGGTAGCCAGTGTAGTTTTTACAACAGTGCTTTTATATTGCTCTGTTTGCTCTCCTGTAGGACAAGTCGAGCTGCAGTTTCGGATTCGATGGACTTTGGATAGCTTACTTTCATAAAGGAAAGAATTACAGTAACATAATCTGGGAAGATGCTGTTTGAGAAAGATGTGTAATTATCCTTTTCCCATGAAATTCTGACATTACGTTCGTGACAGTCTACCACTGTCTTTGACGCACGTCAATATCTAATCGAAGTGAACCAAACAATCGAGTTTAATCTAATGAGCTGTACTCTCTCTCTCTCTCTCTCTCTCTCCGCATGTGAAGAAAAAGACAACTGAAGCCATCCATGTGTGCGGTGAAACCGGAATTCAGTGGCTCACCACCATCTTTCAGAAAGCTTGGGAGGAGAGAAAAGTATCAGAAGACTGGCAAAATGCAATAGTGGTGCCAATATGGAAGAAGAGGGGCAGCAAGAAAGACTGCAATACCTACAGCCATGTAGGGAAAATGTACGCAAAGATCCTGGAGCAGCGCACTCGAGCGAAAACAGAACATCTCCTCAGTGACGCCCAATTTGGCTTCAGAAAAGGAAGAGGGTGCACCGATGCAATCTTTGCACTCCGACAACTGTGCGAGAGGGCGATCGAATACGACCGAGATCTCCATCTTGTATTCGTTGATCAAGAAAAGGCCTTTGATCGAGTCAACAGAGACAAGCTATGGAAGGTCCTCGAGCAGTACGACGTCAAGGGCCAGCTGCTAGACAACATCCGGGCCATCTACGCCAACAGCAGGAGTGCAGTCCGCACCGCCAGTGGAACATCTGACTGGTTTCCAGTGACATCGGGAGTAAGGCAGGGCTGTAATCTCTCCCCTCTTCTCTTCGTGATCTATATGGATCAGATTACGAAGGAGGCAAACCCAGACCCTGAGGCATTCAATGAACTCATGTTTGCGGACGACCAGGCAATGGTGAACAATGACAAGATACAGCTACAGGAGCACACAGACCAGCTCAATGAAAGCTGCGAGACATACGGCATGAAGATCAGCGTCAGCAAGACCGAGGTCATGACTGTCAGTAAGAGACCAAACAAACTGGATATCAACATCAACGGAACCCAGTTGAAGCAAGCCAGTGAATTTAAATACCTGGGCAGCATCTTCACTGAAAATGGCAAACTAGACAGAGAAATCGAGACCAGATGCCAGAAAGCCAACGCAGTCAGCTACCAACTTGCCCCTCTCCTGAAACACCCCAGCATTTCCACCAGCACTAAGACGAAACTCATCAACGGCATTTTTCTACCAAAGCTGATATACCAGTGCCAGACATGGTCCCTAACTAAAGCCCTCGAGAGAAAACTGGTCACCTGTGAAATGAAATGCCTGAGGAAAGCAGTAAACAAGACAAGGCGGGACAAGATCAGAAATGAGGTGATATGAGACATGGTAGGAGTAACACCAATCCTACAACACATCGAACATATGAGGATCAAGTGATTCGGACACCTCACACGTATGCCCCTAAACCATCCAGCTCTTCGGGCATACAACACCAGATACTCTGGCTGGAGAGCCAGAGGAAGACCAAGACGACGATGGAGCGGCTCCGTGGCAGACACCCTCAGAGCTCACGAGATGTCCCTTCTCCAGGCCACCCGTCTTGCTGCTGACAGACGACTGTATCTCCCCGCGATGCCAACCGGTACAAGCGGAAGGAAAAAGTAAAAGTAAAAAGTAAGTAATATATATATAAGCTACGCACAAAAAGTTAAGGATCACTTGCACAAAAATTCATAACTTTCAAAATAAGAAAGCCAATGCGTTGAAGTTTGGCAAACATTTAATTCCATGCTTTAGTGATAACGATACACAATTGCCTTCAATTTCGAGCAATCGTTTGGTGTGTACATTTGATCAAAGTGGGTACGTATCGAAATTTGATTTCCCAAAGTCATTGAAATCACAACACAGGGCATTCTGATGCTCCCAAAAGTTCAGTAATGCGTGTAACCGCCATGGCTGTTCTGGCACTCGACGCAGCGAGTCCTCATCGAGTTGACCAGGTTGGTGAAGATCCTCTGTGGAAGCGCCTGCCACTCAGCCTGCAGCATCTGGTAGAGGTGTTGGGCATCCCTGGGAGGGGGGGGTTGCTCCTCACTTTGTGATCCAGCTCATCCCAGAGGTTCTCAGTCGGGTTGAGATCGGGACTGCATGCTGGCCACTCCATTCTGTTGACTCCAGACTGCTGCAGGAAGTCGTTGACCACCCTTGCCCTGTGGGGCGAGCGTTGTCATCCTGGTAGACAGCCGTCGGTCCCATCTGCTGCAGTGTAGGCACAGCCAGCGGTCGAAGGATCTCATCCTGGTATCAGAGGCCAGTCAGGTTACCCTGTACATGATACAATGGTGTTCTGTGGTGAAGGCTGAAGGCCCCCCAGACCATTACAGAACCTCCACCAAAGGCCACCTTTTCTTGGACAGTGGTGTCAATAAAGCGTTGCCCTGGGCGCCTCCAGACCCTCAGTCGGCCGTCGTTGTGGTTCATGGTGAAGCGTGATTCATCACTGAACAGGACCTGGGACCATTGCTGACGTGTCCACCTCACGCGACGTCTGCAGAAGGCGCGGCGTGCTGCCCTATGGGCTGGAGTTAAGCGTGGCCGTACAGCTGGGCGACGAGAACGGAGGTTAAACCCATGAAGGCGGTTCCGTATGGTCTGCTGGCTGATGCTGATGTTAGTAGCCACCCTCAGCTGCCTTCGAATGATGCTGGAAGAGGCTGTTCTTGTCTGCAGGGCTTGTCGTTCAATGAGACGATCTTCACGTGGGTTTGTCTTCTTCGGTCGACCAGATCTGCGTCTTTCATGGACCCTCCCAGTGGCTGTGAAGCGTTGAATCAGTCTGACAATGACCGAGATGGACACCTGAAGTCGCCTGGCCACTTCTCGCTTGGGAACACCATCTTGGAACCATGCAACAGCTCGTCCCCTCTCAAACTCGCTCAATTTTCGTCGTGGAGGCATTGTCAGATCAGGCCTACTACTGGTGGAATGTCTTCTTATAAAGCCAAGCAAGAGACAGCATCTCACACATAAACAGCAGTGCTTGCACGTGCATAATGGTTTTTTCCATCTGGCTTGTGCAATGTGTTCAGGCAGAACGGTCCAAAACAAGGTCCTTTTTCGCAAGTTTCCGCTTTTCCGTTTGCGGCCAAGCTCAGTAGTAGAGAATCCCGTGCAATTTTCGCACTAACACAACATCGCCCACTTACAGCTGAACAAGAATTCATAACAATTTGGCTGGACTGAGAAATAAATAACAGTAGCGAACTGAGTTTATTACGCACCTGTTTTCTCATAGTGATCCTTAACTTTTTGTGCGTAGCTTATATAAGGAGCTCGTTAAGGATGGCTTCCCTATCCTGTATTCATTTTGTACACACACACACACACACACAGACATACACACACACAGACATACACACACACACGGACACACACACGCACACACACACACACACATACATATATACACATAAAAACACACATAAGAACACACACAGACACACACACACACACACAGACACACACACACACACACACACACACACACACACACACACACACACACACACACACACACACACACACACACACACACACACAGAAACACATAAGAGCACACACTTGTTTGTTCTTAAAATACAAAAATAACTTAATAATGAAAAATCAAACTATTTATCAGAATACAATCTCTGTATGATGCTCATGTGTGCGTTTATATATATATATGTGTGTGTGTGTGTGTGTGTGTGTGTGTGTGTGTGTGTGTGTGTGTATGTGCGTGTGTGTGTGTGTGTTTGTGTGTGTGTGTGTGTTTGTGTGTGTGTGTGTTTGTGTGTGTGTGTGTTTTGTGTGTGTGTGTGTCTTTGTGTGTGTGTGTTCGGATGTGTGAGTGTTCGAATGTGAGTTCATATGTGTGTTTGTATGTTTGTGTATATATATATTGTGTGTGTGTGTGTGTGGTGTGTGTGTGTGTGTGTGTGTGTGTGTGTGCTGTGTGTGGGTGTGTGTGCGTGCGTCCGTGTGTGTGTATGTGTGTGTGTGTGTGCTCTGTGTGTATGTGTGTGTGTGTGTCTGTGTGTGTATGTGTGTGTGTGTTCGTGTATGTGTGTGTGTTCGTATATTGTGTGTGTCCGTGTATATGTATGTGTGTGCGTATGTTTGTGTGTGCGCGTTTGTGTGTATGTTTGTTTGTGTGCGTGTGCGTGTGCGTGTGTTCCTGAAAGCAGATGGCTGGTATAACATATTGCAAAAATCACAAAACAATTGTCATGAGTGGTTAGCCATAGCAATCCTGGGTCCCACAAGAACAGCTGAGCTGGGTCAGGTGTCTGGCCTTGCCAACAACGCGTGACGCCTCCCGCACTTCACAGGTGTTTGTTGGTGTCAGCTAGGTACAAAGTGACTCAGGTGGAACGGAAAATAAAAGATGCCCAAAGACAGACAATGTGGAAAAGTAGTTTGGATTGGCAGATAGCTTGGAACAGAAGGAGAAATGTATTGCAGGTGTCCTGCCCTGTGAAACAGTGTGTCTGTTGCAGTTCATCAAGAAAGAGTTGAGAACCTGTCGGTATGCATGCCACGTTAAGAAGAAACTTTTGAAACATGGCGGAAACAAAAAAATTGTCTTTGTATTTTTCGTTTTTGTATTGTATTTTTCTCTTTTTTTTCACAACGCATGTACTGTGTGAAATTCGGGATTATTCTTCCCGAAGACAGCGTGTCGCCAAAGCGCTACTTTGTTATGTGTCGTGTGTGTTGTGGCGTTGTTGTCAATATTTATCCACAAGAGAGAGGACATTTTTCTGTATATTTTGCCAAGTACAACTCCATTGTTGCTCTGGGGTCTTTGTGAGCACTGTGTGTGTGCTATATACGATAGCTCGGTTTAATGTCACATCCTAAAGACTGGCATGTAGACCACCACTCAAGGTCTGATGAGGGTGGACAAAATCCCTGTCCAGTCTGTAATTCCACCCTGGGTGTCTTACGATTTGGGTAGGTGTTTTGACCACTTGGCCACACGCGCTCACACACATGATTTAGAGTTACCACGGACAGAGGGAGAGAGAAGAAACAGAGAGAGACAGACAGACAGAGAGAGACAGACAGACAGACAGACAGAGACAGAGACAGAGAGACAAGACAGACAGTCACAGAAGACAGACGAACATACATTCTTATGGATTTCTCTGATGTTGTAGCCTATGAGTATATTAACATTAACCTGATCATTTCGAACTCCAGCTGTCTGGTCATTATATGCTTCTTGGACATAAGGACTTCCATTGGCACAAGACACATCGCTTGTGTGAATCTGGCTCACACACTGCTGAATGAACATGAATGTCTATTGATGTGTGTGTGTGTGTGTGATGTGTGTGTGTGTGTGTGTGTGTGTGTGGTGTGGTGTGTATTGTGTGTGTGTGTGTGTGTGTGTGTGTGGTGTGTGTTGTGTGTGTGGTGTGTTTGTGAGAGAGAGTATGTGTGTGTGTGTGTGTGTGTGTGTGTTATATATATATATATATATATATATATATATATATATGTGTGTGTGTGTGTGTGTGTGTGTTGTGTGTGTGGTGTATGTATACATGTGTGTCTGTGAGAGAAGAGAGTGTGTGTGTGTGTGTGCGTGTGCGTCAGAGAGGGAGGGAGGAGAGAGAGAGAGAGAGAGAGAGAGAGAGAGAGAGAGAGAGAGAGAGAGAGTATGTGTGTGCGTGTTCGTTCGTTATTTCTTTTAACGTCTATTCACATATGTGCTTTTAGACGAATGTGTGCGCGTGTGTATGTGTGTGTATGTGTGTATGAGTGTGTGTACGTGTGAGCGTGTGCTTGTGCATGCGTGTGTTCTTCAACGGGATTGTAAAACCAAACGCTCCCAGAGGTAATTACGAGTTTTTACCAGTCAGACCGCCAGCACTTCTCATCAACATCGGGGACAGGTCAGGTGTCCTGGCTTCTGTAACGAAGCATGAGTCCCCCTGCATTCCACAGGGGTCTGGTTAGTGTCGGCAAGGTGCAAGCTTACTGGAGCAAGAAGCCGAATAAAAGATGCACCCACACAAAGAATCTGGAAAACTGCTTTAATTGGCTGGGCGTTCCACGCAGTAGGAGAAATGTATTCCCCGTACAACGATTGAGGTGTTTTAGTTCGACGCCAGGGAGCTGAGGTCTTGGCTTATTGCAGTGATGTTACTCGTAAGCAGAGTCTTGGGAGGACTGGAACAGTGAAAATGTGCTCGTGCAAAACAGTTCCAGTGCATTGATACGCGCACAGACACAGACACACAACGTCGAAGCACATGCTACATACATACACACACACACTCCAATACACACGCAAACAAACTCACAAGCACATACACACATACGCATAAACTTACATACGTATACGCAGGAAAATCTACATTCTTGTATCCCTATAGAAACACTTTTCAATGTATATCCACGAGTCTAGATGATTGTTTCCAAATCAAGGATATAAATGTTCTTGCCAAATGTCTTCTAACACACTTCCCGAAGACAGAAATGGTTTAAGAAGGACAAAATCATCATGTTTATCTTTGTTACGTCTAGTTTAGCATTATGTTAATGAGATTTTGTAATCGTTTCCAGGTTATAGGCTGCTATTACCTTGCCAAACATTCTATTTTCCTGACGGGATTTACATTACAATGGTGACATCATTGTGTTCGCGGTGTCCCATTTTTGTATCTTGTAGAAACGGCATTGAAATAGTGCCGTTACTTTGGGATAATATGAATCAACTTCCTATTTAAAGATGTGATACTGCAAGCATTATAATGAGATCAAATACATTAAATATTTTGATATTTTTTTCTACACTAAAGAGTAAATCACTTCGTAATGTTTACGCCTAGACATTTTAACAATCATTTTTTGAACAATCGTTCCAAAGACTTTCAAAAGTTTTGAATATATGTAGAGTTCCAAAGAAAATGTTCAATAGAGTCCTTTGCGTCATCCGTCCATGTACAATTTGTCATAGCTGCCATACGCATTACATTTAATACAATATTTATGATCAGAAACACACTAAAATGCAATATGTGGAAGATTATTTTGGCTAAATGGTCTCCAACACAGTTCCTCAAGACAAATAACTTTCAAAGGATAAAATCATTGTATTTTATCTTCGTCACTGTCTTCTTACAGAAATACCATATGTATGGTTATTTAATTTGAAGATTTTCTTTCTTAATACTTCTAATATGTGGATGTAAATAATGAATACAAAAAGTAATGTAAAATATATCAGATATAATCTTTGTACACATCTTCGTTAAATTTTTGTCTTCTTGTAACCACTACAGCAGACGTGGAGTCCTGCGAAGGGTGGTGCCAAGGAAACGAGCCGAGTAGAACGTGGCGAGCTCGTGGCGTGGAAGTACTGCCGACCTTGCCGGAAGACGCAGCCATAGAAGCCCCACTAGTCGCACCTGCCTCAGACGCTCGTAACGTTACCAGAGCTCGGACACGTACACCTCCTCGTAGAGCCAGGACCATCATGGACAGCAACGACAACTGACGCAGGACACTGGTGATCTTCTCCCTCACACTGACGAAACTACGAACACAACCTCCCATACTGACCTGTAAATATATAAACAGCTATGATTGGACAGGGCAGCAAAACTTATTATTTGTAAATATATCGACAAACCCAGCTACCAACACCAACTAGCCACCAAACTACACATCAACTACAGCAAAGGAGAGCAGACAACTATTCACTGCTGATTACATGCCTGACAAGACACCTATATTCTATACTCCCACATAACAATGTTGACAAAATTGAATGACTGACCACTGCATACCAACAAGACACAACCACTGTAAACTTCACATAACTACGCTGACCAACATTGAAATGACTGACCACTGCATCCGCCGCATACCGTCTGTAGCAGAGGAAAACAAGCGTCGTCCACTCCTGTTACATGCCAACAAACATAGACCTCTACCCACTTCTAGGACATGAAATCCAACTACAAGTGGTGACTCTGACCAGAAACTGGCCCTATCACACTCAGCTGCAAACTGTCTGTAACAGAAGGGGAACCAAACACCAACTGGACTCCTCTTTGCAACATGAAACTCGACTCTCTACTCTTTACAAACACCGAATTCAACTCTTTACTTTCAACATGAAACTTGCATCTTCACAAACATAAACTCTACTGACCAGAAACTGGGCAGACCCCACCCCCCTAACTGCAAACCGTCTGTTACAGAAGGGAGGCCAGACACCAACTGGCTCTAACACGAACTCAACACTCTCATCTTTACAACACGAAACTTACATCTTCACAAACATAAACTATTCTGACCAGAAACTGGCCAGACCCCACCCCCCTAACTGCAAACCTACCGTTGCAGAAGGGAGGCCAGCACCAAATGAACTCGTAACACCCACAATTCTTAACTTTTAAAGCCAACAAACAAGCTCACAGAACCCTGTTCACTGAAACCAGCACAAAAAAACAAAAAACAACAAAACAAAAAAAACACACGCAAAAATCAACAGGGTACCAAGATAATCCACGAAAAACTGTTCACACAAACAGCACCAAAAACACACAAAATTTACACACACCAGACCCACGTAAAACTTACCTTAGGCCACAAACACAAGTTGACAGAGCTGTTCACAATCCCCGTGCAAAAGCACGCAAAAATACACACACACAGGCACAGGCAAACCGTAACTAGACAGGTGAGTTTTGCCAATTGGTCAAGACTCCACACACACACTGACCTACCCAAACACCCCTGTCCCCAAACGAGAAGAAAATGGAAAAAATAAAAAATGAACAAAACTGCCGTGACAATAGTTTGGGTGTTGGTATGATAATAAGATAGTTGGATATTGCTATGACAATAAGATAGTTTGGATATGCTATGACATAAATAGTGGTATATTGCTATGACAATAAGATAGTTTGGATATTGCTATGACAATAAGATAGTTTGGATATTGCTATGACAATAAGATAGTTTGGATATTGCTATGACAATAAGATAGTTTGGATATTGCTATGACAATAAATAGTGGATAATTGCTATGACAGTAAATATTGGATATTGCTATGACAATAAGATAGTTGGTATATTGCTATGACAATAAGATAGTTTGGACATTGCTATGACAATAAGATAGTTTGGATATTGCTATGACATAGATAGTTGGATATCATGGCATAATAGTTTGGATATTGCTATGGCAATAAGATAGTTTGGATATTGCTATGGCAATAAGATAGTTTGGACATTGCTATGACAATAAGATAGTTGTATATTGCCATGACAATAAGATAGTTTGCATGTTGTTATATCACATTAACAGCATGGTTCGAACAAACACAAATTTGGCTATTTCGCCGATCAAATAATGGAATATCCATTAAGAAACAAATACATAAAAAGTGATTTATGAGGCATGTTTAATCAACATCTCTAACCCATAAAACCTGATCTGCCCACTGACTTTCATTAGCTCCGCTAAACAACAGAGAGAGATTATGATTCATTTCGTGTTGGAGAATAAGATATATAACAGACACATGTTGTTGCGATCAGTCTCCTGTAAAACGGATTGTTTTTGCCATAGCTGACCATTTGTTAGAAAACTGAGAAGGGAAGCGCCAAACTTTCGGTGAACGATCAGTAATTGCCACATCACTTGAATCGTCCATCCAGGCAAGTAATCTAAGATGAGATAAATCATCCTACAGGTTACCACCCTCGCCTTTTCTAACGAAATCCATCCATGTATTAGGACACAGCCGATTATAAATAACACCATAGCACAATACCTCGATGTCACATTCACTGGAATCCTGGACATTCATATACCAATGATCAAGGTGTTACTTGGGCAAACTATGTGCCCTGACAAATAAAATTTGGATTTATCGCGACGTTGATTCACTCGTTAGTAATCTGAATCAGTTTCTGAACTGTAAGAGGTTTTTTGCCTTCGGATGAACTGGTAACCGTACCAATAAACACCCCTAACAATGGGTTATCCGAGTACAGAATTCGGTCATCTGTAGCAATTTTGATGTTGTTGTTGTTGTTATTGTTGTTGTTGTTGCATAATCAGAATGATACCCCCTCCCATCCTTTAAACACAAACACGAGCGTGCGTGCACACACACACACACACACACACACACACACACACCACACACACACACACACACATACACACACACAACATACACGCACGCACACACACATACACACACAAGCAGATATTCATGTATATATATATATATATTTATATATGAGAGATGTATATGTACCATATGTAGAGAGAGAGGGAGAGAGAGAGAGGAGAGAGAGAGAGAGAGAGAGAGAGAGAGAGAGAGAGAGAGTACAGAACAAAGGAATGATAGACAAACACTATTATTTTTATTCCGGTTTTTGCATGTATGGTCTTCGCATTGGTAGATAACTGTGCAACGTCATAGTTTATCTTATTCTCTTCAATCTAGGCCGAAAACTCTTAGTGGTGTTTGACATGATAACAAAAATCCCACACCATTGTGAAATGCATTTCAAGCTGAGTCAGGACCCAGAAATAACTTGAGATTTCGTCTTCCGTCATCACCTATTCAACAACACCCTCCACCTCTTTTCCAGAAACTAACAATACCAAGCAAGGGAAGCCACCCTCATCCAATCAGTAGATTGTCGAGAAGGGAGATGATCTATCGTTTAATAACTTGCCGTCACCGTCATTCTATCACTTATCCCGTCTGACGCACGCTCCAGAGAATTGATCCCAAAGTGACCGTGTTTTATTGGCTTGCTACATGTGTTCGGGTCGGGACGGTTGTTCCACATTGTCTATTTTCATCCTGTCTACGGTAGCTGTGAGAAATTTGCTGACATCCTCAATTTAATCCTTCTCTCTCTCCTCTCCATAGTATAAAAATTGTAATCTCTCTTTTGAATTCACAACACTCCTCCTCTCCTCATCATCCACACTCCCTCTCTCAACTCCACACTCCCCCCACTCACCTCTCACCTCACACACCACCCACACGATAATATCATACTTGTTCAAGAGAAGTAGAAATCACGGAGGAAAGGGCTTCTCATCATTGTGAATTCACACACACACACACACACACACACACGCACGAGCACGCACAGCGCGCGCACACACACACACACACACACACAACACACACACACACACCAGCATAGTATAAGATGAGAGGGAAAGAAGAACAAGAAGAAAATGTTGAGGGAGAAAAAAGAGCACGAGACGCACAGAGAGAGACGGCAGACAGACAGACAGACAGACAGACAGAGAAGTGTGCATGTGTGTGTCTGTATGTGCGTCTGTGCGTGCGTGCGTGCGTGCGTGCGAGACAGACAGACAGAGAAGTGTGCATGTGTGTGTCTGTATGTGCGTCTGTGCGTGCGTGCGTGGGCGTGCGTGCGTGTGTGTGTGTGTGTGTGTGTGTGTGTGTGTGTGTGTGTGTGTGTGTGTGTGTGTGTAAATAGGCATGTGCATGTACGCAGACGCACATCGCATTTTGTGTGTGCATGTATCAAAAATGGAAAGGAGATGGGGTTTAAGTAAAATGTGTTGTTTTTTTTCCAGTTAAACATTCAGAAGTTTTATGCACGCAAATTCGATTTGGGTTTTTGTTTAAAAACATATATGTCAGTGCCACCCAGACTTGACTAATAATGGGGGTATTTCGAGCTGCATACTTAAAGGATCTTGAGGGGTGAAATACAAACACATATACGACAGAAGTTTATTAACCAGAAAAATATCTGTCAGTCAAAACAATCCTCTTTTTGTGTAATTACAATTCTGGAAGGAGAAAACAGAAACTGAAATTCGCCAAATTTAACATTTTTTTAAATCGTGTAGTTATCTCTAAAGGTCCCATTGTGTATATATCCTGGTAAATAAGAATGACAGATCATTATTCTACTGCACTGTTTAGTCTGCAAGACACAATATACTTGATTATGTCACTTATTTCAAGGTGTAATAAAATGTACACATTCCATTGCCCAAATCAATCACCTAAGCTCATACCGCGCATTCTCTCTCTCTCTCTCTCTCTCTCTCTCTCTCTCTCTCTCTCTCTCTCTCTTTCTCTCTCTCTCTCTCTATCTCTCTTTCTCTCTCTCCCTCTTTCGCTCTCTCTTTCTCGTTCTATTTGTCTGTCTGTCTATGTCTCTCTTTCTCTATCTCTTTGGCTTTGTCTGTCTGTCTGTCTGTCTGTCTCTCTCTCTCTCTCTTTCTTTCTCTCTCTCTCCCTCTCTCTCTCTCATTTATTGCTATGAGACTCCCCCTCGTGTTTCCCAAAAGATTTTGGAGCTACTCTGTCTCAACCTCTCAATTTGTGTGTTTGTGTAGACTTCCTCACGACGTCCGTGTCAGCACCACATCTAATAAGGAAACCGTTCGTCCCCATCACGCCACTAGCTTCCATTTTCCATTTCATTCTTTCTAGGGTCTGCAAACAAAAAAGAGAATGGTTCCTCAGTAAGAGTTACTTGGATGGACTTTGCACTGATGCACAATGTGTATAGAACAGACAGGAAGCAAACGAGCCGGCACGAATTTGCGTACACGAATACACAGCACATGATTTAACAGGAACTGGCACATTGTGGAGCTTTTCCCTTTTACTTACACTTGTTACTGCTGACTAAAGACAACCCCCAGTTGATGTTATGTCTTGAATTAACTGGGAAAATGGTTGCTTCGTGTTCAGTAGACGAACTCAATTTCAGATCGTCAGTGAAACCAGTTTAAAATGTTTTAGATTAATCGTGGACGAAGAAAGCTGGCCACATGCACCAACATTATGGCACAATCTGGTAAGTAATAGAACACATTTGTAGCAATAACACGCCAATAACACACCATATCTCCGTGACGTCTCTCCAATTCCTGAAATGATATTGTTTTTCAAGATCATCATTGCAATATGATGCTAGTAGTAGAGTAGTAGTAGTAGTAGTAGTGTAGTAATAGTAGTAGTAGTATAACAACAACAACAATAATAGTAAGAAGAAGAAGAAGACGAAGAAGAAGACGAAAAAAGATGATGATGATGATGATGGTGATGATGATATGATGATGATGATTGTGATGACGATGATGATGATGATTGTGATGACGATGATGATGAATACACTTAAAATACTGAAATAACTATGACTGAAACATCCCCTTGACAGGCGTAAGAACACAAACAGCCCCATACGATCTAAACTCCAGAAAATTGTCTTTGTTATATCATGATAATTATTATTACCATTATTATTACTATTGCTATTATTATCATTCATGCCCGTGTTTGAGGACAGCAAGCACAGACACAATAACGCGCAGACAGGTAGACAGGCATATCCATGTGGTCATCCAGATAAGATCAGATGAAAAGAGTGAGTTAGCAAAGCTCAATCTCTGATCTATTTAATGCACAGAAAATTGTGTATATTCTTCCCAAACAGATAGATATGAATCACTCTTACAAGGGCCCTATGCTTGCCTTACATCCCACACAGAGAATTCTTTTGATTCTCCAGAAAAAAAGAGAACAAAAAATCACCGTAACAAGGAAACACTCAAACCACACAATCATCCATCGACTGAGCCACAGCTACGATCGTCACACACCACACACACACACCACACACACACACACACACACACACACACACACACACACACACACACACACACACACACACACACACACACCACAATCATCCATTGACTTAGCCTTAGCTACCAACCCAATCATCCAATGACTAAGACACTGAGTACTAACCGCATACCCGTACAATCATCCTTGACTAGGCCACAAAATGACTAATCCCATACCAACGATTATCATCCACTGACTAAGCCATAAATTACTAACTTCACACTCATACTATCATCTATTGTCGGAGCCACAAAACACTAATCCCATGCCTTACATTCATCCACCGACAAAGCCAGAAATACTAACCCTATAGGACGAAAAATCTCCAGATGGGTAAAAAAAAAAAAGAATGGTAACCAGCTATTACTCAAAATGTATATCAGTTTTAGATCTTGCCTTGTAAGCTGGAATCACACAAACGAAGGAAGTAGCGTTCTGTTGGACCACAACTGGCAGAAAGTGGTGTTTATACAGAACAGATCACTATGCCTGTTCGTCTTCTCAGTTACCTCACACATATTCGTCTGCCACAGTGACCGACATTCAAAAGAGGGACAGAAAACATGAAGGGAGACAACAAGCTTAATCCATTCAACAGAGAAATTGCTAACCTGTAATAGAGCTTTACTAGCGCCAACATTTTATTGCACACAGTGTGCGCGCGGCGCGCGCGCGCGTGCGCGCATGTGTGTGTGTTTATGTGTGTTTGTGTGTGTGTGTTTGTGTTTGTGTGTGTGTGTGTTTGTTTGTGTGTGTGTATGTGTGTATGTGTGTGTGTATGTGTATGTGTGTGTGTGTGTGTGTGTGTGTGTGTGTGTGTGTGTGTGTGTGTGTGTGTGTGTGTATGTGTGTGTGTGTGGTCGGGCAAAATAATGGTAGTGGCGAGAACGTAGTCGGGATATGAAATGTAGGAGATTTACAAAGGAAGGAGAAATGTACCAAGCCGCTGACAGATTTACTTCCCTTCCTGGCATAAATAAAGCCAGTAAGGACTGCATGAGGAACAAACACAACATCTACTTTAAAGGAAGACGGCCAAACAAATCATGTGGAAATCTTGGTCAACTTATTTCTTCTAATAATCAAGTAAATGTGACCCTAGATAGAGAAAGGAGGGTAACGCTCAAAATTTTCGGGTTTTTTTTTTTTTTCGTTTCAAACTTTCTACAAGTAACAATCAAAAACCCAGAATTGATTATCTCTCTTGCTTTTGTTTAAACACGTTTGAAAATTTGTGTTTTTGACAAGGGAAATAAGACGCTCATAGAGTTTTGAAAAAAAAAAAGAACTGCTTTTTAGGATGCTTTCATTAATAAGATATGAAAAGGGAGTTGAAGAAAAGATGTTAAGAACTCAAAATATGGAAAGACGTCAGCTGATCCAATTTTGACCCTATCTAATTATTTTTAGCCATAACTATGGCTGGCTGGAAGTGTATTCAGATTCTTTTTTCTATGCTGGGCCATAAACGTTTTCGAGCGCAATTTGGCATTTCAGCAGTAAAATAGAACCTTTTATCCCATTGGCCGTTCCATTATTGAGCGCCAATGCTTGCAGAACCATGCGTGTACGCGAGGATGTGTGTTCGTGTGCGTGTGTGTATGTTTGTGTGTGTGTGAGTACTTGTGTGTGTGAATGGTTGCGTGTGTGTGTGTGTGTGTGTGTGTGTGTGTGTGTGTGTGTGTGGTGGTGTGGTGGTGGTGATTGGTGGTGGTGGTGTGGTGTGTGTGTGTGGTGTGTGTTGTGTGTGTTGTATGTGTGTTGTGTGTGTGTGTGTGTGTGTGTGTGTGTGTGTGTGTGTGTGTGTGTGTGTGTGTGTGTTCGTGTAGGGCAATTTTCTTGCTTAATGACGGTTGAAGGAAATGGCAGGAGAATTGCCAAGCTGATTGAGTGTAATAGGAAAGCTTCAACAGAGTGTCATTACGTGGAATAACTGCTGTCTTAAATCATTCCTCACGACCTGCATGTATTTGTTTAGAAACCTGTTGACCTGACATTACAGGAGATTTCTCCTATCTGATTTTAAAAAAAATTCATTTACTATATTCTGTGACATTCCATTTGCTTTATTTTTCATGGAAACGACATGCGCTGTTGCGCAAGACGTTATTGCTTCTTACATACTGAGCTGTCTGGATGCTAGTGTACCTTCAACTGTCCTTTTGATATACATGTGCTTGAGCTGTTGTCGTTGGTTACATATTTAGAGCATACCAATGGTTACTGAGGGATGGTCTATTGACCTAAAGTGGAGGCATTATTCATTAATGTGAAAACATGGCAAGATTTCTGTCTCATCCTCTACAGTTCGCAATGAAGTAATTTGTCCTCGAAAGCCTACAGAACCAGTACATCTTCAGTCAGGATAAATTGTTTGAAACTTGGCCATTCTGTTCTTCTGCAGCAAAAAAATTTAACAAGACGTGACTATAGCTGCTTGCCATCACCTTTGTTAAAGCTATTGTGTTTCACATGGCCTGTTTCTGGATGTCATACATTACAGAATATATAACCCACACACTGGAGTAGTAAATCTCATGAACAGCACTCCAAGTTATTGTCAAGATCTCGTGCTTTCCGGAGGAATTCTTAAGGATGAGACTTTTGTATCTAGCAATCCGAAGTCTATACAGTCAAATCGAACATGTAGTTTTCTGCCACATCTTCAGAATAAAATGAATGAGGGTTCAGCGAGTGTTTTCCTGCACAATATTACGTCTCGTACCCTAGTTCATACATACGTGTCGTATTGCTGGTGGGAAGGTTGTTTCACACTCTGCCCTGCTGTTTAGTTTTAGTTAATGGGGGGGGGGGGGGAGGGGAGTCGTGGATAAACAGTCAGTTGTGTGTATGCAACACTGGACGGATAGAACTAACGTAAAAACCGGAGATTGATGACGTTGAAAGATCCAACTGGACATGGCTGTAAAATTGTGTGCCACAAGGATAGCTTCGTGCTCCTACTAGTTCATTGATAATCCCCTGAAAAACAACTTTATAGGCTTGGGTAGTCAGGACTGGAACAAGTGAGATTTGGCAACGCAGAAGTTTACAAAACGTTTAACTTTAGCAAATGTGACTTGCTGTCATTAAACGGACATAAATCTGTTTGTGTTGCTATCGAGTTTTGGTATCATTACAAATGGCAGGAAATGCCCTTTCCGGTGGTATATAAACGAAATCTCTGGTACGAAAATTGTAGGAGTTGTAATTAGTTGAAATGTTACGTGTGCGTCATTTTGCTTCGAGGAAATTGGGGAGAAAGTTTGAGAACATTCACTATCAAACTGTCCTTACCAAACGAGAGAATGCTCTCTTGGACATTCTAGTAGTTTTGTTGTTGTTGTTGTTTAGTATTATTTGTTTTTGTTTCTGTGTGCTACACACAGACACCATTTGTCTGTAATAAGCTTCAAACCTAATTTTGGAATGATGCAGTTTTCAAAAAGATTGTTATGATGGCGATATGAAAACATCTGATTTCGGTTGATTTCAACTAATTTTCGCAAAAAGGTACGAATGTAGATATTTTGTTCTTACCAACAGATGCCTATCAATTAACATCAGGAAGAGAGTTCTTTGGTGTTGTATAGAACTGAACCTGTTATACGTTTGTGAGGCGTGGACAGCCAACACGCAAAGTCCTTTTCTCCCACTGGACGAAGCAGCAGGGAAGTTCCAGTCTTTATCTCCTAATTTTTGTATTTGGTGTTTGTTCGTTTGTGATCTTGCGTCTACGCTTGACAAAGGCCAGTTGGTGGAAAATTTGCGCCTGTCTTGTCTGGTTGTATTAAATACGCGCTCCGTTTCTTTTTTTGTGTTTATTCTGGTTCCTGTTTACCCAAAGTCAGAAATAAAATTGAGGCAACTGAAATGTGGTTTCTAAGAAGAATGTTGAGAGTTCTGTGGACAGCAAAGAAAACAAACAAGACAGCCTTGAATGAGGCAGACACAAGAAGATCATTAATAAAGAAGATTAAGAAAAGACAAGTAACATGTATAGAACATTTTATGAGGAAAGAGAAATTAGAACACCTGGTCACAACAGGAAAGCTGGGGGGAAAGAGAACACCAAGTAGACCAGGGAGAAAATATTGGATGCACTTGCAGGGTGGCTGAGGACAGAGAGAGTGGGAGATGTACATGTACTTGCAGCGACGATGGCTAGATTAGTATGGAGGGCCATGATCGCCAACGCCACGCGGCAGGGCACATGATTATAATGATGATGATTTAATTGTAATGCGTATAAGAGAATGGGTCACACGTGCTGTCTCCTCATCACACAGTCAGTAATATGCGCTGTCCACTGTTGTGTATTCTGTCATGCACAATGGACATGTATAAAAGATGGGACTGGATTGGATTTTTTTTCGACACAACAAGATGATTCAGCATGAACTCTGTGCTGATGTCCCCAGTCAAAGTATTTCGTAATCCAGACAGAATGATTTTTTTGTTTCCCCTGTATGTGTGGGAGGATGTGGTGTGCGCGTGTGTGTGTGTGTTGTGTGCGTGTGTGTGTGTGTGTGTGTGTGTGTGTGTGCATATGTGTGTGTGTGTGTGAGCGTACGTTGTGTGTGTGTGTTTGCGTTTATGTGTATGTGTATGTGTGTCTGTGTGTGTGTGTATATACATATATATATATATATATGTGTGTGTGTGTGTGTGTGTGTGTGTGTGTGTGTGTGTGTGTGTGTGTGTGTGTGTGTGTGTGTGTGTGTGTGTGTGTGCATGTGACAATGGGGTTTTCTACAGAATTTTATCTGCAAAAATTATTTGGTTCCTGTGGAATTTTAATTTACGGTAAGGATATTTTGTTGTTTCTGTGTAGCATACCCAGAATGTTTCAGTAGATCAATAGTCGATGTAACTGGGGGATTGTTCTATATCAAACATTAACATCCAGTTGAACCATGTTTTCCTCCGATTCATGTGTATATTCAACGAAAATGCGTCTGTACTATGAGTGAAGTCATCATAAAAAATCTAAGTAGGAGAACTGATTTAAACCAAAGAATCAAAGAGCTTGTAGAGACACCTCACCTCATTAATCATAAAAAGTAATACATTATTTCAATCTCCAAAGCCTTTGTCTTTTTTCTTTCAGAGATGACATCATAACATGACAGTTACTTCAAAGAAAATGACAAGATACCATAATGTCTTATATCTCAATACATTTCAGGATTGAGTCTATCAATAAGCACTCTGAACAGTTGTACGGTTTTACGAGAGTGCAGCTGGATGATAATGCAATGTACACTGCTACTGATTTGAAGAAAATTGCTTCATACTGTGCAATCCGACAATAGAAGCAGGAATTCAAAACTGTCATCAAGGGGAATAATCTGACAATCCAAAAGCAACTTCTGAGGACAAATGGAGAAAAATGTGACTGCTGTTTCCAAACTTGTGACGAAAGAAGTAACAGCAAGGTTTTCCACTTTCTTATGGATTAGTTCAGAGAACTGCATACAATGACTTCAGTTTTACATGCTGGCTGCAAAATGGATTTGGCATAAGCTGACAGAGGAATAGAAGAAGCAACGAGTACATGCTGCACATGTTCTTCTCATCCGTTTTGAATAAGAAGGACACAAACATAGAAACAAAAGCGTGGCTGGGCCAAAACGTTCAGAGGTACCAAATTAGCAACCAAGGATTTCAAAGCAGATTAAAGGCGATTCGCCGTATTTTTCAACCAACAAGTCTCCGTTGTTGTCGATATTTTACCCGCTAACAGCACTGTACTATACAGAAACCGTATTACCCAAAGTCACTGAGGGGATCAGTTCCCAGACACTGGAACCCAGGACATCTTCCTCCACAACAACGCCAGTCCCTCTAAAACTAAGGACTGCAATTTAGTTCCTGGAAGACCACAGATCTACGTTTTGCCTCGCCCAACCACTCCTTATATTACTTTGGTTGTTTTCTGTCTTGAAGAACAGTTTCATGCGGGGAAGTTTCGCCATCATCCAGGACAACACAAAGCTGTGGGCCCACGACAGTGCTGTGGGAAGGCCTTTGCTGCTTGGCTCAGACAATTGTGCCGTAGCATCAAGTGGGAGGAGAGTACTTCCAAGGGATGCTGTAAACTCGGCCAGGTTCGTCAGTCTCCGTGAAAATCATGTTTGGTTTATGTTTGGACCTTACGGAAAAGTTTGTTTTTTTAAGGATCACCGCACTCAGGGAGGTTACCTTTGTGCTCACCTTTTTTTCAAGGATCATCTCACCAGGGAGGTTACCTTTGTGCTCACCTTTTTTTTTCTCCCTCTTTTGTTTCCTTTATTTTCTTTTTCTTTTCGTCCCATTATTTTCTACGCCACCTTAATGGCCACAGAAGCTGCACTCTACGCTTACTATCATAATATATCCTGGCGTCAACAAGGCCCGAGGGATACAGACACCTGCGGTGCTGGTCAGAAGATCTGAGCAACACCCTCAATGACGCATCCGTGAAGTGGATGAGACTCGACTGTGTGGTCCTAGTCTTTCCAATGAGCCCATAGCACGCTCAACTCTGAGCAGGAGCCAGTTATAGCCGAAAATTCCCACAATGATTTTTGAAGGGACTGATGGGGATTTGAACCCACAACCTTCCAGTCGGTAGTCCGTTGGGTTGACCATTACACCACGGTGACTGGTATAGGGAAAAGTTAATAATATTTAACCAAAATTGCCCTGTTTCTTTTGTTGTGCTGTTGTTGCTGTTGTTGTTGTTGCTGTTTTTGTTGTTGCTGTTGCTTCTGTTGCTAGTGCAGCTGCTGCTTTTGTTGTTGTTGTTGTTGTTGTTGTTATCCTCTGCAGACTGTAAGTTTTCTTGATTCTTTTCACCTATAATATTGTCTTCTCCGTTGTGGACACAATCAGTTAGTTTTCTGTCTGTATATATTGAGATGTGAAGTGTTTTGATTATCGGTAAGACTGTACAAAAACTCTGATCGATGTCCGTGTATACCTGACAACTCGTTTCTTTCTTTGTCACGTTCTCTCTGGTAATAGGAATGTCGACATAGATCTCTTCACATTGCTTTGTTTGATCTGTTTGAAAGAACAGGGTGTCTGGGAAACAATTTTCAGGCTGACACTGACTTAGCAGCAATTTCTGAAGATTGCATGGATCAGATCGAGATCTCTGGTTTAGTTCTATGATCTTTGTGCCATACAGTACAAACTTATATCACTTTTTGTGACTGTCAGTCTGCGTGTCTATTATCACAGGTCCATTTACTTGTCTGCCAGTCTGCCTGTCTGTTTCTACCCTACCCAGTCTCTCTCTCTCTTTCTCTCTCTCTCTCTCTCTCTCTCTCTCTCTCTCTCTCTCTCTCTCTCTCTCTCGCCACGTGGAAGCGACAACACGTGTTGCGATTGTTGTTTTTCCAGCTTAATCAATCAAAACTGGACAAATCATAGCAAGTTTTGACCGTTCACTCTTGGAGTTCGACATTGCAACGAATGACTAAAGACGATGCCAACAGAAAATACTGATTTTTGTACTGTTTATGGGCGTTTCAACGCCATGTTCATGTTTTGCATGGCTCGCCGTGCAAAGTTGGCAGCCGCCATGTTCCGTGTAACTGGCCAGGAGAGAAAAGCTTTGGTAAACTGCGTGTTGTTAACCGTCCTTTTGATGCAAGTGTTGCCGTGTGCAAATGACATAGAAACAAATCCCGGACAAGAGACAGAAATAGAGAAAAAGCTATGAACCATGATCGAAAGGCAAGAGAAAAAGTTTGAAACTCTGTGCAACAGTTCAACTTACATTTACGGTCGTTTGGTGACCTGTTGGTGACCAGTTGCACAGTAAGGTCGATGGTTCTTTGAAAGTTGTGACAAACTGGAAACAGTTGTGTCAAGATAACGCAACGAGAAGAAACCTACTTCGAGGTACGAAATATGATCCAATCAGCTAGTAATACCCTGGCGATTTTGGAAAAGAAACCGAACAACGTTTTCGTGGAATTAGAAGATAAAATCGACAAACTAGATCTTTTTTCCAGAAGAGACTCTCTTAAAATTGTCAATATCCCTGTGTCACCTAACGAGACGTATGAGATGTGTGCCACCAAGATAGTGGACATTCTCCAAGACACTGTGCCAGGCAGGTCATGGTCCCGTAATGATATCATCCATACACATCGTCTTGGTGCCAGTAACAGCAACAGACTGCCTCTTATCATCATCACACAATGGACATTCTGACAAAGGGCAGGAAGCAATTGAAGCAGAGAGCTGTCCGAGTGGCTGGTGACCTGACAACTCGTCAGCAAAACATCATTAAAGACTATCGCAGAAAGGGTTTAGGGGCCTACTTCAGAGCGAACAGGTTGCTGGTGCCAGGACCTCCTCCCCCTTATCCCAGAGACTGCGACAGCCTTGTAGATACTTACAGACGCGGCAGAGATACACTACAGTCCCACAAATCATGGAACAACAAAAGCGATTCATTCAGGGCTTCCCTACATGAAGATAACTGCTGGAAAACACATGGGCTGTATCAGTACCAACAGACTTGCTATTAGACTGGGAGACCACGAGCAGAAGACAAGACCTTTCCAAAACAGCAGCCACCAGGACCAGGGGTCACACGTGGATTAGCTCTGCTGAACCCGGTACTCTTTACAGGACAATAGTCTCTTGGTACTGATGGTGCCAACTGTGATGAAAGACAGGAACAAGAAACCTCATCCCTATTTGTGTACAATCCCTCTATTGATGAAATTCCATCTGCTAGTGAAGGTATCTTCCAAGTCGATAGTCCCAGCCCCAATGAAAGTTCTCTTCCTGGTGACCCCTCCCCCCCCCTCCTGAATGGAAGTCTCCCCACTGATGAAAGTCCCATACTAAGGACAACTGTCCCCCTGAGGATGTCGTTGCAGGAACTTCAGTCAGGAACCCACCCCCACTCCCAGACCCTTGTCCTGACGATGACAATGAGTACTATGATGCAGAGGGCACGGAAGCTGAAGGAGAGTGTGGTGTAAGGACAAGAACTTTGTCTCGTGACAACACGCTGCTACTTGACGATGAGGGCGAGACGCAGCCAATCAACGCTGAAGAAGGTATGACTAAGTCATGTAAATCCCGTATCAACACGGTCTGCTCCAGAATGACGGGGAAGACAGCGAACGCAGCAGACCTACGACAAGATCATCTGTCACGGAGAGAGACAAATCAGTTTCCATGAGGCGCGGGGTGGTGACTCCTGTCATTGATCGTGAAAACACAGCCACTCAGAAATAGCGGTGGGCCGAGGCCTATACACAAGGACCGGTGTACAGGCACATGATCAAGCTCACGATCAAAACAACACACACACATACACACACACACACACACACACACACATACACACACACACACACACACACACACACACACACACACACACACACACACACACACACACACACACACACACACACACACACACAGTAGCATGCGTACTAATACAAATACAAACCGAAATATTAATAAACCTAAAGTTCATCATCATCATGTGCCCTGCCGCATGGCGTTGGCGATCTTGTCCCTCCATATATATCTATCCCTTGTTGCCGCAAGCACATCTGCCGCCCTGTCTGTCCTCAGTCACCCTGCGTGTCTGTCCAATATTTTCTCCCTGGGTCTACCCGGTGCTCTCTTTCCCTCCAGCTTTCCTGTTGTGACCAGGTGCTCTCATTCCCTTTTCCACATAAAATTGCCTCTATATGTTGCCTGTCTTGTCCTTATCTTCCTTATCAATGATCTTCTCGTGTCTGCCTCCATCAAGACTGTCTCGTTTGTTTACTTTGTTGTCCATGGAACTCTCAACATTCTTCTTAGAAACAACATCTTGGCTGCCTCAAACTTGTTCTGGCTTTGCGTGTTGACTGTTCACGCCTCACAACCGTATAACATTATCGGTTCTATATAACATTCAAGAACTCTCTTCCTGATGTTAATTGATAGGCATTTGTTGGTAAGAATGCTTTTCATCCTCTCGAATGCTGTTTTGGCTTGGTGATGTTTACCTAAGTAAACCTAAAATTATGTTTGTGAATTGAAACATTGATGACTTAGTTCCAAAATTTACCTCGTTCGATGCTTGTTGTTTAATAGAAACATTTACGTCAGTTTCCTTTAATTTCTGTTCGCATTTCTCAGACTTTGCTGTACTGCATTCACCTGCAGTCAGACTTTCCTGACTTGGTCGCAAATCAGGACATTCGTGTTAATACGTAAAACGTTGTAGTTCTATCTAAATATTTTAGAGACAAACATGGACAATGTATTATGCGCATGCTTTTCTAAAACTTTAATACTTTAAATGATGTGATCTTTATTGGACTACGTAATCATGCTGTGAACAGTCCATACTACAACAAGAAAGACTATAACTGTAATATTGACATGTTGGAACAGTTCATTCTGTCTGTGTCTGAACCTGGTGAGGAGTTATACTTTATAAAAAGTGGTGACTTAAGTGCTCAGATTGGAGAACGGGGTTTACCTGATGATGCCAATAACACATGACAGTGACGATACAAACACTTTCTTCAGAAGATCACATGATAGAACAATCAATACATTCGTAAAAGACTGATACATTTGTGTATGGCTTTCCCACTTATATCACTGAATGGTCTTGCTAGTGGGGATGACGAGGGTCAGTTGACTTATTTTTCTGTTCGTGGAAACTGTCATTGATTTACTTTTGTGTTCTGTTGATCTAATGCCACGAGTAGATAACTTGACTGTTGCAAACCGAGTTGAATCTCATCATATGCTCATTGAACTGAATGTTATGTCTAATGTACAACACAATTTCAATCAACCTGAAAGACAGTGTACTCAAAGAGTTAAATGGGATGCAAGTAAAGCTAAAATCTATTGTGATTACATGTTGTCTGACAAGATAAAACATGCACTTTATAAAACTACAGAAATTACTCCTGAAAATGCTGAACTTGCAACACGTGAATAAGGAGAATTTTGTTGAAAGCAGGCAACAGTATGTGACAGACCGTATATACACACGGTCCCATGCGGCATGGTAATAAATGGTTTGAGCGTGAATGTCGTGATCACAAACCTGAAGCGGGTTGTGCACTACACCGTTATAAAGTGCACACAGGGGTTGGAAGATGGGGAGGGTGATAAACGTAAAAGATCTCCTTATCAGTCTGTGATCAAAGAAAAGAAAAAGAAAATGTACACGTATAAGGAAGCTGTTAACGATTCATTGCTTCAAAAAAAGAAATAACAGCAATAACGTTTGTAGCACCATAAGCAATGCCAGGAGAAAAAAAGAGAACCACCACCAATCACAAAGGGACAGTGGACAGAACACTGAACACTTAACTCAGCAAACCAGTGTCTGCACCTTTGATGTTGTATGTTTATTTGAAACTTTCACTGAAGATTTTCAGTCATCTGTTTTTAATGGTTGTAAGAGTTTTTGCAAGCCAGTTGTAAAACACAACGCCTGGCAGATGTTGGTGCGGAATTCGGTGTTTAGTGAAAAATGAGTTTTGTGCGTATGTCAAAACATTTGTTATCGACAACTCGTTATTTGGTACGACAGAAATGTGATGCATACATGTGCTTACTTACAACCAAACGATCGCCATAATATACGCATTCTTATTCTGGAAACGGAATGAATTTATTAGATGATCTTACACGTGACTGTTTGCTTAACTCTAGTGGTGGTGTTTATATATTGTAATGTGGCGACCTCAAGAGCAGAACTGCCAATATTTCGCCAGACTTTCATGAAGCCAACAATGTTTTTTTTTACTCAATATAACAGTAGTCCATTGAAAGGTAGCATGTGCTATGCTTCTAAAGTGTTGAAACATTGGCAACATTTCCCCATAACCATTCGTCTGATCCAGGTAGCAGTGTGGATGAATATTTTATACTGTCATGTGTTTTGTTCGCGCAGTATTGTAATGAATGTAATATGTATGTAGCTGATCGAATTGACTCGGATCACATGCCTCTAATTTTGTGCATTCTTTTTCCCGCTGACAACCAGAACCTTGTTCAAGAAAACTAATGTTGATTGTGCTAATAAAACTTTTGTGTGGGATGAATCATGCATAGATTTATTTGAAATTACAGTTCGTTCTGATGAAACAATACAGCAAATAGAATTATCAATCACTTTGATTGATATAGACGTGAATGAAGCGTTCAAGGTTTTCAATAATTGTATGATAGATGCCATATCAATATTAATGCTAAAATAAGGAAAAATTGGTATGATATAGATAGTTAGTAAAAGACATCGTCGTTAATTATTAAAGAAATGTCGTCGAACATTATCTCCAGTGGATGGCCATGTTTTTGTAAAGGTGAACGTGACTACAAAAATCTTATAAAGAGAAAACAGAAACAGTTCAACAGTACTATGTTGAATAAACTAAGAAACTCTACAATTAATTAGAGAGATATTTGAAATTCAATATGTAAACTTTCACGTAAAAAACAATTGGTTTCGTCATTTTCAAGAGTAACTTGAAAATGACATCGATACTGATGATTCATTAGATAGAAATGATGTCTACAATGATAATGATATAAATGCCCTATCTGTAAAGAAGAAATTGTAATAATTCTGCGAGAACTAAAACGGGGTAAGGCTGCTGGTCCCGACAAATTTGTAGATGAACTAGTAAAAAAAACATGGTTATAAATCTGAATGAGTCATGGACTTTTTTGTAAAGTTTTTAATGCTCTATTTGATTGAGGTATGTTTCCTGAAAGGTGGACAGAGTCGGTTGTTTTTCCATTGTATAAAACAAGATGACCTCAATAACTCTTGCAACTACGACGCTAGTTGTAAATTGTGTAGCGCTATTATCAGTAAGGAGACTACAAGACTGGGTGCTTGAAAATAATATCAGTGATGGGTACCAAGCAGGATTTAAACAAAATTACTACAATAGACATGTTTTACATTGGTGGCCTGTATACAAAAACAGCTTTTTCCTGAATCGTAAGTTGCTTTCATTGATTCTGAGAAAGCTTTTGACACTGTAACTAGAAGTATTTTTTTCGGTCTGTTCTAAATGGCATTTGTGGAAAACTGTGTAACTCTATCACGAATATGTACAAATGTGTGAAGGCGAGTTTGAGTTTGTTTAACAGTTGGTGGTGTGTGACACTGTCAGAGGCCTTGCTTTAGTCAATAAAGGCAATGAAAGCTTCTTGTTCGCTGTTCCTTACTTTCTCTGTCAAAATCTGTAAGACAAATAGCGTTTCTGTTGTGCCCCTTTGGATCTGTAACCAAGCCTGACAGTCAGAGAGTTCTTCTTCTTCTACTTTTGCTTCATTCTGTTCAATATGATGATTAACAGTATTTTACCGATGTGGCTGATTAGGACGATGGTTCTATAGTTACTGAAGTCCTTGGCGTTCTCATTTTTATGTAGCATGACAAATTCTTGAAGCTTTCAGCCATCCAGTCTACACAGCAGGACGCAGCAAAATGTGGTTTCAAAAAGCTGCCACATTCAGAGCATGGAAACGAGGTCTGCTGGGTGATGCAGATGGCTGAGATGCACACCAGATCTTCCAAAATGCAAAAAAAAAACACATCCTGAAATCATCAACATGTGTGGCATGAGACCGGATATAGTACTCCACTTCCATTTGTTCAAATCAACAATTCTGGTCGAATTCACTGTGCCATATGAAAGCAGAACAAAGGAAGTCTATTTGTACAATCTGTAAACTTTGTGATAAATATCGGAATGCTTACCTTGGAAAAGGTTTTGCTCAAAAAACCTGAGTCAACAGTGTTTGATAAGAACGTTGCGTTCGCAAATCCTCAGCGAATGTTTCGATGTCCACGTCACGTTTCTAGTGATTGGCACTATCCATGCGGTCAAGGTTTTTACATGGGTAATAGTAGGATACCTCTTTCAAACTGTGGCCAGGTATGGGATCAAAACATGTCTCAAGGAAGATAAAATCTGTAGAGACGGCATAGCAATAGAGGAAGCATTTATGGTTTGCTTGTGTGCTCGTTCGTTGTTTGTTTATTTGTTTGTTTCTTTGTTTGTTGTTATTCAGCCTAAAGGTGGAGCTGAAATATTGTTTACTTGACATGTGAGAGTGACTCTTTAAACTAGTGTGTACTATTGCCGGTGTGAAGCGTTCTTTGATAAGGGATGAACAGAACATGCACCAGTGCCATACATAAATCTTGTTTGTGTTGGGGAACTAATTACTCATATTCATTGGCGAATCTCTCTGTTTCCATTCCCTATTTTACAGGTGATGTGTAGGTATTTCTTGTTGATGCGCCTGTTGATAGCTACACAAACATGGTCCTTTTTAGTCAGTTTGGAATTACAATATACATATTGTCAATGTGCGAGTCGATCTTCTTAACAACATACCCGTGTATGTATGCATATCATTTTAATGGTTAATTACCTTCGCGTAGATACGTATATACGTGTATTTTGAGCATTAACAGATCTTTTGCGCGAATGTTAATTATTTTTATGATATTATTGCAAATATATGTTGATGTTTGGTTTGTATTTGTCTGTATGACTTGTATAAAACGAATTTTTAAAAGTTTCCAAAAGAAGTGTACGGCCTTGCTATTTAAGTTTTCCCGCATCTAACCAATCATTACAGTGATCAAAGTTAAAGACTGGAATAGGCATGCCATCTCACTTTTCCACAAGTAATGTAATCACTGCAAATGAATACAGTTTAAGAGCGACCCATGCACACCGTAAACAATAAAAATAACTTTGTGCATACATCAATGTCAGTCTAGAGACATATAGGAAAACTTCAACTTATCCTCTTGATGACTATATTGCTATGCCCTGTTGCAGGGGGTGGTGAAAATAATCTTCTGAAATCAATACAAACCTTTCAGCCTCGCCCGCCTCCAGCATAAAACCTTTCGATGACTGATGGCTTTCGTAAACGATGTGAACTTTGCGCTAAATGCGATTTTGCATGTGAAACATGAACCACGGTCGAAGCTATCAAACAGTTCGATGTATAATAGAAATTTCTTTCATGGTTTCTTTCAGTTCACCGATTTCGAAAATGACTCTGACCTGAAGTTAAATCTTTTGCCCCAGGAAACCTTTGGTGGTTGGTAGGCTCACCAACCATTATGTACACCCAAACGCTAATAGAGAAGGAGAGGGAAAGAGAGAGAAAGAAAGAAAGAAAGAAAGAGAGAGAGAGAGAGAGAGAGAAAGAGAGAGAGAGAGAGAGTAGAGAGAGAGAGAGAGAGAGAGAGAGAGAGCACCTAAATGTGAAGAAAGTAAAGAAGTGTGAAGAGATGACCAAATATTTAATCCTTGTTAGGGTGTGTATTTTCTCCTCCCTCTCCCCTCTCCTCGCCTTTAGCTCAACTTTGAGTAGAGGTGTTAGTGCTACTCTTTCGAACCAGATTAGAAGCCAAGGTTTTGCATCATCGTGCACTTAACCGAAGTT
The DNA here is from genome assembly GCA_030674185.1 of Monoplex corrugatus. Taxonomy (NCBI): domain Eukaryota; kingdom Metazoa; phylum Mollusca; class Gastropoda; order Littorinimorpha; family Ranellidae; genus Monoplex; species Monoplex corrugatus. The sequence goes on along the minus strand of JAPXFY010000016.1, from coordinate 31,760,570 downwards.
AAAAAAACTCAAACCAACGAACAGATTGTCCTTTTGCAATCTTCCATAGACAGTCCATTTTGATACGTGAACAAAGACACAAGGACACACAAATGCAACAATAATGATAAAAAGAATATCAACATTAAATATCGACATGAAGGAAAAAAGCAAGTCAGGGAATATCACTTGCCTCAGCTGATTTTGTTTCCGTATGCTCATTCAGTGATTGTTTTTGTGCGCGTGCGTGTGTGTGTGTGTGGTGTGTGTGTGTGTGTGTGTGTGTGTGTGTGTGTGTGTGTGTGTGTGTGTGTGTGTGTGTGTGTGTGTGTGCCCCCGTACACGCGCGTTTGTTTGTGTATGTGTGTGCGTGCGAATGTCTGTGTGTGTGTGTGTGTGTGAGTTTTGTTTCTTTGTTTTTGCTATGTTATGGTAGCATCATAACTAACGGTACGGTAAGGAAACCATAGGTGTTCATTTTCAGCTGATACAACTGATAGTAAAACTATCCTTCATTACGTTATCCTTATTTACTTAAACGATCATAACTTGAAAGTTGACTTTTTTTCCTACTCAAGGACAGAAGCGTTGGGTCTTATGCTATTGCCTCAGTAAACAACTGACCGGGAAAAAATAAGCAAGATTAACGAAAGAAATTCTCGTTCACATGCACACGAAATAGGAATCTTTAGATCGCATGCATCATCATCATCAAGTGCCCTGCCACATGGCGTTGGTGATCATGGCCCTCCATCTGCATCTATGCCTTGTTGCCGCAAGCACATCTTCCACCCTCTCTGTCCTCAGCCACTCTGCAAATCCGTCCAATATTTTTTCCATGGGTCTACCGGGTGTTACCGTTTCCTCCAGCTTTCCTGTTGAGACCAGGTGCTGTAATTCCCCTTTCTTCATAAAATGGCCTTTAAATGATCGCATTACTATTTTAAAAAGTTCCATAGAAATAAACGTACCTTTTGATGAGCGTAGCATCAACATGTTTTAATCGAATCAGAGTTCGGCCACATTTTAAATTGTCACATTCCGAATACTTTACCTATGATTCGTCTAACAAACAGTAATCGGTAAAATGTTTTTCTTTTATTTTTGATAGCACTGAATGAATTAAGAGCAGAGTATGCATGTAACAAACGAGTACGTGTCACACAAAACAAAGAGCAGCCCGTTCCTGTGAAATCCCCTGTTGTGTAAGCACGCAACTGGGTCGTTTCAAATCTCTCCTATGTACGCAGTGCATCAGCGTTAAGTCCAACCCAATCACCCTCCTGAGCACTGATCCCCTGTGTGTTTGCAGCACCGGAATGAGTGAAATGGGAAACGAAAGCCCGGAGCTAGATGGTGACCATAGGTCTTGTTATATTCTGGCTTGCCAGTTAGTCTTTCATTTTAGTCTGCTCTCGTTGCGTTATTTTGCTTTTCGACCCATAGGTCCTCTTGCCTAGTTCAGAGATCTTATTACCGATAATGACGTTAAACGTAATCATGTGAATACGACATCCCTTCTGTATTTTCGTTATACTACGCACAAAAAGTTAAGGATCACTTGCACAAAAATTCATAACTTTCAAAATAAGAAAGCCAATGCGTTGAAGTTTGGCAAACATTTAATTCCATGCTTTAGTGATAACGATACACAATTGCCTTCAATTTCGAGCAATCGTTTGGTGTGTACATTTGATCAAAGTGGGTACGTATCGAAATTTGATTTCCCAAAGTCATTGAAATCACAAGACAGGGCATTCTGATGCTCCCAAAAGTTCAGTAATGCGTGTAACCGCCATGGCTGTTCTGGCACTCGACGCAGCGAGTCCTCATCGAGTTGACCAGGTTGGTGAAGATCCTCTGTGGAAGCGCCTGCCACTCAGCCTGCAGCATCTGGTAGAGGTGTTGGGCATCCCTGGGAGGGGGGGTGGTTGCTCCTCACTTTGCGATCCAGCTCATCCCAGAGGTTCTCAATCGGGTTGAGATCGGGACTGCATGCTGGCCACTCCATTCTGTTGACTCCAGACTGCTGCAGGAAGTCGTTGACCACCCTTGCCCTGTGGGGGCGAGCGTTGTCATCCTGGTAGACAGCCGTCGGTCCCATCTGCTGCAGTGTAGGCACAGCCAGCGGTCGAAGGATCTCATCCCGGTATTGGAGGCCAGTCAGGTTACCCTGTACATGATACAAGGGTGTTCTGTGGTGAAGGCTGAAGGCCCCCCAGACCATTACAGAACCTCCACCAAAGGCCACCTTTTCTTGGACAGTGGTGTCAATAAAGCGTTGCCCTGGGCGCCTCCAGACCCTCAGTCGGCCGTCGTTGTGGTTCATGGTGAAGCGTGATTCATCACTGAACAGGACCTGGGACCATTGCTGACGTGTCCACCTCACGTGACGTCTGCAGAAGGCGCGGCGTGCTGCCCTATGGGCTGGAGTTAAGCGTGGCCGTACAGCTGGGCGACGAGAACGGAGGTTAAACCCATGAAGGCGGTTCCGTATGGTCTGCTGGCTGATGTTGATGTTAGTAGCCACCCTCAGCTGCCTTCGAATGATGCTGGAAGAGGCTGTTCTTGTCTGCAGGGCTTGTCGTTCAATGAGACGATCTTCACGTGGGTTTGTCTTCTTCGGTCGACCAGATCTGCGTCTTTCATGGACCCTCCCAGTGGCTGTGAAGTGTTGAATCAGTCTGACAATAACCGAGATGGACACCTGAAGTCGCCTGGCCACTTCTCGCTTGGGAACACCATCTTGGAACCATGCAACAGCTCGTCCCCTCTCAAACTCGCTCAATTTTCGTCGTGGAGGCATTATCAGATCAGGCCTACTACTGGTGGAATGTCTTCTTATAAAGCCAAGCAAGAGACAGCATCTCACACATAAACAGCAGTGCTTGCACGTGCATAATGGTTTTTCCATCTGGCTTGTGCAATGTGTTCAGGCAGAACGGTCCAAAACAAAGTCCTTTTTCGCAAGTTTCCGCTTTTCCGTTTGCGGCCAAGGTCAGTAGTAGAGAATCCCGTGCAATTTTCGCACTAACACAACATCGCCCACTTACAGCTGAACAAGAATTCATAACAATTTGGCTGGACTGAGAAATAAATAACAGTAGCGAATTGAGTTTATTACGCACCTGTTTTCTCATAGTGATCCTTAACTTTTTGTGCGTAGCTTAGTTGAAATAAATGGCGTTCAAATTGTTGAGATTTTCCTTACATATATAACATGGTGTTACTGTGCGTTTCCTCCGCAAATGAATCCTCTTTGTCCTCCAGTGTCAACACTGTCATTATGTTTTCAAATGGCAGAACATTTGTGTCTCAATAATTTAGATCAGTGACTATGATATTACAGTAATTATCTTTTAAATCAATCACAAAGTTATGCAATTTAAGGTTTGAGGAATTCTGGTCATATCATATCAAACGTTAAATTAATATTACAATAAATTCATTATTTCTAACTGCTAGTATAGCGCATGACAACACATTTCACAGCTGATGTAGTAGGCTAGCTGTTTTCCCCAGGCTTCGGTCTGTCACATAGTTTGGATGACTAGTAGTGGAGAGCTTTGTCTGGTCTCATGCCATCTTGTTTTCTGGGTGTGGTGTTTATTCCATTATGGGAGATCTGCTGTGCACTCCCAGTCGTCTGCTTCACCCAGAAGACCTCGCTTCCATGCTCTGGGTGTCACATCTTTTTCAGGTCATGTTTTCCTTCCTCCTGCCGTGTAGAACATTGTTGTTGCTTCTGGTGGCACGTTTTTCCCCCTGGCAGTGCTGGTCACAGTGCTGGTCACAGTGCTGATTGCTTGTGCGATCCCTTGAAGCACTTGATTGTACCTACATGTGTACCTTCCTTGGGTTAGCGCTACCTTGCATGAACTCAGGACACGTTCTAGTGTCTGTCTGCCTTGGCAGAGCGGGCAAGTAGGGTTATCTGATTTCCCCCATTTCTCCATATTAGCATTCGAGGGCAGGAAGACAGATCTGGGGGTGAAACTGATTATGAGATGGGCCATATGCCACAGGTCATTCCAGCTTAGACTTCTTTGGGGTGCATTTTTTCATGTCGGCAACTGCCCCTGTTGGCCTCCCTGAACTGTCTTCTGAAGTCTAGTGGCGTCCTCTTCTTTCTTTATCTCTTGTATTACTATATCACTTTTTGCCTTCCTGTTGGCCATTGAGCTTCATTCCATTTTTGTTGATCCCAGTCCCTGCCTGTAGTGCCCTATTATTTCTATGACCACGAGGTTATCTTTCGCTCCCACCAGCGCCTCCTGGACTTTCCATTTCCTACCAGTCCTCAGCTTGTGCTGGATTGATCTCACGACCTTATCTCCAGAGTGTTCAAGCATGCTAAGAAGCCTGACCTTTCCTGCCTTGTACTCCTCAACAATGGATTTCAGGGGTAGCTTCAGCTTTGCCTGGCGACAATAGAGCGCAACGTCAGTGAGACTGGGTGGGACACCAAGCCATTTCCTTGTGTATTTGTTGATCTTGGCCTCCACTGATTCCACTGTGTTAGTACAGATATCGTATATCAATAGACGCCAGAGGAGCTGTGGAATCAGCATGAACTGCAGGCACCATACTTTGTATTTGCCCAAGAAAGCCACAGCGTTCTATTACCTGCAAACTCTTTTCTGCCATTTACATGGTTTCCTTACCCCTTTGCGCATCTTTCAGGGAGTCGTCATACACCTCCCGAGGCTTTGTACTGGTTCTTCTGTCACTGTTGGAATGGACTGATTGGCGACAGTAAACGTTACTGTTGCGTCTACTTTACCTTTCCTCAGTGAGAGGCTCCGTGACTGTTTTGGTTTGAAATTCATCCCAGATGAGGCGACGACTTTGTCCAATTGTTTCAGGACGCTGTGTGTCTCTTCTTTTGTGGACAGCGCTGTCGTGTCGTCCATGAAGGCTTTTAGAGGAAGCATTTGGTATCTGTTTCCGAGGTCAGCTGGGGCTGAAGTCCTCACTGCTGCTTTCAAGATGACCTCCATTGCTAACTCGAACATTATTGGAGAAATCGCACAGACCATGGCTATGCCTGATTCCAAATTGATCAAATCTGTAGTGTATTTTCTTGTGTAGAACTGCATTGAGAAGCCACGGAAATACTTCTTCAGCATTTATCAGGTGTTCTTGAGACATGATACATCTCCAGAGCCAGTTGAATCATCTTGTGCAGGACATATCTACACGCATTTGCCAGATCGAGCCACACCACGTCGAGGCCCTTCTTCCCTGCGTTTTGTGGACGCTGTAACGCCTGTCTCAAACGTTGATCATGCTGTTTTCTCTCTGGTACATGAATCACCTTGTGGTCTGACAGATTTGCTACACCTGATATTCCATGTAGGATTTTTTACATTTCATGTTGGTAAATCTCACTGGTTGTGTTGATACCCATAACAAGGCGTTTGTATCTGAAAAGACAATGAGTGACGGAAGTTGTAATGTCTTTTGAGTGAAGACACAGTTACAGCTGACGATAAGCAAGCTCGAGGTCCAATCTGGCAAAACTTTTGCTGTCACTCATTTCTTGCAGAAGTTCATCAGTTGTTGGGATTGGATGTCTTTCGCTCAAGACAGCTTCATTCGCTCGACACATTTCAACGCAAAGACGAATGTCATCATTTGAGTTTAGCACTATGAAAACTGGACTGATCTATGACGTAAGTTTCTCAACTGGCCCGATAATGTCTATCAACTCAACAAACTCTTGAACTTTTTGTTCTTCTTTAGCACAAAGACCAAAAGGAATGCGTCTCACGAGCTGAGCAACACGTTTCATGCTTTGTTTAACATTGACCTTCACTTCAAGGTCTTTTAATTTTTCAAATCCTGTAAATAATGGTTTGATCTCTGTCGTGTTATCGGTATTGTCTATGTCACACGTAGAAGACTGGATATCGATCCTTATTTTCAGAACACCCGGTTTTATCGCTGTCTCTCTACTCAGCAGAGGTTCTCCTTTTTCTTTGATTACACGAAATTCTGTCTGTATACGATTCTCTGCCTGGACTCTGCATCAAAGCAACCGATTGTATGGAGGGGGTTGTCAACGAATACCGAAATAACTTTCTAGATGTACATTTACTTTTCAGCTTTTTCGTCTCCGTCCAAAGAGTTTCGTCAATAATGTTTGTGTAACTTCCTGAATCAACATGTATAACGACAGAAAATCCTATTTTAACTGGAACCGGTTGGTTTTCTGGAGTTTTGCTTTCGTCATGCAGACGTGTGCCGCGCCTCTTCTTCACAGTCGTGTCGGTGTCAGATTTATCTCCAGCAGCCGATCGGTTGATCTTTCTTCTTTGGGAATGGGCAGTCTTTTTGTAGCTGTCCCGTTTTTCATCATCCTTTCTGTTTTGAGGTTTTGTGCGACACGTGAACTGAAAGTGGTTTGCATCTCCACAATTTCTGCATGTTTTTCTTTTTGCAGGGCTATCAAGATCTCTTCCAAAACAATCACCGCCCCAGCTGTAGCATCCAGGTCAATTTTTTTATGCTTATGGTGGGAATTTTATTCTTGACACTGTTTCACTATAGTCTTCAAATTCATTTGCTCAAGTTGTTCTTCAACAGTCTCAAACGCATTTTCTATTTTAAGCGTGGTAGCCAGTGTGAGCTCATCTCCCTTCTCCTGAGTCTATCTGAAAGATGTTTTCCCACAACTTTATCTCTGACAGCCCCGATTATCGAAGTTGCAACTATCTGATTCTTGACGTATCCGTGTAACGAACTGACCAAACAGTTTCGTCTGGTAATTGCGTCATTTTCCTGAAGTTGTGCTGAAAGAATGTACTGTGTGGCTTGACGCCAAATGTTCTCCTAACGCTTGTTAGGCTGCCTTGTAATTGGTAGCGTCGCCGATGTCTGATAAAGTCTTAACAATTTCTATTGCATGCTGTCCTGCTGTATAGTGTAGGAGAGCTCCTCTCTGTCGTTTATTTGAGTTCCGTTATCATGGTCATTGCCATCTTCGTGCGGGAGGAAGAGTCCTGTGCTGTCAGCTTATGCCTCAACCCCCAAAAGACACGTCGTGACTTTCACAGAAACTGTGTGTGCATCTCCCGATACGCCCAGTAGTTCTGGGCGTCACAGTGTCTGGTTTTTATACACATCGCCATTCTGTTAGACTCTGGCTTGCCAGCTTGTCTTTCACCGTAATCTGCCCTCCTCGCCATTATTGTTTCTACCCATAAATCCCGTTGCCTAGTTTCCACATAATATCCTATTACTGATAATGACACGAATGAAATGTCGTGAATACGACAGGTCTGTAACTGGAAATGCTGCTGACAACATACATGCACTAAAGCAGGGAAACAAAGGCAGTACATGTACATCGGTGATAGGCCTTTTGAAAGAAACACTGGTGGATAGCACTTAGTGATCAAAAAACACAACTGATGAGAACATGCAGTATGGACCTGCAAGATAGATATTGTGAAAATGTCTATTCACTTCATTATATCTTGATAGATTTTACAGATATGGCGTCACACAGACTGGGGTGCTGGGGGCTCTTTCAGTATAAATAGTATCCGCATCTTCTGGAAATTCTCATTTTCTGCCATACTGGTCCATTCATCTGTATGTGTTCAATTAAAGTCTTACACACTTTCTCTTAGGATTGATAAATGGATACATGTCTTAAGTGCATTTTTGGCTCTAGTGAGGTGAGATATGCCAAAGCAATTTTAGGTACTTTATGCCCTTATATATATATATATATATATATGTTTTGGTGTCCTTGCGTATGTTTAAATTTGTATTAGAGGTGTGTTTTTTAAATCACAGGGGCATGTCCTTGGATTATGTACGCGAATGCATTGGTATGCGTACTTAGTTTTCTTTGTTTATATTTTCCTCTTGAAGTTTTGTGTTTTTGAAGCGGCTCTACGCAGTTGGCTTAGCTTTAAACAACAATAGCAATAGCTATAACATGAAATGACCTGGAACATTGATTGGTGGTGCTATAGCGTCACTCCATTTGACCTGACGATAGCTGTATTTCTTATTTTCATGGGCGTCTACCAACTCGCTAATTTGAACTGGTTGCCATGAAATGGCCATTAACGCTTGCCACAAACAACACAAGTGTTTTCAAACCAACACATCATAGCCGACGATCTATCGTGTGTAAGCCGTGCTTTAAACAGTCAACAAAAAGTTCGTGCTTAGCAAAGACTCAAACAAGTAAACGAAACAAACTGAAGCATACCCACAGAAAGGAAAACAACCAGCCAGGTAACACACAAACACCACAACAAGCTTAAAAATCAAACAAACAAACACTACGACAATCTTCATCGTTCCTCCAATTCTCTTTTCCATTTCTTCAAATTTCTCTTATCTACTTTAGGAAAGTCCAAACACTTTTCATTCTACACTGTAGTACTAAGTCTGCGCATTGTTACTGTTGTCGTAATATCAATGTTTGTGTTTTGACAGTGATATAGTGGCCAGGGTGCAAGACAAGAGCACAGACAGGCATCCAGACCATTTCCAGTGCAGAGCTGAGGTAAACAAAGTGTGTTCTACCTTACATCGTCTTCTCCATCCTGTTTGCGCATGATTGATGTATCAGATACTTTGACAGGAGTGTGTACATCCAGTTCCGCTCATGAAGGAAAACTCTTCAACCTGTCAAGACACTTAGCCAACACCCAACTAGACTACTCATGTCGTCCTGCTTGAATTTCCATTTGCAGATGGCTGTGCTTTGGTTGCATACTCGCCCGATGACATCTAACGTATGACTAACTAATTTGCTGCAGATTACAAATGCTCAGTCGTTTTAGTTACCTCAACGAGACAGAGTCAATGTTTCAGCTAACGTTATTTTAGGCTTCTGGAGCTTAACCACCTCCGATTGTCATTACCAGCCATGTGATGAAGACTGTAGACAAGTTCTGATACAGTATGCACCAAGACTAGTAAGATTGACCAGGACTACTTAGCATCAGACCCGCCACTAAGATTGCTGTGTACAGAACAGTAGTCTGGAACGTCCTGCTGTATCGCTGTGAGATGTGGACTACCTACCGATATACATTCATCAGCTGGAACAGTTCCATCAAAGATGCCTGCACAAGAACTGTAACATCACATGACAAGATTAACTGTCCAGCCTTCAAGTTCTGAAGAAGTGAGGATTGCAAACATTTTGTTTCTGCTAATTAAATACTAGCTTCGTTAGACTGGACATCTTATCCATATAGAAGCTGTATCTGTAGAAAGTCAATCAAGGAAACCAAGATCAGGGAAGAGCACTAAAGCGACACAAGGTTACCATGAAGACCAACCTCATGAGCTGCAACATCAAAATCACCAATGGGAAAACGCTGCCTACAACGGAGTAATCTGGCGACAGCAATGAACTTAGGGCACAGTCAGATTTGAACAGTACGGAACTGCTGCTAGTCAACAGAAGAAGGATGGCGAAAGCAGAACTCAAAGCTACAGGACCCCTTGCCATGCAGCACCTTTGGATAAACATGTGTCGCCAGTGTCGGTCTTGTATCTCATATACAGACCCATACCTGGCAATCAAGGACCAGTATGCTTACCTATCCATTGGGTCGACCAGAGACACTGTCATACAAACACAAACACACACACGCACGTGCACACACACACGCACGCACGTGCGAACACACACACTCAGACACATACACGCACGCACGCATGCGCACGCACGCAGACACACGCACACTCACATACACACTCATACATACATAGAGACATACATGTACATACTTACATTGATACATACAAACGTAGATACATACATACATACATAGACTCATGCATATACAAATACATACACATATACATACATATATACATACAAACAAACATAGATGGATAGACAGATACATAGATAGATTTACAGACAGATGGATAGATAGGTACATACATATATAGGTACATAGATAAATATCGATATTGCTATTTTCATTGCTATTGTTGCTATGATTTAAAAACAATTGCTACAACAATGACTGCTGACAGCACAAATTTATAAACAATTTGCTCTACTACTACTATTACTAATGCTATTGCTGCTACTACTGCTACTACTACTACTGTGTTGTTATTGTTGCTGTTCTTGTTATTGTTGCTGTTCTTGTTAGTGTTGCTGTTCTTGTTATTGTTGCTGTTCTTGTTAGTGTTGCTGCTTTGTTGTTTTTGTGAGAGGTTGACATGTACCCGCTTTACGTATGTCTGGGGAGTCGATGTTTCGTTACAACTCATTTCATTGTAATGTTACTTGACGTGTCACACCCCTTCCCTCCCCTCCCTTGTTTGTTAGTAATGCTTCGTTGGCTTTCTTCTGCACATTATTGCTACTACTGCTATCATTGTTATGTTGTCATTCTTAGGGACTGACTTCTATCTATTCTATATGTATCTGCTTTCGTTTCGAATGCTTTTTTGTAAAGCATTCGACAAGTTGACATAAAACTCATTATTTTATAATCAATCATTTTCATTACTTTTTTGATATTGTATATTATGATTCATATATTGTTAACAAACTTACACTGTATGTGAAGCACAACAAAGCCTCAATGTAAGACTAGGGCCTAATACTACAAATCTTAAGTAATAAACTGTCTTAAAGGTTTGAAATTTAAAGTCATCCTTCACTCAGCTAAGTGATAATCAATAAATCGTCTTACAGGTTTCTTACAGCCCTTGAACTTTCCTACAGATATGTAACAAGATCACCAGCAGCATCACTGTCCACAAACAACGGTTTTTCATGAAACCTAGAACGAGTTTTCACTTACTATTATACAATAACCTACCAGTGAAGGAGACGGTCACTTCAATAGTCTGTGTGCACTGATAAACAAGATCGTAGTTGATCGTGGCGCTGATTGTCTGGTCTTCAGTCTGAATCGATGGTATGACTGTGCAGAGGCCACGACCTTTAGAGAAGTGATTAATGTGTGTCGCTGCATACCCCCACAACTCACTTAGCAAAGTGCAATGAAGTCTGCCGTGTGCTGTATAGATTTCATGGTGTTACACCACATCCTACCCATTCTCTCTCTCTCCTCTCTCTCTCTCTCTCTCTCTCTCTCTCTCTCTCTCTCTCTCTCTCTCCAAGGAAGAAAAGCTATTCAGTCAGTGACTTTGATTATTCCTTTACCACACCTCTCCATTTCTCTACTCTAACTTCATCCTCTTCTCCTCACCATCATTTCTCGCACGACCACACACACACAGTGCATGCAATAAAGCGCCGACATCAGCGAGGTTCTATTCGAGGTTAGCAATTTCCTCGTTGACTGAAACGAGCTTGTTGCTCCCCTTGATCGGTTTTCTGTCACTGAAAATGGATGTAGTCCTTCGAACGGTGGTCACAGTGGCAGACGAGAATGTTGGGGGTTTATTGGGAAGACGAGCGGACCGAGTGATTGGTCTTGTCCACACGCCATGTTCTGCCGTTGTGTCTAACGGATGGTAAAGCCCCCCCCCCCCCCTCCGCCTATAGTTCACTGTTTTTAAATTTGCCCTTTAAAAATTCTTTGAAACATGGTCTGATTGATACCAGTGTCCCCCTCTATGGTGCTTTTTTTTAACTTGGCGTTTAAAACATCTTTTGAAGGTTCTTGCAGTAAATTGTTGTCAGCAAAGCCAAAACATGATGACTAGCTCGAATGTACTTTTACCCTCAGACTGACTTCTTTGCTTTGCCCAGTATTGTTTTCTGACTTGCCTTTTCGTTGTTCGTTTTTGACAAACCTTGGTTACATGTAGGGACATGGAGCCCAGCGTTTTGCTTGTTTATATGTTTGTTTTTTTGTTTTTGTTTGTTTCTTTCTTTTTTAGTATATTCAGATTTTCTTTTGTGATAATTTGTATTTTCTTTCTTGTCTGCGTTTTGTTTGGGGTCATTTTTCTCCGACTCCTTTTTTTACCACAACACAATGCACGTCATCCGTTAAATGTTTTTGTGACTTTTATTTGTGGAACAACGTTGAGGCACTCTTATCATATTTCGATTTTGATGGTGTCTGTTTTGTTGTTGTTGACCATGTGTCATATGTTAATGAAAATAATGAGCGATCATGATTTTTCAACAAAACTCGCTCTGCCTCTCTTTCCCGCTTTCTCTTTCCTTGCCTTCACCCTCCTTGCCTGTTTCTTTCCACAACTACTTTCTTCCTCATCTTTGTGGCTTTTGGCCATCCTAATTTCTCCACCCTTAAAAGATTGGGAAAACGAGACGAAAAAGCCTTATGTTTCACAAGAGTTTCTACCATATTTTGTGACGCATGTGAGAATAGCCCTTTAAGTAAAACGCGGGAATTCAGCTTACTTGCCGGCAATTCTCTCTTCTTTTCTGTTTTCTTTTCTGCTTAAATTGCTCTTGCAAGTTCTTTTTACGCAAGCATGCTGCCCATGTAATCAACTTGATATTTGTGATACTAATTTTAATAACTGGCACAATGAAAGGACACAGTGAAGGCGCAATCTTCTCTATATTCAAAATGATCTATTCCTTCCTGGGTTTCTGAATGCAAAGAAACATTTTGATAGGATGCAGGCAACTCATTACTTTCTCTGTCTCTGTCTCTCTGCCTGCGTGTCTGTCCGTCCGTCTGTCCGTCCGTCTGTCCATCTGTCTGTCTGTCTGTCTGTCTCTGCCTATCTGTCTGTCTGTCTGTTCTTTCTCTCTCTCTCTCTCTGTCTCTCTGTCTCTGTCTCTCTCTCTGTCCTTGGCTTCTCTGTCTCTCTGCCTCTGTCTCTCTCCTGTCCTCGGTTCTCACTCTCTCTCTCTGTCCTCGGTTCTCTTTCTCTCTCTCTCTCTCTTCTCTCTTCTCTTCTCTCTTCTTTCTCTCTTTTTTCTCTGTGGCTCTGTGTGTGTGTTTCGTAGAACTGGATTAGTAAAGAGTCAAGTACGCTTATGCAGTGCCTTTAAAACAAAGGAAGCATTTGAATCTGAGTGTTCGAAATGATACTAGCTTCACATTATGCACACAACGCCATCTTTCAATTAATGGGAAGG
>JAPXFY010000016.1:31735058-31742558 GCA_030674185.1 Monoplex corrugatus | reverse complement strand
CACACACCACACACACACACACACACACACACACACACACACACACACACACACACAACATCATATAGACATTAACAAGACAACAACAGTATGCAGTTGTTATACTGTTTTATGTCCCAAAAATCTGTCTACATGTAGTTTTTGTGTTTTCTGTGTCTTTATTGCACCAGTTGATGGCTCAAAATTCGAAACCGGAAGGTATTTTTTCTGTTACTGTGTTAGTGTGGACGATACTGATGTCTACAGGTGAGTGCACACACATTTCATTTTCCATACCATACAGAAAAGTGAGACCGCATTCGCACATTGTACACCCCCAGCGCACGAACGTACATACCAGAGACACACACAAACACAGACACACAAAAACAGACGGACAGACAGACAGACAGACATACAGACACAGACACAGACACACACACAACACACACACACACACACACACACACACACACACACACACACACACACACACACACACACACACACACATCGAGTAAACTTTTTAAATGCTGATCCAGAAAACGTCAAAGCCATGATACTAAAGATGCACCACACAATATAACAATGATCATCAACGACAAATATGGAAACCCCTCACTGACGAAGGACGAATCAACACATGACAGGAATAATTAAGTCAACTCCTTAACACAGTCAGGAAAATGCACGGCACTATTTCTGATGAACTCACGCAAAGAAGTTCAAAAGGTTCTGGAGAATAGCCCCCCAAATATAAATAATAATAATAATAATTACAATATTTATATAGCGCAAAATCTTGTTAAAAATTCAAATCTAAGCGCTGAACATATACATACGCACGCACGCACGCACACACACACGCACGCACGCACGCACGCAACGCACGCACACCACGCACACACCACCACACACACACACACATGATGGCTCTGTTCTAGATGATGGTAAAGCAGGCGCTGGCTTTCTAATTCCTAAATTAAAGTAGAAAAGGCTTACTCTTTAGGACAGGGACATTCAATCTTCACTTTGAATTAGTTGCCATCCTAATGACACTGAAATATATAGTAGATCTACCCATAACTTTGTTTAGTATCCTATTATGTGTAGATTCGAAATCTGCATTACAATCCTTAAAATGTTGCGAACATAAAGTAAATAGTTCGTTAATATTTGAGATAAAATTCCTAATTCATTGTTTAATAACAAATAATACACAGGTTACTTTTTGTTGGATCCCATCACACTGTGGTATCCTTTTTAACGATCGGGTCGACAGAATAGCAAAAACTGCAGCAATGAATAGGGCTGGCAGTACTAAACTTAATTTACCACTCTCTGAACATGAAATAAATGCTATATTAGAAAACAAAGTAAAAGCGCAATGTGACCTTCGCCCCTTCTCGGTAAATTACCAGGTTTTACAAGACAAGAGATAACTTTAGCTTACAGATTATCTCTCAATTCACTTCGAACTAAATTTAGTAAAACCATCAAATGTATCTGTGGTGATTTTATAACAGTTGATACTTTTGTGTTGTCAGCGAATGCAACCTTATTTCCCTGCGTCATTTACAAACTTAAAACAGAAACATACTGATTTCACTCTGTATTTACACATTGCTAGACGTTTACTGCACAGTCCTGTAGGTCGTTTCCTTTGTTCAGCCCAATTGTTTTATACCTGTAACTCCCATACAGCCCCGAGAAATCCGAGAAGCCTGACTGATATAATGTTCTGATTGTTTTTCATTTGTTCGTTAATTTGTTTGATGTTACATTAATTGTTACCTTATTTGATACAATGCCTTCATGATTACATAGATTCATTCATTCCTTACGCACCTTTTTTTTTTCTCCCGTCTAAAAGCACATATGTGAATAGACGTGAAAGAAATAACGAACACGAAACATAACAACACCAACACACACACACACACACACACACACCACACCACACACCACACAGACACACACACACACACACACACACACACACACACACACACCACACACACACACACACATGGCTATAAATGGGAAAAAAGAAGAAAAGCAACTACTTTAAACCGGAACACACACACACACACACACACACACACACATCACACACACACACACACACACACACACATCACACACACACAAACACACACACACACACACACACACACACACACACACACACAACATGGCTATAAATGGGGAAAAAGAAGAAAAGCAATAGAAAATTATATATGTGTAATCAAAGTCGAAAAAAAGAAATCAGTAGAAAACAGTTGTATACAAATATATACGAGTTACAGACAGAACAGATGGTATACTCATAGAAATCATGCTGGTATTTGGAATGGGCACTGTGGGCAAAGCTGACGACAATATTAAAAAAAATGGAGAAAGAAAAGTCCTAGAAAACTGGTAACATGGAGTAGGGGAAAACAAAGACACCAAAACAAAATGTGTCATGTACAAAGAACATCGCTGGTCAGCCATGTTGGCAAAATGTATGCAACGCATTAGATACAAGATAGAACTCCGTTTTGAATGATGCACAGATAGAGTTTAGGAAAAGAACAGAGCAAAGACACTATTTTTGCTCTTAGGTGTGTTTTGTGAAAACACATGTAAGCATGATAAATAACATAACCTTCTCTTTGTAGATCAACAAAAGGCATGTGACAGAGTAAACAACCACAAGCAAAGAAAAGAACAACAACTGTTCAATGTCAAAGATCATTATTTTTTAGATAACATCCAATCCATCTGAACAAACATCATAAGAGCTGTCCTCACACAGCAGGACTCACTGACTGGTTTGAAGTCTGGTATCAGACAAGGTTACGTCCCATCACCACCACTGTTCATAGTTTACGGGACAAAATCACAAGTGAAGACTAGTCTCAGTGTTGCAGTGGTTAGCGCCATGGACTACTGACTGGAAGGTTTTGGAACCAGAAAAAAACAAAAACACGAAAACAGAATCAGAACGCGCATTGGATACAAGTAGAAAAGACAGGCGAATATTTTCGGCCAACTGGCCTTTGTCGAGCGTAAAAATAAGATCACAAACGAACAAACCCCAAATACAAAATTTAGACTAAAACTTCTCTACTGCTTCGTCCGCAGCATGATGTTGATGTTGTTCATTAACATTTTTTTTCCAGAACGACATCAGTAAGACAGATAAAACTAAGCAAAGAAATAGAAAATAGACAAATTACATGACATAAATTTCAGAATATTTGTATGGTTGGCCATTCACTTTCCAAATGTGTACAGGAACAAGACACATCCAATTTAGAACAATTTTTGCTTCGGTCAAATCCCTTCACAAACAAGAATATTGCTTCATACTTCTGGAGAGAAGGTGTGTCTGTGACAAAGATAAGTGAACAAAATATATTCTGTTTAAGATGCTCTTCACTAGTTTTAGTAAACATTGTGGACTGTTAATGTCGCTTGAAAGCTTCGAAGGCAAATCTTTAAGGTCATGTCCATAGATCATTTTTTTTAAATGAGCAAATTTTGATTAAGATAATAATAATAATAATAATAATAATAATAATAATAATAATAATAATAATAATAATAATAATAATAATGTTTATTTGTATAGCGCATATTCCATATAAAAAACATGCTCACCAGCGCTTTACATTTCGCAAGAAAGACAAAAGGTGATAAAAAATGTTCACAATTACATACACAATAAGATAACAACAAACATTAAAGCTATACAAGTAAGAAGACACATAAGAAACCACAGAATATTAAAATTTAAACACTGACTTATGTAATGAAGAAAGATTAACAGATTTTTCATATGAATAAAGAGGCATACTGTGTTTATATATTGCTGCGTGTGTGTGCTTGCGTACGCGTGTGTGTGTGTGTGTACGTGTGTGTGTGCGTGCGTGTGCGTTGCTGTGCGCGTGTGTGTTTGTAAGAATGTGTGTGTGTGTGTGTGTGTGTGTGTGTGTGTGTGTGTGTGTGTGTGTGTGTGGTGTGTGTGTGTGTGAGTGTGTGCGTGTGCTATGTTTGCATGCGTTTATGTGTGTTTATGCATGCAATAGTTGTACATAAAATTCTAATCAATATTTTGAATGAAGATAAAAACAGAAAAATTCTAATCCATATACAGGAAAAACATTATAACTTCAGTATTACAGCATTAACACCTTGACAATCAAAATTACCTCACAAATTATAAACTATTCGCATATCATACAGCACAATTTACATACAAACAAAGATTTTAAAAAGTTTCTTAAAGTATTTCAGTCTCTTTCCCACTCAATTTCTCCCCTATCCCCTCCTCAGCTGTACACATACAGTGATACACACACATGCTCACTCAAGCGCACACACACACACACACACACACACACACACACACACACACACACACACACACACACACACACAAACACACACACACATGCACGCACACACACACCTTGCTCTATAGGCCCTTATACAAAATACTGTTATACAGGCAGGAGAGATTAGTCTGATGACAGACTTGCAAACTAAGGCTCTTCAGGTTAGATGAGTTTGAAAGAGGTGGATTTTCAGGTGCCGTTTGAAGGTTGAGAAACACTTAGTTTTTCTGAGAGACAGTGGTAGAGAGTTCCATACATTTGGGCCAAAGACAGAGAAAGATTTTTTACCAAAGGTGTCTAGAGAGAAGCGAGGAACAGTCAACAGTGAGGTGTCAGAAGAGCGGAGCGTTCGAGAAGGTTTGTACCCTGCAGGAGGTTGGCAAGATAGGATGGCATGTTCTCGTGATAGATACACTGAAAGCAGAGACAGGCAACTTTATATTGAATCCTAGCCTTTACCGGGAGCCAATGAAGTGTTCTAAGCAGAGATTTTGCACTCTCACGCCTGGGTTTGCGGAGAACAAGGCGAGCCGCGTGGTTCTGTATGCGCTGAAGTTTAAATAGTTGATTGTCATGGAGACCTGCGAATAGAGAGTTACAATAGTCCAGTCTAGATAGTATGAAAGAGACAGCAAGCTTGTTGGTAGCATCAGTGGAAAGGAAGGAGCGGGAACATTGATTTTTGCAGGAACTTCAGACAAGATATAAATATTTATTTCACTATTCATAGACTAGGGATTTATTTTCAATGCTCCAAATGTCATGGTGACCTTGAGAAGTACCATACCTGCACTTTCTTTAAAACTTTGAAAAAAGGGACATTGTTGGGGTGGCTTGACCATCTTGTTCCATTTCATTTCGGTTTGTATTGTTTTTTTATTGCATGACTTATTTCGTCTTATTTTGGCATTATGATTATCACTTTTTGGTGCCGCATTTGTATCTGTCCGTGTTATTGATATTTTCAATTGCTGTTATTGCCTGCATTTTGCGATCTTGGGAAATGAATGTAATCATGTTCAAAATATTCAGGGTGTAGTGTGTGAATGCAGAAGTGAAGAAAGAAATGGAAGGAAGAGAAATCTATTAAAATCACATGTCATAACTGGTGCTGCACATGTAGTTTTTTCTGGCAGTGTTTCCATTCTCTTTTTTGCAGTCTTTAAGATCACTAAACGCGAAAAGATTTATTTGTGTCGTTCTTGTGTATATGTGTGCTTGCGTCTCTGTATGTGTGTGTGTGTTTATGCATGTGTTTATGTAATGTGTGTGTGTGTTGTGTGTGTGTGTGTGTGTGTGTGTGTGTGTGTGTGTATGTGTGTGTGTGTGTGTGTGTGTGTGTGTGTGTGTGTGTGTGTGTGTGTGTGTGTGTGCTGAGATCCCACGATAAATCAAGGGTAGCATCGTGGATTCATCAAAAAATAACTAACACACACACACCCACACACACACACGCACACACACACACACACACACACACACACACACACACACACCACACACACACACACACACCACCACACACGCACAACACACACACACACACACACACACACACACCACACGAGCGTGCGCGATCAAACAGAATGAAAACAAAACAAAGCAAAATGAAACACACAAACCTAAAAGCCAGCAAGCCAGGATTTTTCCCTGGCAAAATTTAACAGAAAATTTCCTGAAAACAGCAAACACATAAAATGTTCGTTTACAGAGAAACGGAGATGTTACATCATACCGACTTGCTCTCCATTGGAAGTGTAGACAAACTTTCACACAATAATTCTGATAAGACAAAAAGAATGAGAAAAACAAAAACAAACACAAAAAGATGAAAAACCCAATCTAGGCAAACACTGACATCGTGAACACATGTAATAAGCTATTCAAACCGCCCCAACACTGGCTTCATCTCTCTACAGTGCGAGTCAGGCGGGATAAGTGATAGAATGACGGTGAGGGGAGGTTATTAAGCGATAGATCACCTCCCTTCCCGACAGCCCGTTGATTGGATGAGGATGGCGCCTCGTGCTGGTATTGTTGGCCTGTGAAAAAGTGGCGCTGGTGTCGTTCAACAGGCTATGATGGAAGACGTCAGAATTCAAATCGTTTCTGTCCCCTGACTCAGCTTCAAGTTTAGAGTTCTTGGTTTGTTCAGCAGGATTCGTCGCATTTAGGCCATAATAATGCTGGCCACACGATTCTACCAACAGATGTTGAGTAGACTCCTTAAGCCTGCATAAATATTATCCACTGGCAAGGGCTTGAAATAAGGTCAGGGGAATTGTTTGGGGTGGATATGAAACAATTAGTGTGCACCACCAAAATGACTGGAACAGGCAAATTGTTTATTTCCAGGTTCTGACAACTCGAGACATTAGAACTTGATTAAGTTCAGAGCTCAATCCAAGCTGCCGTGCAAGCTGAAGTGTGTTGTGGGAAACCAAATCCTGCCAGCTGATTCTCTGGTATTGACATTTATGTGTGAAAAAGATATAACATACTGACAATTGGGCAATGTAAAATAACCGGTCCTTGTATTAGTAGCGTGGCTCTGTTTTCAGTACTATGATTGATTCTTGTACCCTCAAAACTTATCTGATTAAGCATCCAGTAATGATCAGCAGTTATTGAATTGAATATGTGCAATTTATCCCTGCACAGCTGGATCTTATTCACCCCTCACCTTAAACGTCTTTTAATCCACGTAGATGGAACAAACCTGTCCACAACTGAAAATTCGTCTACTAGGCAGCAGTGTCAGACACAATGGAAATGCAGACATCAAGATCCTTCTCAGCAAAGCCGGAATTGCTTTTAGAATGGTGAACAAGGTGTGGAAGTCTCCCCTGTGCAGTATCAAAACCAGTTTGAGGCTGTACCAAAGTTGTGTTCTTTCAACCCTACTTTACGGCTCAGAATGATTGAGGATGACGAAATCGACCTTACTAAGCTATCAACCTTCCACACACGAACCTCCGGAATGCCATACACATTTTCTGGCCGAAAAACCAACCAACAACTACTTGCCCAACGCATTCTAGGGAGTGTGGACACCTTCCTGCTAAAAAAACAATGACGATAGATTAGGCATATCAGCGGAAGAGAGCATGATAACATACCCAGACTGCTCTTCACT
>JAPXFY010000016.1:31710058-31727558 GCA_030674185.1 Monoplex corrugatus | reverse complement strand
ACAAACAATCAAAGACATTCTGCTTGCATGTTTTCAAATGTTATTTGCTGACCTTACGATATGTGTTTCACATGCAGACATACACACACACACGCAAACACACAACACACACACACACACACACACACACACACACACACACACACACACACCACACACACACACACACACACATACACACACACACACATTTATATATATATATATATATATATATATATATATAAATATATGTATACACATGTATGTATGTGTATATATAATTATATATACATGTATCTCTCTCTCTCTCTCTCTCCATATATATATATATATATGTATATATAATATACAAATACATATATACATATATATATATATATATTGATACATTATATATAATAAATATCAATGTATGTATGTGTGTACTCATTTATTTGTCTATTTATTTATTTATTCGTTCGTTTATTCAATTCTTTATTTATTTATCTACAAAAAGGGAGAAAGATCGATGGAAAGTAACATGTGCAGCACTAAAAAAAATAAGAAAAGGTGCTTTATGTACCTACATATGAATTGCTGTCTTTAAAAACATTTATTTATTTTTACTTATTTATTTTTATTACTTATTTATTCATGTAAACATTGATTTTGCCTATTGCTTTCATTCTACATGTATGTGTATATTGTTTATTCGGGATTTATACTGAATTTAGCCATTTCTCCTTTGTTCATGGATTTTATACTTGTTTTTAGCATCGAGGACGACAACAGACAGACCTTGCTGCTTTGATGTCTTGATCTGAATATCATCTTAACTGTGTCAAACGTAAAATGAGTTGTGTTGTCTTCTTTCTGTAGTAGGTTTACTGTGTCGTTTCAGTCCTGAACAGGAACGTATTCTGCTACACGATTTCAGGTAGTGTGACAATGTGCCGCTATTTGAAAAAAAGTTTTGGCACCGCAAACATGACATTAAATACTTTTGTTGTATCTTTGATATCTCATGTAAACCATTTTGCCAAACAATTTGTTTGTTACTGCTCGGTATTGTTTGTGTCTTGAATTTATCACGCTAGAATGAGAAGAACAGTTTAGTTGTGTTATATGTAACATAGCAAAGTAACAACATTCACGGCCCCAAAGGTTGCGGGGCTAATGGCACGTATAGTTTGAGACTTAAAGAGAAATGGTGAAAATGTGTTTGAAACTGTCATAGATTAATGGATGCTACTCTGTGTGCGTCTTCTTCTGTATCCTCGGTGATTTTCATTCCCCTTTTTCATAAACAGGAAGTTTTTTTCGTATTACCTCAGAGGGACATGCGTGGGCGCGAGCGCGCGCGTGTGTGACAGTGTGTTTGGATGTGTGTGTGTATGTGTGTGTGTGTGTGTGTGTGTGTGTGTGTGTGTGTGGGCGGGCGTGCATGTGTGTGTATGTATATGTGTGTGTTTGAAAGTGCGCGCGCGCGTGTATGTGTGTGTGTGTGCGTGCGTCTGTGTGTGCGTGCATGTATGTGTACTGTTTGTGAGTCTGTGAATGCTTGATGTATATATATTATTTGGCTCTTCTTTTCAAACATGGTTCCTAACACTTATGTTACTAAGGTTCGTAACATTTATTTTATTCCGTGTTTGGTCAGTGTTTTTTACTTGTCAACACAACAAAACACAGCTGAACCAGTAAAACATGTATCCTGGAACAGAACACACACACACACACACACACACACACACACACACACACACACACACACACACAACACACACATACACACACATACACACACACATACACACACTACACACACATACACACACACATACACACACATATACACACACAAGGGGAGGGGAAGTTTGGGGAGTCGGAGAGACAGGAGAGACAACTTTGGGGGGCGGGAGGGACAAGGGGAGAGAACTTGGGTTGGGGAAAAAACAAAGGGAGGGACCTTGGCGGGGCGGAGAGACAAGGGGGTAGAGACAAGAGGAGGGAACTTTGGGGGGGGGGGAGAGACAAGGGGAGAAAACTATAGGGGTGGGAGAGACAAGGGGAGAGAACTTTGGGGCACTGGAGAGAAAAGTGGAGGGTACATTGGGGGGAGCAGGAGAGACAATGGGAGGGAACTTTGGTGGGGGGGGTCGGAGAAACAAAGGGGGTAGACAAGGTAGGGAACTTTGGGGGAACGGGAGAGACAAAGGGAGACAACTTTGGGGGGTGGCGGGGGAGACAAGGGAGACAACATTGGTGGGCGGGAAAGACAAGGGGAGAGAACTTGGGGTTGTGAGAGACAAGGGAAGGGAACTTGTGGGGGGTTGGAGAGACAAGGATGGAGGGAAGAGGAGAGGGAACGTTGAGGGAGGGCAGGAGAGATAACTAGAGGGATATCTGGGGTGCAGGGGGGGGGGGTGGACGGGAGAAACAAGGGGAGGGAACTTTGGGGGGTGCGAGAGACGAGGAGAGAGACATTTGGGGGCGGGAGAGACAAGGGGAGAGACAAGGTGAGAGAACTTTGTGAGGGAGAGACAATGTATATAGACATAAATACATTGCACATAGACTTGAAATAGATACAGTAAGGCAAAACATATAGACATAAACACATAAACAAAGTGCATATAGCCTTCAAATAGCTATCAGTAAAGGCAAAAACTTGATAACTGTAGTACATAAAACACATAAAACAAACATTAGCCAACATAGACTTGTGAAAAAACATAAAATTGCAATGATTGAAGAGATCAGTAAGGCAATGCATATAGACAATGCAAATGGAGACATTGCACATAGACTCGAAATAGATATAGTACGGCAGTAGATAGCTACAGTAAGGCAATGAGTAAAACATAACACAAACATTGCACGTAGACTTGAAATAGGTATAGTACAGCAGTAAATCACTACAGTACGGCAATGTATATAGACGTCATAGCCTCAAGGTGGGAAAGAGGAGTTGCCTCCCTTGCAAGAAACACTTCTGCACAGTTGGCTCCTGCAAGTCATTCTCTTTTTATAACTATTGAATCAGACACACCATCACTCTTTGCCCAGTCCGCTTTATGTTGGGATCCATGAAGAATTCAGTGAAGTGTGGTCATCAGATTCTGCTTTTCGTCTGATCTAGTTATGCACAGTACACAGTCTGTTTTTAAATCTGGTCATTCAATTTCGTAGGAAGAACTTGAGCTCGTCACTGACTTTCAGAACAGGTTATTATACATTGAAAAGTAGCTACTGCATCCTGAAATAAAGCCAAGGCTTTCAGCTGGAAAGTGGAAACCTCTCTCTCTCTCTCTCTCTCTCTCTCTCTCTCTCTTTCTCTCCATCACTGTCTCTCTTTCTCTCTTCCTCATCAGTAAAACTCTGTCCTTATAATTCAATCCCGATGTGAGGCAATCCTGTGTGTGTGCAGGGGACCAGAAAGAGCGAAATGGAAAGTGAAAGCCACAGGCGTGATGTTGACGAAAGGTCTGGTGATTGGATGTGGTGCTGCTACACACGTGTAGTGCTGGTCTCACCACACACACATAGCCTACATTGACACTTGATCTATTGCGTCCCTGGACTGGTGAAATCTTTACTCCGATTCGCTGGGGTATGTTTTATAAGAAAGAGGTGGCGCTGTTATCTGAAACATAAAATCAAAAGTGTGTTCGCGCGCGCGGTGCGTGTGTGTGTGTGTGTATATCTAAGTGTATGTGTGTTCGTGTGTATATCTGTGTGTATATGTGTATGTGTGTGTATGAGTGTGTATGCGCATGCGTGCGTATGAGTATGTGTGTGGTGTGCGTGTATGGTGGTTGGTGGTGTTGTGTGTGTGTGTGTGTTGTGTGTGTGTGTGTGTGTGCGTGTGTTTGTGTGCACGCGCTTGTGTGTGTGTGGGGGGGGGGGGCGTGTGCGTGAGAGAGAGAATCTGCATGTGTGTGTGCGTGTTGTGCGTTTGTGTGTGTGTGTGTGTGTGTGTGCGCGCGCGTGGTGTGTGTGTGTGTATGTGCGCGCACGCGCATGTGTGTGTCTGTGAGAGAGAGAGACTGTGTGTGTGTGACGTGCGTGCACGCGCGCGCGCGCGTGCGTGTGTATGTTTGTTGTGCTGTGTAGTGAATGTTTAGACTGGCTTTCCAAATTGTATGTTTAACGTCTTCCACAAGTTTGTATGATGCAACACTCATGAAATACACTGACGCAGTGAGAGGGAAAAAAATTAGCACGGGGCTACCCGCTGCAAGTTTTCTTTTCTTTTTTTTTTTTTATTAAAGGAATATGTTTCTGACATGGGATTAAAGGTATCCTTGTGTTGGAACATGCTACTTCACTGGGTTATGGTAATTATTTCCAGTGAAAATAGTGGCAAAATGGTTCAGATGTTCTCCTGCAAATAACTAAACTCGAGGTTCCAGGTTCGTTTCACCTAAGGCCTCAATTCTTCTCAATTAGATCAAAAATGGAACTGAAAGTCTAGTCCTTCGGAAAGAGGCAAAAAAACATGTCGGACTCGTGTGCCTTCTGGCTTGTGCACAATAATGGTCCCATGGCAGTAACCAATCGAGACGAGTAGGGTATACACCTGCTTGCCCTGCTATTCAATATTGAAAAGATAGTTTATTTCCCAAGCCCCTCACCTTGAAGGCTTGATAACGATAAATGGGTGGGGCTGCACTGCGGTGACGCGTTCTCAACTGGGTTAGCAGCCTGACTTTCACATGGTGAATCCATTGTGACAAAAAGAAATGACTATGACTATGACTATGAATGTCCCTGTAATGGTGTGCATTGTATTAAACTCCTGCTTGTATCAAAATAGTCAAACTTGAAATTGATAGTTATGTCTGTTTTAGTACCTTTTGAAGTTTATGTAAAAGTATAGGAATCAGCCACTTAAAACATTACCTTGCACTTCTGTCTAGTATACCGTCAGTGTCTCATTACATGACAGAAACTGATTGCAATTCACATTGGATAAACTTCTGTTTTTTCCCGGAGCAAAGTGAACGCAGCGTTATGGGACTGCCACGTTGAAGGGTCGACCGTATAATTCCGTGTCACAAAATTGGATCTGGTCAATGACACACGTTGACTCGGACTTCGTGTGTTCAGTGTATTCAGTCAGCCAATGGCCAAATTTTCCTTTTATTTTCTTTATTGCAAATCAGTGAGAAATGAGCCAAGCGTCTGTCATATAAGGCATAGCGTTTGGGTGAACCTCTTTCAAATTTACTTATTACAGCCACAAATTGGGTCAACTATGGACTTTACGTTGTATGGCCATTAAATCTGAAATCCATTTTTATTCCATTTCACTCTATTCCCCTACCACGTCTCTGTTCAAGAATTTAGTCAGTATTCACTGAGAACATCAAACACGTTCTGTGTAGATGTCAGCCATCTATACCTCTGGTTGTCGTGTGATTTCATTCTTGTTTCTGTCAGAAATAGATACATTAGAGTGTTTTCATTACCTTTTGTGTTGCTATCGCCACCTGCACTTCCAGATGAAGCTGTGTTCGTTATAGTCAGCATGAGGATGTGGGTTTGTTACAGTTATTGCTACTGCTCAAAAGTTACATGCCATTGACCGAAAAAGACTAATGTCATGGTGATCTGTACATCTCTAGGTTTCATAAAAGTAACAATGTCTAGTCTGAGAGAAGTTTAATGTGTACACTTCATCTCTGATGACGCAAGGCGTGAAATGATGATGACAGTGAAGACAAACTTTTAACTGACTATCCTGTGTCCACTGTCATGACAAGGTGCTCCAGACAGACCGCTGCCCTCTCAGGAGACCAATCTGGGTTTCGTGCTGATTGGACTTCTCCAGTTTGTCTCCCCTGTTTAGTTTGCCGAGTCACGAACAACACGGATGACACGCCGATAGAACAGAGGGCTGGCAAAGTTTGGTTAACTGAGACACTGCAAGTTCCCTTGCTTTTTTAAACTAAATGTAGCAATCCCTTTTGAAGACTTTTAGTGATTTCAAAGGATATTATTGTCCGTGGGATTTTTTTCAATTTAGATTCTCATTTTTCAAGAGTAAGACTGTTTAATAAAACTAAAGTTAGTTTCAGCGTTTCATTCCTTTTTTGTTTAATACGTGAAGCATCATGGTTGACAATGATCACCGTTATTATCATGACATAAATGTTTATAAGTAATGGTAATTCAGTAGACACCAGTCTTTACCTATGCTTTAATTCTTGACAATCTAATCCCTGTCCAGTTCCTCCAGACTTACTGAGTTCCACAGAAAGAAATGTACTCTCTCTCTCTCTTCTCTCTCTTTCTCTCTCTTTCTCTCTCTCTTCTCTCTCTCTCTCTCTCTCTCTCTCTCTCTCTCTCTTGTCCCTTTCTGTCTGTCTTTCTCTCTGTTCTTGAAAAATATTGGTAACATTAAGACGAATTTGTATCATGCTATGCTCATACAGTTCTTTAGAGGAAGGGAGTTCAATGGCAACAACGGTGATGATAACTATATATATTGTGTAGTTTCCCGGGGGAGGGGGGGGACGTAGATCATGTTTATGCATTCAGCTTATCCAATGGTGTTTGTGACTATTCACCATCGTTCTCTGTTCCCTCAGATTTGTGACTATTCGCCATTATTCTCTGTTTCCTCAAATCTAGAGGCCGTACGTGTACAAACCTGTTGAGATTCAAATTACTTCTTTTAAGTTTATTTCTAATACAGTCACTGATATCACTACTACTGTTACACTTGCCACTGCCTTTGCTGATGCCATGACTACATCTGCTGCTGCATCTGTGGCATTCCTGCCGTCACAACCCGTATTACTTCACTACTTCTCCAAGGTGCAATATGATGTTACATAATAATACAAGTCTAGGATGAAAGTATCTCTGTCTTCTTCTTCTCCCTTTACTCGTGAAGAGTCATTGGAGCAACCAAAAAAAAACAAACAAAAAACAACTGTTCACAGATTTCTCCTGTTCTGCTGATTGTGTGCCAAAGCTTGGGTCACTACAAAATGGTCTTTTCTGTCCATTCTGCAATGTCATCACCTGTTTTTTGTCTTACCCTCCGTCTCTCCCCCTTAACAGTTCCTTGGGAAGGGGGGGGGGTCTGAATTAGTAAGGTCACTGGATCTTGTTACATGGCCATATCAGTACAGTTTTCTGTTCTTATCTGAAGTCATCAGATCTGCATATGGTTCAATATGCTGCTTGATGATTCGTTGCACTTATTTATTAGTAATATGATCATGGTACATGATGGCTAGTGTCTTGCGATCAAACCTCATTTTGGTGGCTTGGATTCGTCTTTCAAAAGCTGCTGTGAAGGTCCATGTCTCCAATGCATACACGGAGAACATCAGGACACATAAGAGTCTGATCTTTTGTTTCATAGATATGTTTGTCTTTCCATACACATTCAGACTGGACGGTGCTGATGATGTTTTTGCTGCCCTCGAGAGGATTTCTGGTTTGTAGCCTTCCCTCATTACTGATGATGGATCCTGGGTAAATGAAAGTATAATGAAACGCTGATGCTTCTGTAACGGGAGATCCACGAGGACACCCTCGTCTTTCAATATTTCCCCACTAAGCTTGCAAGACACACAGACAAACAGGGTTGGGCTGTCTGTTTACAGAACAGTATATGTAAACACTGGTATTATTTGTTTCAGCATGATGCTGTTGAGGCATTCAGCCTGCTTACACTAAAGGGTTTTTCTGGACATCTTTAGCAACACAGGTTTCGGTCTTGTTGCCCTGAAGGCCTTCAATTTGAAAGCTAACAGTCTATAAACGTTTGTTTTGTGACTGCAATAAGAGATGTGCTGGTTAAAACTTAAGAGAAATAGAATCTGCTAGGGAACACAAGCTGTTAAAGATTGGCACAAAAAATGACAAACATTTTTCAACATTTACTTGTATCTTGTTTTTAATGTAATCGTTTGTATTAGTTTGAGATTACAAGATATCATTGTAGATTTCTATAATCTATCAGTTAGGCCATTACTGAATGGTGTGTTTCGTATCATATATACTTTACATCAGCCATGTATTTCAGACATTTCAGCAAATACTTTCATTTCCAATTTGTCTGTGCTATTTCAGTACTCTCTCGGGGGAAACAAAAGGAGTAATCTTTCAATTTTGACACCGCTGAAGTATTATTATAACACGCAAATCACTTTGTAGTAAGATGGACAAGTTTGATGATAATACCAAATTTGTTTTGAAAATGTACGCAGAAAACAAATGGCAGGACGAACACCCAACAGAGACAAATAATAATGCAATAACAGCAACAACATCATAGAAATAAAAAAAGAAATAAAAAAAGAATCAAAGTAAATATTGCAGCATACGTCCAACAAGTCGTAAGCTGCAGCACTGTCCTGCAAGAACACGAGGAAGCACGGTCTAACAGACAGATTCTATGAAAAGACAAGAAACACACCCACACATACACACACACACACACACACACACACACACACACACACACACACACACACACACACACACACACACATACACACACACACACACCCACACACACACACATACACACACACACACACACACACACACATACAAACACACACACACCCACACACACACACCACACACACACACACCACACCCACACACACACACACACCCACACAACACACACACACACACACACACACACACACACACACACACCAACACCACACACACACACACACACACACACACACACACACACACACACACACACACACACAACACACACACACACACACACACACACAACAAACACACACACAATACAAACACACACACACATACACACACACACACACCAAACAAAACACACCCACACCTACAATTACACAAGGGCAAATTTTCTAAATGAGGAAACATTATGGAAACTTGACTGAATTTCCATGGGGATAAATTTTCTGAATAAAAACGTGTATGCTTCAGTAAATGAAACCGCAGTTACACAAAGGTAACTTTTCTGACTGAGAAAAAATTGTGTATTCTTCAATGACTTAAACCACACTTACATAGTGATAGATTTCTAATGACGAAAACTTTGCGTACTTTTTAATGAAATCAACCACAGTTTAACGGGGATAAAAACACAGGTAAGGCCACATATTTTAAACAAACACGTTCTTGACATCAGCACATTTTAAAAAATCTTTTGTCTTCTAATATCAAGCATACTGAATCAGTGTTCATATTGTAAGCAGTGCTTGAATTATTGAAAAGAAAGAAATAGAGGGATCTAGATAGTAATCAGAAAACGGGGAAAAGAAGTTTATCACCTGCTTAGTGTACAACAGCTTCAAACCTTTCAGAGCATCATGTGTGTCTTTCCAACTAATTTTAATCCATAATGAATTCGTTGTTTGGAAAGAATACCTGTCTGTGAAAAACAGTGCGCACAATGCAGGGTTTGTTCCCCTATCACACAAGGCAGGTGACAACCACAATGTAGGGTTTGTTCCCCTATCACACAGGGCAGGTGACAACCACAATGTAGGGTTTATTCCCCTATCACACAGGGCAGGTGACAACCACAATGTAGGGTTTGTTCCCCTATCACACAGGGCAGGTGACAACCACAATGTAGGGTTTGTTCCCCTATCACACAGGGCAGGTGACAACCACAATGTAGGGTTTGTTCCCCTATCACACAGGGCAGGTGACAACCACAATGTAGGGTTTGTTCCCCTATCACACAGGGCAGGTGACAACCACAATGTAGGGTTTGTTCCCCTATCACACAGGGCAGGTGACAACCACAATGTAGGGTTTGTTCCCCTATCACACAGGGCAGGTGACAACCACAATGTAGGGTTTGTTCCCCTATCACACAGGGCAGGTGACAACCACAATGTAGGGTTTGTTCCCCTATCACACAGGGCAGGTGACAACTACAATGTAGGGTTTGTTCCCCTATCACACAGGGCAGGTGACAACCACAATGTAGGGTTTGTTCCCCTATCACACAGGGCAGGTGACAACCACAATGTAGGGTTTGTTCCCCTATCACACAGGGCAGATGACAACCACAATGTAGGGTCTAATGCGAGTGAAATGAGGTTTCCGCATTTGGCGCTAAGGGACGACAAGGAATTGGAGAGCGGAGTGAAGTATCGGGAGAAAGGAATACCACTGGCTCAGTGCCAGTTCTCCAAATTTCAGCTGCCTCCTTTCCATTTTAAGCGGAGGAGAATGAACTAGAGAGGAGGGTGGTGGGGGAGGAGGCGCACTGAAGTTTTGCTGGCAGTTCTAAGGATATTGCAAGTCTCCATTCCACCATATGATTTTTGTTGGCAACCGGTATGTCTGTGGTGAAAAGTGCTGGGAAATGCCGACAATTTTAGGTAAATTGGTGCCACGCTTGTTTATCAACTTCAACCTACCACAATCAATATCCCCTGTCAAAACAGGGACAGACAGACAGACAGACAGATGGACAGACAGACAGATGGACAGACAGACAGACAGACATAGACAAACAGAAGGGAAAGATAAATGTTACTTAATTTATTCAGTAAAGGGCAAGACAGTGACCTAAAATGGGGTCCTAGTACGCTCATGGGTATAAAATCACAATATGTTTACACTGGATACGTGATATTCAACAGAAAGGTTCATATTGCACATTTTCTAAGTGAAATTAACGACAAATACTCAATATTTTAAGGCTTCTTTAATAATGAATAAATCAATTAATAAACCGGTAAATAAAAAAGAAACATATGCACCTATCTATATGTACAGGTATACAAATTTCTAAAAAAATATTTCGTTACGAGGTGATAAGTCTAAAATGAATTTACTGTTTCATGAATCATGGCGTGATATTTTACAGAGAAGAAAAAAAGAGCACTCTGAGAGAGAGAGAGGGGGGGGGGACAGATGGGACAGAGAGGGGGGACGGGACAGAGACAGAGAGGAGAGAACAAGAAAAAGAGACAGACAGACAGACAGACAGATAAACAGACAGAGAGACAGAGAGACAGAGACCAACAAAGCAAGACAGAGACATAGACTGATAAACGAACGTGGCCAAATGCACATATTATAATTGCTCTCTCTCTCTCTCTCTCTCTCTCTCTCTCTCTCTCTCTCTCTCTCTCTCTCTCTCTCTCTTTCTTCTATATGTGATGTGTGTGTGTGTGTGTGTGTGTGTGTGTGTGTGTGTGTGTGTGTGTGTGTGTGTGTGTGTGTGTATGTGTGTGTGTGTGTGTGTGTGTGTATGTTTGCGTATAATCGCACCCGTGTGCGTTTGTGTGTGCATAAAATACAGCGAAAGATTTCTCTCTGTTTGTGCGTGCGTGAAATACAGTGAAGATTTGTCTTCTTATCTATAAAGAAACCCTTATCAAATATGGATCGATACCTAAACCTGCTGGGAACCCGTGAAGGGAGAAGTGCGTTTGGACATGGCCAAGTGTCTGGGTCACACAGTCTAGTGGTGTGAAACATGGCATGCACAGAATCCTGGTTGACATACTGTCAAGTTTTTGACACAGTTTAGCCAAGTGTCAGGCCTGAAATATGTCACATTTCTACACTTTTACTGAGAGTGGTGGTGGTGGTGGTGGTGGTGGTGGTGGTGTCGTCGACAACGATGATGATGATAATGATGATGATGAATGATGATGATGACGACGATGATAGCGGTGGTGGTGGTGGTGGTGTGATGATGATGATGATGATGATGACGACGACGACGACGACGACGACAAAAGCGTAATGATGGTGATAATAGTGTTGATGCTGTAAGGTCTGTTGCTGCTAGCTACTGTCATCGTTGTTGTTGTTGCTGCTTTCGCTGTTATTGTATTTGTTTTAAAATCCTATTTGAAATATTCAGGTCTGGACTTGGAGTGAATTATTTTTTTCGCGGGATGATGTTGACATTGATGATTATAACAGCTAAGCTGATGACATTGGCCATAACGGCGACGAAGATGATGACAAGGATGGTGATGGTGATAATAATGATGGTGGTGATGTTGAAGATGGCGGTGTTGGTATTGGTGGTGGTGGTGATGATGATGATATGATGATAATGATGACGACGACGATGATGATGATGGTGATGACGATGATTTTGATGTGTGCTATAACTTCATGGCTACGATGATGTCGTAATGACTTACTTTAGAGCGCTTGTTCAACGTCGTTTTTCAATTTTAGATTTTCAGGCAAAAACGCATGTGGGTAATAAATTTGATACTTTTTTTTTTAACTGAACAGTGAAACTGATCTAGTTCAGAGTCACAAATGTTGGTTTGTTGTGTTTGAGGAAGATTTTTGGTTAACTGGTATTGCTAATAGTAATAATGATAATAATTCCGTTTATTTAGCTCAAACGTTCCGTTTATGAGAATGTTCATTGATGTGCACAACAAGGGAAAAAATCTCAGTCTTAACTTTAATTTTCAGTGATGCAGTCTTAACTTTACTTTTTCCGTCCACTGTCAGCAAGAACTGTCGAGTGGAGGTGAAAGCCAGATGTCAGTAGATATACGGGAAACATGACGTACAGCCACGTTGTAGGTGTGGAGAGAGTCAGCCACTCCATCTGGTTCACGTTTGTATCGCTTATAGCCCCGCTGACTACTGGAGCCATATCAGGGCTAACACCACGTCAGAAACGACAACCAGGTTAAGATAAAAGACAACAGTTAAAAACCATGTTCACCGTTAACCTTGCCAGTCTAAAATGCCATTATAGAAACCCATACTTGGACGTAAAATTATGGCAGGCGAAATGTGTTGATCTCTTGTAAGAACTGGAAAACTGCATCAGGAGGGACGTCTCAGAAGAGGTTCTTTAAGGAGTCCATCTATCCAGCGTTATCCTAGTCTTCCTCCGGCTCTGAAGACCAAGCATCTAGTGATAAAAGCTCAAGAGTTGGCTGGATGGTCTGAATCCTGGTCTGGTGGCCAAACCACGTGTTGCTGAAGTTTTTTTAATGTCCAGCTCTGCACTGGAAGTCAATGTGCACACAAAGACTGTTTATAAAGGACGACAAGGTGTTTTAAAAGGGGTGAATGTTGTTCATTCACAACACTTCCTGTTTGGATTGTGTTCGTTATTTCCATCCTCGGTAAATGTGCTTCCTATTCAAAACGATATAGAGATGCATAGGGAGAGAGAGATTCAGACAAAGACAGATATATAACAGACAGTGATAGACAGTAAGTAGACATTTTGCACAAAAAGTACACAACACGTTTGCTATTTTCTCCTGCCGGACGCCACATTTAGGAAACTATCTACTGTTTTTAGTGCTAAGTGTTGTGCATTTATTCTTTGTCATCTTTTGTATACTCTTATAAAACCATTTAGCCGAACATGTGCGCCTCTCTTGGTTTTGTTATGTTAACCCTTTGACTCCCGCACCCTATCCACCAACAGCAAAAACAGCCCTTTGATTTCCTCACTCTATCCAACAGCTACCTGCAGGGATAGGGTGGTTAGGTGATGGAATCAAAAGGTTAGGTGTTTCCTTTTTGCTAGCATGGCTGACAATGCAGGATGCTAGTGAACAGGGCGGGGCAGTCAAAGGGTGAAGTATGCGTTCTAATTTTATTTTTGTGTTTTTCTGGTTTGTACAAGCAGTTAAACAAACAATGACCGCAGAATACAAAACACATTTCGCAGTACACTATTTCATGATTAATATTGTTTTCGTGCAACTGCCACGTACACAGGAATACACAGGTGGGCTTTAATATGTGAAACGTTTTTGTTGTTGATGATGCTGTTTTAATTCCGCTGTCGATAAGCTTTAAGAAATGAACACGACAGTCATTTGCCTGAAGTTGCCAGCTCTTCGAAACATTTTTTATCACAGAATTATCAACTGCAGACTCAAATTACATGCTGGAACGACTGCTTGCAATGTGTTTAGAACTGGCAGCCTCAGCGTTAACTCTGCTCCCCGTTCTCTAGCCTACTAGCCCAGTCCTCCTCTCTCAACTACAAATGAGGAAACTCATTTCTTCCACATTTAAATCGGCATTTATAGATTCCAGTAAACTCCTAAGTTGACAGTAAGGACAGAATGTTGAGAGAATCTGGGAGGGAGTTCTACAGAACAGAACCAGCGTATTTAGGAAGAAGATCTATAGAATTCAATTCTCTTAGGCTTCGAGAGTTATTTACGGCGAATCTCCGAAAGAAACAACGGGGCATGCCCCGTCACTATTATGTTGTGGGTGAGGTGTCCTTTGTTGTATCTTATCTGCGAATCAATTACAATGTTCAGTTGTATATTGTGTGAGTCGGAAAAAGTGACTTTTTTTTTATGACATATCAGTTTTATTCTTCGTTTTCGGACACTAACAAGAAAGTTGTGAGTAGGAGCACCCGCATTGTCTCAAACGTTGATGCGCACTCCAAGTACAGATGGATACACTTGGGAAAATAATTACGTGGAATTTAGCATCACAGAATGTTTGATTTTTGTGAAGAAGTAGACTGACCATGGCTACAGCCTGCAGGGACTATACATAGAGAGAATTGTGTGTGTGAGCACGGCCCATTTTCTTTAGGTCACCACGTCTGGAAATGGAAAACTATGTCATGTATGACATCAGGGCTGGTATGCTGTCAGATTACAACTGGATCTTGGCCAAATGTTCTGCCGGAGGAAAACAAGATCACATCTGTACTTACTGACTGATAGTTGTGTTGTTAAGTTTGATTATGGGTGTGAGCGTGGCGGTACGGGTGGGAGCGGAGGGTGTTTTGGGGCTGCAACTCAAATCTGCCTTCGAATATGAGAGTTCGTTTTTAAGTACATGTGTATAGCCAGGGTTTTGTTTTACCCCACCATCAAAGCAGTTGTATTTTATTTTCGGGATGTGTATATTAAGTGGATTTATGTTTCTTTTAGCCAGCAAACACCAATATGAATCAAAGGATCTTTAACGTGCAGATTTGAGTTTTATGTGCATGCATACACGAAGGTGGTTTTGGTAACACGAAGATGGTTTTGGTACTAGCGGATCTGTATGTATGGTGTCCTGTGAGATCGAAAAGCACCTTCAAAGAATTAAACAATGTGCTAGCTAAAGACAGAGATTAACATCAACATCACAACGAGTTAAACATTATAAGCTAATGGGATTGTTGATAGGCTCAAAGAAAAAAATCGTAACAGTATCGACATTCTTGTTTTATCTAAATGTTTTTATACCTATGTGTATGCATGTGCACGCGTGGATCCGTGCGTTTGCCAAATACGAGGATTTCATTTGGAGTTGAAGTGTGTTTGTTTGTGAATGTGTGATGTGCGTATGCGCGTTCGTGTGTGTGCTCGCGCGTGCGCGCGCGCGTGTGTGTATGTATTGTGTTGTGTGTGCGCGCTCTCTCTCTCTCTCTCTCTCTCTCTCTCTCTCTCTCTCTCTCTCTCTCTCTCTCTCTCTCTCTCTTCCTCCATTTTCTCTCTGTCCTTTTCTGGCACATCAGCAGGTTATTTAATCACTATTGTGAGGCGGCATGTATTATAATAATGTTCAGTTTTTTTCGTCTTGTCTATTTTCCCCATCAACTGGGAACTGTGTAAGTGAACAAGCTAATGTCTACAGCGTCTCCACAGGTTTTCTGCTGGACAAATCACAAACTTCTTATTTCTAAATTGTGAATAACACGTTCTGTTTGCTGTGTGTGTTTAACAGAGACAGGGAAGATGATACAAGGCTTTAGCGTCCCGCCATGTGATAAAACTGTCACCCAACAACAGACCGGCTCGGTCCAAACAATTATGGCCTGTGCCTTTCGTTCAGTCGCGTGCAGCTCCATGCAAATGTGTTCATTTTGTAAGCATGTCAGTGTGTCAGTCATTCTAAGGGGGTGGGGGGGGGGGGGGGCATGAGTTTATGAATGTTCATCAAATAGTCAACGACAATTTCATGACCATTTCAAATTTCTAAACTGGACAGTTTACATGAAAACTCTGAAATTTAAAAGAAAAGACAGAGTGGAGAGAGGGGGTGAATAAATGAAGGACACAATGACAGTTCGTTCCTTTTACTGGTTTTTCATCACGCCCTGTTGATTGAAGGAATTTGATCTGTCTCTTTGCCAAGTTGATGACATTAATCTTACAGATCTGCTTAGTGTGTCGTTTCCAATGTCAGTTTAAATCTACAGCAAGTCAAAAACAAGGCCTGATAAGATTCAACTAAACAAATGAACAATCCAGAAACAGAAGAAGAGGGAAAGAAAGAAAGAAACAGAGAAATAAACACAGATTGTTTTTGTTGTCCTGCCTCAAGGACGGGACACACAACACCTTCCAGAGAAAGTTCTCTGCTGATAATTATACCCCTGGGCGCTCCATGCCAGTGATGCCTGAAGAAAGAAAGACAGAAAACGAAAAAACAACAACAACAACAACAAACAAACAAACAAATAAAAACAAAAATATAAGGAGACAAACAGAAAGAAATGAAGCCAGAAAGAAAAAGAAGGACAGATAAGTGGTCAGGCC
The DNA here is from genome assembly GCA_030674185.1 of Monoplex corrugatus. Lineage (NCBI taxonomy): Eukaryota > Metazoa > Mollusca > Gastropoda > Littorinimorpha > Ranellidae > Monoplex > Monoplex corrugatus. The sequence goes on along the minus strand of JAPXFY010000016.1, from coordinate 31,711,095 downwards.
ATACTTACTAACACCTGCCTTGATGTTTCACAGTGTGTCGTTGGTATACAGGCAGCAAACACGAACAATCATCGCAGTCCGTTCAGTGCCAGCCTTTCGATGTTATACTCAAGTGGAATTCAGGGCGTTCAGGCCTTCTGTTTTTTCGTGGCCAGGTGAGCTTGGGTCTTTTCTCTTGCTTCTTCCTCCTGGTGTCCAGAGAAGAAGAGCCCGGGTGATGTTACAGTATCTTCCTTTTGATGACCACAGAAGTGCAGTCCTAGTGATGTGTTCCTTCTGATGACCACAGAAGTGCAGTCCTAGTGATGTTTTCCTTCTGATGACCACAGAAGTGCAGTCCTAGTGATGTGTTCCTTCTGATGACCACAGAAGTGCAGTCCTAGTGATGTTTTCCTTCTGATGACCACAGAAGTGCAGTCCTAGTGATGTGTTCCTTCTGATGACCACAGAAGTGCAGTCCTAGTGATGTTTTCCTTCTGATGACCACAGAAGTGCAGTCCTAGTGATGTGTTCCTTCTGATGACCACAGAAGTGCAGTCCTAGTGATGTTTTCCTTCTGATGACCACAGAAGTGCAGTCCTAGTGATGTTTTCCTTCTGATGACCACAGAAGTGCAGTCCTAGTGATGTGTTCCTTTTGATGACCACAGAAGTGCAGTCCTAGTGATGTGTTCCTTTTGATGACCACAGAAGTGCAGTCCTAGTGATGTGTTCCTTTGATGACCACAGAAGTGCAGTCCTAGTGATTTTTTCCTTCTGATGACCACAGAAGTGCAGTCCTAGTGATGTGTTCCTTCTGATGACCACAGAAGTGCAGTCCTAGTGATGTGTTCCGTCTGATGACCACAGAAGTGCAGTCCTAGTGATGTGTTCCGTCTGATAACAACAGAAGGACAGTCCTGGTGATGTTTTCCGTCTGATAACAACAGAAGGACAGTCCTGGTGATGTTTTCCGTCTGATAACCACAGAAGGACAGTTCTGGTGATGTTTTCCGTCTGATAACAACAGAAGGACAGTCCTAGTGATGTTTTCCGTCT
>JAPXFY010000016.1:31682558-31705058 GCA_030674185.1 Monoplex corrugatus | reverse complement strand
TAGATTCACTTTTTACTTCAGAATTATGCTCAACTCTTTTATACATACACAAGTCAGATGAAGCACCTCGTCTCTTTCTTTATATTCAAGGGTTGAAATATACATATATGTATATATATATATATATATATATATATATATACATGTATATACATATATATATATATATATATATACATAAAATAGTAAAAATACAGTACGAACATGAACGAATATATTCTAGATTCCAAATCAGATTGTTAGTACTATACCAAAGGCATGTTTCACGACGATATAGCTACTGCATCTGATGAGTGTCCCCACATTGCTGTACATATATTGGAACAAATTGAACATGTAGTAAATAGATACATTACTGTGTAGTAAGTTAGAAAGGTCCGAAATAAACATAAGTAAAGCCAGTGGAATAGACGAAATTACAGCTGAAAGTTGAAGAAAGGCGGGAGGGAAGTACAGCATTTTCAAGCGATTTAATGTCTTTTTTGACAAAGGTGTCTACGCAAATACCTGGTCAAATGCTATCATCGTACCACTCTACAAAAAAGGAGATCCTGGGAATGCAGATAACTACAGAGGTGTGTCACTGCTAAGCATTGTATCAAAGTGCTACACAGCATTTCTGAATACAAGATTATACAATTGGTTAGAAGACAATAATCTGATATCTGAATGCCAGGCAAGATTTAGAAAAGATGTACTCTACAGTTGATCAGATGTTCACTTTACATGCGATAGTCCAGAAATATATGTGCATGAAAAGCTAACATATTCCGTTTATAAATCTTACGAAAGTTTTTGATTCGGTTCGGCATGACAGACTTTTAGAATGCATTCAAAATCACAGAGTGAAAGGTAAGTTCCTGGCTTCATTGAGAACTATGTATAAATCATTGTGTTCATGTGTTAGGGTAAATAATGAATTATCTTACTTGTCTGAGTGCCCAGTTGGGGTTAGACAAGGCTGGGGACTAAGTCCTACTTTATTTTCTATATTCATTAATCAAATAACTAATCATATGAATCCAAGGAGGCAGTATGGTGTACAGTTGCTGCCAGGTACAATGGAACTATGAATCCTTTTTGCAGAAAACGTGGCATTGTTATCAACGACGCATCATGGTTTACAAAACCAGATAATGTTTTACAAACAAGCTTCGATAACATAAAAGTAAACATCAATATTGATAAAGGTAAAGTAGGCTTCTTAGGAAGATACAAACAACGGTGTCAGACCAGGTGTGGTCAATAGATATAGATTTTTGGGTTTCACCTTCACGCAAAAGATGAGCTGGAAAATATGCACCAAACATTTAGTAACAAAGGGGAAAAAAGCCGCCATATAATTAAATAAGGCCTTTCGAGAATATAAGGATATGAACTCAGACATCTTCTTTATTGTTTGTGATCTTACGCTTGACAAATGCCAGTTGGCCGAAAATTTGCGCCTGTCTTGTCTGGTTGTATTAAATACGCGTTCTGATTCTTTTTCGTGCTTATTGATTGTTAGAATGCTTAATTGAATTATTTTGCTTGATCAGTTGATTATTGGCTGATCGTTTGGTAGCTGTTTGTCTTATTGCTGGAATGATAAAGTCGATTGACTGATTGATTTACGAAATGACTTACAAACATGTCAGATTGATAGTTGACTGTTTGATCTGTGGACAATGTGAAGATAATATAGAATAATTGCCATTCGATTAGTAAACGTGTTGATTAGCTTACTAATAAATGAAATGTTTTCATCGATTGATCAAATAATATTACTTTAATAGTGGATTCTTTGATCGACTGTATAAATGGTGTGATTAGTGGTTCTTTGACTGCTTGATCACAGTGACTAAATATCAGCAACTAAATAAGTTAGTTGCCTGGATAATCCATCGATTTGGGTGATGAATTGAAAACTATTATGTATATGTACATGTGTACAAGGATACTGCGAATCTGATCAAGAGAAAGCATGTCCGTTTTATGTCAAATATGGAAAATGGGAAGCACTTACTGTTTCATTTCTTCTTATATAGGATCTTAAAGGCCAGCTTTTAGGCGATGTAATTTATGCGCCTATATGAGAATATTGCTCAAAACATAAAATATCCACCAAACGCGCAATGTATCTAGAAATATTTTCCACGCTGTAGCTATCAACAGATGAAAAAGGTTGACACTGGAGAAGGACGCTGAATATATAGCAATGGTCTTACTGCTCTGATTGTTCCATGTTATTGTATTCAACATATTCATTGGTTATTTTGTAAATCGATATATATTAGCTGGTTAAATGGTCTTATTATGGACTGAGGCATTTGTGAATTGATAATTAGCTATTTGATTGATTTACTGAGTGTTTGATTAAGTAAATGAGCAAGTTGTTGTTTGTATTTCTTTAATAGCTCATTATATAAATCTTTGTCAAATGATCTAATGAATCAACCGATTCGGAGACTGTCTGATATGTGAATTAAGTGGTTGATTAGCACACTCATTGTTTAATTTTGATTGTCAGAATGCTTAAGTAACATTTTTTTTATTTTGATCAGCTCATTTACTGACCGACTGTTTGGCAGATGATTGATCAATTTACTGATTGTTGATTGGTAGGTGATTGTTCGACTGATTTACTGACTGATTGTTTGGTAGATGATCGTTCGATTACTGAAATAACATATTGATTGAGTAGTTCATTTACAAATTGATGATAGATTAATCAACTGGATGTTTGATCTGTCAATGATCTGGACGATGATATACAATGATTGCCATTTGATTAGATGATTCGATGACTAGTCTATTAATGAATGAAATGTGTTGATCAACTGATCAAATATTGTTTCGTTGAAACGTCGATTAGCATGGTAGAAAATTGACTCTTCAATTGCTTGAGTGATGAGACTAACTATCAAGTGCTGAATACGATAGTCGGCTTGATGATCAATCGGTCGAATGATGAATTGAATGAATGGTAAACATATCCAATACTGAACGGTAACAGGTGCAATGGAAAGAACAATCGCATTGCTGGGGTTCCATTAAGGTGATATAGATGTGAATGTATACATATGACACTAGAAAAAAAACTTGAATGGTTTCTTACTATTTGGGATTATGCAACACGATTGAAACAACAATACCCCGATCCGGCGTCCACCCCAATGATTGTATTGTTGCCCAAGGCAGATGTACATTAAACTTTTTATGTCTTCACACACACACACACACACACACACACACACACACACACACACACACACACACATGCACTTTCTTTCTCTCTCTCTCTCTCTCTTCTCTCTCTACTCTCTCTCTCTCTCTCTCTCTCTCTTTGACCGAGACTTCAGAAAGGCAAGAAGATTAATTGGGCTTCAAAGGGAGGGACAGGGAAATAAACCTATCTCTGCTATACTTTTTATGGCCAGGGCAGTCGGGGGAATGCCCTGCTCTTCACGGTTTTCATAACTTGAGTCCGTTTGTAAAGGAAGAAGCCATAGATAACCTTCCCAGATTATGAATGGATCCTAACCACGCTATGGTCAAGACTTTGGACTGTTCGAGAGTTCGACAGCATAAAATGCAAAGATTAGATTCCATGTCAAGCTCATCTGCATACAAAAACTGAAGTGTCTAAAATGAGTCCTTTTTGAAGGTGTGTTAATACTACTTCCGCATGAACGATTTAATAGTCATTACATAATGACAACATTTAATTTGTTCTTTCTTTTTTATTTTAATCAACCATGATCCCCCATGTACGCCAAGCTTTATTTCAAGATAATTTTTGCAAAGTTACAAGGACCTTCAAAAGTACTGAATTTAAGTAGTTTGTGATGATTTTGTGATGAAAATGGAGATTGTTAGAATGTATCTTTTTCTTTTTTATCTTGATTTTTTTTTAAAAGTTTAATAATATCATGTTATCGTACAATGTGCTGAGCATGTTTTTGACATACTTCTTCCGCAACATATACATAATACGTTATTTCGAGTAGTGGTAGCAGCAGCACCACCACCACTGTCAATATCAGTAGTAGTCGTAGTAGTAGTAGTAGGAGCAGTAGTAGTAATAGCAGTAGTGGTAGTGATGGTGGTAGTAGAAGTATGACCATTACTATCATTACCATCGTCATAATCATCATCGTCGTCGTCAGTTACTCAGTAATTATTCGTTTATCAAAAGATGCCTTTAACACCCTCAAAGTGATATCTCTGCTCTGAACTGCTACAGTGAAGACTGCTGTTTTATAGTGAATCCACCTTATGACTACAACAGCCAAAGAGAAAAAAAACGTGTACATTTGGTTTCATGGGCTTGTTGTCTGTGTTGACCAAGACAGTGGCAGACTACACAGGAAGAGACCAAACTGAAGATACCAGACAACATAAGACCTGGGCTGGTCTCCAGAGAGGAAAGCTGTCTGTCTGGTGTACTTGGTGGTAGATTAATGATAAAATGATCAATATCATCACGTGCCAATTAATCAATCACTTCTTAAGTAAGCGTGCTCCTCGCTCTGCCAGGGCAAACAAAGCGAAACATGTCTTAAGCTCATGCAAAGTAGTGTTAACCCCGGAAAGGTACACAGGGAGGTATAGTAGTGTTAACCCCGGAAAGGTACACATGGAGGTATAGTAGTGTTAACCCCGGAAAGGTACACATGGAAGTATAGTAGTGTTAACCCAGGAAAGGTACACATGGAGGTATAGTAGTATTAACCCAGGAAAGGTACACAGGGAGGTATAGTAGTGTTAACCCCGGAAAGGTACACATGGAGGTATAGTAGTGTTAACCCCGGAAAGGTACACATGGAAGTATAGTAGTGTTAACCCCGGAAAGGTACACATGGAGATAGTGTATACCCAGAAGGTACATGGAGATAGTAGTGTTAACCCCGGAAAGGTACACAGGAGGTATAGTAGTGTTAACCCGGAAAGGTACACATGGAGGTATAGTAGTGTTAACTCCGGAAAGGTACACATGGAGGCATAGTAGTGTTAACCCAGGAAAGGTACACAGGGAGGTATAGTAGTGTTAACCCCGGAAAGGTACACAGGAGGTATAGTAGTGTTAACCGGAAAGGTACACATAGAGGGATAATAAAGGCACACTCAAGTGCTTCAAGACATCTCAGAAGCGATCCGTGCTGTCAAGGCACAAACTCCGGCAACCTTTCTCACGGCAGGAGACAACAAACTGTAGTAAAGCTGATATCTGGACCATAGAAGCGAGATCTTCTGGTTGGAGCAGACGACTGTGAGTGCACAAAGGATCTTCCACAACTGGGAAAAAACACCCAGAAATAATCAATAAGAGCGGCTTGAGACCGGATATAATATTCAACTCCCATTTATCAAAACAAATGATTTTGATCGAACTCACCATGGCTTATGAAAGTAGAACGGAGGGCGCCCATATCTACGACTTGAAAGATCCTAGTCTAGCCAGCAACTTCAAGAAATCCAGATTTCAAGCCGTATAAGTTCTCGCATTACCGGTCAGAGCAAGGCAGTTGATAGGCACAACAGCCTACAGCCCCTTGAAACAGCTCTCCATTTCTGTGAAGGAAAGGACCAAAGCCCTAAAGGCAATGGCAGAAACAGTTGAAAAGAGCTCAAGCTGGATTTGGCTGAGGAGGAACAAAGCTGAATTTCACAACTCTTTAAATTCCCTCACAACATGTACAGCAGATGTTCCATTGCTAAGTAGTTAAGACATCCGTCGCAAGGGTGACCTGGCTTTGAGACGCTTGACCACCTGTGATGCGTGGGTCCCACAAGAAGGAACACTAATTTCTATAAAAAAAAATGTTGACAGCAGAGAGACATCCAGGAGTCATGATCTAGATACGACCCAATCTACTTAGAGTGTAAGGCGTTTAACTCCGAGGCACTTGCTCGAGGGAGACTTCTGGAATGAGGACTTTCTGCTGTCTGACTCTTCCCAGTGTTTCGTGTCCTTTGTCAGAAAATAATAAAAATAGGTTATATAAACAGATTATTTATATGCTATGATTTTTTCTAGTTCTTTACATTCATTGGGGGAGGGATGAAATAAAATGGACATTTTCTAACGGTAACCGTCAGCACATAAATCAACTTATCCAACACTACATCACTTCATCACTTCACGCATTTTTAATGTAGAACATTTGGGGATGGAAACCCTTGGGCAAACCAGAATCAATGAAAATCTATGAATCATACATCTCCTCTTACATACTGAATGTTGTCTGTATGCTTTTGTGTATTTTTTCTTGTTTGATTTGAAAATGCTGACACAATTCAGAAGAGACAGAGACAGATAAAGATGATAATGATAATGATACTTATTTTCCAACGATAGAAGTGATCAATGCATATACATGTACAAGCCATTTCATCAACCTTGAATTGATTGTTCGCTGGCTGTTTTCATGCTTCCATAAACCAGCCACTGGCAGGAATTACGATGTTTTTAACGTGTGTGTTTGATATTCTCCATGCGTATACACACAAAGGGGCTTTAGGCATTGGCAGATCTGCACACTTACTGAGGTGGGAAATCGGAAAATGTCCCTACCCTTTAATTACCAGGCGGAAGTGTCCAGATGGATTGAACCTGGGACCTTCCGATTGAAAGTCTGACGTCTCACAAGAGAGAGAAAGAGGAAAAGAGAGAAAGAGATAGAGAGTGAGGGAGAGAGAAAGAGAAGGAGAGGAGAACAGAGAGAGAGAGAAAGAGAGACAGACAGAGAGGCATACAGAAACAGAGAAACAGACACGGTCAGAGAGAGAGAGAGACACAGAGAGAGGCACACACAGAGAGAAAGAGAGAGAGAAACACAAGACAGGTAGGCAGAAAGAGACAGACAGAGACAGACAGAGAACACAGACATTGGCACAGAGAGACACACATAGACACAGAGAGAGAGCAAAAAACAGACAGAGACACAGACACTGAGAGAGACACAGAGAGACACAAAGAAAGAGACGGAGATAAACTGACAGAGAGACAGACGAAGGGGGGGGGGGGGGGGGGGCGGGGGTAGGGATTAAATAAAATGGACTTTATTTTCTAACGGTAACTGTCATAATAATAATAATATAATAGCAATAATTACAATATTTATATAGCGCAAAATCTTGATAAAATCAAATCTAAGCGCTGAAACAGACACACACGCACGCACGCACGTACGCACGCACACACACGCACGCACACACACACACACACACACACACACACACACACACACACACGCATGGCTATAAATGGGGAGAAAGAATAAAAGCACATAAATCAACTCATACATCTAGTGTTGCTAATCTACATGTCTCTAAAACAATGGGAATCAGCGAAGCTGTTACTTCAATCGTTCTCGAGATACTAGACAGTTCTTTAAGCATGCTGTTTGTCATTGTCTGGCGTGAATGGTCCTGTGGTGCTTTTTGCATTTTGGGGCGATAGAGATGGCAGCGATAAAATGGCTGTCCACAAGGTCAACTCTCCCTAATCGATCAAAACACACCACACTGCCACTCCATCTCTCTTGTTGTAAACATTTTAGATCCGAAACGATTTAAAATTGAAAAGGTTTCTCTTCAGTTCCTCTCTCTCTCTCTCTCTCTCTCTCTCTCTCTCTCTCTCTCTCTCTCTCTCTCTCTCTCTCTCTCTCTCTCTCTCTCTCTCTCTCTCCTCTCTCTCTCTCTCTCTCTCTCTTTCTCTTCTCTTTCTTTCTCCCTTCTCTCTCTCCTCTCTCTCCTCTCTCCTCTCTCTCTGTTCTCTCTCTGTCTTTCCCCTCTCCTTCTCTCTCTCCCTTTTTCCCTCTCCCTCTCTCTCTCACATGAAACACACAACACACATAACACACACAACCACACACACACACACACACACACACACACACACACACACACACACACACACACACAACAACCGACACTAACACACGCATGCACATAATGATTTCACTTATATAGCGCAGTCTATGTCGAAAGCATGCTCGTGCCAACACACACACACACACACACACACACACACACACTCACGCATATATATGTATATATGTATATATATATATATATATATATATATATTATTGTGTGTGTGTGTAGTGTGTGTGTGTGTGTGTGTGTGTGTGTGTGTGTGTGTGTGTGTGTGTGTGTGTGTGTGTGTGTGTGTGCAATGAATGCATTGAAGGCCATCTCCCTAAGCTGTTGCATGAACACCATAAACTGGGAAAACACTGCCAACACCACAGTAAGCTGGCAACAGCAGTGCACGAAGGGCACAATCACATATGAACAGCACAGAACAGCTGCTGCTCAACAGAGGAGAGCCCAGTGAAGCAAGACCCAAGGTCACAAAGACTCCTGGCATGGAGCGACTGTAGAACATGTGCCTGAAGGATCTGTCATCATCCCACATGATGACCCACCGTAGGCAGCGAGGACCTCCTCCGTTGGAACGAAGGAAGAGTCCATTATCATAGCACGCCACTGACATCAAAATAATATTACCTAAATGGAGGGACAAAAATTGCAAGACATTCATGTATAATAAAGATAGACAGACAGACAGACAAAAGACAGACAGACAGATGGACAGACAGCCAGACAAAGACAAAGAGAGACAGTGACAGAGAGAGACAGAAACAGAGAGAGAAAGACAGACAGACAGACAGACAGAGATAGAGACAGAGACAGAGACAGAGACAGAGAGAGAGAGAGAGAGAATACAGGCACTAGGACAGACAAGCAGACAGACGGAGTTAATCTGGAAGGCGTTTTTTTCTAGAGCAACTTAAACGCTGTAGGGACCCTACAGCATCTTTTCTGTCGTTTTCCGAACAAGTGATTCACTGGTGGTTTTTAACTCGTTAGGGGGCTATAGTGGTGGCTGCAATGAAATAGCCAAGAGGTCAGATCTCCCACCCAGCCTCCCACCATAACAGCCAAACCCATTCCTGTGGCAATTTTCTCCAATACAAACTAGTTAAAGACTGAAACTGCTAATGTGTTGTTTCGTCTCTCTCTCTCTCTCTCTCTCTCTCTCTCTCTCTCTCCTCTCTCTCTCTCTCTCTCTCTCTCTCACTCTCTCTCTCTCTCTCTCTCTCTCTCTCATGCTTCAGTTTTGACGCATTTTGGTCAGATGGTCAAACCACTTAATTCTCTGCTGATGATGTTGCTCCCAATTTTGTCTTATCTTGGTGATTCTGATCATGTTGCGTCAGACTTTTTTTCCTTCTCAGTGTTACTATTATTCCTTTCGTTTTGTCACAAACGATTAACCTCGGGCTGTTCTCCCCGCTGTACCATCTTTTTTTCTTTTTTTCTAACCAAGACTTCAGGAAGGCAAGAAGACTAATTCGGCCTTCAAGGGGAGGATCTGGGAAATAAACCTATCTCTCTGATATTTTATAGCAGGACAACCGGGCGTATGCCCTGGTTTTCACGATTTTCAACGGGCGTGGGATCTACAGGCACATGGGTCCGATAGATTCCTTTTTTGTCCACTGTCCAAGGACTACATGTTTAGTTAGACTTTCCGGTCAAACTGAGAAGAAAAGTCGAGGCCTCAACGGGAAACGAACCCTGAAACCTTCAGTTTAGTCATTGGCAAGCGAAAGTCTGAATCATTCTGTCACTATTCTCCATGTCTCAAGCAACGGATCTCCGATGTGGTAGTTTTGTGCTCCAAGGGTTTGGTCAGGGCCGCGGTCTGGCACTGGTATGTTAGGGTGGGGAAGAAAATGGAATTCACGAGGCTGGCTTTTGTTTCAGTACGAATGGTAAAGTGTTTCAGGAATGGGAATAATCAATAACTGACATTGTTTGCTTTTGGGATTTTGGTTTCGATCTCTCCAGGAGTGCTGCTGGAGTATTTTGAACTTTATCATTTATTTGAGTTTAGTGCATTTCTTTCTTCTTTAAGTTTCTTGAGAAGTTAGACAAACCATACCAGCTTGCTAAGCTTTTGGCAGCTTCACCACGGTTCCTTTAGCCAGATTGCGTCTGCTTCCACTTTTCACGAAGAGAACACAGGGTCAGGCTTCAGGAGCCATCAATCTGGTGTTAATATAAAATAAAAGAAGCCACAGCAAATCTCCCCAGACTCCAACGTCACTCATACATCACCAGAGACCTCATTTCGTCACAGCGGTATCTTTTCATTCTACGCAATGAAACCTGCAATGTCTCGCTTAACCAGATTTAAATCACTCCTCTGTTTTATTGGCTTGTCGTCTGTGTTGACCAAGACTCTGGCAGACTAAACATGGGAGACAAATTTGAAGAGACCAATCAGCACGCAACCTAAAATTGGTTTCCTGAGAAAAGAGCTGTATGTCTGGCGTGTTCAGTGGGATGTGTAGGGTAGAGAGCAGTCTGTAAGAAATTGGTCCCCATCAATGTCGTGCTTTGGGTTGGGATAGGTGTTGTGTGCAAATTACTTACCATATCTACCAGTACCTCCCTTAACTTTCAGACAATATTACTTGCCTGGAATCTACAGCTGCAATGATAATAACCATGGTTCTTTTGTTTTTATGTGAATCAATAAATACATGTAGGTGAAGCATATGGAATGTTTCTGTGGTTCTAGCTCACTTACATAAACATTAAACTGAAAACAGCTCCATTTTGAAGTATTTGTAGAAATAACACACCAGTGATGGTAAAGCTGAAGCTATACTTGAAATATGTTTCTCTGACAAGAACAAGAATGGAACAACAACATGATAAAGTTATATTAAAAATGCAGTCTTCTCTACAAATAGAGACTTGACGTAGAGATTTCTGTTTTCTTTTCTCTGCAGTCTTTTGATGACTGTGAGCTTGGGCACTGGATGACCTGGTCTGAACATAAGTATTTATGGGATACCTAGAACACAACATCCTGGAACATAAACTGTCCCCATGGCAGAGCACTACAAAAGTTGCCCTGGTGATGGAGTAGTGCCACTTTCTTTCCTGAACCACTCTCTGGTGTTCATTCAGTTTGTTCAAACTGTCCACCTTTCAATGAATTTAGCAACACATGTCCCAATCAATCGACATTTGGGACATTTCGATCTCTCTAAGAATGGCAAGATCACCACTTTAATCTTCACAAATCACTTCACTTTCATTCTTACCTGAATATCAATTCCCTCCATCATCCCAGCGCAAAAAGAAAATGACATACCATTCTGCCAATTTCTCCGCCTTTGCAGGCTGTGCTTCAGTGAGGAAGCCTTCAAAGAACAATCCTCCAACGTGTCCTCTTTCTTCGCCAACAGCAACTATTTTCAACCCGTGATAAAGAATGCCCTCATCCGAGCAATCACTTTTTTTTTATAGTAACTCTGTGCTCCATTAGAAAAACAAACTGTAATAGATAGATACGACTGCTATTCCATCCACATTTACTACCCACTCGCCCAATTCTGAAATCAAGTTGGCACATTCTAAAACCGCAAATCTGTGGGATCCATTTCCCACGGCAAACCCCTGTTTGCATGTAAACGAGACAAAAACCTGAAAGCTCCATTTGTAAAACTCAAACTCCGATAAAGCTCTACAGCCACTACCCCAGGCACCTTCCCTTGCTCCAAAAACAACGGTAAAATCTGTTCATAATTATGTCAATTCCACACTACTTCAAGGTCCAAACGGCTCATTTCAAAGAAAACATTTCCCTGCTAAATACTTGGAATGATGTATGCCACCAACTGCAAAGTTTGAAGTCACATTTACGTCAGACAACCATTCCACCAGCTCAGTGACCGTATATCACAACACCTGGCCAATTTTGGCCACACCCGCCAAAAACCAATTGCCATCCATTTCCACAGTTCTGATCACAGTATTAACCATGTCTAGGTCATGGCCCTGTATGTGTGGTGTGTGTGTCTGTTTGTATGTGTGTGTGTGCACGTGTGTGTGTGTGTGGTGTGTGTGTGTGTGTGTGTGTGTGTGTGTGTGTGAGTCTCTCTGTGAGTGTGTCTGTGTGTGTATACACGCAACGTACTTCTGTGTATGTGCGTTGTGCGTGTGTGTACACACCCACACACCCACACACCCACAGAAAATAGGGGGGAGGGGGAGACAGACAGAGCCTGAGACATTATGACATAGAACAGTCAGATGATTGAGTTGGCTTTTGAAGGAGAGAAGAAAAACAGAAGCTGGGGGAAGGGGGAGGTGAGGGATCGGGAGGGAGTGGTGAAGGAAGCTGACAGACAACCCAGACTGATCCGCAGATCCAATTACCGACTTTAACCAGTAAAGTTTGAAGTAGTGCACTGAACCAATACTCTCCGCCGGTGACTTAATGCATGCCCTGCTGGGACTGCTTTTTTAAGTAAGATAAACACACAGGGAGAGTGGTTGTTACGCTGCACTGCAATGCGCATACGACGTCCTCCAAATGCACAGAGTTGGAATACAGGCGTGTAATAGCAAACCACACCCAATCTGATTTTGCTCCAGGGAGGTAAATGCCTTTCATCGAAGTGGGACAGAGTCATGGCCTATGCATACTACAGAAGTTCTCAGATAACAGATCTTATTAAGAAAACAGCTATGGCACAACATACATTTAGTGAGAATGTTCTAGAAAAACACATATTTGGTAAGACTGATCTGCGACAACAAACATATAGTAAGACTGCTGTAGGGCAATAAATATGTAGTAAGACTGTCGTAGAACATCAAACATTTAGTAAGACTGTCTAGGACAATAAACGTTTAGTAAGACTGCTCTAGGAGTGTAAACATTTAGTGAAACTCGTAAAACAATAAACATTTAGACTGCTGTGAGACAATAGATGAGCATTAAGACTGTTGTAGGACAATAAGCATTCATTAAGACTGCTGTGGTACAATTAACATTCAGTAAGACTGCTCTAGGACAATAAACATTAGGTAAGACTGATTTTAGACAATAAATATTTAGTTAGGCCGCTGTGAGGTAATAAATATTTAGTAAAACTGCTCTAGGACGATAAACATTTAGTAAGACTGCTGTAAGACAATAAATATTTCGTATGACTGCTGTAGGACAATGAATATTCAGTAAGGCCGAATTCAGACAATAAATATCTAATAAGACTACTGTAAGGCAATAAATATTTAGTAAGACTGCTGTGAGACAATATATTTAATAAGATTGCTCTAGGGCGATAAACATTTAGTAAAACTGCTGTAAGACAATAAACATTTAGTAAGACTGCTCTGTTATTAATAGACATTCCTTAGGATGTTTTGGTAAACTAAACATTTAATAGGACTGTTCTAGGATAATAGACATGTCCTTAGGATGCTCTAGTATATTAAACATTTAGTAAGACTGCTGTGAGACAACAAACATTTGGTAAGACTGCTGTGAGACAACAAACATTTGGTAAGACTGTTGTAAGACAAAAAACATTTAGTAAGACTGTTGTAAGACAAAAAACATTTGGTAAGACTGCTGTGAGACAACAAACATTTAGTAAGACTGTTGTAAGACAAAAAACATTTAGTAAGACTGTTGTAAGACAAAAAACATTTGGTAAGACTGCTGTGAGACAAAAAACATTTGGTAAGACTGCTGTGAGACAACACACATTTAGTAAGACTGCTGTGAGACAACAAACATTTAGTAAGACTGCTGTGAGACAACAAACATTTAGTCAGACTGCTGTGAGACAACACACATTTAGTCAGACTGCTGTGAGACAACAAACATTTAGTCAGACTGCTGTGAGACAACAAACATTTAGTCAGACTGCTGTGAGACAACAAACATTTAGTAAGACTGCTGTGAGACAACAAACATTTGGTAAGACTGCTGTGAGACAACAAACATTTAGTAAGACTGCTGTGAGACAACACACATTTAGTAAGACTGCTCTAGGATAATAAACATGTCCTTAAGATGCTCTAGTATACTAAACAGAAAACAAAATCGTTCAAGGAGACAGACTGTCCCACCTTGGTGGAGCTGAATCTCGGTTGGCTCATGTTTCCGTCACGTATGTTGCCGTGTGTCAGGACGGTGACATTGGATGTACTTTAGACAGAACAGGCTGAAGGCTACTCAGCACTGCTTATAATAAGGATGGGACACCGTTTGTCGTCATGCTTTATATGTTGTCCTTTTAATTCTTTTAGGTCAAGGGCACAAACAGGTCGCTGCTTCGTTCTCACGACAGATTGACTGCATGTTCTGTTCAAAGCTAGGATCAATACCTCAAACTTCGTCTCTACATTAAAGATGATAATGATGAGGCTATTGGGAAGACGGAGAATGACTGATCGAACGAGCAAGCGACAGAGAAAGAGAGAGAGAGAGAAAGAGAGAGAGAGAGAGAAAGAGAGAGAGAGAGAGAAAGAGAGAGAGGGAGAGAGACAGAGAGAGACAGAGAGAGACAGAGAGAGAATATGGAATTTATTCAGTTAACGGCTATAGTCACTTTGGAACTGGAACCATAATAAAAGTAAACCATAGACAGAGAGAGCGAGAGAAAGCAAGAGACTGAGAAAGACAAACACACAGAGACAGGGACACAGAGACAGAGACGTAGAGACAGACAGACAGAGACGAAAAGAGAGAGACACAGATAGTGGTAGAGACACAGACAGGGTGTATTTAATACCTTTTCAACAAATCATAAAGCAATCTTTTAAACAAATGCAAAGTTACGAGCATGTATCACACGGATGAGATTGCACATTTGTAATGAAAAAATGTGTAAAAGTGGTCAGATTTCTACTTCGAAACTGAATTAAGCAGGACGCAATGTGATCAGTAAATGTATGTCCAATGGTACTGTGTTTGCAGGCAGTCCAGTGATTGCTCTGTCTCATTTATCTTGGTTCTTATTGTAATCCCCTTAAGGGCAGGAGGTCATATACAGATGCGAAGATGAAACTGATCTACCTGAAACATCTTTGGAGTACATGTTCCCACGTTGTTCGTTGCACCTGTTGGACTCGCTGGACTGCCTTCTTTAGGTATCCTTTCTTAATCTCTCGTATCACCATGTCTCTTCTGCTTTTCCGCCACCTTTGGCCACCATTCCGTTCTTGTTGATCACAATCCCTGCCTACTGGTTTGTGAGTGAACTATTACAATAATTTCTGTGACCATCGGGCTTTTCTTTGCTGAATTCGCTGACTCCTAGATTTTCACTTTCTTTCAGTCTTCAGCTTTGGCTGGATTGATCTCACAACCTTACCTCCCGAGTCCTCAAGCATGTTTGACGATGGGTTTTAGGTTTAGCTTCAGCTTTGTCTGGCGACACAATGGATCACAACATCAGTGATACCAGGTGGGACAGCAAACCAGTTCATGTGTATTTGTTAATTTTGGCTTCCGTTGATTCCATACGCTAGTACTGATACTGTATGTCAGTACAGGCCAGAGGAACGTACTAGCATAAACTGCAGGCACCAGAGTTTTATTTGCCAAAGAGGCCACACCGGTCTTTTACTTAAAAAGTTTAAGAGACTATACTTAATTGGCCCGTGCCCTGTCCACTTTAAGATCTTCTCAGCGCATATGGTGTTGCGCTGGCTGAAGGCGGCTGCCAGATTTCTACTGGCTTATTTGGATGGGGCGCATATGAAATTGTCCGAGTGCGATTCCGATCCTCAGACTCCAAAACTCTTAGCATGATTCCTGACCTTGCCATTCAAGACAAGATGCCAACATTGACCTTCATGTTAACCAAAACTGTCCGCTACTTGGAAGAGTTCATGTTAACCAAAATTGCCCGTTACTTGGAAGAGTTCATGTTAACCAAAATTGCCCGTTACTTGGAAGAGTTCATGTTAACCAAAATTGCCCGTTACTTTGAACATTTCATGTTAGCCATCAACACTGTCCGTTTCTTGCAAGAGTTCATGTTAGCCATCAATATTGTCCGTTTCTTGCAAGAGTTCATGTTAGCCACCAACATTGTCTGTTACTTGGAAGAGTTCATGTTAGCCATCAACACTGTCCGTTTCTTGCAAGAGTTCATGTTAGCCATCAATATTGTCCGTTTCTTGCAAGAGTTCATGTTGGCCACCAACATTGGCAGAGGCAGAGGCAGAGGCATTTCCGGACTATGTTTGTAAACAAATCAAGCAAGTGTTTGAGACCCTAATACAAGACTCTCTCCTGAATAAATGTGGACACGGTGGGTCACAGAACACAAATGAGAGCCTGCACAACATCATCTGGCAACGGTGCCCCAAGATTTCTTTTGTAGGCAGAAAAAGAATAACACTGGCTGTTGAGGATGCTAGTATATAGTCTACAATGATGGCGAAAGTGGTAGGCTACCTATTTTTAGTGAATTAGGTATGCCACAGTGATATTATACTAAACTGTGTTTTGAGGAGCTGGGTCAGGCACGCGTCACTGCATCGTTCGTGCAAGCAAAGCCTGACATGAAGGCTGCAAGGAGGAAAAGAACTTTTGAAGCTGCAGAGACTCAGGACACGCTTTGCTGTAAAAAGGACTATTATTAAAGGTGTCTGATATGTGGAATGTGTGTTGACAGATTTTCACTTTTCATGTTATTCACCTTTGCAATGTGGTCATATGAAATGAGATAGAGACTTGGTTTTAGTCTCTTCTGTGCATCTGTTTGCGCTTAATCATTGTGCAAAGTTTTAAGTCATAGAATTAAAAACAAAAAAAATGTATGTTGACATTGGATAAGACACCTATTTTGCGACAGCACTTACAGTTATCCAATATAGATATTTTTAAAAAAATATTTAGGTACATTCACAAGTTTTTAATTCATCGCACCTAAAAGTGTGATAATCAAACTATTACATAACCAAACATCAACAAAATCAGTAAATTTTTAGAATTGAAGACTTGAAAGCAAAATGAAGACAAATCTCTGAAAATCGCCTAGCAAGCTGGCCTTAAGACAATGCCTACAGCTAGCATCTTGTGGGTTTACTACACAATGTACATTGTACATAATATTCTCTACAGACACTGAATAAAGTCAAGGAGATGACATTAGTTCAAGATTTCTCTCAAAGATATATGTATAGGCCCTACATCTGTCTTCCCAAGAAGTTATCCCTTCATCGATTACCATCAACCCACCCCTGCCATGTTCCATGTCTTCGCTCACCTGTCTTCCTGATTATTGCTCTACATTATAGCCATGAGATTCTCGTCATTGCCATACAATGTTGATGATCAAAAGTGGTCACACAAAAAGGTTCCTTTTAAATTTAGAGGTTGATGACCCGATGATATTGACAGGAAGCTCAAATCAGATTACGAAATTAGAGAAAACATGTGAGAATTCAAGCTCGAGGAGAATGTTTCGTTTTAAAGACCAAAGAGATACACAGGATTCCAGAGCGTGCAGGGGAGGAGGGGTGTTTGTTCATGTGCCTTGCGTTCTTTCTTTCCTACTTTCTTTCTTTTTGATTTTCTTGTTACATGGGGGGGAGGGGGTGGGGTATTACTGTGACTAAAGTGACTTCGGGGATTTCACTTGCCATCTGCCCAGAACAGTATCTAAGTGCAATGACAAATGGACCTGAAAAAATGAAGAGGTCAAGAGGAAAACTATCCTTAGCTATTTGTTGATAGAATGCTTACAATCAAATCGTCTTTAAACAAACAAAAAACATGGCTGGGAAAACACTTGCAGCCATTTTGTCCTTCAATTATTTTCCCGTTGGCCTGGGCTTTTCATTCGCATTTCACTACAACGTAAAAAAGGAGATATATAACATGACAATGATATCAAGCAGATAATATGTTGACATAAAACTTTAATTTATAGAGGAATAGAGAGAATATGGCAAGTGAATACAGTACTAGCAATAAACACACACATGGAGAGTTTTCTCCTCCAGGTCACATATTGTCACAGTGCATAGAAGAATATATTATGAGCTATGACATCAGGATGCATACATTTGACTCTGTAAGATTCCTTCAATGCATGCTTATCGCTTACTAAACCAAAAGGCCATTTCAGGTTGTTAAACCAAACTAACTTTTCAAAATTAAATATTGCAAGTGTACCAAAGCTGTAACAATTCTATATTCTGTTTGATTAGAATTAATTTGTATAGCACATGTATTACATCAGACAATGAAGTGTATCATTTCAGTCTGACAGATGATAATGATGATCACCATGACACTATTTCTTGTGTCCTGTCATCATCATGCTGTAAGCACAAACTCACCTGCTGATAGGTTTTCATTGGTCAATAGTATCATCCTCATCCTCATTATAACAATGCTAAGTAATTACAATCATATCATGATGATATGATAGTAATGATAATAACAATAATTATAGTATATTGATGATGATGATGATGATGTAATAACAATAGTAATAATAATAGGAATAATAAGAAATATCAAAAACAATAATGATAACAATCATAGCAACAACAATAGCAATTATTATTATCATTATTCTTCTTATTATAAAAATATTGATAAAAATAATAATAACAGTAATAACAATGATAATAATGATAATAATAATAATAATAATGATAATAATAATAATAATATTGATAATAATAAGAAGAAGAACAAGAAGCATGATACACACAGAACAAGAAAAGAAAACGTTATCACCTTAAGCAACAGAATCATACGGATACACACGCAGGAAACTGCTTTCACATGACAGCGTGCATGCACAATATGAATACTCGCACACATTCACACACACACACACACACACACACACACACACACACACACACACACACACACACACACACACACACACACACACAACACACAACACACACACACACACACACACACCACGCACACACACACACACACACACGCACGCACACACAAACACACGCATCACACACCACCACACCACACACATACATACATACCACACACATCACACATTCATACTCGCACATACACCACAACACACCACACACACACACACACAACTTACACACATACACACACACACACACACACACACACACACACACATACACACGCATAAGGACGCGAACGCGCACACGCACACACACACACACACACACACACACACACACATACACACCACGCACGCACAGACAACTGTGACCAAATGTATCTTATAGCAACACAAGTATGTACCACCAGATGTGTGGCCGAAGAGTCTGACCCAGGTAATCCCCCAAAAGACACCTTAATCCAATGACACTAATACGTTGATGATGACTTACCCCCAAAACCTCAGCCCTGCTCGGTCAGATCAGACAATCCCTGCATACACATTCATATCCCTGTCACTGGGGACTGATAGACGCACACATGTGGATAGCAGCCAGACAAATTGTTATCAATTTGACATGACTCACTACTCTCGTCTAGATAATGATCAAAAAGTATCTATAATATATGCACCACCATTCGCTTATGACCAAGGGATCATGACCATAGACGACACACAGCTGTGTAAACAGGTTAAACAGCTTATTAAGCAGTTTATTTACCAAAGATGGAAAAACTGACAAACAGTTTGCGACTAGAGTCCAATTGGCAAACGTGAACTACCAACTTTCATACCTTCTAGAATATCCAACCACCCTTATGGAAAAAAAACTCTGGTTTATCAGTACAATCTTTGTACCAATACTGACTTCCTGAAACCAGAGCTAGATTTTCAACAAACCCCTGAGAGAAGGATCACATTCTGTCAGATCAGATGTCTTAGAAGAGCAGCAGCAAATCCAAATATGCATGATCAGAAAAGGTGAGATCTGAGAAATGGTAGGATCATCTGTCAACCATTATACTTAATAACAGTGGATCAAATGGTTTGGACACCTGACGACATGTCAGCCAATTAACTCTTCGAGATTACAGCACGAGATGCTTGAGCTTCAGAGCCAGCGGAATTCCACGTTAGCGTGGGATGAATGGAGAGTGGCAGACACTCTATATCTACAGCATTAATGTACGCCCGGCTTCCTAATTAGCTCCAGACCATCAGCTTCCTCTGTCTACGGCATCTCACGGTACAGACAGACAGACAAAAACACAAGTAAGGTACTCGTCTATGCAAGGTCAACTCAAATATTTCTGTGTACCCTACCGCACTCAATCAGTGCCAAATCCTTTAGGGATATTTTGAATTTGTCATACTTCTGAAATCTTTAATTTTTTTCTTATCATTTATAGACCTGATAGTCATAGGGCAAAATGTGGAAACTGGCTGTTTGATTGGACAATTTTCTCTCCCCGAACGGTGGTTCTGAGAAAAAAAAGCCCCTAAAGATTTCATAATCTACATGTCACATAATGTATTCTGTAGCAACAGTATCTTCACAATAGTAGTCATGTTATTTTAGCTGAATCACAGAGCCTGGGAAATGCAAACAAAGACATCTTATACCGATATGCAGTATAGGGAACCCTGTGAGAGCTACATCGCATTTTCTTCGGTCAAAAGCATACGCAATTCGATCAAAGGTATGACCAAGTTTTGACCATTTAGTTTGAATAAAAGCTTGATTCTGAACAACTTGAGGAAATGAGTAAGCTACTTTTGTACAATTACACAAACGTTTGTGGTCAAACGCCCCGCCATTTCTGAAACTGCTGTGATCCATAGGTCATGCTGCTGCCAGTGTTTGCTCATCTTCAGTCAGCAACAAAGCTGAGTAAGTATCGAGCTTCTTCCTCTCCTACAGATCCATTTTTTTGTCCAGCATCTCGTCCTTTCTGAAACCTCACATCGGCAGGCACCAGTACCAGTGGTTCAGCATCTGGATCATCGGGCAACGATGACTACAAAGTGGTCATTTTGTTGTTCAATGCCACTCAGATGATAAGAGATCACGTGTTTACCTTATATGGTCGGCCGGCAGAGAGAGACAGTTCTATCGCTTCCAACCGAGTCAAACCATGTGCGGAAAGAATCAACCAGTCCTTTCAAAGTGTTTGTTTGACCAGTTGTGTCACACTTGAAATGATATCGTGTGAGGCACCCACATGGAGTGTACTGCTGCTGAAAACTGAAAATCGCTACACTGACCGGCACAGGTTATTTTTCCTTCTGTTATGTTCCGCCTCAACGACTTAGTACTGATTTTGTGCTGACGGCTTACACTGTTGTGTTTTACACTGATAACGTCCAACATTGCCGCTGGAGGGTCTTGACATCATTGAAAATTACTTTGTTATTTCTTGTTTGATATGTACTTGACAAAATGTATCATTTTCAAACTTTGATGTAGACATTTGTGACCTCTCACCACGAAATCAGTCTTAACTCGCAGTCTGTCCAACAGCACTAGGAGCTGAAAAGGTGACTGGGGGTCTATCTGGGGTGTTTTGACTTTTTCTTAAAATTGATTTCTGTAGACTACAATCTATCCCCCACAGAAATGTTTTTTTTTAAAAAATATCATTAATCAATTTAAAATGGTATTTTAATGGACTGATTGCAGCAGAAAGAAAGCAGTTTCTTACCAAAAGCACCTCTTTTTGTCTCTTATTATAAACCGTAACCTGTACAGTACCCATACATGTATTACATGTATACTGACAGAAAGCTCTTTGGTGCACCTTTCAGATAATGACAGCGAAAATTAGAAACAAATTGAGTCAAAGCCACCAAATAAAGAAATTTAAGGAAAATGTGTAGGAGAGCACACAAAAACTGTAGAGGCCGTTTTCTCAAAATGGCCGTCATACAACTTAATGACTTTAAACATACATAACTTCTACATTTTTTGAGTACAAGCTTTATTCAAGTACCAAAATAATCAGCAGAATGTACACGTTCTAGTGATATGTATATCTCAAAATACCCAAAATGCTAGTTAAGACTGATTTCGTGGTGGGAGGTCACATTTATAAAAGAAATAGTTGGGGTGGCCATGTGGAGAAAATGACTTTTACGTGGGAAGATCAGAAACTAACAAATTGACATATAAAAGGCTTTCAAAGTCCTTTCAAACGCACAAATGTTACTTCAGGCCCATCATTTTCTGAACTGTTCAATACAATACGTTCACATGAAAATTTGTCGCTGGAATCCACATGGTATGGCTCGACAAAACAACAATCTTTTTTATTACCTTAAAGCGAATGAGAAATTGTCACCAAGAGCCTCATTTCCTCTTTTGACAAAGTCTTTACATTTACCTGCAGCAATGAAACCTGCCATTAACCAAACTTTAATCATCTCTGTTTCATTGATTAGCTGTCCGCTTTCACCAAGACTACCAAATTAAACTGGGAAAAACACAGCTGAAGAGACCAATCAGCTCATGACTAAATCAGCCTTCTTTCACGAGAGCTGTCTGTCTGGCGCGCTCAGCTGGATGTGTGCGACACGGAACAGTCAGATCATCGTCTTCGTTGCTGTCGTCACTTCACTTGCTTACTGCATCATTTAGCTCTTCAAGACCTCAGTCTTAGACACTGTTGCTTGTTTGAGATCTACAACAGTAACACGTATGTATCATCATACCATTGGTATTTATAGGTCTCCATCTGAATGAATTAAGAGAAATGTTGCAGTAATACAAGTTAAATCCACG
>JAPXFY010000016.1:31632558-31677558 GCA_030674185.1 Monoplex corrugatus | reverse complement strand
GCTTTCAAGGAACTTCTGGTCGATAATGTAGATGCTGGGAATATTCTGCACTGCATGATGGAGAGCTGCAGAGACAAACTTGTTTCTGTTTTGTCCTGTGCAGGTATCAGAGAAGAGGATGACATGGTGTACTGACTTGGGCAATGACTCCAGGTGTTTATACAGACAAGGGCCGATTTCATTGGAGCCTCTTTGTCCTTCCACCTCTGTCCACACATAGCAGGCAGCTTTCTTGTCGCCAAGAGAAAACACTGACAGGTTGAAAACAGACAGTTTCCTTTTGTAAAAAGTTGGGCTGGACGGATCAAAAGGTAGTAGACAGCACTGCCTCCAAGTCAAATGTCGCCACATACAGATCGTTCCTCTCCTGTGCCTCTTTCTTGTCTCTGGCTTTTTCTAGTCTAGCTTCTTTCTTCCTCTGGTCATGCTCTTGGAATTCTTTTTCTCTTTCTGCAGTCAGTGTATCATTCTTCTTTTCATCGTAATAAACATTGCAAAGTAGGCACTGGTCTTTCTTTGGCCGATGAAAGGACAGATTATATTCTTTGTTAAAGATATCCCTATACAGACTGCTAGATACAGGGGATACCCCAGCACCATCACATCCGTCCAGATACAGTTTGTACATTCGTTCACATTGAGGGTGCTATCTAAGTAGCGCTGACCTGTGTCTTTTCTACAATAGTGAGACTCCACAGCGGGAAATGATTCAATGTGTCTTTTAACCCTCAGTCTATCAGCTTCTGGGGTTTTGTTGCTTGGGGCTTTTTTCCCTCTTCTGTCCTCACTGCAGAACACCCCTTCGACTGAATGTTGAAATGCGTGTTGTATGTATGAGTGCTTCACAGCCAGAGTGGCCTGAAAGTAGCGCTTGCACAGTCGTACTTGTTCATTTCTAATGGTAAAGAAAAACTTTCTGTTAATCTGACGTCTTTTCATGACAGGTTTTCCTTGGTTGTCAAGGTAGGTGCGCGTGTTATTCTGCTGAACATGCCGGCACACACAGTCCTTCTGCCTCTCATAGCTGTCTAAGTGATAGAATGTTTCAAACATTCCGTGTCTTTCCTCCTGATTAATTTTCTCAGTACAGTGTAGTTTACACTTGCTGCAATCAATATCTTGTACAGATTTTCCAGGTATAAGTTTGCCTCTGCTGCTTTTGTACTGCTGTCCCCTGAGTTTCAGCTGCTTTCGAACATTCCTCTTCCAGGTTTCTGGGTGAGCTGTTCTTTTCCTTCCACATCTCTTCTTGGGTGGTGTGACATACACACGGGGCATAATAACTGACTTACAATCTGTGCTGTCTGTGTCATGTACATCCATGGACGCACATGGAGGAAGGGTCGATTGTGAGGTGGCCTGGTCACCTCCAGCTTCACATTCTGTAACTGGGACAGAAAAAGACTTCTCAGGTGCTATGGCTAACGTGCCAGAATACTCAGCACCAGGAGATTCTGCAGTACAGGCCTGGTCATTATGGAAATTCTGTAGGGTCGGTTCATGCTTGGTAGAGGCTGTGTCCCCAAATTCAATGTAGACATTGCGTTTGTCGACCAAACAGCCATCGTAATGCTCAGGTTGCCCCCTTGGTGCCAGAAACGCCAGGTAGATGGGATTGAAGACAGAGAAAGTCTGCCCATGTCGTAATGTAGGGGTGATGTCCCAGTGTGGTGTACCAATTCTGCTACAAAATATCTTCACTCTTCTGTTGGTGTAATTAGCCAACGCCAAAGGAAGAATGTCACCAGCACTGAGATTCCAACGTCCATCTTCTTTAAGTTCTTCTATACTACAAGAGTCTTCTGTCGTCTTTCCACACCATCTGCTGGCCCTTGAAAAAAATCCATGTAATGATCGATGTTGTTTTCCATGTGACAACAGAGGGCTTGTCGCAGTGACATATAGTCATGGCAGATGACATGTAGACAGGCAGCACCAAAGAAGCAGTTGCCATCAGCAGGTATAGGCACTCTCTTTAAGCCATCGTGAGTCAGAAGATCGTTCAACTTGTTGTTATGTAGTCTGGTAGCAATCTGGCGCAAGGAATGTATCCTGTGATTTTGTGTGACTGCTGAATTCAATGGATAATCAATCTGCTCCCCTGCAACATATAAATCACATGGACATTGTAGTCTGTGCAGTTATACAGAGCATCTGTCTGTCTGTCTGTCTGTCTGCTTCTGTCTGTCTATCTGTCTGCTCTGTCTATCTGTCTGTCTGTCTGTTTGGCTGTCTCTCTGTCTCTCTCTCATACACACACGCACACATGCACACAAACCACCACACACACACACACACACACACACCAACCACACACAACACACACACGCGGATGCATGCATGCAAGCATCTAATCAACCAGCAAGCATAAGCATACATGCACACAACATAACAGAGTGAGAGATGAGTAAAAGACAAAGTGAAAGAGAGGCAAGTCCTTCGAGATGTTTCTGCTACATGGAAATCTTAAACAAAACGATACAGGTGTATGATGTAATTTTAAAAAATACATAAAAGAAAAGAAAAAATGTATACATTAAAATGTTCATTGATCACACAAGAGAGAAATATTTACTTGTGTCGCAAGATACGTCGATGAAAATGTCATCTGCATCAGACCAACAGTCGTCATCCATCATGACCGATGTCCTAAAGCAAAGAAAAGAAAAATCAGATTGATAATTATGAATTCAGTGATGATGGTGATGATCTGCATGTTATATGACAGATTAGATGCTAGCTGATCATAAAAATGTTCTACTGAAAAAAGTCCTTATCATGTAAAGTCTAACAGACTGCATTGTTTTAGTTATAAGCAAAAAGACTGTTCTAAATTGACATTATTAAGCAGCACTGTGTGAAGCATTTTGCTAAGAAGTCTGATAATAATATTTGCAAAAGAATGTTGTTCTTGCCCTCTAGATTAATAACAAAGAAGTGTTGATGCAGAATATTTCTATTTCTTGTGTTCTATCACCACATATGTGGATATGTGTTGTGTTTATACATTACTACTACTACTATTGCTATTACTACTACTGTTCTACAATTACTAAGTCTACCACCACTAGTACCATTAATATTAATGATAATGCTCCCATCTACCCAGAAGTTCTGTGCGCTTTACACAATAAAATAATTAATCATAATGATAATAACTCTTCCAGTTAACTTGGAGCCCAGCGTGATGTACACAATCATAAATATATAAATAAAATAAGAAAAATAAAAGAATGAATGAAAACAAACAGAAAATATATAAGTAAATAAATAAACAAACAACATTGAATAGGGCAAAACTATAGTCATATGTTTACGATAATACGAAATGGTAAAATGTATGATGCATGTTCATTTTGCGTGAATGCGTGATGTGCATTCAGTTGTGTATGTACATGTATACATTGAAAAGAAAGAAGAGAGAGAGAGAGAGAGAGAGAGAGAGAGAGAGAGAGAGAGAGGGGAGAGAGAAAGAGCACATACCTTAATGGATGATTGAATCCAGATAAACTCCAAAATGTATATCGCAGATCGGAAAAATGAAGTCTTGGATTTAAGTTGTTCCTTTTCTGAAAATGGCTGAGAGGAGAATGAATCAGTCTTTGGTAGAGCAGAGGTATTATGTGGGATCTTCAATCTATTTTTTTCTCACAGTGCCAAAGGCAGTCCACGCAGAGCCAGAAACCATTGTTTACAGATAAGAGGCTGGCCATTTAGGGGTTCACGCAGTGCCAGATACCATTGTTTACAGATAAGAGGCTGGCCATTAGGGGTTCATGGCTCAGGCACCAAGGCTGTATATGCTACATGTCCCTGTTTTGCAACTGGAACGGCACCAGCTGGCACTCTCCTTACAGTGCAAGCATTGCCTATCTCAGTAACAGACCTAGGTTGCCCATAGGGCTCGTTATCACTCAGTTGTCAATCTTCCAGGCCACACTAGTTTACAGTTTTAGTAGTCTGTTGTTGCAGAAACTATTCCTTCTTTGTTGGTACTGAAGTGTGAGGGGAAGAAGGCGGTATTTCACAGTGATCCATTCTTGCCCGTGAAAAGCCTGTAAGCTCGTTTTGTGCAACAACGGTTTTTATAGTATAACTTTCAAATTTGATAAACAGCTTCTTTGGCACTTTGTAATCATGAATGTTAGAGTAATATCTACCACATATAAAAAAATTGAAAAATGCAATATTTTTGAGATATAGTGTTGTTGCTCTAAGCCATAATGGATAAGAGGTAAGATCCAACTTTCTTTCTACACTGCATTTTGACATACGTCTACAACTGTTCAATATTAAGAGACTGGCTTATAAAATGTCTGTCTAGGTTTGTGTCTCAGCCCCACCCCCTCACACACACACACGCACGCGCGCACACACGCACACACACACACACACACACACACGCACGCACACACACACACACACACACACATACACACACACACACACACGCACATGCGCGCACGCGTGGCAGCAAGGGAGAAGTGGTGTCTTAATGGGGAAATGATGTTTGTTTGTTGTAAATCATTATAGATATATTATTGCTATGTATTTCTCGACTTGTCTTAGTTTTGCAGCAAACTGTCAAGATCTTGTAGTGTAAACAGAACAAAAATGCTAAGGCGTATAGTTTCCATAAACTGAACGTATTCAGATGCAATTCCCTGAATTTATTCTTGAAATGATTTGACGTTCAAGTACATCTTATGGCTGAGTGTGCCGCTGAAGTAGGGGGTGTTGCTGAATCAGCGGTGTAGATTGAAATTGTGCACTTAAATTATCTTAAGAAACTCACAGGTGCGCACATTAAAACACCAAACAATATAACCTAACGTGAGACAAGTCGTTACTCAATTCGTTTAAAATCATATGTCTGTTGCATTAGGTACAGTTTGAAATTCTTAGCGTGGATAAAGATAAATTGCTGCTACAAATAGAAAATGTGGTGATGGATGTGGGGTCAAACGGTAAGCTGACTTGGTTTTCAGGTATTTGTGACTTGTTTTAGAATGGGTATAGCTTTGTGTAGCTAAACCGAGGTATTGAAAATAGAATAGCGTCAAGGAATGCTTGATTGTAGATGGCAAAATTGAGGTGACCATGTACAGACAGTAATTCGTTTGGCTTTTGGAGAACATTAAATCATACCTTCAACTTCACATTGACAAGCACAATGAGTGTAGCTTGTCCAAGTTTAGAGTGGGAAAATCGATATTGCAGTTCATCGTAATCTGTATAAAAATGTTCCCGAGAATGCATGATTTTCCGGTTGTGCACGAAGGCAAAAGAAAATGAGAAAGAAGAGAGAGAGAGAGAGAGAGAGAGAGAGAGAGAGAGAGCAAGAGAGAGAGAGAGAAAGAAAGAGAACAGACAGACAGACAGAGAGAGAAAGAGGGAAGAGAGAGAGAGAGAGAGAGAGAGAGAGAGAGAGAGAGAGAGAGAGAGAGGAGAGAGAGAGAGAGAGAGAGAGCATTAGCAGCTCCAATTTGGGAATGATATTTAGATTGGAGAAAATGACCAGAGGAAGCGGGTCCGGAGAGTGATTGGAAAGTGATGAACTCCTGACCACCACTGTGACTGCTGCCACCTCTATAGCCCCTAATGGGTTAAAAACCACCAGATGATCGTAAATGCAAGACATGGGAAAAATAAAAAACGAAAACAAAAAACGCTTTAAGGAACCTTAGAGCATGTCTTGATTGCACGAAAGAAACAACTATCAAGACATTCTCTCTCTCTCTCTCTCTCTCTCTCTCTCTCTCTCTCTCTCTCTCTCTCTCTCTCTCTCTCTCTCTCTCTCTCTCTCTCTCCCCTATCCATCTATCTATCTATCCATCTATCTATCTATCTATCTATCTATCTATATATATATATATATATATATATATATCTGTCTGTCTATCTATCTCCCTATCTATCTATTTATCTATCTACGTATGTATGTATGTATCTATCTATCTATCTATCTACATGTATCTATCTATCTCTCTCACAGAAAAAAGAAAACACGTGCAGATCAACTGGTTGCCTAAAGTCGAAAGATAATACGATTATCATGGAAGAAGACAAAATACTGGACAGATGGGGAGAGTACATTACAGACTTTTTGACGACGACAGAAATTAAGAACACAATATAAGAAAGTACGTCGAAGGACCACCCATAATGAAAGATGAAGTTTGAGCAGGGTTGAAAAAGATGAAAAGCCACAGGACCAGACAATGTTATTGCAGAAATGACTGAGGCTCTCGATGAATTTGGTATTGAAAATATGTCATGAAATTTATGACATCAGAAAAATCCTTTAAGATTTGACAATGTCAATTTTCATTCACCTCCAAAGAAATCAGAAGCTATAGAATGTGAATTCAGTTTGATGAGTCGTATAAGAAAGATTGTATCAAGACTGATCATGATGAGGACAAGGAACAGAATCTACAGAGAAATAGCATAAGAACAATGTTGATTTGTCCAGGGGAAAGGAACTATTCATGCCATATACATCCTACGAACTCTCATAGAAAAATCAATTGAGTTGAATGAGGATTTATACTTATATTTTGTTGAATACACCAAGGCTTTTGATCGGGTAAGACACAAAGAATTGTCAACTACAAATTGATGGAACGGATCTAAGAATAATAAGGCTACTGGAAACAAACAGCAGAAATGAGAGCTGAAAATAATGATATAAGCTCTTTCCAAAATATCAAAGAAAGGTTCGGCAGGGATCTGTTCTGTCACCAGAATTTGTTTTATTTTTACAGCGAAACCATCAAAAGAAACCGAGAAGAATGCCCTGGGATAAAGATTTGAGAAAAAATGATAAACAGTCTTCAGTATGCAGTCGACACCGTTCTAATTGTAAAAGACCTACAAAATCATGTGCATGTAATAGACATAGAAATCAAAATGGAGGACTGGAGCTAGATAGCAAGAAGACTGAAATCATGGTAGACAGTACAAAACAAGAAATCCCCTCATCCAAATAACAGCAAATGGCACCACGCTGAGACAAGTTCATAAGTTTAAACATCTGGGAACAGATGCATAGCAGAAATAGCCAGCAGAATCGGCAAAGAATGTTAAGAGCTCCATGGACAGCAAAGAAAACAGACGAGACAGTCTTGAAGGAGGCAGACACAAAAAGAACATAAATGAAGAAGATCAGAAAAAGACAAGCAATGAGGCAAGAGGAATTAGAGTACCTAACCATAACAAGAAAGCTGAGGGAAAAAGAGCACCAGGTCGACCCAAGAAGAAAATATTGGACGGACATGCAGAGTGGATGATGACAGAGATGATGGGAGATGAACTTTCAACGATGAAGGACAAACACATATTGAGGGTTATGATCGCCGACGCCATGTTGCAGGTTACATGGTGATGATGATGATGATGATAATGATGATGATATCTATATCATCATCGTCATCATAGTCGTCGTCGTCATCATCATCATCATCATCATCATCATCATCATTATCATGTTTTCCGCTATACCGTTTCCTCTCCTGTAGAACAAGCCGCGGTACATTTTTATTTTATTCTTTGGAGTTTGGATAGCTTGTCGTCAGAAAGACCAGCAGGGAGAAAGTAAATGTAATCTAGTCTAGACAGAATAAAAGACACAAAGCTCAGGTGCGGCGTCAAAGAACACACCAAGAGTCCTTGCAGAAGGCTATAGTGCAGTCTGAAATAACCAAGGTCTTCGAGGCTAATTTTTAGAATTGATTTTGTGCCTATGTACGTAAGTTCTGTTCGTATACATGTACACAATCATTAGTGTATTTGCCCTTACCCATAGTCATTCTAACTCACCTTTCATTGCAACAATCACCATATCAAACTGAAATGTCTGTATTCGATTACGATTACGTATTATATCAATGCTGCTACTCTAAACACAATGGGTTTGTATGGGTGCCATTGGAGGGTAATGTCTGCATTGTTTCTCACAAAATAATCAGCATATTTTTCAATGATAAAATGTTTAGAGGTTCATCGTGATATATAGCAGTACGCTAGTACATGTGCTGCTGTACATTTCAAACAAAGACCTATTCCTGAAGGCTGAGGGTGTGCCGAATTAAATATTAAATACCGTGAAACAAATAAAACCTTTACCCAGAATGAGGCAAAGCGTCGAACCCACCACATCAATAAGGAAGATGGACTTTTCTGCTCACTGTTCTCCATACTACATCTCTGGGTGCACCGTTCAGACAGCTCTCCTCTGAGGAGACCTGTTAACGGACAGAACTTTTGGACTATAATCCCTGTCTAGTCTGCTAGAGTCTCAGTCAGCACAGACAACAGGCCAATAAGCCAGAGGTTTGATTGATGTTTGGTAAACTCTCACATAGCAAGTTTCACTGCAGACTTCAACTGTCAAGGTCTGGTTTAAAAAGAGGTGCGGACATCTGTCGTGTAGTTAACACTATGATTGAGATGAGGAGGTGATCAAGGGCTAGTCTTCATTTTAAAGCATGCGTTATAAGCACTTGGAATTATTTCTGCTGTTTCCTTTGTCCTCCATTTGTATGTTTATTCACCATGATTCCATTGACATTGTCCTTAATGCAACGTTTTTAATAGCATAGTTTTCTCTCTCTCTCTATGTATATGTACATACATATGTATTCATGCATATATGTATATGTATATATATATATATATATATATATATATATATATATATATATATATATATATATACGTATGTATACACCCATATATATATATGTATATATATATATACATATATATATATATATATATATGTCTGTGTGTGTGTGTGTGTGTGTGTGTGTGTGTCAAGAGAGAGAGAGACAGAGAGAGACAAGACATACAGACAGATATAGAGAGAGAGGGAGGGAGAGAGACAGACAGACAGACAGATAGACAACAGACAGGCAGAGACAGACAAAGACACAAAGAGAGATGGAGGGGACGGAGAGAGAGAGAAAGAGAGAGACAAACAGACAGACACAGACAGAGACACAGACAGACAGGCGGACAGACAGACAGACAGAGTCCGAGATTCAGAAAGACAGACAGACAGACGGATAGACAGACCAAGACAGAGAAGGGAACGATACAGACAGACAAAAACAGAGAAAATGAACCGAGGCATTAGCCATTTCAATTTGAAGTTGTTTTTGGAATGGATAAAATGACCAGAGAAAGGGACAAGGAAGATTGGGAGCCGACTGGGGAGAGATGTGACCTCTTAGATATCCATTTTGGTGCTGACGTCCCTGTCGTCCCCGTGAGTCAAAAGCCACCTTAAGGTCGTTATTGCCAGAAAGTAGATGAAAACATTCTAAAGCCTTCCTTCATTGCATGAAAAAGGCCACCTCCAAAATTATCTGTCTCCCTCTCTGTTATTGTCTGCCTGCCTGTCTGCCTGCCTGCCTGCCTGCCTACTTTCTGTCTGCCCCCTCCTCACTTCTCTATAACAACAACAACAACAATAATAGTAATAATAATAACAGTAATAATAATAATGATAATGATGATGATGGTAATAATAATAATAATAATAATGATAATAATAATAATGATAACAATAATAATAATAACAAAAATGACAACAACAACAACAATAGAAAATAATGATAACAATATATTATTATTGTTATTTCTATAATGATAATAACAACAATGTACAGTTATAGTTCGCCTAGTAGTGGTCATCTAATACATATTCAAAATTTATACCCATCAAAATCATGCACACCATTCTCACTAACATCCATATGCAACATAATACTACAAAAAGGCACTTACACAGGATGGGATAGGACCAGTACAACAAAGTGGATTTAAACAGAAGGTTTCGCTAAATAGATGGGCACTAAGTTCAGTTTTGAAAAAGTAAAGTTATGCAAATTTCACAGATCAAGTGGTAGATCACTGTAAAGAAAAGGTCCAAAATGGGAAAAGATATCGGAAAGCATGAGTCTTGCGTCTGAATGGAGGGACTTTGAAGAGCCGTGTATCAGAAGAAAAGCAAAGAATACAGGAAGGAGATTAGGTATGGAGCAATCCAGAGATACAAACAGGAACAGTACCAGAGACAGCAATATAACACATACAAACAGCCTTGTATCTGATACGCTGTTGAGTAGGAATCCTCGCTTAACTTAAACAGCTGGGAAATGCTGTTTTACAGATTTTTTTTTCAGCTCAGCATTTAAACACAAAAGTGTTCCTCAATGGTAGATTATTAAATAGTTAAAATCATAGGAAATAAGTGATGCAAAGTTGGAAACAATATCACCTGTAATAACAGATATTGCAGAAATGAGTTTTTTGTTTGTTTGTCTTCTTTTCAGAATTAGCTTTATCGTCCATATGAATTAGGCGTATGCAATGTTCAATATATCAGCTATACATGTAGTATATCTTCAGTATGTGTCACCATGAAACTCTTCACACACGCCAAGGCACTGAAAATAAACACAACAGCAGGGAGGAACATTTGTGACCCTCATAACTAGTGGTGGAAAGTTTAGGCAGCAACAGACCCTTTTGGAGCTGAAGCGGTGGTCTGGGTGCAAGCTTTCGAATGAAACCATGTTTTGTGTGTAGATATACAAAAATACTTGCATACAAAAAAGGGTGGCGCTGCACTACGGCGATGTGCCCTCCATGGGAGAGAATTACTGAAATTCTAATGAAAATTCCACTGTAAAAAAGGAAAAACAGAAAAAAAGAAAGAGAGACATAATTTATTTTTTCATTCCTGATGAGACAGGAAAACGAATGGATTCAAGTTGTTGAAGTTCTCAATCGATCCATATCGATCCAGACATACTAAGAGTGGCAGACATCAGAAGTCTTACAAAACTCCCCAAATAGTCAATAGTATTAGCGTTCATTGAACCTCAGTCTTATCACAACACGTGGCAGTGAGTCCTGTCTCACAGCGCACCACTAGATCACATGTTAGGCCCAAGATAGCCAGACGTCACTGGTAGACATGACAGGAGGAGAGCTAAGCGGTAACACGTCGAGGTTTTCACTTGGTTTGGTACTGCCTGGGTTCCTCTGCTGAGGGTGGGTGGAGGTTTTATGGGTGGAGAATTGTCCGATCTCTAGGACAACGTGTGTTCACATCTGTCCGTGCTTGAGCCCCCTTTGCACTCACAACATGAAATATGCACGGTAAGCTCCTGTAAGTCACGTCAGTGTCCGGTGACCTATGGAAACATGAAATCACCCAACATACAAGCCCTCAAAAGGTGGTGTGTGATGGCAAAAGACCAAGCTGGCAACAGCAATGCCCGCAGGGCACAATCACATCTGAACAACGCAAAACAGTTCCTATTCAACAGAAAAGGAACTGGCAAAACAACCCAAAGCCGCAGGATTCCATCCCATGCAACATCTGTGGAAGAACATGTACCTCCACATGAAGACCCATACCAGGAGATAAGGACCAGTGGGTCTACTCACCTGTGAGATCAATGAGAAAGTCCATCATCATTATTGTCAGCTGTAATGACCAGTAATTAGGTTTCTAATTGTTGATTAGCTCCACTCAGCATATCATTTACCTATTCTGGATGGGTCAGCTGTCAGGGTGACTTGTTCCAATAGAATTGTTGTTCACTAAATCACTGTATCTGATTGACAAATACAGGCACAGTAACAGTTTGTTAAGTATAATTATCTTTAAAACTCCGTTCAGGAGCTAAACATGGACCCGTTCATTCGCCTTTCTCATAAATGAACTGACGATGTATAGAGAATCCAACACTTGAAGTTCATGGAGCGGTTTGAGGCTTTCCAGTGCGGTAAAAGATGTAGACTCCTCCAATTTCCTCCAATTGGGTCTTGTCTTCGAGCCTGGTCTCACTCACCGTTACCATTATTTTTGGTTAAAGACCAGCCGACTGCGTAGAGCCATATCAGGGCTCTAACCGTTTCAAATCACACAATAGATCAACAGGAAAAACAAATAAAGAAATAAAAATTAAGTACGCATATCCATGAATCGCGCACATAATCTAAGGAGATGTCCCTGGCGTTGACCACTCCGTCCAATTTATCGCACAGGATATTTAAAAAGAAAAAGCCTGACTACAAATTTAAATGCCACTAAGGACACTAAAACATACATAAAAATGGGCCTAAATTACCTAAAACCGCTTCCGCATATCTCATTTCTCAAGAGCCAAAAATGCACATAACACATGTACCCAATTATCATTCCTAAAGAGAAAGTACGTAAGACTTTATCGAACACATACAGGTGAAACGGACCAACAAGGAAGAAAATGATATAAGAAATTACAGAAAGCAAAGAAACAAGGCAGAAAGAAAGAGAGTGACAGAAATGAGGAAATTTCTAGCTCAGAATTTCCAGAAGAAGGGGATATTGGTTATACTGAAACAACCCCAGCATCCCCAGGGGGAGGGGGGTCTCATTCAGGGCAGTCGATCTTATGTTGATCCAACAGTGCAGTGTTCAACATTGCGTGCTGTTTTAGTCTATCCAGTCTGAAGAACTGTAGTCCGTGTTATTGTTAATATCATAATAACTTTAAATTCATATGATTAAATGTGCTTTGTTGTTCCTGTCATAGTGATCAGAGAGACACGTTAAACTATAATGAGTCCACACACATAGCACACAATTGATGAACTCAAGCAACTTCAGCGTTTTCATAAAGCGAGCTTTAATCTACAAACGTTAGAAGCGACGACAACCTCCTTAGACTATACGAGTGCTCATACATCACGAAATCCTTCACTTCCCGTGCAATGAAACCTGCACTGTCTAGGTTAACCAAACTTGAAACAGCACTC
The DNA here is from genome assembly GCA_030674185.1 of Monoplex corrugatus. Classification (NCBI taxonomy): domain Eukaryota; kingdom Metazoa; phylum Mollusca; class Gastropoda; order Littorinimorpha; family Ranellidae; genus Monoplex; species Monoplex corrugatus. Next base: position 31,664,739 of record JAPXFY010000016.1, on the reverse strand, counting down.
TGTTTTATTGGCTTGTTGTCTGTGTTGACCGAGACTCCGGCAGATTAAACCAGGGGAGACAAATTGGAAGAGACCAATCAGTATGGGACCTAAATCGGTCTCTTGAGAGAAGAGCGTTTTGTCTGGCGCACTCTGTCAGGTGTGTAGACTACAGAGAGGACAGAGAGGTCTGTGATGACATTCATCTTCCTTACTACACGCTGCCTTTCACTAGCGCTAAGTTCAACGAGTCAATTTTATTTGATTACATATTTCTTTATTAATCCGCATTTGATATTAAAATATGCATACACCGGACTTTCACCACATGTACATAATTTTTACATCTATTCAGAATATAATCAAAACAAAATGAAATCATAAATTACGTGAAAATATAAACGCCTCATCTGATCAAATTATCCACAAAACAATAATCACGCATTCAAGCCAGTCACATTCACAATTAAGGGAAAAAAATGATAATCTGATAAAATATCAAAACACGTACAGAGTTGAAAGAAAAGCAAACAGAATTGGAAGACAAAAGAAATATTAAACTATTGTTATTATTATTATTATTATTATTATTATTATTATTATTATTATTATTATTACCATCATTATTATTACATTATCATCATTATTATTGGTACTGTTATTATTATTATTGTTATTCCATTGTCCTTTTCAGATGATGAACTCATACAAACTGTTAAACGTGTAGGTGTCATTGTGCTTTCCAAATTGAAAATGGAAAGAGACCGTGATGAGAACGGAAGGCTGAAACTCTGGAAAGCAGGTAGGTGATCCATATATATTGAAGTACCGTCCGACCCCTTCCAAAAAATAGTGACAACAGACCCATTTAAAGCATTCCTGTAGTCCAGTGAACAGAAAACAGCCCTTCAGCTACAGAATGCACAGTGTCATCATTGTCTACAGAAAGGCCACAACCGAGTACAAAATCCCTATCGTGATAGTATCAATGCAAACACTGCATGTAGAATGAGCATATGGCGAGAGATCCACACTGCAAAATTGTTGCTGAAGGTGCACAAGATGACATCCAACCTACACAGGTAGAAACCATCCCAGAGTAAACAAATGGCATGGAACAAACAACAGTAAACAAACAGAATACTACAGAAAGTAACAAACAGAAGAAAGCTGCCTTCAGCACAGAGAGGGGCAGGGCAAAAAGTCGACAAACGACATTGGCTACCTTCAGACGAGACACTGGACAGTTCAGGCTCGACCAAAAGCCCCCGATCCAAAGGTCTACCCGACTACAGGCAGACAAACAAGCACAATTAATAGAAATGAAATAGACACTGACGAAGGGGACAGAAGCCTCTTCCGTCTCCCTGATTAACAAAGGCAATGACCCCATTCTCAATGCTCCCTTCCCATGTCTTATGGGGATGGTGCTTGCTATGTCCATGGACCGTGATTTAAACCTGTTGGATTGGGTTCTGCAAAGTGCTGTTTTAATTAATATTATCCGCAATGGGTCTTTGAATGCCAGAGGACTAGAAAAACAAACACAAACGTCTTCCAATATTCAATTATCTAAAAACACAACAGTTGGATATTGTCTGTGTTTAGGAATCACAACACACACACACACACACACACACACACACACACACACACACACACACACACACACACACACCACACACACACACACACACACACACACACACACACACACACAAGCTTATGTTGTTTGAGAAAAGCGATGGGAAGGTAGGATAATATTTCAACAGGTCACAGAGCGTAGTAGATGTGAGTTAATTCTGATATGAAAACATTTTCTGGTGAAGTATTGGTTGAAAAACGTCAGGACAGAATGTTAGTGATCTCAGTGATTTACGATCTTAATAATTGTAAATCTAAACGCACCAAATGACACTGTACAGAAACTTGGCTTCTTACAAAAAAATGAAAAAAAAGTTGAAGGAATACGAAGGAAAAGAGATGTTGATTTCAACTCTGTGATAAACAACGAGTTTGGCGTTGTGTCAGAGCATCTACAGAATAATATCATCAAAGTATGAACATTTAAAGAAACAACAAGAATCTTTGTGTAAGTGATGTATGGCGATTATATCATAAAACATTTAAAACATCACTTCGTGTACAATCATAGCGACATACAGAACCTTCACTAGTAAATATATGTGACATATTTGGAGAAAAAAAAGTGACAAACATAATGTTTCATATTGATATTTCATATTGTTTTCTTTTTGTAACAATGGACTTACCACGTGAAGGTCGGGCTGCTGTCCCTGTTCTAAGGGCGTCGCCGCAGTGCAGTGCCATTTTTTTTCATCAAGACTTTAGAAAAGCAAGAAGGTTACGTGGCCTTCAAGAAGAGGGACCTTGGAAATGAGCCAGTCTCTTCAATATTTCATACTAAGGTAGCCGGGCGAATGCCATACTCTTTTTTCCATTTTCAACTGCCGTAGGATCTTTTAGCGTGCGCAGGCCAGAAGGCACACAAGTCCGACTCGTTCCTTTGTTTGTTTTTGTTTGTTTGTTTGTTTGTTTGTTTGTTTGTTTGTTTGTTTGTTTGTTTTTTTGTTGTTTTGTTGTTTTGTCCCCTTCCGAAGGACTAGACGTTCAGTTTGATTTTCCGGTCAAACTGAGGAGAAAAGTCGAAATCTCAACGTGGTGAGGGTTGACACACATAGAACCCTCTTTGAAACAAAATAGTCACATAAAGTCACGATGATAAAAACATTATTCCATTTAAACTGCTTTCAAATCACAATATTACATGGAAAGTAAGACTAGTCCTCGTGCTACCACAGAAGACAAAAACACCAGTTACGCATTACGCCAGCACGTGCAAAGTGTTTACTAGCAGGTGTTCCGCCCAGATCATTTGCCTTCTGTCTGCATTTACTCAGCTGAAACCCATAAAGAAAATCATGCGGTGTACAGAGATTTTCTGTCTCTGCACACAGAAGTCAGCAATATCCAGACAGCAGACACAGGAGCCAGACAGTATAGTCTTCAAACAAAGCATATTGTGCCTTGAACTCATTGATTTGTTCTAAGACTCGGGTATATTTTAGAAAAATGTAAAAATGCCACCAGTAAGCGCTGACAATAGATAAAAACATGTGTTATCTTCTTCTGGCATGTTTCAGATGGGCTGGAATGTGTGAAAACACGGCAACTGTAAAAGATAACATGAATAGTAATATTAAAGGTTATGACCATAATGGCAATATTATTGATAACAATATCGACGATGATGATGATGACGACACGAAGGTTGATCGAAAAGTTTTGTCAGGGCTACCATTTATGAAGTTGTTCTTGTTGTTGTTGTTGTTTGAAATGCTGTTAACTTGTATTGACATAAACAAACAAAGCCTTTGCACAATCAATATCCACAAAACCATAATAACACCATACACACATGTGGATACGGTTATATATGTGTATGCGCCCTCCCTTTTTATTTCTAAACACAACCCTCTTTCTATCAAACGCATGCAATTACCTCCTACTTACTTGTTACATCCTCTTTACCATATGCATTATCTCCCCTGCCATTTAAACCTGTTCTTTGTGCGAACTTTCAACACACTCAGTGACTGTCCTGTCAATGTGTCTCCATTTTTTTGTTTTATTTTATTTTATTTTCACGTTTGGACCTAGTAAAAGACAGAAAGGTGGAAACTGATAGGGGTTTTGTTTGTTTATGTGTTTGTGTGAACACTGTTCCAGGCCTAAGGAGACCACAATACATTTCTTCTTCAAACCTAGTTTGATTGTCAAATTATCGATTTCAAAGCAAATCGTGAGCTCACAGCCGTCTACCGCAACTGGTTTGGGTGCTATATCAAATCTACATGACTTGAAATCATTTACTTCCATACTTCTTGTCAACCGACCGTGTAATTGTGCCCGTGTGAAGAACCGTGTAAATGGTGTGTGAAAGTTGTCGAATTAGCAGAAGTACGACTCGTATATTCACACGTCGGTTCACGAATGATATAAAAAAAAGATAAAAAAAAAGCATAACCAGAAACAGCCACGCCACGCAGACTGTGCAGACTATGCAGGATGTGAACTTAACAGGGCTGATGGAATTACGGTTTGTTACTTGGACAGTGACTGTGCTCACCAACACGGAACTCATGAAATGTTTGCATCATGAATATGTGCATATGTATGTGTACGAACATTATTTTGAAGACTTAGATGTTTTTCTATCTTTGGTCAACGTCTCATATATTCCACATTTATCAGATCATAAGCATAAGTAACTGATTACAGAATAATGCAACGCATCAGACTGTGTGATTATTTTTTATTAGTAATTTGAAAAAAAGAAAAAGTGACCCAAGCCAGGGACACACAGACAGAGACAGACAGAGACAGACAGAGACAGACAGAGAGAGAGACAGAGACAGACAGAGACAGACAGAGACAGACAGAGACAGACAGAGACAGACAGAGAGAGAGAGGCAGAGACAGACAGAGACAGACAGAGACAGACAGAGAGAGGCAGAGACATACAAAGAGACGGAGGCACAGAGAGAATAACAAAGAGAGACACACACACAAACAGAGAAAGAAAGAAAGAAAGGAATGAAAAGAAAGAGGGAAAGAAAGAAAGACAGGGAGAGAGAGAGACACACACACACACACACACACACAGACGCAGACACACAGACAGACAGAGAAACTGGCAGATAGAGAGAAGGGAGAGTGTCAGAGAAAGGGATAAAGAGAGAGAGGAGAGACAGACAAAGGGAGAAAGAGAAGGGGGAATGGGGACTGGTCATCACATATCAATTTCAGACCTGTTTCAAGAGGAAGGAAGAAAAAAGGGTGGAGGAAGAGTAAGGTTGGGAGGGCAATTGGAATGGTGTGATCGCTCGGCTATCCGTGTTATTGCGGCCCTTGCTTCAGCTGCCAGTGCGCTAAACACCACCAGGGGACCGGCAACGCCTCAGAACGGCAGAAACCATGCTTAAAGAACTTTGGAACTTTGGCGCATGAGAAATATTGCCAGCTACATTAATTCCTGTCTCTTTCTTTGTCTGTCTTTCTGTCTCTGTGTTTGTCTGTCCGTCTGTGTGTTTGTCTATCTCTCCAAGTGTTTTTCAGTATTTTTCCTATCACACAAGCCCTAAATCAGAAAAACATACACACATATCTATCTATTTATCCATCTGTCTATCTATCTATCTATCTATCTATCTATCTATCTATCTATCTGTCTATCTATCTATCTATCTATCTGTCTATCTATCTATCTATCTATCTACCTTTCTATCTCTTTCTATCTCTCTATTTTGCTATCGTTCTATCTTTTTATCTATCTATCTGTCTGTCCATCTATCTATCTATCTATCTATCTATTATATATCTGTCTGTCTGTCTGTCCGTCTGTCTGTCTATCTATCTATATATCTATCTATCTGTCTATCAACAGATACGTAAATGGACAGATAGGTAAATAGATATCCACACCTGTGTGTTTAGAGATTTATGCGTGAATGTGGTGTGTGTGTGTGTGTGTGTGTGTGTGTGGTGTGTGTGTGTGTGTGTGTGTGTGTGTGTGTGTGTGTGTGTGTGTGTGTGTGCAAAGAGGTATTGACAGGCAAACGCTTTCAGTTTGACACTTTGATCTTCATTTTTAACAGCCTGTTATGGCCCTTATACCAAGGGGCACAACCCATTAGATAACAACAACGCATAAGCGGAACTACCAGATCCATTCAACAAATAAACATGCACGATGCTGCCAACACTGAACCGCACGCCCTTTGATACTCAAAATATTATAAATTGTTGGAGTTCCTTAAATGTTGAGAATTATAGAGACAGACAGAAAAAGGAAGAAAGCGAGACGGGGAGAGCAAGCGAACAAGAGTTGGGGGGGGGGGGGAGTGTGTGTGTGTGTAGAGAGAGGGGGAGAGAGACAGAGATAGAGAGAGGGAGAATATGAGAGAATGAGAGACAGAGAGACAGACAGACAGACAAAAAGGGAGAGAGAGAGAGAGAGAGTGTGTGTGTGTGTGTGTGTGTGTGTAAATGGGGGGGGGGAGAGAGACGGGAGAGACAGACAGACAGACTGACAGACAGACAGACAGGCAGACAGAGACAGGCAGATAGACAAACAAAGAGGGACAGAGAGAAAGATTGAGAGAGCGTGGAGAGGGGGGGGGGAGGCGGGAGAGAGAGAGCAATCGTGCCTGCTGTGTTGACAGAGCTTTCAGTTTCTTTTGTAACTTCAGTTCCCTCAAGATTTTCTATGTGACTAAGAACAACCTGTGTTACACAGTTAAACATTGTTTTCCAGTAGGCATAAAACAAACGGTTAACTGAAAAAATACTTATGTTTGTATTTCCTAAAAGTTGTGACATCAATGTTCACATCATGAGGAGTAAACTATGACCAAAAAAAGTCATGTACATTAATCAGGAAGAAAAGATTTGAATAATGAAGTCAATTTTCTCATCTGTGCTGATCGCCTTAGAACCGTTTCACGACATGTCGTCCATTCTGTCCACCTAGCGTATTCTCAAAGGGATCAGTTCGTTGAAATGATCAACAGAATTGGAGAAAAACCAGTGATTGCAATGCTCTTTTTGATCCTCCATCACACGCTGCAGTTAAACCGACAATGCAGAGTCTAAAGTGATGGAAATGACATTTCTATATTTGTGGCTGAGATAAATAGAGGGAACTGGAGGGCAGGGGTGAGGGTGGGGTGTGTGGGAGTGGGGGTGATGTGGGCTTAGGTGGCAGCTCTACAGATATTGAAAGTCTCCATTCTAACGTGTCATGTTTGTTGGCCGTTGGTAAATTCTGCGGAGAAAAATGCACGAAATGGCCGCGGGCATCAGGGAAATGGCTGCCGTGCTTCTTTGTCAGTCCCAATCAATTAAAAGTACTATCACTGATACTATACGTATATATATATATATGTGTGTGTGTGTGTGTGTGTGTGTGTGTGTGTGTGTGTGTGTGTGCGTATGTGTCTGTGTATCTGTGTGTCTGTGTGTCTGTGTGTCTGTGTGTCTGTGTGTGTGTGTCTCTCTCTGTTTGTCTATCTGCCTGTCTGTACCCGTGCTGTGTCGGTGTGTGAGAGTATGTGTGTATAGGGGAGAGAGAGAGAGGCAGAGAAACAGGCGGAGAGAGAGAGAGAGAGAAAGACAGACAGACAGACAAGCAGACAGAGACAAAGACAGAGAGACAGAGAGACAGAGATAGAGACAAGAGACAAGAGACGGAGATAGAGACAAGAGACAGAGAGATCAAAAGCATAGTTGTTCAACTTATGCGTGACGTCGTGTGTATGTATGCGTTCGTTCTTTGATTTGATGTCTTTTCTCTCTGTTAGACGAAAGGTGAGGAGTGGGGAGTAGGAAGTTAACGAAGGATGTGTGGAAGAGATGGAATAAGAGAGAAAGTATAGAAAAGGAAGATACAAGGACATGAAAAAGAGGCATAGTTTTGTAGATAGGCCTACATGGAAATCAAAATCAATAGCTCTAGTAAACATAAGGAGAAATTTTACAATAAAATACAATGTTTTTACAAACATGAAAATAAGGCTTAAACAGGACTGTGTGTCATTGATTCTCTGTGTGTGTGTGTGTGTGTGTGTGTGTGTGTGTGTGTGTGTGTGTGTGTGGTGTGTGGTTGTTTGTTTGTGTGTGTGTGTGTGTGTGTGTGTGTGTGTGTGTGTGTGTGTGTGTGTGTGTGTGTGTGTGTGTGTGTGTGTGTGTGTGTGTGTGTGTGTGTGTGTGTGTGTGTGTGTGTGTGTGTGAAATGAAGCAACAACTTCTCTCACGGTCATGAAGAGATCTTCACCAATATCAGCCATGTGGTCAGCTTACCGGAATTCGTGGAGGAATAAGTTTGTTTCTGCATGACTAAACATTTGGGTCACAACGTCTACACGTGTGTGTAAAGGTGGGGGGGGGGGGGGGCTTCAAGAACAAATTTTAGGCAGAGATGCTGATGGAGTTTGACTAAACATTCGGTAAGAATTCAGCGTTTCAGCATTTTTCAGTGAAAAAAAAAAACAGTTGATGTTACAGTTGGTATCGGCATTGTGTATATTATTGCTGTTGCTGTAATTACTAATGTTTTTGTTTTATTATAAGATGTGGTTGGTGATGTTGAAGATACTTGTGACAATGATAATGACAACGATGATAGTGATGATAGTAATATTTACAGATTCGTTGTCGTTATTGTGGTAACCGCTTATGTTTCGTACTTTTTGTGGTTGTTTCTGCTATTCAAAGTAAAGTAGCGATGGTATTCAGTTGGTACAATTGCTTGACGTACAGTGTAAAGTAGCAATAATGTTCAGTATGTACAATTAATATAGTGTGAAGTAGCAATGTTGTTACTTGTAATTTTATGTGTGTATGCATGTAGCATGTATGTATGTGTGTATGTATGTATATATGCATGTAATGTTGTATGTTGTATGTATTATGTTATGTATGTATGTAGTTGTATGTAGTTTATGTATGTATGTAGTTGTATATTTGTTATGTATGTATGTTTTATGTATGTATGTATGTATGTATGTATGATGTATGTTTATGTATGTATATATGTATGTATGTTTATGTATGTATGTATTATGTATTAGTTTTATGTATGTATGTATGTATTATGTTTTATGTATGTATGTATGTTTATTGTATGTATGTATGTATGTATGTATGTAGTATGTATGTATGTATGTATGTATGTATATGTATGTATGTGTTTATGTATGTATGTATGTATGTATGTATGTATGTTTTATGTATGATGTATGTTTTATGTTTATGTATGTATGTATGTATGTATGTATGTATGTATTATGTATGTATTATGTTATGTATGTGTTTATGTATGTATGTATGTATGTATGTGTTTATGTATGTATGTATGTTTGTATGTGTTATGTAGTATGTATGTATGTATGTATGTATGTATGTATGTATGTATGTATGTATGTATGTATGTATGTTGATTGTTTTATCTATTTATTTGGCGACAATTCATTGTGGAGTTCCATGTGACCAAGCAACAGAGTTCATGTATGTTGTTCACTGCCTTCTATCCCCGGCTTTCCCCTGCTCCATCTTTTGTATATTAAACCTTTCACCTGTCACCTATCACCTGTCAGCTGTCACCTGTCACCTATCACCTGTCACCTGTCACCTATCACCTGTCACCTGTCACCTATCACCTGTCAGTGCCTGTCAGCTGTCACCTTTCACCTATCACCTGTCAGCTGTCACCTATCACCTGTCACCTGTCATCTATCACCTGTCACCTGTCACCTATCACCTGTCAGCTGTCACCTATCACCTATCACCTGTCACCTGTCACCTATCACCTATCACCTGTCACCTGTCACCTATCACCTGTCACCTGTCACCTGTCACCCGTCACCCGTCACTCCCGTCAGTATCATCGAGTTCGATGGTAGTCACCGCAGAAGACGTCACAACAACTCTCCTCCATCAGCTCCGGTTTGATTTTTCTGTGCTACTTCGTAGACCTTCAAACCGCTGATGTTGGTGATGTTGTTCATACAGGAGGTGGGTATCCCGCCCTTATTTCTTTTGGCCTCAACATTCTAGTAAAACTGTCGTCATTAACTTTGTGTTGGTGTTACGAGTTGTATAGCCAATGTATTTCATGTTTCTTTTATTGATTTCTGTTAACATTGGACTGCAAGTTTGTTCAGAATACTTTAATTTGCTCTCTTTTTATTGGTCCATTTAGCTCTAAGAAGGCGCCTGTAGGACCACATCTCTGCTGTTTCCATTATATTTTCATCTGCTTTTTTGCATGTCCAGGATTCGCAGCCATTTAGCATTACAGGCCAGATCAGATATTTTAGAACGTTGATTTTAAAGGCTACTGTTATGCTTGTGTCTTTCCATATGTTTTTGAGGTGGATCATTTTTTGCTTGTTTTGCTTCTGCTACTGTTATTTTGGTGAATTTAGTTCAAGTGCCATCATAAGGTTTAACTGAGCCTAAATCTTTAAAATTATTCACATTTTTTAATTGAAATGTCTAGATATACTTGACTGTCTTCTCCTTCTAGGTGCTTTACTTTTGTCTTCTTGTCCGCTGCATCTATTTCGTACAGAATTCTTTACATGCTGCTGATATTGTCCGATATCAGTGCAGTAACATCAGCATGTTGTAGATCTGTGATGATTCGACCGCCAAATTTTATTCCCATGTCTTCAATATCTGTTTCTTTCACATCCTGCTCCGTGTATATGTTGAACAGATGAGGTGAAAGGATGCAGCCATGACGAATTCCTTTCTTGATGCTAATTTTTTGCAGGTGTGGCTGCTCCATTTAAGTTTGACTTTTTGGTCGTTGTATAGGGCTGCAATGAGAAAAAGCCCATCTTCTCCACAGTGTCAGAAAGATGATGGTTATGACACTGCCAAACATTTTATTGTGCTCGATGAAAGCAATGCAGATCTCCTGTTCGCTGTTTCTGACTTTCTCGATTATGATTCGTAAAACGAATAAAGTAACAAAAGCAATTAAAGAAGGTTAACACTGCACTTTTATGGCTGACATGTGACTTTTTCCCTGATTAACGGTCCACAAACTGTCTGTGAAAAGACTTAACTTGACTGACTTTAAATTTTACTTATTCCATCTGCTAGTACCAGGATGTGTCGTGGATAAATTAAACTGGGGCTGCAGATAGATGACAAACCTGACCTACGGTCATGAAGTATACGTTGAACGTGTCAGCCATTCCGTCTATCCAGTCCTGCTGTGATCTTGCTCTGGCTCTGCAGCCCAAGCATCTGGTGTTGTGAGCTCAAAGGGCTGGCGGTTGATCAAACCACTTGATCTTTTGTCTTGTATTGTAATGGTTGACAGGTGTTGTTCCAATCATCTCTTGGATCACCTCGTTTCTGATCATGTCTCTTTAGGTCTTGCCTGCCTTACATTTCTGGTAGACTTATTTTTAATCTTTACCAGGCTGATTCTTTCTCCATAAGGTTTTGCTATAATCTTTACACTTACCCGCACCCTATCCACCAACTGCAAAAGCTTACCCTTGACTCCACTCTATCCACCAGCTTCCTGCAGGAAGCTGGTGAATAGAGTGAGGAAGTCAAATAGTTAAGTTTTTGCTTTGGTAGTACGGCTGATAATGCAGGATCCTGGAAGACGGGGTAGGGGCGTCAAAGGGTTAATATAAGTCAGGAGCTCATCAGTCATTTTGGTACAAAGCTTGTAATGATGAGCCTGACAGCTGTTTCCATGGGGCTGTTCACACCACACACACACACACACACACACACACACACATACACACACACACACACACACACACACACACACACACACACACACACACACACACACACACACACACACAAACTAATAAACATATGTAAATGCGGGACTTGGAACTGATTTGTTTTTATTGCATAGAAACCATTCTTTGTTCCTCTGATTTGTTTTTCTTTTACAAGTTTTGTTCAGCAGCAAGCTGATAATATGTTGTTGTGCATCATCTACATTACGGGCCTCATCTATGAAAACGTGCTTTTGTCTGAAAGCCTGCTAACTAAAAGTGTTTCTTTGTGTTGGCGAAAAAAGGTGACTGGTAATGTTGTCATCCATGATAGCGCTATGGACAGTGTGATAAAGTATAAACTTACAACAGCCAGGCATTTCAACAACGACATCTCTCTCTCTCTCTCTCTCTCTCTCTCTCTCTCTCTCTCTCTCTCTCCTCTCTCTCTCTCTCTCTCTCTCTGTCTGTCTCTGTCTGTCTCTGTCTCTGTCTGTCTCTGTCTGTCTCTTTGTCTGTCTCTCTGTCTCTGTCTGGTCTCTCTGTCTCTGTCGTCTGTCGTCTGTCTGTCTCTCTCTCTCTCTCTCTCTCTCTCAGAGATTCCCCTTTTTATCTACCTTTCCCTTTCTTTCACATACGTCAACATACATCAACATCTGCAAAAATAATTGTTGATGGGAATTTCAAGCTTGCACTCGGTGTCTGACAGAAAACGAAGAAAAACGAAAACCATCCACACACACACTCTCCGTCTCTCTCTTTGTCTGTCTGTATGACACTCTGTGTGTCAGTCAGTCAGTCTGTCCGTCTGTCTCACTTTCTGTCTGTCTGTCTCTCTATCTATCTACCTATCTCCCTCTCTATCTCTCTCTCTTTCTTTCTCTCTCTCTGTCTGTCTGTCTGTCTCTCTCTCTCATATATATATATATATACACACACACACACACACACACGTACACACACACACACACACACACACACAACATATATATATATATATATATATCCCTCTCTCACTCTCTCTCCTCTCTCTCTCTCTCTCTCTCTTCTCTCTCTGTTTCTCAGATTTCTTTCTACGTCTGTCTTTATCTTTCTCGCTCTTTTTCAATCCAATTCCTTGTTTTATGTCATTTCTCCCTCTCTCTCAGTTATTTCTCTTGCCCTCTCTTCTCTCCCTTCCTTTCGCTTTCTTTCTTTATTTCTTTCACACACACATACGAAAACGCACAACATACACATATAGAGAAGTACACACACACGCACAGAGCAAGGGCAAGAGAGAAAGTGAAAGAAAGAAAGAAAAAAGAAAGAAAGAAAGAAAGAAGGAAAGAGAGACAGAAGGAGGGAGAGGGAGGAGAGAGGGGGAGAAAGAGAGAGACAGACAGACACAGACAGGCAGGCAGAGAGAGAGAGGAGAGAGAGAGAGAGAGAGAGAGAGAGAGAGAGAGAGAGAGAGAGAGAGAGAGAGAGACAGAGAGACAGAGACAGAGAGAGAGAAAGAGAGACAGAGAGAGAGACAGAGAGACAGAGAGAGAGAGAGAGATGGGTATAACTTGTCAGTCACCAGCAAGCTATGATAGAATGGTGGTGCTACATTACGAAGAGAAGGTCAATGGAGTTAACAGAAAGCAGTTCACATGGTTGAAATTTTAGTACAAGAAATGGGCACACTGTGCATGAAACTACATGTATGTACCATTGTTACGTGCGTGTGTGGCTGCATGCACGTTCATATGTGTGTGTGTGTGTGTGTGTGTGTGTGTGTGTGTGTGTGTGTGTGTGTGTGTATGTGCGCGCGCGCGTGTGTGTGTCTGTGTGCGTCAGTCTGTCTGTCAGTCTGTGTGTATATGTGTAGATAAGTGTGTAGATATATATATATTTGTGTGTGTGTGTGCTTTTTTCTTTGGGCTTTGTTGTTTGTTATTTCTTACCTACTTAATTCTCTAAAAGTTTGTTGTTGTTGTTTTGTTTGTTTTGGGTTTTTGTTGTTGTTTTGTTTTGGGTTTTTGTTTGTTTGTTTTTCTTGGGGGGGGGGGGGGAGGGTTGTTTTCTGTGATATTGTCAATCTCGACGAGAGTGCTTTGTTCTAACAAAAATACACACTGGTCAAGTATTCAGTTTTAGTTTGAGTTTTATACCAGAAGAACATGGACGGAACGATCAAAGTGTTACGAATATGCCTTTTTATTTTCGAAATTCTTGTTTTCTTTTAACTGACTGGATAACAAATCTCTACCACCAATCCGGCTCAGCAAATACTTTGTGTACATATTCAAATATGAAATCACAATATACAGATGTGTAATGCTCCAGTCCAACATGGATTATCTATGCTACTCTACCCAAAATGTCAGATTAACGTAAGTTTTAAAGTTAATAATGCATACTAAATGTTATGGTCATTTATTTATGCCACTTTGAGCCAGCCTGTAGTCGAAAGAACAGGTGCTTCTGATATGTAAGGGCCTGTCTCCCGCTACACATAGATAAGCTCTCTAAGAGAAGGAGCTATGCCACTGTTTGTGATGTGTCGGTCGATATTTCCCTGTATCTGTATATTAAAAGTAGAGGATCAAGAGATCTTGTATGGGACCCTTTCTATGTGGTATCCCTGCTGATCCCAATCACAAAACCTGAAGTTTCTCAACTCTTCTCCTTGTTTCAAAGACCTTGAGGCCAAAGTTTCTATGTAAACGAAAATGTCGGAAGATTGTTCATCGAAAGCAGGCGACTGTTGCAACAGCATCAAGCTGAATGCAATAACGCCAGTGTTTGCAAACACAGCCTGCTCTGTGTAAGCTGAGCCTGGTCCCTATTCCTGTTTATTTTGCAAGCTGAATGGAAAGCTAAGAACGAGCCTTAGGTGTTGACTCGCCTGCTGAAGAGGTGTGAATAGATATGTGGTTCCGTTTCCTGTTTTCATTATGAGACTTAGAGATCAACACCAATTTTTTACTGCTGAGAGCAAATAATCACAGTATAGACGCCGAGTGCTGCAAGCTGACAAAGGATAAGTGTATGCTGGAACCACACAGAACGGTCGTTTGGTGAAATGGTAAAAGCTAATAGATTCTTGTACTCAAAATAACCAGACGCTTTTTCCGTAAATGAAGTCTATATATATGTTCTGTTGAATAAAATAAAATCTTACAAATATGACATAGAAATTTTATTCCTTTGGATTAGTACCACTATGACAACTACTATATCTGTCATACTGTTGCTGCAGCAGTTGCCGTTGTTCATGTTGCTATTCCTGCCGTTTTATGTGAGATACACAGTATATACCCTTTTTTTCATTCTCTTTACTTAAGAAAAGAACAATAACTAAAACAGATTAAAAATGTGTACAAAATCATACATTAACGTCATCATACATGTATCACTAGTGCACGATCAGTAATAATGTGCTCTACAAAAATAAGTATAAAAACAAAGACGACACACATAGTAGATTGTCTTATACCTTTCCGTGGCTTCATTTAGGGGTTTATGAAAAAACGTTTCAGAATAAAATGAAACAAAAGATATCTCGTAACAAAAAAATCCCAAACAGGAATAAAAGCTTAATCGTTTCATAATGGGATAGTGCTGCATTTTCTTTCATTTTGCAGTTCTCAAGTTTTTCAGAGGGCTTTCGTGATTTTAGAACAAATTGATATAAAAACTTTTGTTCATTGAGTCTGCTTTCTCTGTCATGTCGTAGGACACTGAAAGAGGAAGAGAGAGAGAGAGAGAGAGAGAGAGAGAGAGACAGACAGACAGACAGACAGACAGACAGACAGAGAAGAGGAACAGAGAGAGAAAGACAGAGAGAAAAAGACAGAGGGAGAAAGACAGAGTGAGACAGAGACAGACAGCAGAGACTGAGAGAGAGAGGCACGGACAGAGAGAGAGAGAGAGAGAGAGAGACAAAGAGAGAGAGATAGACAGACAGACAGAGACACATAGAGTGACAGAGAGACAGAACATTGTCCACATTGAATAGATGACAGGCATGAACACAGTTCTCATTTCACTATAATTGTAAAATTGCTTTTTCCCTTTACCCCCAGGCGTATCACAGCCACAGAAAAGGTCACCGTTCACTGTGCAATGACTGATGAGAGGATTGATAAAGGGACACAATGCAATGGTCATCATTCACAGTTTGAAACTAGGTGCCACAGCTGAATTCCCACGCCACGTAGACCACAGCAGAATTATAAGTGTCCCATTGACGGGCGCAATCGTTAAGTCGGTAAGACGATGGACCTCCAATCAGGGAGGCCTGAGTTCGATCCTGACAGGGTGCATCAACTGGGTGACATTTTTTTGCCAATCTCCGTCAACATATATGCTGATCTGTTAGTGCTTAAACTCCTTTCGTGTATATACGTAGGCAGAATATCAAGTACAGGAGGTTAAAGATCCTGTAAGCCATGTCTGTGTTTGGTGGATTATGGCAACGTGAAAACACTGCACGACCACCGAGGATTGAGTGTGCAGACTGTGCAACAGCAAATCGCCTACAAAGTGTGAGTGTAACAACATGTGCACACGCATCCATGAAAAATCAAAACACCATAATTACAGGAACCAGAAAAAAATACAGGAAAAAAGAATAAGAACGTGTATTAAATACAACAAGACAGGCGCAAATTTTCTGCCACTTGGCCTTTGTCAAGCGTAAGATCACAAACTCCAGATACAAAAAGTAGGGAAAAGACTGAAACTGCCCTGCTGCTCTGTCCAGTGTGAAAAAAGGAATAAACTTACTAAAATGACATCATAATGGGTCTTTGAGTAAATATGATGTCAGAGCGGAATTGAGATGCAATTTGAAAAGTGGCCGTGCCATATTAATAATATTGTTTTATCCTGAAGAGGGTCCAGGGCTAAGATTAAAAGTATGGCGCACTTGCTAATAGTGGTGTTTGGAATGTAAAGGATCCTACAATTAAATAATGCATAAGAGAAAATATAAGCATGTACCTCTTGGTTATATATTTTCCCAGTCAGTCGATCATGTGCTTATATTTTTTCTTATACGTTATTTAATAGTATTCAGTAATGGTGGATGAGAAGTTTAAGTATTTGGCAGGTTATCACTTGAGGCGGAAGCTGGGATGTCTCACCAAAAATCGCATGCAACGGAGAAAGAGAACAAGGTTACTGTAGCAACGTCAGCAAGCCCTGCCAAAGGAGACATTTTACTGTCACGTCTGTAGCTTCCAGTACCATGGAAATCAGAGAATTGATTGAGTTTGAAATCCACACTGATACCCCTCATGTCACCTCAGCGGAAGTACAAGATGACACAGCATGCTGGGTTCTAATGCTCGTTATAACAGAACAGTGTTATCAACAGGACACATGGATACCTGTAGACACCGATGGTTCAGACTCCAATGCTGTGACAGAGGAAGAAGAAAGTCCATCACCCACCTCGATCAGGATTTATAGTACATGTGAAAGTAATGTACTGACAATTCAACAGATATACTACTATGTAAATCAGTCGTCAGGTGTTTATTTAAGAGAGCTATCCCCTTTGGACTTTAAAAGTTGCCTTCGAAATATTGTTGACATATAATAAACCGATTAAGGCATAATACGAGGTGCACAGTCTAAATTGCATTGCATTATGCATGTCTATTTATATTGCATGGAACCGATTTTCCCCTGGTATGCTATTATTAATAAATGGGTTGTACACCCCTGACATAACGGCCGTAAAAGATTACATTGTAAGTCAAACGTCAAAGCGTCAAATCATCTCTCTTTCCCAGTGTTTCTCTCTTTTTCTGTCTCACTTTTGGCTTTTAATGGATAGGGGTCATGAGCTGTCCGGCAAAGACGAAAGAAGAGCAATGTTTGCTTATCGGTACCAGGGGCAACAGTCAGTCAGTCAATCATCCAGACTTGTTTGATATCACTGGTCATCCACAGACACCACAAGTTGTGTTGGTGTCAATCTTAGAGTGGTCGTTTGTTTCAAAGGTGATGGGTGAGACCCATTTTTTGTATCTTTATCAATAGCAAAAGATCTTCCTCGGGCATAGATCATGGTATTTCGTACCAAAGAAATCCAAACACTGAAAGCTAACCCACAAACGCCAACATGGAAACCGTTTTGAGGTTCTTTCTTTTATTCATTTTTAAACAGTGAATAGACATCAACAAACAATTTAATAACCAAAAAATAATTTCAATTCAAACACATAAGAGGAACTTTTTAGACATCTGACAATATACAACATACAGAAGAAAAAAAAAAAAAAAAATTTCATACATGGAAGATTTCAAAGTGAACATCAAGATTTCAAACATGTCATAAAGATGAATTTGTTATCTATAAAGAAAACAGCATTGAGCATTAAAAGACGGACAAATGAAAGTCGTCCACTCTGGCATGACACTATTCAATTCTGATTCTTATTTAATAGTCTTTGAAAAGTACGTATATCGGAATACATTTGTCAATCTTACAAGGTTTTATTTATTTATTTATTTGTTTATTTATTTATTTATTTATTTTTATTTATTTATTTATTTATTATATTTATTTATTTATTTATTTTTGAATAAACAGAATGATATTTTTCACACTGGAAGTTCAAAAATGAACACCAAGATACAACGCATGTCAACATTCCCCCACGAATCAATCTCAAAAACCTATTCCTTTGCTTAACGATAATCAAGCGTCATCAAACAATGTGGCAACAGAAATTATTCAATTTATACAAATAAGACAATAATCGTTCACATAAAAAAAAAAACAATCTATAGCCTACAAAACGTATAAGACAATATTCTAATCAATCAATTATGTACATCAATATTCAAGAAGCATGTCATGAAGAAAGTTTGTTTTCTACACGGGGAACAGTGGTATACAGTCGTCCACTGGGCATTAAAGTCGACAAGTGAAAGTTTATTTAGGCGTATATTGTTCAATTTTGAATCTCTGGTTTAGCATTCTTTGGAAAGTATGTATATTTGGAAAACACTTTTCTACCTTGTATTTATATTATAAATAAATGATTTTGCAAGCATTATTATAAGATCAAATAATCTGTCTGTTTTTACATTTTGGTCAACACCGAACAACACTAGATTTCGTGTGATTTTGACGGAAAGTATTTTCGCATTTTGCGTTGATTATTTTTCTGTTAAATTCCAAAAATTATGGACATAGTAACAGTTCCACAGAAAATGTTCAATAGAGTCTCTTGCATTATTACACCATGTACAATTTGTCGAGGATGCTATACCCATTGTGTTTAAAATTATATTGTGACAATAATCCGATGAACTATTCTTATTTGCGACCATTTTAATTTGACATTTAATTTATGAATTTTTAGAAACACTTTTTCCCAAGAAATTTTTTTTTGTTAACATTTAGTTTCTCTGACCACCGTGAACAACAATTTGATTTACTATCATCCAATTCATTTTTTTTTCATAGTAAAGTCTTGCTCCCTTTTGCACACTCATTATTAGCCTTATTGCATTTGGCGCATTCAAAATACTATTTGTGTTGTTGTTCATTTGAATTCTGGTTGTTCTTAAATATTGTTTAATTGAAGATATCCATCCATTATAAGTGACATAATTAATATGGCAATCAGCGTTATTTATAAATTCTTCATAGGTCAAAAAACAGCCATTTTCTTTAAGAAAATGTTTGATGCAGTATATTCCTTTTTCTATTATTTTATTATTCTTGATTATTTTGTTATCCATCTTTATTTTTTCAGGTTCAACTAACAGTTCACTTGAATTCTTAGGTGTTGTATGATTACAAAATGTCATGTAGGCCTTAAATGTATCAGCCCAGAACATATTATTCTTCATGAAATATGAAACAACCCTGGTCCGTAGCATTCACTGTTGTTAAGGAACATATCTATTTCAGCTGCAAAACTTTTCCATTTACGGTTTGAAGTTTTAAATTTTCTTATCCATGGAAGTTTGAGGGCATATACATATGTTCTTAAATCCAGTCTTCCTTGCTTTATATTTTTAGTGGCAGTCTTTCTGCTGATTTTGTCTCGTTTTCCATTCCATACAAACTGAAAACAACTTCTGTAGTTGTATAAAATGATCTGGTGGATCAGGCAATATATCCATAAATGTATAAGTTAAGATAATACAAGAGATTTTAGAACTGCGACTTTACCAATCGGGGTAATAGTTCTTTGTGAATAAATTTTCACTTCTAAAAATTTGTCTTTATGATTCATTATTTCGCAGTTTCTTAGATCTTGAGTGAACCAAATGTGTAGTATTTTAAACTTAGGAGGATTCCATATCATTTTTAAGAAGGAACAGAATATCATTTGTGATTTTCTCTCACTACTACTCAAGACATATCACCTGCGTTTTTTCGCTGTTCATAAACAGACCTGAAAATATGCCGTACGTACCAAGTATACGAATAGATTTTTCAAAAGAGGTTTTATCTCTTGCATTTATTAATTGGGGTGTCATCAGCAAACTGGGAAATTTTGTGTTCTACACCATGAAACAGTATTCCTTTTATTGTCTTCCTCTCTGATCATTATGGCTAGAATTTCTGCTCAAGGAATAAAAAGATAGGGTGAGATTGGATTTATTTGTCTACATCACCTTTCTACACTAAACCATTTATGATAGCAGTTGATTTTGTGTTTTCATAGAAAGCTTCAATCCACCGACAAACGCCACTGCCAAATCCATAGGCTCTCAAAACCTTGTGCATAAAACTCGATTCAAGCGAATCAAAAGCTTTTTCGAAATCAATATAAAGTAACAAACCCAGCATGTTATTTACATTTAAACAATTTATCAAATCAAATATTAATCGCATATTATCTCCTATATATCTTTTTTCCATAAAACCTGTCTGCTCTTCATTGATAAGCATTGGTAAAACATTTTTGATTCTGTTCGAAATGCATGCTGAGCCTGTTTTATACACAACGTTAAAGAGAGAAATGCGACGCCAATTTCTTTTATATATTCTTTAGGTTTATCACCTTTTGTAATGCAAGTGATCAATCCTTCTTTCTGCTTTGAGGACATTTCTCCATTTCTGTAGGCCTCATTCAATGATCTCACAACAAACAGTCCGATATTTTTCCAGACAAATTTGAAAAATTCTGCGCTAAATCCGTCTGTACCCGGGCTTTTCCTATTTTTCATGTTTCTAAGAGCTGTACTTGCTTAATTTATAGTTATTTCACCCTCTAACCGTTTTGAGTTTTGTATGCCTCGTTTGGACACACATATTGATGCTGATACTTTTCATGAGGAGCCACAGAAATCGCAGGAATGGTAGGTTTAAATGTCCCAAAGCAACATAACTGAATCAATGAAACATGGTTCCCAATGATGCTGAAATGTTACAGATTTCTGTCTTGTGCTGCCTGGGAGCAGCCCACAAAGGGCAAAAAAATCAGAACAGAAAAGAAAAAGAAAATTTCTTTCTTAAATTTAGTCACAAAAAGAAAGATGGAAAAAGTGTGTGCCTGCTTATGGACCCAATAAAACTGGACGCATCGAAAGGACATAAAAACACGGCAGAGTGGTCTGTCCTGTGGTGGTTTTAATGCACGGCAAAATGTTCTAAGCGCTGATTGCAGCTCGTTCATGAATGTATCAGTTGGAGAAGGTTATCGTTTACCAAACATAATTTTAACAAGAATAATAGCAGAAGTCTACAGCGAGTGATTATAGCCTACATCATCTGTCAAATATGACTTGACAACGTTTTAAAAAAAAACAAAGAAACAAACAAAAATAAAGGAGGGAGTACAAATAGATCTGAACTAGTAATAAACATTGTGCTGGGAACATAGATTTTCTTCAGGACAGAATACTGGCGTTCAAGCTTTATGGTATGGTTAAGCGAAATGTGATGTACACCTAAAATGGTGTGTTGAAGATTCTGAGTTATTGGTATTGTTATAAATCAAAGGAAATAGGCTTTGAAATGGTGTAAAATTGTGTGTTGTTGGATATTTAGAACACAGGTTACAGCAGTAGTTGGCAATTGGTACCTGGCCATTATAAGAAAATGACATTTGAATTGAGTATTGATGTTCTCAATTTTAGTTACTTTGTTATGAAACCGAGATATTTTGAAAAAAGATCATGTTATGATTACAGCAGTATATGATGCACACAAAAAAATAAGAAAAAAAAGATAAAAAAAAGAAACCCCGAAAATTTATGATCAAAGGCGAAAACAGCTTTGCATACCCATAGGGGCCAAAGCCCCCAGCGACTTAATGTATCCTTTGTGGAACCATGCTACATATAACGTATGCAAGTACTTAAGACCCTTCAGGACACTTGTCAGAAGCCAGGACCATGGTCTGGTGGTGGAAGAGTTTCATGGCAAAATCGAAGTGAAGCAAATTACAGTTTTGGAAGTCGTTTTAATACTTGGTTTTTAACTGTCCATCTGACTGAACCTATGACAGTTTGCCAACGGCTTACCATATTAATAACATACTTCAGGAGTCGACAAATACTTGACGAATAGGTCTGTAATCTGTGGCAGTCAACTGGAATACCAGGAAATGAAGCCACCAGTCAAGCTGAAAACTCAGGGCAGTGAAAACACTGTCAGAAAACGTCGTGAGGTTTGGTGAATAGAAAAACTTTTGCAAAGATTTCAGTGCAGTACAATGTCAAAAGAGATGACTGATAAACCCCTGTCGTCCGCAACAGATTGTAATCCCGGATGTTCCCACTGGCTTCAGCCAATATATTGCTCCTTTGTGTAAGAATCTCAAACTTGTCACCACTTTCTTTTCGTATAGTTTAGAAAAATTCAGAAACTAGATGTGGCCTTCAGATGTGTATCCTTTTTCAGGGTAGATGACAGTGTTTGCATCAGCAGCATTCTGTAATCCGTCCATCTGATTCCCTTTTGTCAGGGGAGATAAGGCAGTGGCAGCGTTCATTTGACTGAGTTTCATAGCCTACAGAAATTTCCTGTATGAAGGGAAACAAATCTGGGCTACATGTGTTTCTGCTTTATTCATACTTTTCCATTTATTATTGTAATAGAATAGAATAGAATAGAATAATCCCATTGAGTATGTGTATATAACATTAAAATATGGACCCAGCGATTTCCTCCATTTGAACACACGCGTGCACGCGCGCGCGCACGTGTGTGTGTGTGTGTGTGTGTGTGTGTGTGTGTGTGTGTGTGTGTGTGTGTGTGCGTGCGTGAGTGTGTGTGTGTGTGTGTGTGTGTGTGTGTGGTGTGTGTGTGTGTGTGTGTGTGTGTGTGTGTGTGTGTGTGTGTGTGTGTGTGTGTGTGTGTGTGTGTCTGGAACACTTGTATTCATCGAATGATTTATACGTTTTCCTTTCTCACATATTTTCGTGAACTAGTGGTAGTAATACCTATTTCTGATTTTATGTTATGATCTGTTGTTATTTGTGATGATACATTTAATACTAAATTAACGTAGGATGTGACTAATACCACTTTAATGTACGTACCCAGTAAACCCATTCTGCTTTCCTTTTTCATCACACAAGGAAAGTGATTTGACGTGACAAATTGATATAACGGTTAAAACAAACATCAAATAATTCAACAAACTATTTTTAACATTGATACAAAATATTTTTAACATTGATACAAAATCCCGTTTAAGAGAAAATTCTTGAATTTGACATGCTTCATTATTGTCATTATCATCATCATCAGGTGCCTTGCTGCATGGTGTTGGCGATCACGGACTTCCATCTGTCTCTATCTCTTCTTGCCTCAAACATCTCTTACACCTCTTTGTCTTCAGCCACTCTGCAATTCTGTCCACTATCTTCTCCCTGGGTCTACCTGGTGCTCTCTTTCCCTCCAGCTTTCCCGTTGTGACCAGGTGCTCCAATTCCCCTTTCCTCATAAAATGGCCAATAAATGTCTTTTCCTAATCTTCCTTATGAATGATCTTCGTGTGTCTGCCTCCATCAAGACTGTTTCGTTTGTTTTCTTTGCTGTCCATGGAACTCTCAACATTCTTCTTAGAAACCACATCTCGGCTGCCTCAATCTTGTTCTGGCTTTGCTTGTTGACTGTCCACGCCTCACAACCGTATAACAATTTCGGTTCTATATAACATTCAAGAACTCTCTTCCTGATGTTAAGTGATAGGCATTTGTTGGTAAGAATGCTTTTCATCTTCTCGAATGCTGTTTTGGCTTGGCCGATTCTGCGGGCTATTTCTGATGTGTATCTGCCATCTGGTGAAATGATCGTTTCCAGGTATTTAAACTTATCAACCTGTCTCAAGGTTGTGCCGTTTGCTATTATTTTGCATGAGGGGATTTCATGTTTTTTACTGATCACCATGACTTCAGTCTTCCTAAAATTTAGTTCCAACCCCATACCTTTGCTTTCTATTTCTAGTATATTCACAAGGTTTTGTAGGTCCCTTCTATTTTCTACAATTAGCTCGGTGTCATCTGCGTATCGATGTTGTTTATCATTTTTCCCCAACCTTTAATCCAGGGTCTTCCTCGAGGTTTCTCGTGATGTTTTCGCAATAATTGAAAACAGATCTGGTGACAAAACACAACTCTGTCTGACTCCTCTTTTGATGTTTTGGAAAGAACTCATATCGTTTTCTATTCTCATTGCAGCTGTTTGTTCCCAATACATATTTCTGATTATTCGTAGATCTTTTCCATCAATATTGAGTCTTTCTAGTTGGTTGATCAATTCTTCATGTCTTACCCAATCGAAAGCCTTGGTATAATCAACAAAGCATAAATATAAATCCTTATTCATCTCAATTGACCTCTCTATGATAGTTCTTAGGATATATATGGCATTAATAGTTCCTTTCCCTTCCACAAATCCACACTGTTCACCTGCTGTTTCTCTTTTGATTCTATTCCTTGTCCTCATCAAGATTATTCTTAATAGGACTTTTGTTACATGATTCATCAAACTGATTGTGCGAAGGAGTTCGCATTCTATAGCCCCTGTCTTCTTTGGAAGTGCAATGAAAATTGATTTTGACATATATTTGGGGATTTTTCCAGTGTCGTAGTGTCATTTAGGAAGACTGTTATTTTTTCAATACCAAATTCCTCCAGGCTTCAATTATCTCTGTAGTAATGCTGTCTGGTCCTAGGGCTTTTCCTGGTGTCATCCTTTTCAGTGCTGCTCTAACTTCATCTTTCATTATGGGTGGTCCTTCAAAGTTCTTTCTTATAATGTGTTCTTCGTTTCTGTCATCTTCAAAAAGGTCTTTAATGTACTCTCCCCATCTGTCTAACATTTTGTCTTTTTCCATGATAAGCGTACCATCTTTCAATTTTAAGCAACCAGTTGATGTGCATGTATTTTTCCTGTGGCCAATTTCTTCAATTCGTCTGTACATACCCTGAGGATCCGTTTTATGTCGGTCTTCTATTTCTTTGCATTTTGTTTTCAGCCAAGCTTTCTTAGCTTCATTGCACCTATTCCCGATTTCTTTGTTTATCTTCCTGTATATCTCCTCGTTTCTCTTTGCCTTCCTCCATTCCTCCATCAAGCCTAAAATTCATTGTTGTACGCACTCTGAAAGTAAATCATGCATGTCTTTGTGTTAGACAATTGTTGTGCATTTTGTAGCAGATATGTGCTACATGTTTTAACATCAATAAACTGTTGTGCATATCAACACTATGTACATGCTGTGTACATTAGCACCAGTGTGTAGCGGAACACTAAGGAAGGAGACAGGGCGAGGGATTATCTGACAAGCTTTTTGTTCAATGATGCGTCATATGAAGGACAGGTCTCGAAGGACCAAGTTGGCACTGAGGGCTTCAGAGTGACGGCGCCTGTGTAAACGCCATCAGTGGCAGTTTCTCCCTCGTGAGCACGTGCACCGTTCCCTGTCGGTAGATTTTGACAATCTCCGGAAGCTGTGGAATTTGTTTGTGTGTATGGGTGTGGGTGTGGGTGTGGACATATCCTGAGCACTTCCCTGTGCACAAATTAATTTCTGAACAATAATGCAGAGCAGAACACACCATGATCTCTCTCTCTCTCTCTCTCTCTCTCTCTCTCTCTCTCTCTCTCTCTCTCTCAAACACACACACACACACACACACACACACACACACAAACACACACATACGCGCGCGCACACACACACACATACACACACACACACACACTAATACAGAAATGGTTAATGTATTTCTTTCTTTTTTTTTTTTTTTGCATGGAAAAGCGAGCAAAAATGGTGGTATGTGTGGGATTGCACAAGTTATAGTTCCAAATTCTTAAATTCTATGTATTGAAATGGTTTTCACCATAAATTTAAGCATAAGCACTGTTTATTCAGTGGTGCACAGAAAGTTAACAAGGGGGGAATAGAATTTCTTAGGTGTCTAGGACAATGATTTTGCATTACTCCAAACTGTACAGCAAACTGTGGTATACACATTCAGCCAATGCTAACACATGTGGCAGAAAATGTTGGGACATCCAGTTGGCAGTTACCAATCGCCGTGATATTAGTGGTTAGCGCAACGGACTACCGACTGGAAGGTTGTGGGTTCGAATACCCCTCAGTCATTCAAAAATCATTGTTGGATTTTTCAACTCTAACCATCTCCTATTGAGATTAGAGTGTGTTATGGGCTCACTGGGAAGCCTTGGACCGCACAGTTGAGTCTCATCTACTTCACGGATGCGTCATTGAGGCTGTTGCTCAAACATTTCTTTCCAACACTGCAGGTATCTGTATCTCTTGGGCCTGGTAGACACCAGGATATAACATGATGGTAAGCGTAGAGTACAGCCCCGTGACGTAGTCTCAATCCTAGATGGAACTCCATAGCATCATGATTATCATCCTTATCAACATCATCACCATGGCAATGTGAAAACTGTGCCAGCTTCTGCGGCCATTAAGGTGGCGTAAAAATGGAATAAAAAAGGTGAACACAAGTATGACCATCCTGAAAGAAAACAAACAAACAAACAAACTGTTGGCAAATGGTTATCAAGCCAAGGTGACCCTCCATGAGTATTCTGTCAGGTTTGAACATTTTAGCTCTTTTCGTTTCAGATTCCATTTTTGTCTGTAGCCAATGTTTTTTGGGTCTATTTTGCCATTGCCTGTCTTAATGCACTTACACGATTCAGTGATAAATAAATATAATGCGTTTTGTTTTCAATTTTTTAGTTTCTCATACATACATACATCGTACACACACACACTCTCTCTCTCTCTCTCTCTCTCTCTCTCTCTCTCTCTCCTCTCTCGCACGCACGCACACACACTCACACACACTCTCGCACGCACACACACATATGTCAATAGACATAAAATATATATATTATATATATATATATATATATACCAAAACGCCATGCTTGAGTGTACACAGACTGTTACATGCAAAGTTACAGGCAGACAAATATCCACATTCGCGAACTGAATCACGCTTAAAATGTAAATGAAAAGATAAACAATAACATTTACAAAACGGTTTACAGTTTACTTTTCTAACAGAAATATCTAAACTGAAATAATTTACAAAAATGCGGACATACAGACAGATAGACAAATATTCATACCTAGTTAAACGAAAGAAATGTTTCTTAAGTTAGGAACTTATAAAAACAGACAGACACACAGACATGAAGACACACAGAGCAACCAGAAAGGTAAGAAGTCCTGATGTTTCAGACAGTGACTGAGCTGGGTACTAGCGCTGTCAGCAAATAATTTTGTGAGGAGTGTAATATAAAATGTGAACCAGGAAATACCTCCATAAGATTCCAGGGACCAACTCTTTGATCTCCAGGCCTTTTTCACCGCAGGCTGCTGAATCCATGAATCAACGTTCATGTTTGGTATCAAGTCAGAGAGCGAGAGGGAGGAGAGAGAGAGAGTGAGAGAGTGAGAAAGAGAGAGACGCACACACAGCTACAGACACACAGCTACATACGCACAGTATGCACACACGTACACACACATGCAGACAGAGAGAAAAATAAAAAGAGAGATCTACAGATGAAATAAACGAATTGTCGTTTAAGTCATATTAAGTCTTCTTGAATAGCCTAAAGAAGGATACACAAACTTTCAGTTTGCATCCGCATACTTGATAACCCGAGAGAATGCACTCAGATCTGGAGACCCATCACATTACTTAATGTTTATATAAAATTGGGCTATGTGCATTCCAAATAGAATTATACAAAATCTTCTCAAATTTGGATAAAAAAAACTACCTTGGTGCGATTACATAGCCACTCTTACATTGTGAGCTTAAGTAGGTTTGCTTTGGGTCTAAGCAAGTTTAGAAAAGACGAGCTTTGCGTGTGAACACTCAGAAGGTAACCAAGCTTTGCTAATCAGTTTCCTTTAAGAATATTTGTACCGAAAAGCACACTCGGGGCGCTCTTCGGTCATCCGTGCAATGGTGCAAGTCTATGATTTATGCAGACTTTGAAAAAAGCTTTTGACTCCCTAGATTAGCATTTTCCTTTTGCAGGTTTAGAAGCGTACGGAATATACATCAAAGTGTCCATTGCGACAAAATACGATACAGTGAAAGACAATTTAATACAACACAGAACAACATAATAATGTGATACAATACTCTGTAAATACGATACAGTGCGATGTAAAGTCATCTAACACATTCAACTGATTTTTCTTGCAGAATTCGCAAACTGGGAAGAGTAATTCTCTACCCCCCTCCCCCCTTTAACAATTCGCTAGGAGAGGAACACACACATTCCAGTTGTTCGATTCACTGTAGCAATAGCCAGTAGCAAGAGACCCTACAGACAGACGGACAGCAGAAGGTCTTCAGAGGAGAAACCCCGTCAAGGAAGTCCTTAGCCTCTTATATTCTAACGGGGCTGGGCTGCACTCAGGTCTTGACTCCCGGATGCCCTTCTGTTGTCGCCATATATTTCAGTTTTGTTTGTTTGGTTGGTTGGTTGGTTTTTGTTTGTTTGTTTGTTTTAAAAATTGTCCACCTTCTGAGTTCAAACCCACGCATCCAAGGTGGTCTCGCGTCACAAGACCAAGCCATTCTTGCAATACATATACATATATTAACCATTTTGCAATCGGATGCTAGCGACAGAAAAGGGACATTTAAATTTTACGAAGTTCACTTTGTTCCTTCTTGACCAGATCTAGCTGAAACTCTCTTCAGCTGCTTCTGCCATTGCCTTTAGGGCTCTGGTCTTAACACTGTAATCGAGAGCTGTTTCATAATACTCACTTTAAGGCAATCACGTGGCTGCCTTGTTCTGCCTTATTCTCCACCACCACATCTTTCAGATGTTATCGCTTCCTTTCCTTCACCACAACCCTCATCTGACCTAAGGACGATAGAGCCCGAAGGCCTAAATGAGCAACAAAAAGGGAGGCAATGAACCGCTAAAAGGAAAGCCTTGTTTCATTCACCCAGCCTTGGTGGTCCTCTCCCACTGTAATCAGCATTGGTTATAGCCCCTTGTTAGTTGGAGAACATGGGAATGGTTTGTCTTTCTCTGTGTCTCAGTCTCTCTTTCTGACACTGATTCTGTTATCTCTCTCCCTCTCTCTCTCTCTCTCTTTCTCTTCTCTCCCTCTCTCTCTCTCTCTCTCTCTTTTCTCTCTCTCTCTCTCTTGGTTTTTTCCTTCCCTCTCTTTGTCTGAATAGTGTGCGTAATCATGCGTGCGCGAAAAGTGTGTGTGTGTGTGTGTTCGTTCGTTTGTTATTTCTTTTAACGTCTATTCACATACGTGCTTTTGGACGGGGGGGGGGGGGGGGGGATGTCTATGGGATGAATGAATCTATGAAATCATGAAGGCACAGTATCAGTTAAGGTAAAATCAAACAATTTAACGAACAAAAGAAAAACAATCAGAACATTAGATCGGTCAGGCTTCATCGGTTTGCTCAGGGTTGTGTGTATGTAGGTATGTATATATATGTGTGTGTGTGTGTGTGTGTGTGTGTGTGTGTGTGTGTGTGTGTGTGTGTGTGTGTGTGTGTGTGTGTGTGCGTGTGTGTGTGTGTGTGTGAGTCTATGTGTTTGTGTGCTACGAGCATGTAAGGGCTTGTGCTGGCGTATGACAAGTCATCTGTTATGATCTGGTGAGGTACAAGGGGGAGCAGAGGATTTTTTTGTCTTATCGAATGAAAAGCGTTGAAAAAAAAGGTGGGAGTTACAGGTATAAAACAATTGGGCTGAATCAAAGAAAACGACCTCCGAGACTGTGCAGTAAACGCCTAGCAATGTGTAAATACAGAGTGAAATCCGTATGTTTCTGTTTTAAGTTTGTAAATGACGCTGGGAAATAAGGTCGCATTCGCTGACAATACAAAAGGTGATTAACTGTTATAAAATCACCACAGATACATTTGATGGTTTTACTAAACTTAGTTCGAAGTGAGTTGAGAGATAATCTGTAGAGAGGCAGCTTTCTTGTCCATGTGTTCTTTTGATATCTTTTTCGTCATCGGCTTGACGTCATTTTCCTCGCGCATGATTTTGGTCCCCATATCGTTAAATTTGTTTGGTCTTGGTTTTGTTCATTTGGATGATTTTGTAGAGTTTGGTGGAGTTGTAGATTTTGGTGTGTGGCTTGTGCATGTGTGTGTGTATGTGCACGCGCTTGTGTGTGTCTTTGTATATGTGTGTGTGAAAGTGCATGCAAGCGTGTGTACATGTGTTTGCACATTTATGTCGGGACACTAGCATTAGCATGATATAATGATATAATATAATATGATTTAATATAATATGAAGTAATATATGACATGACATGACATGACATGACATAATACAATACAATACAATACAATACAATACAATACAATGTAACATAACATAACATAACATAACATAATATAATATAATATAATATAATATAATATAATATAATATAATATAATATAATATAATATAATATAATATAATATAATATAATATAATAATATATATAAGTTGTTCGTCCCGTCGTGATCGACGATGACCAAGGATCATTACGATTCATGTGTCCGGCTGTGACTGTTGAGGCCGATTCGTGCCCGAAGGCTCGGCCGCAGATGAGACACATGTGTTGTGCTGGATTCTGGACTTGGGAGTTGGCTCGGGATTTACGCAGCTCTCGTTCTTTTGTGCTCCACTGATCTTGCTTTGTTCGTAGGAGGCGCACCTTCGCAACGCAGACTTCTCCATGATGAGCGGTCTTGTGTAAGGAGCCTCCCATGTCTTGGTGTCGATACCGAAGTTTTTCAGGGACGCTTTAAGTGTGTCCTTGAAGCGCAGCTTTGGTCTTCCTCGCGAGCGTATGACGTGTGCTAGCTCACCATAGAGCAGTCTACTTCGGGAGGCGCGTGTCTTGCATACGCACGATGTGTCCGGCCCATCTGAGCTGGGCTCTTCTGAGCAGAGTGTGAATGCTAGTTATTCTCAGCCTGATCGAGGACATCTGTGTCAGGTATTCTATCCTTCCAGGTGATCTTCAGGAGCTGTCTGAGGCAGTTGATGTGGAATCGTTGAGTTTCTTGGCATGGCGCTCGTATACGGTCCATGTCTCACAGGCATACAGAAGGGTTGGCAGAACGGCTGCCTTGTATACCTTCAGCTTGGTGGACAGTTTGATACCCCTCCTGTCCCTACCCATACCCTGAGGCGTCCGAAAGCTGAACTTGCTTTGGCAATGCGTGTGTCTATAATATAATATAATATAATATAATATAATATAATATAATATAATATAATATAATATAATATAATATAATATAATATAATATAATAATAATATAATATAATATAATATAATATTAAATAATATAATATAATATAATATAATATAATATAATAAAATAATAAAATATAATATAATAATATAATATAAATATATATATATCACGTCACGTCACGTGACGGAATTGGATTAGACGGCACAGGACGTGTGTGGGCCCTTAAGTGAACAGCAGCATAGTAAGTGGACAACCGTCCAAACAGGGCATTTTTTGTTGCTTTTCAGCATCTCTTTTTATTTATCACAAAATTATATTGTAATACATGCACTGAGGATAAAATCCACCACAAAGATGGGATATTTGAAAGGAAATAACGATTTCTGTAATGAAACACAATATTGCACCCTCCACCTCTGGTGATGGAGTGCTTACCATGGTACCGTCTGCTTAAGGTATACCATAAGAACTGGGTCAAGGCCGTTTTCAGCACTGGTTAGGAACCTTAGCCCACACACATTCAACACCCAGCACACATCACCGAGTGCTGGGCAGAGGGCAGTGGTGGGAATCGCAGACAGCGCGCGCCGGCTGAGGGACTTGGTCTGATCTGGCGGAGGAATGTGCATTGCTGTCCACTTAAGGTACTGCTGTTCACATAAAGGACTCAAATATGTGACTTGATGTGACGTGTCATAATGTAACATAAACATAACGAGATATGATATAGGATATGACAGTATATGATAGGATATGATGTAATCCAGCATAATCTCATCATCTCCCCTCACCACCTCTGTGTTGTTTATTTTCTCTTCAATGTGTTTCTTTTAACTTGTGTTTTCTGATTGTGAATTATCCTCACCATGTATGTCTGTGTGCGTCCTTTCTAATTACGTTTCTCCTCAATATGTGTGTCTATACATTCCTCCTTAATTTGTTTTCTCCTCACTGTGTATCTCTATGTGTCTTTTTAAAATAATTTTCTCTCTACGTGTATCTTTTACATGTATCTTTTTAAATTGTTTTCTCCTGACTGTGTATCTCTTTATGTGTCTTTTTTAGTTGTTTTCTCCTCACTGTGTATCTCTTTATGTGTTTTTTAGTTGTTTTCTCCTGACTGTGTATCTCTTTATGTGTATTT
>JAPXFY010000016.1:31622558-31627558 GCA_030674185.1 Monoplex corrugatus | reverse complement strand
ACCTACGTGTTTATTCCCCCACCTTACAGTACATTCGGGGGATGAAAACAAACAATGCACACAGAGAGAGACAGAGACAGACAGACAGACAGACAGACAGACAGGGAGATAGCGACAAGAGAGTGAATGTACGAGTGAAAAAAGACACGGTGATAGACATACAAACAAATAGACAGTGAAAAGAGAGACGGAGAGAGAGAAAGAGACAGACATCGAGATAGAGGAGACAGACAGACAAACAGACAGACAGTGAAATAGAGAGTGGAGGAGAAAGAGAGAGAGAGAGAAGAGAGAGTTAAAGAGAAAGAAGACAGACAAAAAGAGAAATGAAGACAACAAAAAAGGAGCTGGGAGAGGAAAAGCAAAAAGAGGAAGACGGAGTAAAGTGAAGGGAAGAGAAAAGAAAAGAAAAGAAAACAAAAAACAAAGTGAGGAACAGAAAAGAAAGAAAGAAACAAGGAAAAGAAGAGGCAACAAAAAAGCACAAGCAAAAAACGGGGAAAAATACGAAATGAGAAAGTTCAGCAAAGATGGGCAGGAGAAAAAGGCAAGGGTGTGGGTTTTTGCATTATTTAGTCTTCTTAGTGCATGTTAACTGATCATAGTGACAGGCTTCTCTGTCTGTCTGTCTGTCTGTCTGTTTGTCTGTTTCTTTGTAGTGCATTGGCGTATGAATGCATGCATGAATCTAGGAGTGTATGGATGTATGTTGTCTATGTACATATGTATACGTATATGTATGTATGTATGTATGTATGTATGTATGTATGTACATGTATGTATGTATGTATGTATGTATGTATGCATGTATGCTGTATGCATGTATGTATGTATGCATGTATGTATGTATGTATGATGTATGTATGTATGCATGCATGTATGTATTGTGTATGTATGTATGTATGTATGTATGTGTTGCATGTATGTATGTATGCATGTATGTATTATGTATGTATGTATGCATGTATGTTTGTATGCATGTATGCATGTATGTTGCATGTATAATGTATGTATGTATGTATATATGTATGCATGTATATATGTATGTATGTATGCATGTATGTATGTATGTTTGTATGTGTGTATGTATGTATGTATGGTGCATGTATATATGTATGATATGATGCATGTATGTATGTATGTATGTATGTATGTATGTATGTATGTATGTATGTATGTATGTATGCATGTATGTATGTATGTTCACATAAATCAAAGTTCACATGTTAAAATAAACGTCTGCCGTCACGGACTACGACATAAACAAGACATTTTCGTTATTTGGTAATTTTCTCTTATTTCCAGTGAAGGTCTGAAGGCTTAGAGACCTTCGACAAAAAGACAGAGAATACAAAACACATCAACAATCACTTTGGATCCATTCAACTCAGCAACGCCAGTGTTTGATGTGCTGGTGTATGTGTGTTTTATCGTTTTTTGTGCTTAGAAATGTTTTTACTCGTGTTCTTTCTCTGTGTGTATATGTTTATTTTTAACCTAAAGCACATAAGTAGAAATCCTTGATAGGAACGTGTCATTTTTGATGCACTGAAGTCCAAAGCTGACAGAAGAAAGATGGACAAAGCTATAATTAGCGACACTATTTTTCTGCGCCTTGGTCATCCGACTGTTTGCCGGCCTCTCTGAATACTGCACATACTGACTGGTCATAACACTGACCCTAGCCTTCACCTTTTCAACAGTCTTTACACAAAATACATTCATGAAATCTTGCAGCGGGAGTTAAATGGAGCAGCCATATGATGGGAAAGACGCACGAGGGAAGGAGCGGGGACGAAGTTGCAAATTGAACATTTACCCAAAGATAACAGACCACAGCGAAGTATAGCCTTGTTTCCCAGGATAGTGGATTGCTGTGAGACTGACCAAGCTACCCTGAGTTAGACTAGATTGACAAGGATGAAGTGATTTTTAAGTTAAAATGTTTTGTACACAATGTGTAGTTTTATAGTATGACATGCTGAAAAACTATCTATAAATACATTTCTAACAAAGGAACCTATCTTGGTGACTGCATGCTTTATATGAGAAAGTTAATGTGACATCTACTGTACGTGTGTTCTGCTTGTATGCAAACTGGCGTGAGTGCAGACAAGATGGTGTGTTTTGTAGAAGGGAATTGAGAATTGTCGTCGACCGCATTTCAAAATATTAGTTGTAACCGCTACAGGTCAATAGTCATTTTGTGAGGAAAATGTGTGATTGTTCAGAACTGGATGGATAATAGATTATTTCCAGACAGATGTCACAACACATTCAGTGAGAAATCAGAAAGATGGGTAAGACGTAAGAAAGTTAAGATGTTCGCCGTCTTAGCAGCGCGTCACAGATATTGTCAGGCCCAAAGGGTTTTTGATCACTAGTTGTTTTGAACAGTGATTTCACTTCTTTTTCTTTAGTATAAAAGTCATTCTCTTTCGTTACTTTCCCTACATTTTGATTCTTAACTTTCTCAATGGAACTCGGATGTCGTGAGCATCAAAACAGCAATACTACCATTGTTCTGCTTTAGGTATGTTGATTTCATTAACTTTGTTTTTGTGACGTCTATACCATTTTATAGACTTTGCCAGGAGCTACACTTAACCACACCGGAACTGAAATTCTGGTGTCTATTTAAATGTTATCTGTGCTTTTTTCTGTCTTCTTTATACACAAATTCACGTTTTGTTTTAGTCTTTTTTTATATGAAACGTTGTACTTATTTGTTGTTGCTTTCAAATACTTTGTCACCGGTGGTTTATTGTTAAGATAGCTTTTAACTGTTTAGGTTCTGGCAAAACGTAGTCAGAAATAATGTCAATGGCGTCCTGTTTTATTATAATGGTCAGGAAATTCATAGAAAACATCTCAGTTAGTGCATTTATGAAGTCTTCTCAATGTCGCTATACTATCAGGGGACCAAGTCGTAACTTGGTCTCCTCTTTACCATTAAGTTGTAGGAAGTAAATAAACAACGGCCAGTGTGATGAAAAATACAAGGAGAAGAAAGAAAGAAAGAAACTGAAAAAGACGAGAAGGATGAGGTAGAAGAAAAAGAAAGGACAGGGAAAACAGAACAAAGAACAAGAACAGAAAGAGCTATGCAGCCCAAAACGTAATTCCACTTCACAGAACGAGATTATAAAGGGAGGAATGAGTGAAAGAGAGAAATAGAGGGAGGACATGACAAGTCATACAGACATCCCTCCCAAAGGTGATACAAATAGCAGACACCCTGGCGAAAGTGAATACTCTCTGAGATCCTGTAGCTGATAGGTTCAAGCCCTGGGGGTTCAGGAACATGGTTAAACAGATTTCAAGTTTTCACTGTACTTTCTTTGACAGCACACATAGGCATTATATCTGAATGTCTGAAGTCTGTAAAGTTCCATCCTGCCCTCTCCCTCAAAACGTGGATATGTTACATGAACAATTTTTTTTTTGTGGACACTGGTCGATTGGTGTCAGTGTTGGAAGATTCTTATTTCTAGCAGATAAGGCATGTTGACAATTGTCCACTTTTATATACTTGCCAAGAATCCCTTCTTCTGTTCACCTTGGCGACAGTCCTTACCCAGAGTACCTTGTATCTAGTCTTATACAATATGCTGTGGGAGAAATCATGACCAAACAGCAGTTTGCATTGTTATCTTGTGTGCCCACCAAAGGATTCTGCTAATCTTCACATTTCTCATTAGTTTTATGTTTGAGATAGGATATATAAAGCACTTTCCTTATGCACTTCGTCTCAGATGCCTGAGTCTCTTCTTTTAGTCAAAACACAACGTCTGGCCAGTTTGCTCTGTTTGTGGATGTGCTGATGACCGTGACTTTGCTAGTCTAGCTGGTGACTACCATTTTAAATTCTGTTGTGCTACTGACGGTGTAAGTGACATTTTTCGTGTGACGACTTTTTCTCACAGTGAAGACAATATGGGACTTCTCATTCCGAAGGGGCATTTTTATATTAACACAAAAAATTACTGAAATCTCTCCAGGGGTTCCCGAACAGAAGAAGGGATTCTTGGGGAATCACATGGTTATAATATATAATTGTATATGCTATGCTCTCTATAATTTTCCATTGCTTTTATTCTTGCTTTTATTGCTTTTATTGCTTTTATTCTTTCTCCCCATTTATAGCCATGCGTGTGTGCGTGCGTGCGTGCGTGCGTGCGTGCGTGCGTGCGTGTCTGCTTCAGCGCTTAGATTTGATTTTATCAAGATTTTGCGCTATATAAATATTGTAATTATTATTATTATTATAAATATATAAAAGTGGACAGTTGTTCATGTTACCAGGCGTGCTAACCCCTATATCAGACAAACCAGTTAGTACTGTTCAATACACCATTCTGATGGTCTGGTCACACTGACTTCTCAGTAAGACACAAACTTTATGGTGATGAAGTCAACTTCTTTCTCATGTCAACAGATTGAAAAGTGAAAGGCTGTGGATTCGAATCCCACCAGTCCAAATGACTGTAAGTTTCAGCTGGATTTTCATAGCTGTTTTGTTTTCAGCTGGATTTTAATAGCTGATCAGTTCTCAGATGGATTCGAATAGCTGTTCTGTTTTCATGTGGAGTTTAATAGCTGTTCTGTTTTCAGCTGGATATTATTAGTTTTCTATTTTCGGCTGGGTTTTAACAGCTGTTTTGTTTTCAGTTGGATTTTAATAGATCTTGTTTTCTGCTGGATTTTAATAGTTTTCTATTTTCAGCTGGAGTTTAATAGCTCTTCTAATTTCTCACCTGCACAGAGATTTGCAGTAAGAAATGAGTGCTTTAAGAAGGAATATTTGTTTTGTTTTCATCCACTTTTGTGTAAACAGGAAAGTTATAGAATGGCTTGACCATTTTGTTTTATGTATTCTTCATTTTTTATGTGCTTTATTCTTTTTTTTCCCCACATTTTTTTCCGTTTACACTTTTCTGCTATGTCAGTTTACAACTGAGTGTATTTATAAGTTGGCATGTATTCAATCAACCAGCGGA
>JAPXFY010000016.1:31602558-31617558 GCA_030674185.1 Monoplex corrugatus | reverse complement strand
ACTCTACAATGCATTAGTTCATTGCTGCGTGTTCTCTCTCTCTCTCTCTCTGACTCTCTCAGTCTGTGAGTGTGTGTGTGTATGTGTGTGTGTGCGTGTGTGTGTGTGCGTGTGTGTGTGCGCGCGCGCGCCCGCTTGTGCTCGTGTACCTTGTTCGTAAATCAAGGTTCAATACATAAGCAAAAGCAAAAAACAAAAACAAAAAACATTGACTGAAATGGATTCGGGTGATCTCTCTCTCTCTCTCTCTCTCTCTCTCTCATCCTCTCTCTCTCCACCTCACTCTCTCTCTCCACACACACACACACACACACACACACACACACACACACACACACACACACACACACACACACACATTTTGTTGCCTTTCATTAATTTTTGTTTCTGTCTGAACCCTTTCTTTATCTTTCCCTCAAAGGAATAATTTTTTCCCCAATAAAATATTCTCGTGCACGCACGTGTGTGCGAGCGTATATGCCGGAGTATAAGTGAGCATGCGTGTTTCCTGGCCTATGCACGCCCGTGTGAGTGTTGTACTTGTAAATGACGCGTTTTCACATACAGGGACATGCGTCGAACAAGAAAAAACTGAGATACAGCCACACAAAAGTGGAGATGCTCGGTCTTTGTGAAGTGAGATTTTAATTTACAACTTGTTGTATGAGCTTTTCAGTCAAAGTTTTTTGTTTATGTTTATTGTTTTTGCTTTGTATTCAACCTTGATTTACAAACAAGGTACATGAGCACAAGCGGGCGCGCGCGCGCGCGCGCACACACACACAACACACAACACACACACACACACACGCACCACACCTCATCATTATCATCATCATCATCATCATCATCATCATTATTATTATTATTATTGTTATTATTATTATTACTATTATTATTACTACTATTATTAGTATCATCATCATCGTCGTCATTATCATCCCCCCGTGGGGATGCCGGGGTCTCTTTCTGTATAAATAGTATCCCCCACCTTCTGGAAATTCTGTGCTAGAAATGTCCTCTTTTTTATCACTCCCTTTGTTTCTGCCTTGTTCCTTTGCTTTCTGTCATTTCTTCCTATCATTTTGGGCCTTGCTGGTCCATTCACCTGTATGGGTTCGATAAAGTCTTACGTACTTTTACTTAGGTGATTGATAATTGGGTACATGTATTACGTGCATTCTTGGCTCTGGGGAGGTGAGATATGCGGAAACAATTTCAGGTAATTTATGCTGTTTTTGTACATGTTTTGGTGTCCTTAAATATACTTAAATGTGTTTTCAGGTGTGTTTTTAAATCCTCTGTGCGATAAATTGGACGGAGTGATCAACGCCAGGGGCATCTCCTTGGATTATGTGCACGAATACATTGATATGTGTACTGTATTTCCTTTTTCTATTTTTTCCTGTTGAAGTTTTGTATGTTTTGACGAGGTTATAGCCCTGACATGGCTCTCCGCAATCGGCTGGGCTTTAACCAAAAACAACGAAAACAATAATCATCATCATCATTATCATCATCATCATCGTTATTATTATTATTATCATTATTATTATTATTATTATTATTATATTATTATTATTATTATTATTATTATTATTATTATTATTATTATTATTATTGTTGTTGTTGTATTATCATTATTATTGTTATTGTTATCATTGTATTATTATTATTAATTTTATGAGGATGAAATAATGACTACTTGGACAGCACCTTAACTCATCAGAGCGCTATGTGCTTCCCAAAAGCATGGATGACAGCGACAGACACTGGTAAAGGAACTACAAGTCAGCTGTTATCAGTATAATGAAAACAGATCAGCTATAATAATACAGATGGCTGTGGTCGTGCGTGCCTGTGAGTATGATAGTCATTATTATAGCACACATGTCAAAAAGCGGTAAGGCCTTCGCCATGTTTCCTAAACACGAAACTGTACAATACACTCCATGAACGACAAGGTCACATTGTTCATGACAGAATGCAACAGATGGACCGTCACTGGTTCACATGGTTTAGCCTCAAGCTCCGTATGAACATCTGCTAACTTCAGCTAAGTAAAAGAAAGCTATTTTGTAACGGCCATGTAACAAGATCTAGTGGCCATAGTGAACCAGTCCTCCAAGGACCTCTTAAGGAGGAGGAAACAGAAGAAAACGACTGACTGCAACATTGTAGAATGGACAAAATAATTTGCAGAGAGCCAGGCTTTGGCTAATCCGACAGAGTGGAAAAATCTGGTGACCAGCTCCTTAGTGTGACACCCCAAAGACTGTACACAGAGTTAAGGAAGAAGAAGATGAAATGTAAACTTAATTCCAGTGCTTGGGAGGTTGAAGGAGAACACGAAGTCGTGTCACAGAACAATCAAACAAAGGCTGTCACAGGTGTCACACAGCAAACAAAGGCTGTCACAGAACAATCAAACAAAGGCTGTCACAGAACAATCAAACAAAGGCTGTCACAGAACAAATCAGAAAACAACAGGCTGTCACAGAAACCAATTCAAAACAAAACGGCTTTACAGAACAATCAAACAAAGGCTGTCAATAAACAATACAAACAAAGGCCCCTGTCCAGAACAACAAACAAGGCTGTCACAGAACAATCAAACAAAGGCTATTACAGAACAACAAACAAAACCGTGTGCACAGAACAATCAAACAAAGGCTGTCACAGAACAATCAAACAAAGCTGTCACAGAACAATCAAACAAAGGCTGTACAGAACAATCAATCAAAGGCTATCACAGAACAATCAAACAAAGGCTGTCACGAACAATCAAACAAAGGCTGTCACAGGTACAAGCAAATCAAAGGCTGTCACAGAACAATCAAACAAAGGCTATTACAGAACAATCAAACAAAGGCTGTGACAGAACAACTCAATCAAAGGCTGTCACAGACAACAAACAAAGGCTGTCACAGAACAATCAAACAAAGGCTATTTACAGAACAATCAACAAAGGCTGTCATAGAACAATCAATCAAAGGCTGTCAGAACAACAAATCAAAGGCTGTCACAGAACAATCAAACAAAGGGCAATACAATCACAATCAAACAAAACAACTGTCACAGAACAATCAACAAAGGCTGTCATAGAACAATCAAACAAAGGCTGTCACAAGAAACAATCAAACAAAGGCTGTCACAGAACAATCAAACAAAGGGCTTCACAAACAATCAAACAAAGGCTGTCACGGAACAATCAAACAAAGGCTGTCACGAACAATCAAACAAAGCTGTCACAGAACAATCAACAAAGCTTTTCAAGAACAATCAAACAAAGGCTGTGACAGAACAAACAAACAAAGGCTGTGACA
The DNA here is from genome assembly GCA_030674185.1 of Monoplex corrugatus. Classification (NCBI taxonomy): domain Eukaryota; kingdom Metazoa; phylum Mollusca; class Gastropoda; order Littorinimorpha; family Ranellidae; genus Monoplex; species Monoplex corrugatus. The sequence continues at coordinate 31,614,232 of JAPXFY010000016.1, read as the reverse complement.
GAAAAATTTCAAAAGCTGTCACAGAACATCAAGCTGTCAAGAACAATAAAACAAAAGGCTGTCACAAAACAATCAAACAAAGCTGTCACAGAACAATCAAACAAAGGCTGTCACGGAACAATCAAATCTGTCACAGAACAACAACAAAGGCTGTGATAGAACAATCAAACAAAGGCTGTCACAGAACAATCAAACAAAGGCTGTGACAAAAACAAACGAAGACAATCGCATGTCACAAAATAACAAAAGCTGTCACAGAACAACAAACAAAGGCTGTCACAGAACAATCAAATAAAGGCTGTCACAGAACATCAACAAGGCTGTCACAGACAACAAACAAAGCTGTCACGACAATCAAACAAAGGCTGTCACAGAACAATCAAACAAAGGCTGTCACAGAACATCAAACAAAAGCGTTTGTAATTACATTTCACTGCTATAATGCTGTTCCAGAACGAATTCGTAACTGACTTAATTTTATTTCATCCCATAGACGTGCCCGTGGCATTCAGAAAACGATCACTTCAATTTGTGTACAATAGTGAGAAGAGTAAGTCAGCAACACAGCCTGGGTGGTATCCTGGGGCCAAATCATATCCTATGATCAGCCATTATTGTCAATCCCTTTCCAGACGCAAATAATCTCTCTTCTACATTCACCAACACAGTCTCATCTGCTGCCTTTGCTCCCCAATTTTGTGTAGAAGTAATCAGACAGACGAATAAAAGCCCGATGGTGTGACACTACTACACATGGTCAGATCAGAGACAAGACATATTGACGTTGGTCTTTTCCTGATATATATTTCTTAGCTCTCATTGGATTTAGGCCATTTCATTGTGGTCATATGCATGTGCACACACACGTCCTGTTCCTTCTTTATAACATCACGTCTTCTTTTCCTTGGTCGACCCCGTTCTTTTTCACCTGTCTCGCCACCCTCTTTAACACACATGGGTTATGGACCGTCTGGCAAAATTTAGCGACAAATCATCATGGGCTTACCAACACTGGTGACAAAGTCATCTGGAGTGTATTATTTCAGCACTAGTCATTACATATGTATGTGAACATGTGTACACGATGTGTACAGATCTGGTCACCGAGTTCCAAACTACATCACTTGGTATTCGTTTTGTCTTTGTTAACATCACTGGCTACTTGCAACTATAAAGAATTCTGATATTGCGAGTACACTCTGTTGCAATCGATTGATTGATTGATTGGTTGGTTGAGTGAGTGAGTGAATGAGTGAGTGAGTGAGTGAGTGAATGAGTGAGTGAGTGAGTGAGTGAGTGAATGAGTGAGTGAGTGAGTGAGTAAGTGAGTGAGTGAGTGATGACTGACTGACTGACTGACTGACTGACTGACTGACTGACTGACCGAGTGATTGAGTGACTGGGTTGTTTGTTTCTTTGTTTCTTTGTTTGATTTATCATTTCTTTATTGATTGATTTATACATCAAAATGTTTTTGCGGTGTAGGCAGTGTCCACATTTATATGCGACCACTTTTCTATGTACAAAACAAGTCAAAATTCTGTAGAAAACTCAACGTTTATGGGCTAAACAAAAACACACAGAAAACGGGCGACGTCTCTTCACGGAGAGAGCAGCCCGACGTTTACATGGTGAAGCCATTTTGACAGAAAGAAATGATGAAGACAAAATGTTTGATATATATGTGTACTGACAAACAGATGTTTTGACTTATTTTGTGCAGCTGGCAGTTGTGATTGTTGTAGTCTGATCACAATAATAAAACCTTCTTGTATAGCGTTATTCTTCTAACTCACTTTGACCCAGTGCGTGTTACACGTCTTACGTGACACAGAGCGTAATATGCTACAAAAGCATTAATATCATAAACAAAGAGAGAGAGAGACAGACAGACATACAGACAGACAGACAGACAGACAGACAGAAGAGAAGAGAGAGAGAGAGAAGAGAGAGAGAGAGAGAGAGAGAGAAGAATATACATATGCACAAATTTTGTCGTTCTTGTTGTTGCTGCTGCTGTTGTTGTTGTTGTTGTTTTCTTCTTCTTCTTCTTCTTCTTCTTGTTCTTGTTGTTCTTGTTGTTCTTGTTGTTGTTGTTGTTGTTGTGTTGTTTGTTGTCACAATGGATTTTACCATCTGAAACTCGGGCTGCTCTTCCCGTTGACAGCACGTCGCCACGGTGTAAGGCAAGAAGGCAAATTGGCCTTCAAGGGGAGGGGCCTGGGCAATGAACCTATCTCTCCAGTATTTTATGCATGGACAGCCGAGCGAATGCTCTACTCTCCATGATTTTCAATTGCCATGGGATCTCTTATTGTGTGCAGAGGCACACGTTCTCAGCTTGTTTTTCGTCCTCTTCCAAAGGATAGATGTTCAGTCTGGTCAAAAGTTTAGGCCTCAGTGGGAAACAAATCCTGGAACCTCGAGTTTAGTTATCGATAGGCGAAAGTCTGAAGAATCCTGCCGCCTTTCTCCCTATGTCTAACCATGCATGTATACCTATACCTGAGATCATAAACCTATGCAGACATGGCTGATCAGACAACACCACAAAGCTGGTACTTCGAAGTAGAATAACCAGCTATGACATCAATAATGGAAGGCTTAGGTAAACCGATACGTCTTTAACGGTGACATGAAAGGCAAATGGCTCGGCAGATCCATTAGATCAGCTGGCAGTGAGTTCCTAACAGATGGCGCCATGGCAAATAATGTATGTGTCATGCTTAGCTTATTTTCAATGAACTTTCAGTGTATCTGCTTGATTTTTGTTTCTTTGGTGGGTTGTGGTCACTCAGTCTACAGCATCACTCCTTGGAATGTTGGCTACCCGCGCTGCTCTCCGAGTTTCTGTCCTCCAACGTCTGTCTTTCTTCAGCCGGGTTGAAAATCTCTGAATGGTTACGACCTGTCCACTCTGATGTTTTCTAGGTAATTTGTTCGTGGTTTTCCTCTTGCTCTTTCGCCCTTGACTTTTGCTTGGATGACCATCTTTCGAGAGAGTGCATTTTTATTTTATTTTTGCGCACATGTCCAAAGAAGGTCCAGAAAGTAAGGGTCACTGACTGGACACACTGACATTGCTGAACCAGATGGTGATGACAGCCTGATACTTGATTTCAGCAAACTCAGAATCAGCTTCTCTATTCTTTTCCTTAACACGTAGAGGAAATTCCGACACACCACTGTAAATGAGTTAGCAGTCTTAGTCTGGATTTGAGAAGAGAAAACTGCCGCAGTGGGGTACTGTGGATGCAGAAATGAAGGTACCTCCTGTTTTGCCACCACAGGGGCTGTCTAGTTTGCTTTTGGGTAGTTAGAGGTTCCTCCTTCCTGTCATGTTCTGTTTTCCTCACAAGGTTCTTCCTTCTTTCTGCTTGTCAAATCATTCACCTGGTTTTCTTCCACATTCTCTCCTTCGCTCCCAAAAGACGAGTATGACTGCCTTTAAGGCGGGATGAACAACGATCATACGTGCAAAAATCCACTTCTTCTGAATACATTTGTTTAGATAGGGAGTGCTGCGCAAGATGAAGAAGAGAAAGCAGAATTGTAGGAGATAAATTAATCAAGAAAGATGTCAGGCCCGTTGTCAACACATGTCCTGATGGCAGTGAAGTCTGTACACTTCACGTCTAATCAAGTTTATGGTTATGGGACAACTTCAACCTTTCTGAACAAAGTAACATTTCGTTACCTTCATAACACATAATAGACGTTTCAATCGCTGTCAATGAACACCCACGCTCGTTGGCTACAGTAGTCAGACACCCCATTAGTAAGGAGTCCTGGGGCCAGGTTGTATTCTTTGATCGGTCATTATGGCCAATCCATTTCGAGACGTCCATTATCTGTCTCCCACATTTACTAACACAGCCTGCTGTATTGCCTTTGTCATTTATTGTGAACTGAAGTAATCAGGCGGGCCAGGAAAGAACTCAGAGGTGTGCCAATATTGCCACGCAATGGTCAAAGGAGAGACGGAGAGATCAGTGGTGGTCTTTCCCTTGTGGTTCGATCTGTGATTAAGACTGTCAGAGTCTGTTATGCTGCCATCACTGCTGTCACAACTGCCTTCCGCCTATCTCTCACTTTGTCCTTGACTTCTGCCCAGTCTCTGGCTCTCTTTTTCTGTCCATGTGCCTGTCTCTATGGGTCTGTCTGTCTCTGTTCTCTGTCTGTCTGTCTGTCTGTCTGTCTGTCTGTCTATCTGTCTGTCTCTCTCTCTTTCTCTTTCTATTTCCCTGTCTCTTTCTTTCCTTGTCTCTGGTTCTCTCTATCTACCTCTATTTCTCTGTCTCTGCCTGTATATGTCTTCCTGTTTCTCAGTCTCTATTTCTGTCTGTCTGTCTGTCTGTCTCTCTCTCTCTCTCTCTCTCTCTCTCTCTCTCTCTCTCTCTCTCTCTCTCTGTATGTGTGTTCCCTCTTCTCGCTTGTTTGGTGCTCCTTGACTCCGGCACATCCCAAGACAAGACAAATAGACAAAACCACGTGACTTGTCATATCCAGGGAGGGGGGAGGGATGGTGGAGTACATGGAAGAGACAAACAGAATGCTACGCGCAAAGTTAGGAGCATTAAAACACACAAAGGCCACACTGACAGCGGTGAGAAAATACTTCAAAGCAACACGGCACTAATTCTCTTGAGAAAAAAGTTTCAATGTCGAAAAATCACACTGCAAGAGAAAAACCTGCACAAGCACCGAATATTATGGAGGACAAAGATATTTTTGTGCATGTGCAAAAACATTGGACTATTTCTGGTGTTACTTTAGGTAAAGATCAAATATATACGTTAAGAAAAAATCAATAAAGCTAATGGAACTAGCTAAGTTAGTATTTAGTAACACTTAATATGCGGGGATAGCATTTATATCTCATCTCGTTTATATGAGATGTTGAAATTTTATTTTCGTGCCAATCTCTCTATTAGAAAACAAACACAAACACATTGCTTAGGATAGGTTGTTATACCATACAAATCCCAAATCCTTAGACAGTTGCAAGCAAGTGGTAGGGATGGTGTGACAGTGTTTCTGTATCAAGTTAACTGCTTCAGAATTGTTGACAAGAGATAACTGCTCGTTTGATAACATAATGAAATTGTTGTCTGATTTGGCAAGACAAACTCGCTGCAAGAACAATTTCCGTCAATAGTAAAATGTCCTTAGATTGGTCACATCACCTGCTATGATACACTATCATGTAATCTGCAAAGAAGTCATTGCTGAGGTTCGCCGAGGCAGAATTGGGTCGAAAATATCAAAGACATGACCATCGTCAGTATGTCTGTGTGTGAACATATTGTCACTGTACCTCACCGATAGCAATGGGGGATGCTTACTGTTTGTGCATCCCATCAGCTCCTGCTACAGACTTCACTGGCTATGGGATTAGATGATGGTGGTGACTTGCTGCGAGTGTTAGTACAAGGCTGCAGCAATTGGCAAGGGAACAAGACAAGGTTGGGAGATTTGCAGGGAAGCTTTTTGTGCAATGGCGCGTCTTAAGAAAGACGGATCCCAAGGGATCAAGATGGCTCCAGAGTCTCAGAGTGACAGCGCCTGTTTAAATACCATTAGTGTGATTTTCTCCATCCTGGGCATATCCACCGTTCTTTCTCGGTACATTGATTTAAATAGATCTTTACTGAAATATTGAGGTGGGGGACCTAAAAAATAACACAACAAATTTAGACAGAACTTCACGAAAATCTTCTTCAAAGCTCTTCTATCATTCAGACGCGGTTTGTAACTGTATGCATCTAGGATGCATATACATATATGATTAAATATATAAAGACAGGTGTACGTGTTTAGATACGAACGGGAAAATTATCTTGGTCAACAACAAGTGAAGAGGAAGAGAGACAGAGAGAGATACAGAGAGAGAGGAGAGAGAGAGAGAGAGAGAGAGAGAGAGAGAGACAAGAGACAAGAGACAGAAAGACAGAGAGACAAGTGACAGAAAGAGCGAGAGAAAGGCAAACAGACAGACAGCAGGGAGAGAAAGAAAGAGAGAGGGAGAGAGAAGGAGGGGGAGAAAGAGAGAGACAGAGGCAGACAAACAGATAAAGATATTTCATTTAAGTAAGTTATAGCCCATATGGGGAATGTAAGGGTATAGCCCATATGAAGAATGTAAGGTCATAACCCATATGAAGAATGTAAGGTCATAGCCCATATGAAAAAATGTAAGGTCATAGCCCACATGAAGAATGTAGGGTCATAGCCCACATGAAGAATGTAAGGTCATAGCCCATATGAAAAAATGTAAGGTCATAGTCCATATGAAGAAAGTAAGGTCATAGCCCATATAAAGAATACAGATCATAGCCCCTATGAACAATGTAATGTCAAAGGAAGATTAGGAAAAGACAAGCAACATTCATAGGTCATTTATGAGAAAAGGGGATTTAGAGCACCTGGTCACAACAGGAAAGCTGGAGGGAAAGAGAGCACCAGGTAGACCCGGGGAGAAAATATTGGACGAACTTGCAGAGTGGCTGAGGACAGAGAAGGTGGAAAATGTGCTTGCAGCGACACGGGCTAGATGCATATGGAGGGCCATGATCGCAAACGCCATGCGGCAGGGTACATGATGATGATGATGATTGATGATGATGATGATGATGATGATGAAGGTCACAGCCGATATGAAGAATGTAAGGTCATAGCCCATATGAAGACTGTAAGGTCGAAGAATGTTAGGTCATAGCCCATATGAAGAATGTAAGGTCATAGCCCATATGAAAAATTAAGGTCATAGCCCAAATGAAGAATTAAGGTCATAGCCCAATGAAGACTGTAAGGTCGAAGAATGTTAGGTCATAGCCCATATGAAGAATTAAGGTCATAACCCATATAAAGAATGTAAGGTCATAGCCCATATGAAGAATTAAGGTCATAGCCGATATGAAGAATGTAAGGTCGAAGAATGTAAGGCCATAGCCCATATGAAGAATGTAAGGTCAGCCATATGAAGAATGCAAGGTCGAAGAATGTAAGGCCATAGCCCATATGAAGAATGTAAAGTCATAGCCCATATGAAGAATTAAGGTCACAGCCCATATAAAGAATGTAAGGTCACAGCCTATATGAAGAATTAAGGTCACAGCCCATATGAAGAATGTAAGGTCAGCCCATTTGAAGAATTAAGGTCATAGCCCATATGAAGAATGTAAGGTCAGCCCATACGAAGAATGTAAGGTCAGCCCATATGAAGAATTAAGGTCAAAGCCCATATGAAGAATGTAAGGTCACGCCCATATGAAGAATGTAAGGTCAGCCCATACGAAGAATGTAAGGTCAGCCCGTATGAAGAATTAAGGTCACAGCCCATATGAAGAATGTAAGGTCAGCCCACATGAATAATTAAGGTCACACGCCCATATGAAGAATTAAGGTCACAGCCCATATGAAGAATTAAGGTCACAGCCCATATGAAGAATGTAAGGTCATAGCCCATATGAAGAATGTAAGGTCATAGCCCATATGAAGAATGAAGGTCAGCCCATATGAAGAATGTAAGGTCACAGCCCATATGAAGAATTAAGGTCAGTCCATATGAAGAATGTAAGGTCACAGCCCATATGAAGAATGAAGGTCACAGCCCATATGAAGAATGAAGGTCACAGCTCATATGAAGAATGAAGGTCAGCCCATATTAAGAATTAAGGTCATAGCCCATATGAGGAATGTAAGGTCATAGCCCATATGAAGAATGTAAGGTCATAGCCCATATGAAGAATGTAAGGTCAGCCCATATGAAGAATTAAGGTCACAGCCCATATGAAGAATGTAAGGTCAGCCCATATGAAGAATTAAGGTCACAGCCCATATGAGGAATTAAGGTCACAGCCCATATGAAGAATGTAAGTCACAGCCCATATGAAGAATTAAGGTCACAGCCCATATGAAGAATTAAGGTCACAGCCCATATGAAGAATGTAAGGTCATAGCCCATATGAAGAATGTAAGGTCATAGCCCATATGAAGAATTAAGGTCACAGCCCATATGAAGAATATAAGGTCAGCCCATATCAAGAATGTAAGGTCAGCCCATATCAAGAATTAAGGTCACAGCCCATATGAAGAATGTAAGGTCAGCCCATATGAAGAATTAAGGTCACAGCCCATATGAGGAATTAAGGTCACAGCCCATATGAAGAATGTAAGGTCATAGCCCATATGAAGAATGTAAGGTCACAGCCCATATGAAGAATTAAGGTCATAGCCCATATGAAGAATTAAGGTCATAGCCCATATGAAGAATTAAGGTCACAGCCCATATGAAGAATTAAGGTCATAGCCCATATGAAGAATTAAGGTCATAGCCCATATGAAGAATTAAGGTCATAGCCCATATGAAGAATGTAAGGTCATAGCCCATATGAAGAATGTAAGGTCATAGCCCATATGAAGAATTAAGGTCACAGCCCATATGAAGAATGTAAGGTCAGCCCATATCAAGAATGTAAGGTCAGCCCATATAAAGAATTAAGGTCACAGCCCATATGAAGAATGTAAGGTCATAGCCCATATGAAGAATGTAAGGTCAGCCCATATGAAGAAGGTCAGCCCATATGAAGAATTAAGGTCACAGCCCATATGAAGAATGTAAGGTCACAGCCTATATGAAGAATGTAAGGTCACAGCCCATATGAAGAATTAAGGTCACAGCCCATATGAAGAATTAAGGCTACAGCCCATATGAAGAATGTAAGGTCACAGCCCATATGAAGAATTAAGGTCATAGCCCATATGAAGAATTAAGGTCACAGCCCATATGAAGAATGTAAGTCACAGCCCATATGAAGAATTAAGGTCACAGCCCATATAAAGAATTAAGGTCACAGCCCATATGAAGAATTAAGGTCACAGCCCATATGAAGAATGTAAGGTCACAGCCCATATAAAGAATTAAGGTCTCAGCCCATATGAAGAATTAAGGTCACAGCCCATATGAAGAATTAAGGTCACAGCCCATATGAGGAATGAACAAATAAAAGTGTCCCACAATGTCTCCTTAATCATTTTATCAAAGGGCGCCATCGTTCAAGGCAAGGTCATCTTTAAATGCCCCGTCCCAGGACTGTCTGTACACATGTAGTTTATCATTCCTCGGTGTTTCCCTATGGTGCTCACCCTCGGTGTTTCCCTATGGTGCTCACCCTCGGTGTTTCCCTATGGTGCTCACCCTCGGTGTTTCCCTATGGTGCTCACCCTCGGTGTTTCCCTATGGTGCTCACCCTCGGTGTTTCCCTATGGTGCTCACCCTCGGTGTTTCCCTATGGTGCTCACCCTCGGTGTTTCCCTATGGTGCTCACTCCACAGAATACGCCGTCACTCCATTCCGTCACGGAAATTCATTTAAATACCTCATGCCAAAGCAATTCCCATTAAGAAATAGCGGCACAGGCAAATCTTTTGGTATGATTATATATTATTCTGTTTATTTATGTATGCAGATGTCTGTAAGGTCTCCATTAATGCTGATCGTTCAACCTAACATATGCTTAACATAATCCAGCCTACGTTACCTATAATCCAGTTTATGTTACATATAATCCAGTTCACAAAGGTTAAGTTGATATAATCCAATATGTATGTTACAATGATCAAGTACACTACAGGAGATACCTGCAATCAGAAATATGTATCTCCATCGGCGGTCATGTCATGAAAATAAACTAGCCCGAACATGATAAATATGTATCTGTGTATAAAGTGAGACATATATCGTTTGTGTGGTTATCATTCCCCAAGCCGTAGAATCAAATATTGTTGATATGCGTACATATTTCTGTCTGTTGTGCAACATAAGTGTGCAGACTTTTTTTTTGTATGCAAAGGTTTATTTTACCTATGTTTTATTTTATTTCATTTCATCTTATTTTATTTATTTATCTTTTTTTTTTTTTTAATTTTATTTTACATTATTTTCTTTTCTTTCATTTCATTTTATTTTATTTGTTTTATTTTATGTTATTTTATTTTATTTTATTTTATTTTATTTTATTTTATTTTATTTTATTTTGTCTTTTCAGTACCTTTGACAAGTTTAAGTCGGCAGAAAATTTGTGTCTGTCTTGTTTTTTTCAATTTAATTTGCGTTCTTATTGTGTGTGTGTGTGTGTGTGTGTGTGTGTGTGTGTGTGTGTGTGTGGTGTGGGTGGGTGGGTGGGTTCCATGTCATGCTATGTCTCTTTATCCCTGTGGATACACAAACAGACAAAATGTCTGTGCCAACCAGATCTCTCTGAAAAAATCCTTTGAAGCAAACCGAGATCATGCATACTCAAGGTAGTACATTGAAGCCTGCTTGATCAGCTTTTTACACTGGCATAACCCCACCCCAACGCACAGAGAGAGAGACAGACAGACAGACAGAGACAGAGACAGAGAAAAGAAAAACACCACAAAACAAACAAACCCACTGAGATAGGTTTATCATCTAAAACTGTAGAATCCATCTTACCATGATGGAAATAACAGGCCAACTCAAACCATGCTTTGGTATAGTACATGTACAGCGTTTGATTAAGTGGAACAGACGCCATAAAACCCTTTTCATAAACAGCTGTGAGATCTTGCTGACAATGGTTGTTCACAGACACACATGTACTCGTTCCTTCTCTCCGTTTTTTTCCTTTTCTCTACACATGGCCACTCCTATTCTGTCTGTCTGTCTGAGCCTCTCTGCCTTGTGTTTGAACCTGTCCTTTCGAACGAGTCCTTTAATCATGTTTTCTCATGGAAATATTTTATTGATTTGCTTGCGCTTTATTTTTTTCCAACAAATTTGCCGGATGCATGGACATAAACGTAAAACAATTTTCTGAAGCGCACATAATTGCCGTTCGATATTCTTTACTGAGATGAAATATCACCGTGATATGTCTCCCACCCTCCACATTGCCAATGTGTAACACACCCACCCCTTCATCCTCCCCTACAAATTTCACCTCGTGTGTACAGACATTCGATTCGGTTCAGCTCAGATTGTTTATGACTTAGACGACCCCGAAGGCCATCTCAGCGCCTGGCGTACACAACCAAATGGCCCGCACGCAACGTCGATCGATTGAAAAGTAATTGATGGTCAAGGTATTCCGATTCTTTCCCTGCTCCGGTGACTGTTAATGCTTCTGGCATCGCAGTGAACAAAACACGGTCTTGTTGTACTAATATATCAATGTGTACATGATGCGTTATAGTGGGTACAGACTGCTTTTGAACAGGATACAACATACATATGTACAGCATACAACATACATATGTACAGCACACAACATACATATGTACAGCATACAACCCGCATATGTACAGCACACAACATACATATGACCTGCACACTACTTCCATATGCATAAGACAATATATGGATATGTACAGCACACTATACATGCATTATTTGCAAAACATTACATATATATGCTTGCTCTGCTTTGTTTGGTTATACTGAACGAAGAAAACAACACAGATACATGTGCAAATGAACGAACAAACAGACAAAGATTCATACAAACGGCACGACCACAGACACAAACTCAACAATGAAAAACCAAAACCAGCAAAATACAACTACGTTAATGATACTGACTACTTGCACAGTGTTTCCTTTCGCAAGAACCGTTAAGAGTCTGACTAAAGTGTAACTGCTAAAATATGG
>JAPXFY010000016.1:31590058-31595058 GCA_030674185.1 Monoplex corrugatus | reverse complement strand
CTTGTAGAATGGGCACAGATGAATGAGTTCATAGTAGGAAACACCTGGTTTGAGCAGCCTAACAGAAGAAAATGGACTTGGATGAGTCCAGGAGATAATACCAAAAATCAAATTGACTACATCCTGATTAACAAAAGATTTAGAAATTCTTTACTGTCAGCAAAAACACTACCAGGCGCAGACTGCAACAGTGACCACAATCCGGTAGTGGGAAGGTTTAGGCTGAAATTGAGGAAAAGGAAACAGACCAAAAGCAACATCAAACTAAACCTTGGACTCTTGAAGACTGATGAAATGACACGTCAAAAATGTAATGTACATGTTCAAAACAAATTCAGTGCTCTGGAAGACATTGGTGACAGTGAGGAACAATGGACAAAGTTGAGAAATTCTATAAATGAAGCTTGTGAGGAAATCCCTAAGGCAAATAGAAAAGCAAAAAAGAGCTGGATGACTAATGAAATTTTGGGCCTGATGGAGAAAAGGAGGAAGGCAAAGAGAAACGAGGAGATATACAGGAAGATAAACAAAGAAATCAGGTATAGGTGCAATGAAGCTAAGTAAGCTTGGCTGAACACAAAATGCAAAGAGATAGAAGAACGACACAAAATGGATCCTCAGGGTATGTACAGACGAATTGAAGAAATTGTTCACAGGAAAAATACATGCACATCAACTGGTTGCTTAAAATCAAAAGATGGCACGCTTATCATGGAAAAAGACAAGGTATTAGACAGATGGGGAGAGTACATTAAAGACCTTTTTGAGGATGACAGAAACGAAGAACACATCATAAAAAAAACTTTTGAAGGACCACCCATAATGAAAGATGAAGTCAGAGCAGCACTGAAAAAGATGAAACCAGGAAAAGCCCCAGGACCAGACAACATTACTACAGAGATGATTGAAGCCCTGGAGGAATTTGGCATAGAAAAAATAACAGTCCTCCGAAATGAAATTTATGACACTGGAAAAATCCCCAAAGATATGTCAAAATCAATTTTCATTGCACTTCCAATCAAACATACTCTTCCTTTTCTCAGTTTTTAAACCAACAGCAGGCAATAAACTCTAGCTCTCACACTATGACTGACTGGTTCTTATGACAGAGCTGTGGACTGAAGATCTGATATCTCGAGTTCAATCCCAGCCCTCAACATTAAAAACTGGCTTGTTTACTGCTCATCTTAATGTTTCCATCATACTGGTGGTGTCACAGCTTGGTGTCTCAGAAATCCGTCTCCTCCCTCCCCATTTCAAGATCTTGCCAAAGCAATGGAGTTTTACGCAGACTCAGGGAGTCTGCCAGATAACTGCTGACAGATTTACGTAACTAAATATGTAACTGTCCCATTGTGATGAATACCTCTTGAACAAACCCTGAACTCCAAACATCTAATGAATATCGACAGTAATAACCGAGCAACAGTTTAGGGGAAAAAACAAAGGAGAACGATCCTTGCTCTTCTTGTATTGATATAAACCTTTTCAAAAACAATCCTGTACTTGATTATGAATACCGAACGGATAATTGGTTAAAAAAAGTCTCTATGAATCAAACAACAGCGAGGAAATCCTTGCATTTGTATTTTCATGTCGGGCCTGTGAAATGTAGACACTACTTATCTGGTATTTGCATAATGCCGTCTAATATCATTTATAGTGAAAAGACGTTAAATCAAAGAACGAACGAATGTGCATTATGCATATACCATATACTCATTAGTCAAGTTGATTAGATCTACATTTGTCCTGATACATTGGGGAATACCCAGTAAGATGGTCAAAACTGTAAAAGTATCTACTTCTTACATGTATGTATGTATGTATATTTATATACATACATACGCACGCATACATACATACATACATACATACATACATACATACACAGACACAGACACACACACACACACATACACACACACATATATATATATATATATATATATATATATATATATATATATATATATATATATATATATATAGATGTATAGATATATATATGCTCTGTTCCATTTGGACGAATGTTTATGTACCTGTATGCTATATGTGCTTGTTTTAATCGTTGTCATTATACAGACGTTTATGCCTCAAAACGTGCAGAAACAAAAATATGTATACAGATAGATACTAGATAGATAGATAGATAGATAGATAGATAGATAGATAGACAGACAGATAGATAGAAAGATAGATAGACAGACAGATAGATAGATAGATAGACAGACAGATAGATAGATAGATATGTAGATAGATAGACAGACAGATAGATAGATAGATAGATAGATAGATAGACGGACAGACAGACAGATAGATAGATAGATAGATAGATAGATAGATAGATAGATAGATAGATAGATAGATAGGTAGATAGATAGATAGATAGATAGATAGATAGATAGATAGATAGATAGATAGATAGATAGATAGATAGAAAGAACAAATAAAATATTTCACCCAGATCCTGTTCAATGACATACGGTTTTACTGTGCTCTGACATTGTACTACTGATTTTAACGCTGAATCACGATTAGTTTGTGTTTGTTTTATGCTGTTGTGAGAATGCTACTTAATGTCTGGACTGCTCGCACAACATATCTATGGATGCTCGTCTCTGTTTGCTATCCTATCCCAAGTGGCAAGTCTGATGAGTTTTAGATAAAAGGAAACGCGTCACTTGCTGTGGGAGCGTTGTACTTGTCCATTAAAGGAACTAACTAATGACAGGGCTTTCAGGGAAAGGGTCCCCTGAGCTGGTCCTTTCTCCTTTTCCTTTCGTCCTCATATTTTATCTGTATCTTTACGTCCTCAAAGGTTTCAGTTTCGTTGTATATTTCATACTAAGCAGTTCATTTTATCGATTAACGGATCTATTTTGACTCTTGCTTCAGGTTCCTATCACTGCAAGGGAGACAACCTGCTTACCTCTCTTGGGGCTATAACAGTAACAAACTCACATTTACTTACTTGGCAATGCGGTGCCTGACGGTCATTCACTTTTAACACGTAGTACATGGCACGTGATTGCTTTATTAGATCAAAATATCATTTTCCTTTATACTTTTCTTCCAAATTCTTTTTGCACAATAGACTCATCTTTACGTTCGTTTATCTCAGTTACCTTCCATCGCCCCACTCTTCCTGCTTATAACCTGCCATTCCTTCCTATGGATGCTAAATTAGTTGGTGTTTCTGTCTTGTAAACATGTATGTTGTTGATTTTGTGCTGTACTGAAAACGAAAAGGTCGAAGCCGCCAGGTGTCTTGCCTGTGATTATTGTTATTTCAGGTCCTCAGTAAGCACAGTACATTTCTTTTCCCATCTGTTTCTTACCTCACCTGCACTCACCTTTATTCCTCACTGATGAAGCAGTCAAATGATTACAGAGACATGGCTTAACCCCCTTGGTCATGAACCCATACATGCTAGCCTCACTCCGAGTGTTACAGGCTTGCTTCTTTCCATCGCTCATCTCGAGGTGGCGGTATCGCCATCCTCTACAACGACTCACTCCATTCCCGCCTATCTTTCTCGCAGTCTCTGCCTTTCTCCCATCCTTCTTTCGAGCACGTTGAAGTATCCTTCCAATCCACCCCTCACCCCATCACCTTCTCCTGTGTCTATCGACCTCCACCTAGCTCTGCCAACAAACTCACCACATCCACGTTTCTCTCTGACTTTGACCAACTGCTTGACCACTACTTCCTCTTACCTGGAAATCTCATCATTCTAGGTGACATCAATGTCCACTATGACAACACTCACCGTTATGACACAAGACATATCATCAACTCTCTGTCCAATCACAATATGACTCAACACATTTCTGAACCAACCCATCAAAAAGGTCACATTCTTGACTGGATCATTTCTCGTGATCACTACAATTCAGCTACTGACAACTGCTTAGTTCTTTCTACCCGTCTAACTTCAGCCCTTCCATCTGACCACTCTGCAATTCTCTGTTCTCTTGACATTTCTCCTCCTTCCCGTACCACGCGCACAGTGACTCGACGCAATCTCAAATCTATCGACCTCTCCACATTTTCATCTGATGCCTCCCATCTCCTTTCTGAAAAATCACATAACCTTGCCGATGAATTCTATACTACTCTCCACCATCTTCTGGACACTCATGCTCCAGCCACAACCCGTCTTTTACCTGACCGCCCCCCTACCCCCTGGCTCACTCATGAGATTGCCTGTGCAAAACGTGCCCGCCTCAGAGCAGAGCGCCGCTGGCGCAAATCCAAACTCACTGTATACAGGCAACTTTTCCAAGCCTCTAAAACAAAAGTATCCACCCTCATTGCATCTGCAAAAACAAGCTATTTCCAAACCAAAATCCTGAATGCCTCTTCTTCAAAAGAACTCTTTACAACCATGAATCATCTCCTTGGCACACGAAAAGACTTACCTCTCCCAACAAAACATACAAATGAAGAACTCCCATCTGTATTCTCCAAGTATTTCACCACCAAAATACAAACTTCGTGACAGGCTTGACAGGACACCCTGTCAACCATGCCCACCTGACCCTTCCTTCTCTGGCACACCTCTCACTACTTTTACCCCAGTCTCACAAGAAGAAATTTTCAACACAATCAGATCCATGTCGTTCAAAACCTGCGAACTGGATCCTCTTCCAGGTTCTCTCTACTCCGACTGTCTCCCTACTCTCCTCCCATTCATCACTGACATCATCAACACTTCTTTTCAAACTGGAACTGTCCCAGATTCTTTCAAGTCTGCTATTGTTCATCCTCTCCTCAAGAAACACAATTTAGACCCAAATGAACTGAAAAATTACAGGCCTATCTCTAATCTCTCTTTCTTGTCAAAACTCCTTGAAAAGGTCGTCCTCAACCAGCTGAACTCTCACCTGTCTGCCAACAATCTCCTCAATCCTTTCCAGTCAGCCTACCGCCAGTGCCATAGCACTGAAACTGCCCTACTACACATTCTCAACAATCTCCTCCTTGCAACTGATAC
>JAPXFY010000016.1:31575058-31580058 GCA_030674185.1 Monoplex corrugatus | reverse complement strand
TCAAAGAGTAAGAAAAACAACAACAACAAACCAACAAAACATTGTCATTATCCTTTCTGTAATAAATGATATAGATGGTTTGTCTTTGAAAGCTAGCTTAGCTTTTTGCGTTCGAGGAAATGACAACGAACGCCTTCGTCTTAGTGTGATCCACTTAAGTTTTAAAGGCTTCAGCATTGCAAACACAGTGCAAGTTTGGGGTGAACACCTGTTGATAAACCGTTTTCCACGTGCTGATTAAACTAGTAACTTGTGCTGTAGTCGCTCTTGCAAACTTTCGTGTTTCTGATAAAACTGTGACTCTTCAGCAGTGATTTGAACGACAAGCCCCACATCTCTCTCGTTCTCTCGATGTCTGATGAAATCGCATGCCGCTTTACCCACTAGTAAATCAAAATACATCTTTGCAAGTAGAGAGATAAGACATTTCTTTCAAAACACCACAATATTTATGTAGAGATAGGTTGTTGAAACTGATTTACAAAAGTTTTGTCTTAACAGTTCGCAATTATATTTTCTGGTCAAATCATATAAACAACTACTTTCCAAACTAATCCACCATTACATGAATTCAAATTTTATTTCACGATCTTATTGTAATTGCACTTTGTTATCTGTTTTGTATTTTTTTTATATAACTTGCTTAAAATGAATATTTTAAAAAGTTCGAGGAAAAATTATGTCGTCGGAAATATTTCAATTATCGAAAATATAGCCTTTCCGCCAAGAAAATTATTCTTCCACGTATGTATCTCATCATTACGTGTATACATCTTTTGATGTTCAACCAGCAGTAATGTTCTCAGGCCTCCCATTGGTCTGCATAAAATGAGCTTTAAAAAGGTTTCATTTGAAAACCATAATATAACAGACTCAGATTATCAGGAATATTTTACCATTAAAACCTAGACTTCAAGCAAAGCTATGAATCGTCGTCGTCGGCCTCTTTACATCTCAGGAGATGATAGTCTGCACCAGGAGCGTTGTGGTCATGACGTGCACTTTCTGCTGTGGCTGTGCAGGCCGATTCTTGAGTGGCAATCTCTGTCACATCTGCCACATACAAATTGAGCCGCTGTTGTCTGGTTTCTGGAACGTAGCTTGCGAAGAGCCCTTTTCTCATCTGCGCTTTGCGCTCTCCTCCTCTCCGCATTCACAACGCCTTGCTGAACGGCTGTCCTCCACGCTGCCCTGTCTTCCGCCAGAGTCTCCCAAGAGCCTGGGTCGATCCCTGAGCTTCTAAGGTCCCTTTTGCATCGTCTACAAAGCGTAACTGTGGCGTCCTGGAGTTCGCTTCCGGTTTGCCAGTTCGCCGTAGAGAACGTCTTTTGGTATGCGTCCATCCTCATTCGACGCACATGGCCAAGCCAGCGTAATCGGCGTTGGCTTAGGGAGGGCAAAGATGGTCTGTAGGCCCGCACGACGGAGGACCTCTGTGTTGGTCACCTTGTCTTGCCATTGGATGCCGAGGATGCGTCGCAAGCAGCGGAGATGGAAAATGTTGAGAATCTTTTCTTGGCTGGCGTATGTGGTCCAGGCTTCACTTGAGTAGAGAAGTGTGTCTCAACACACATGCTCTGTACACCTGCATTTTGGTGTTCGCAGTGAGACTGCTGTTGGACCAGACCCGCTTGTTCAGTTTAGTCATGACAGATGAGCCTTTGCAATGAATGGACATGTGGCAAATGAAGTCACCGATATCTTCTCTAAAACTCTCACAGGCAACAAGAGAACAACAAACATCTCCAGCCCACTTTAAGACCAGTGTTCAGGTAGCTACCCTCTGGAACATGCCACCAGAAAACACGCCGAAACATCTCAGTTCCACAACATCTAGAAAGTGACATAAATATTAGTATAATAAAGTGATTGGCTCTTCTGTTAGTTTAGCAGTCAGGTCAATCAACTAATAGTAATGTTTTTTTTTAATCATTTAACTACATGTACTTACTATGAAAACTTCATATGCACTTCTTGACATGGAATATGTAATGTTTGCATTGTTGAAATATTTGTTGATGATGGATAACTTAGTGTAAGGGTATGTTTTGTTTGTTGGGTTGGTTGGTGTTTTGGTTGTAGTTTTTGGTTTGTTGGTTTTGGTTTGGTTTTTGGTTTGGTTTGGTTTGGTTGTTGGTTTGGTTGTTGGTTTGGTTTGGTTTGGTTTGGTTTGTTTTTTGGTTGGTTGGTTGGTTGGTTGGTTGGTTGTTGTTTTTTTTTCCTGTTAAAAGAGAATCATCGCACTCTGACAATTCCATATGTGGTCCACCCAAGTCTGCCAGGAATTATCTGGCAGAATTTTAAGCACAAAAACCTATGTGCTGTCGAGTCTTGAAATGGGGAAAAAGGGGGATGTACCTATGAAACACTAAGCTGACGCCAACAGAATGATGGAAACATTCAGATGGAAGAAGCAAAACAGGCCATTTGTTAATGCTGCAGGCTGAGACTGAACTCAAGATATCAAATCCTCAGTCCACGGCTCTACCAAAGACCCAAGCAACCCGCTTTGTGTAAAGTTTAAACCCTCTTTTGGCGTGAGCTGGATTGAAAAGAGTATTATACATTGCTTATTTCACAGGCTGGTAGAGAGAGAACGAGAGAGAGACAGAGAAGGAGAGAGACAGAGAAGAGAGAGAGAAGAGAGAGAGAGAAGAAGACAGAGAAAGAGGGAGAGAGACAGAGAGAGAGACAGAGAGAGCGTGTGCAGGTTGTCGATCTGCGCCTAATGGACTTCTATGTAAACATACAGTCATGTTCCTTATACAAAGAAAGCAAATCCTTCAGAATATATATATATATATATATATATATATATATTTGTGTGTGTGTGTGTGTGTGTTGTGTGTGTGTGTGTGTGTGTGTGTGTGTGTGTGTGTGTGTGTGTGTGTGTGTGTGTGTGTGTGTGTGTGTGGGCGCGGCGCGTGCACGCTAAAACACGTATATGCATGTGTCTGTGTTGACCCACCTGACAAAAAAAATCTCAACTCTTCTCCTTAAGGTTCAAAGCGCTTGAGGGCAACCTGGGGGGTGCTTGCCTAAACAAAAACATGAGGAAGGTTGCCGACACTTGCAACAGCATCAAGCTGGATCCAATAACGCCAGTGTTTGCATACACGCGTGGTTCTGTGTAAGCTGACAGCCAACTCCGCTTTCCTGTTTGTCTTGCAAGCCGGGCAAAAAAGAAAAGGTAACTCACAGCGCCGCGCCCGAGTGGACTCTTCTGATGCAGAGGAATGAAGGAATTTGGCCTTCCGTTTCCTGTTTTTACTGTAAAGTTTACACAGAGAGAGATCAGCTCCGATTTATTATTGTTGAGAACTAGAAATTACAGTAAAGACGTTACGTTTCCAAGCATGAGCAGAGAAGGAATGCACGTTATGCTCGAAGTAAAATGTTGAATGTCAACAAGGCAGGGGGGGGGGGGGGGGGCAGGCAGACAAAACACCGAGAGACACAGAGAGGGAGACCAAGAGATAAGACATGAGACGCAAATGGTTAAATCATCTGAGCGAATATGTTTCTATCACCACAAAGAGTAAGGTGTACACACTTGAACACTTGAGATTTTTGACAAAACAATGGAAGAGCTACAGTTTTGAATTTTGTAGAAATACAGCTCACAACTATACCACCCTGACAAAGTAATAATTTGTCCGTAAACTGGAAAAAAAACTAATGTTGCAGGCACAGGACAGACTCTTGCTTAATTTTCAGACCCAATATCCGCTGAAACAGAATGCGAATGTTTTCAAGGTAAATATCACACAGTGTTGTAATTCTTTTTTGGGAATATTTACCGAATCTGTGTCGTGTATAGAATATTATCGCTATTGTTTTTATATTACATTGCACATCTCGCTGTTTTACTGCTTTACTATACGTCTGTCTGTCTGTCTGTCTGTCTGTCTCGTCTTCTCTCTCTCTCTCTCTCTCTCTCTCTCTCTCTCTCCCCTCTCTCTCTCCTCTCTTCCTTCTCGCTCTCTCTGTATGTGTGTGTGTGTGTGTTATGTGTGTGTGAGTGTGTGTGTGTGGGGTGTATGTGTTTGTGTGAGTGTGTATGCGTGTTTTGTGTGTATGTGTGTGTGTGCGTTGTGATGTGTGTTGTGTGTGTGTGTGTGTGTGTGGGTGTGTGTGTGTGTGTGTGTGTGTGTGTGTGTGTTCATGTGAAAGAGAGAGAGGGGGCAGACAGAAACGAGTAGAGAGAAAGGGAGTGAGAGCGAGAGAAGTCTGAAGTCAAATGTTTATTGTACAATCAGTCATTGGTCTTTTATAAAAAAAAAAAAAGGTGTGTGGGGGGGGGTGGGGGGGGTGGATGATAATCATGTCACGTTGCATCAAGTCATATGAACATTGGATTGAATCGCGTTCATATCAGTTTTACGAGCATCACACAAGGCGATAATGCGTATTAAAGACAGTATAGTAATGTACGAAAAAAACAAAAATCAGGCAGTTGCCAAAGCCAATACACGCACTGGACATTTTTATATATGATCAGCCAGATTTATAGACATCTTTTCGGTTAACTTGAAAATGCACGAACTCAAGTTGTTAAATGTTTCAGAAATGTACTGGAATAGATCGATCATATTCTTTTGATATCGTTTGAATTTGCAACAAAAAGTTAGTGGTGTCCGATCATTAGTTTTTAGGTATTAGAATTATACATTTCTTCTAGTTAATGACGAGGAACCATGGTACCTGCCATGGAGCGTTTCCTCATGCTGTTGGCATGGAAGATGAATTTGGACACTATTTTCGTTTGTTGTTCGTCATGTGAGTGGAGCAGCTTTTCCATACGTATGTTTACAGTGCTTTTGAGACATTTTGCCCTAATGTCATTTTAAAGTGTACATTAAAAACTGAAGAAGATAGATTTATTCATTTTCGATGAAAGGCTTACAATTTTTTTTTCATGTTTTGATTCACCATATCGATGCTAGTTGTAAATGAATTGAAACATTAAATGTCAACAAGCAAAAAGGACCATAAATTAG
>JAPXFY010000016.1:31535058-31570058 GCA_030674185.1 Monoplex corrugatus | reverse complement strand
GGTCTTAAAACTACTACGTATAACTTGCGTTTAGAATATCCTACAAGCCTTCTCACATCTTTTCAACGTTTATTTCCCTTTATTTTAAAACAATACTAACAACTGAAAATCTGAAAAAAGAGACCGTACCCTCTGCGGGGGCACATCTCATTTAACCTTCCCCTCCCTATCTTACTCCCTATCTTACTTGTCACTCTGCTGACAGGACTTCTGTGTGACTGACTGTCTTCCTGTCTATGTCAGTCTTTGATGACAAAGAAGTAGGCCACATAGGTCAACAGGGAAGAGAAGAAAAGGAAATGGGACGAGTGGGAGAGGGGCTTACAAGCTTATTGGCTGCTGATTGCAGAGTGAAGAAAGGGAAGGGGGGGGGGGAGGTAAGGATCACTGGAGCCAAGAGAGACTGGCCACTCAATCAACGGTGGTATGCTGAACAAGATCAGTTAATCGCCCAGTGGTTGGCCCACACTCTGCTGTTTTCCCCTGTTCTACAGGTCGGGTGGCACGAGGTGGTCATCTGATGACGTGAACAATGCTCCCTGAAAGACGATGGAGTGTACGTGCAAGGAGGATTGTGTTCTGTTGTGTAGGTTTGGGGTACGCAAATCACCACTAGAGTGAAATTTATTCAATTACGTTCCACACACACAAAAAAAGAACAACTAAAAAGATCTTGAGACAGAAGATGTCTGCGAAAAAGATTAAAATTAAATTATCACTTGTTTGATATTTGTAAAAAGCATGCCTTTAGTCATAATAGTGGCATGTTGTGTACATATGACATGAGATTTCTGAGTTATACAATTAAGCGTTGGTGTATTATGACACAAAGTTTAGGCTAGATCATCACTATTAACGTTTATAATCTTATGCATATTGGTGCTTCTTGTGTTGATTTTATACCAGCTGTCATGCTCTGTGTTGTCACCCTGAATTCCCAAAGACAGTTCTGACTCACTTTTTTTCTCTCATAAATTGCAGTAAGATCCAAGGCTTTTCATGTTTTGTTATTAAAGAATATTTCTATGTTCTAACCAAATGTGTTTTTGTGTAAATGGAAACAGATAAAAACATACAGAACAGACACGGCCTGCCTGAAGCGTGTCTGCCATTCATTGTGATGGGTAAATAATGCAAACAGCAGTTTGATTATTGCGTGTCAGTCACTAAGTGCACTATAACAGACATTGCTCTACCATCATAGTCAAGGTCAGTGTTGGTCAGTGACTGCATAGAAAGAAAGAAAAACACTGAATGGTTAATCAAGTCTGCTATTGGCAAACAGCACTATGTGTACCCTGCTTGGGAACAAACCAAAACACAACAGCGCACGATTATTGGTGTATGTAAGTTTTACATATAAACAGTGACTGCCAAACGGTGTATGAGGAATACAGGTTGTCCTCTGCTACAGGCGATCATCTAACCCAATACTACCTGTCACATCTACAGTAGGGAGTGAACCCAATAATCAAAATCCGACCTGGAGATGGATGGCCTCTGCCAGGTTAAATTCACCCAAGACACACCGTATATGTGGCGCAGAGTTCAGGGAGAGGAAGAATGAAAGTTATTCTTTGTGACCTGAGACACAGTCTATGATGGTCAGCTAAGGTATGCAATATTTTTGCTCTGTGACATGAGGCACAAACACTAAATGACACAATACGCCTCACATTCATTATAAAGGACACAGATCCACTGTAGCTGATGACCATAAGTCTGTCATTCATTGTTTGCCACCATGCATAGACCTTGATTGGAAAAAACGTTACACATCACTCACCGCATGACAAGAAACACACATACACTATAATAACATCATCCACATAAATCTCTTCCATTGCCATGTAACAGACAGAATAACTGTCTGCCACTTGTAGCAGTCACTGTGGTGAGGTGGTCAAAGTAACAGTAACAGGCTATTAACTGGATGATCGTGAATTTGAACTCCCGTCAGTAGAAAGAAAGTCTTGTGCGATTTCTGGCCACGACTGACTCATACTCAGAGCTGAGCTGTCTACGGGCACGTTGGGAAGACTGAAGACTGGGACCACATTGTCGTGTCTAGTCTACTTTACGGATTCATCATTCAGAACATTGCTCAAACTTCCTGAGTAACGCCGCATGCGTTTGTATCTGCCGGGTCTGAGTGACACCAAGATATCTTTTGAAGTTAAGCTTAGAGCACAACCCACTTACGTAGTCTGAATCTGAAATAAAACTCCTCAACATTAACAGTACCATTCAACCCCAGTCTCATCTATTTAGTCGATACAATAGCTTTAATCTATAGATCTTAATCATCATCCCCAGTCTCATTATCATAGCTTTAAGTCTGTGACTATCATCATCCCCAGTCTCATTATCATAGCTTTAAGTCTGTGACTATCATCATCCCCAGTCTCATTATCATAGCTTTAAGTCTGTGACTATCATCATCCCCAGTCTCATTATCATAGCTTTAAGTCTGTGACTATCATCATCCCCAGTCTCATTATCATAGCTTTAAGTCTGTGACTATCATCATCCCCAGTCTCATTATCATAGCTTTAAGTCTGTGACTATCATCATCCCCAGTCTCATTATCATAGCTTTAAGTCTGTGACTATCATCATCCCCAGTCTCATATCATAGCCTTAAGTCTGTGACTATATCATCCCCAGTCTCATCATCTTAGCTTTAAGTCTGTGACCCTTCATGCCCAGTTCTTGTGGGAACCTCAGCTCTGTGAGTGTTAGAGAGCTGGAATAAGCGGCAGAGGTACTGACAGAAGAGCGATGCAGATGAGGCAGTAAAACAAACAAAAAAACACAACAAAACAAACAAACCAAAACAAACAAAACAAAGCAAGAACAGGTTGCCAGTCTGTCTGGCAGAGTGGCTGATTTAAAAGCGAATCTCTCCCTGCCACACTGCACCATAAATCAATTCCTTACTGGGACCCATTTATGTACAGTGGCACTGGAAAAACAAACATTCCGTCCATCTATCCTATCCCTTAGCCAGCAACCCTGCAACCTAAAAACGGCCCAGACCGTGTTTTCTTAATCTGCCTTTCCAGAAACGTGAAGACTGATTTTAATATATTGGAGGCTTATGTGTGTAGGTTAGGTGCGATTGGGAAGACAGCACTGTGACAGTGAGAGAGAGAGAGAGAAAGAGTGAGAGAGCGAGAGAGAGAGAGAGCGAGAGAGAGAGAGAAAGAGTCAGAGAGAGACAGAGAGAGAGAGAAGAGACAGAGAGAGAGAGAGAAGAGACAGAGAGAAAGGGATTGATACAGACACAGAGAGAAGACATGAACAAGAAAATAATCTGTTTTGAAAACATGAAACGCATTTTCGTTTACATCACCCAAAGAGAGACAGACAGTTAGACAGACAGACCAACAGATAGACAAAAACAGAAAAGACAGTCAGAGAGACAGAGACATACAGAGAGATAGAGAAACAGACAGCCAGCCAGAGACACACGGAGTCAGACGGACAGACCAACAGACGAGACAAAGATAAACAGGCAGACAGACAGTCAGACAGACAGACCGACAGACGAGACAAAAATAGACATACAGACAGATAGACAGACACACAGACACAGGAAAAAAAAACACAGTACGGAATGCATGTACATGCATTTATGACTTAATCCGCAATCGTTTGCTAAGTCTATATCAAAACAGTCACCGTATTAACGGTCCACAAAACCGTATTATTTCAAAGAGTATGGTCTAGTTCTAGCTTCATAGAGACCCACACGTAAAACTGCAAGTGTTTCCCTTCTGTTCACCCAAACGTAAGGACGAATCTGTTCGACGACTTACTTACGTTAGTCCTAAAGGGTCATGTACACAGTGGGTATGGACCAATTAGTGTGGGCAGTGGTCTTTGTAAGCTGAATCTCAACAGGTATGCTTAACGCTTTGACTTCCGCACCATATCCATACCAGCAAAACTTCCTGAAGCTGGTCGATAGGGTGAGGAAGTCAAAGGGTTAAATGTTTGCTTTTCTGTCATGGTTGACAAAACGAATGTAGGAAAAAAAAGTCACAGGAAAAAAAGTCACAGAAAAAAAGTCACAAAATTGAGTAGGAAAAAAAGTCACAGGAAAAAAAGTTACAATCAAACAAAGCCTTCAAGTCAAGTTTATTTCATCTGAGCAGGATAAAATGTCAGATTCAAGATAGTCAGTAAACGATTTTTAAAACTGCAACAATACCAGTCTAGCTCCTCTAGCTATATGCAGACCCCACTCATATGCATCAATTAAGATTAGGTCTCTCTCTCTCTCTCTCTCTCTCTCGCTCTCTCTCTCTCTCTCTCACACACACACACACACACACACACACACACACACACACACACACACACACACACACACACACACGCACACACACACAGGCACATACTTTTTGTTGTAGAAGAGAGTACATCACACAGCTCTGTCTCACTCACTTTGAGGGTAAAGGTGCAGAATTCACGTGTCTCTGTTCAGCCTGATATTCCAGCTAACTCCTCGAAGAAGTTCCTCGACAGACTTCCTCCCATCCCGACGTTCGATACAGAGATTTCGCAGTCGCTCCTGCATCAGCACGTATC
Source organism: Monoplex corrugatus (assembly GCA_030674185.1). Lineage (NCBI taxonomy): Eukaryota > Metazoa > Mollusca > Gastropoda > Littorinimorpha > Ranellidae > Monoplex > Monoplex corrugatus. Next base: position 31,565,463 of record JAPXFY010000016.1, on the reverse strand, counting down.
GTCGCTGGACTCGCTTGGCCGGTGGATTGCCTACAGCATCTTGCTGCATGATTGTGCGGACAGTGGCCTTTTCTTTTTGGAACCACTCTATTGTTCTCCATATGGAAGGATGATAATGTCCAACAAGGTTCCTGAATTTGTTATTCCATCCTTCGCATATGTTGTTCGTACATGGGACGTTGTCAATGGTTGCATTGTGGACGTTCCAAATTGCAGGGGGAAACAGGGGTGGAATTCGGCGCATTCTGACAGGTGCAGCTGCCGCTCCATCTCCTGCAGGTTGCTGTTGAATCGGGCGGTAGCGTCCAGAAACGTATGTTTGGTCAAAGTAATTGAGGAGGTCTTCCACTTCAGGTGGGTCTTGGGGCAGATTGTTCCTCAGAAAGACCATACCCTCTTGAACATCATTCAGAGGAAGGAAGGCCAAACCGTCCATCATCCCACAAAACAATCGAAACTCTTGGTTAGTGTGGTACCTGGGTGCTAGACCCAACTCCTGGATCTTCCTCCATGTTGACTGTAAAAGATGATAAAAGCATCCCCTGCAGTGGACATCCCTACCAAACACAGCAACAGCAGCTCTGAGGACAGCATCTTCGAAGTCTGTTACTACAGTCTGCACACTCAGTTCCAAGTCTGTTACTACAGTCTGCACACTCAGTTCCAAGTCTGTTACTACAGTCTGCACACTCAGTTCCAAGTCTGTTACTACAGTCTGCACACTCAGTTCCAAGTCTGTTACTACAGTCTGCACACTCAGTTCCAAGTCTGTTACTACAGTCTGCACACTCAGTTCCAAGTCTGTTACTACAGTCTGCACACTCAGTTCCAAGTCTGTTACTACAGTCTGCACACTCAGTTCCAAGTCTGTTACTACAGTCTGCACACTCAGTTCCAAGTCTGTTACTACAGTCTGCACACTCAGTTCCAAGTCTGTTACTACAGTCTGCACACTCAGTTCCAAGTCTGTTACTACAGTCTGCACACTCAGTTCCAAGTCCAGTTCTGTGCACTTGTCTACAACAGCTTCAAACAGATGTTCGTAGGAAGCCCAGGTTTTCGCTGGTAAAAGAGCATAGACAACAGTCACACGCGGAAGTGCTACTCGCGGTAGTCTTACACACGCGATAGTGTTACACACGCGGAAGTGTTACACGCAGTAGTGTTACACGCAGTAGTGTTACTCGCGGTAGTGTTACACTCGTGATAGTCTTACACGCGGTATAGCTATAGCTTTACAGGTATAGCTGTGACTTTTTTTCCTGTGACTTTTTTTCTGTGACTTTTTTTCTGTGACTTTTTTTCCTGTGACTTTATTTCCGATCACCGACAAAACACGATGTTAGTGGGTAGGCTGAGGGAGTTAAAGGGATAAACTCTGCTGACATTATACGAAAGTAGTGCAGGCTATCCTGTGGTGGGTGACCCCACAGGGACATGGCATCGCTGGCTCCCATGGACTTCTTGGCACTGGAAATTTGATTGAATGAACTTGGGTTAATTCTGTATTGAAAATCCCGAAGGAGTGGCGTGGTATCAACTTCACTAAAGTATAACAGACACACACAACAAAGGCATACGCACGCACACGTGCACACACACACACATACAGGCACACACACACACACACACACACACACACAGACACACACACACACACACACACACACACACACACACACACACATAGTAGAAGTTAGAGCAAGGCATGGAAAATCTCTGTCATCATATTTCGTTCTTGTAGTCTTATGGCAATACGTATGCGAATTTGTTTTTGTATGTCGTTTAATTTAGACAGAGAGAGATAAGTGGATTGGTTATCCATTTGGTTTAAATACGATCAGAGGAAGATCTAGATATGCATTGGGTTTCAGATCTTGTCAAAACATCACAGTTGACCCTCTGGAACCTCTGTGCAGACATGGGAATATCATCTGGCTTACAAGCACACTCAAACCTCACCAACAACACACACACACACACACCACAACACACCACACACACACCCACACACACACACACACACACACACACAAAACACACACAACACACACACCCCACACACCACACACACCACACACACACACACACACACACACACACACACACACACACACACACACACACACACACACACACACACACACACAACACACACACACATACACACACACACACACACACACACACACACACACAACACACACACACACACACACAACACACACACACACACACACACACACACACACACACACACACACACACACAACACACACAACACACAAAACACACACACACACACACCAGACAACACACACACACACCACACACACACACAAAGAGAGAGAGAGAGAGAGAGAGAGAGAGAAAGAGAGAGAGAGAGAAAGAGAGAGAGAGAGAGAGGACAGAGAAAGTCTTCTTAAAGGCTTTTGCTTGTTTGTCTGTTTGTTTGTTTGTTTGTTTGTCTGTCTGTCTGTTTGTTTGTTTGTTTGTTTGTTTGTTTGTTTGTTTGTTTGTTTGTTTGTTTGTTTGTAAAGTGTTATGCATGTTCGCAATATTGAGAATTTTGAAGTCACTTCCTCGCTGACATTTTCACAAACCGCCTATTTTTGAGCAGATAAAAACCACTCCAAGGAATAAACCATATCTACAAATAGGACTTGTGCGCTAACTCATCCGTCGCATTGATGGGGAAGTCCATCATGATCATTGTCGTGAATCTATGATGCAATTTTTGTTTGTTTCGAGTGCTGTTTCAATCTGTCTTTTGTGCTTCATCACCAGAGTGATCTAACGTGTGACGCTGTTGAGAGTTGTAGCCAGATTCCCTTTATGGGCACAATGCTGGCAGGCAATAATCTCTCTCATTGTGCTACTGCCTTGGTGAAAAGCAGTAATTCAGTTGGCCACCTTGTCCTTTTGACAAAAAGCTCCGCCATTAATATTTTATCTCTATGGCGAATTGCATGAAGGGAAAAGCTGTTGTCTCCCCTGTGTGTCAGGCTGATGATGGAGAGGTTTTGACTGAGTTTTTTTGTTCTCCAGGTTTGATCGCTGTTGTGTGTTTCTTAGTCAGTAAGTGTCTTTGCCTTTTTGTATTTACTTGTTTTTGTGGTCATGATGGATATACCATGTGAATTTTCAGCTGCTCTCTCCACAGAGTGTGTTACAGTGGTGCAGCGCATACCATTTTCTTTTCTTTTCCTTTCTTTTCTTTTTCTATATGCACATCACTTTCGTTTATCTATGACAGTGGATTTTTCTACAGACTTTTGCCAGTGGCAACTGCTTTGTTACCGTGGTATCTTTTAACGTGTGCTGTGAGCGTATTGCACAGAGGATCTTTGTTTATCATTTCATAAAAAAAAATCTAACACTTAGAGCACCACAGAAGATCTCGTGAAGGCATGATAAAAATCAGATACCACGGCAGATGAAGATGGAAACCCTCACGACCCATCATGAAGCTTACAGCTGTTGGCTATCAACCACACTGTAACGAACGGCTCTACAATGACCAGTGACTGTAAACACGTAACCCGAGAGGCCTACAGAGTGGGCATTAGCAGGGTTGAAGTCAATGCGAGTTATCTACCTTCTCTCATGGTATCTGTTATCTCCCTTCTCCACTACATCCTGGTCTTTCAGATGTGACATTAAACACATGTGCCGTGTGTAGCACTCACTCAGCGCACGTTAAAGATTCCATGACAACAAAAGAGTTGTACCTGGCACAACTTTGTAGAAAAACCCACTTCCCTAGATATACAAAATATTACCGTGATTTGGTGTCCATATTGTGGAGTACTGGCCTTCCCCTCCTCTGTGTCATAAGGGATAACTTCAATCACAGTAATCACATATTCGCATTTCATCTCTTTATGAATCCATTTGGGTGTATGTAGTGCATATGTACGTTTGTGTTCAACCGAAAGAGTGTTAGAGGATACGCACAGAGAAATTTTGTAGAATTCTATTTGAAGGTGTTTTTCTAAACACATCTGATTAGAAATCTGTACCCGTTAAAATCTGCTCAACAAGTTAAAATCATAAAAGTTGATATGTTGTCAGAGAATAGGTGGGTCATGATGTTATTAGGTATTCTGGTATTAAGCAATGTACAAATAGCTGGTTATTCTTCTTATTAGTAGTATTTCTCTTATCATTCTTGTCATTTTTCTTCTTCTTCTTCTGCTGCTGCTGTTGCTGCTGCTGCTGCTTCTTCTTCTTCTTCTTCTTCTTCTTCTTCTTCTTCTTCTTCTTCTTCTTCTTCTTCTTCTTCTTCTTTTTCTTCTTCTTCTTCTTATCATTATTAGTATTAGTAGTAGGAGGAGCATTAGCATGGTTAATTATTGTTGTTGTTATCGTTGTCATTGTTATTGCTGCTGCCATTGTTATTGTTGATGTTGTTATAGCCTTTACATGAACCTTTTTACAGTCATATGAAAATCATGAAGCATTATCACTAAAGCAGTTTATCTTTTGTTCAGTCATGTGCGTGTGTGTGTGTGTGTGTGTGTGTGTGTGTGTGTGTGTGTGTGTGTGTGTGTGTGTGTGTGTGTGTTGTGTTGTGTTGTGTTGTGTTGTGTTGTGTGTGTGTGTGTGTGTGTGTGTGTGTGTGTGTGTGTGTGTGTGTGTTTTGTGTGTGTGTGTGTGATTTAATTTTCAACCTTCAGATATTTTCAATAGAATCAAAAGAGAAATAGCAGAAGAGCAGTGTGGATTTGTCAAAGGGAAAGGAATTATTAATGCCATACACATCCTAAGAAATATCATAGAGAGATCAATCGAGATGAGTAAGGATTTATATTTTTTATGCTTTGTCGATTATACCAAGGCTTTCGGGTAAGACACAAAGAATTGATCAACCAACTAGAAAGATTCAATGCTGATGGAAAAGATCTTCGAACAGTCAGAAATATGTATTGAGAACAAACAGCTTCAATGAGAATAGAGAACGATATAAGCTCTTTTCAAAATATCAAAAGAGGAGTTAGACAAGGTTGTGTTTTGTCACCAGATCAGTTTTCACTTTACAGTGAAAACATCATGAGAAACCTAGAAGAATATCCTGGATTAAAGGTTGGAGGAAAAATGATAAACAACTTTCGATACGCAAATGACACCGTGCTAATTGCAGAAAATGAAAGGGACCTACAAAATCTTGTGAATATACTAGAAATAGAAAGCAAAGGTAAGGGGTTGAAGCTAAATAGCAAGAAGACTAAAGTCATGGTTATCAGGAAAAAAACATGAAATCCCCTCCTGCAAAATAACAGCAAATGGCACAACCTTGCGATAGGTCGATAAGGTTAAATATCTGGGAACGATCATTTCACCAGACGGCAGATGCACATTAGAAATAGCCAGCAGAATCGGCCAAGCCAAAACAGCATTCAGGGAGATGACAAGCATTCTTACCAACAAACGCCTATCAATTTACATCAGGAAGAGAGTTCTTGAATGTTATATAGAACCGATAATGTTATACGGTTGCGAGGCGTGGACAGTCAACAAACAAAGCCAGAACAAGATTGAGCAGTTGAGATGTGGTTTCTAAGAGTAATGTTGAGAGTTCCATGGGCAGCAAAGAAAACAAACGGACAGTCTTGGTGGAGGCAGACACAAGAAGAACATTGATAAGGAAAATTAGGAAAAGACAGGCAACATGCATAGGCCATTTTATGAGGAACGGGGAATTGGAACACCTGGTCACAACAGGAAAGCTGGAGGGAAAGAGAGCGCCAGGTACACCCACTGAAAAATATTGGACGGACTTGCAGAGTGGCTGAGGACAGAGAGGGTGGAAGATGTGTTTGCGGCAACAAGGGATAGATACATATGGAGGGCCATGATCGCCGGTAATCGGAAAAAAAGTCACAGGAAAAAAAGTCACAGAAAAAAAGTCACAGAAAAAAAGTCACAGGAAAAAAAGTCACAGCTATACCTGTAAAGCTATAGCTATACCGCGTGTAAGACTATCACGAGTGTAACACTACCGCGAGTAACGTCGGGATGGGAGGAAGTCTGTCGAGGAACTTCTTCGAGGAGTTAGCTGGAATATCAGGCTGAACAGAGACACGTGAATTCTGCACCTTTACCCTCAAAGTGAGTGAGACAGAGCTGTGTGATGTACTCTCTTCTACAACAAAAAGTATGTGCCTGTGTGTGTGTGTGTGTGTGTGTGTGTGTGTGTGTGTGTGTGTGTGTGTGTGTGTGTGTGTGTGTGTGTGAGAGAGAGAGAGAGAGAGAGAGCGAGAGAGAGAGAGAGAGAGAGAGACCTAATCTTAATTGATGCATATGAGTGGGGTCTGCATATAGCTAGAGGAGCTAGACTGGTATTGTTGCAGTTTTAAAAATCGTTTACTGAATCGTTTATCTTGAATCTATGACATTTTATCCTGCTCAGATGAAATAAACTTGACTTGAAGGCTTTGTTTGATTGTGACTTTTTTTCCTGTGACTTTTTTTCCTACTCAATTTTGTGACTTTTTTTCTGTGACTTTTTTTCCTGTGACTTTTTTTCCTACATTCTGATCGCCAATGCCATGTGGCAGGGCACTTGATGATAGTGATACTTTGTACTGTTTTTTGTTGACTTTAAGGAACCCAGTCTACAGTTACCATACAACCATCATTTCTCTGAAGGAACCCAGTCTACAGTTACCATACAACCATCATTTCTCTGAAGGAACCCAGTCTACAGTTACCATACAATCATCATTTCTCTGAAGGAACCCAGTCTACAGTTATCATACAATCATCATTTCTCTGAAGGAATCCAGTCTACAGTTATCATACAACCATCATTTCTCTGAAGGAACCCAGTCTACAGTTATCATACAATCATCATTTCTCTGAAGGAACCCAGTCTACAGTTATCATACAACCATCATTTCTCTGAAGGAACCCAGTCTACAGTTATCATACAACCATCATTTCTCTGAAGGAACCCAGTCTACAGTTATCATACAACCATCATTTCTCTGAAGGAACCCAGTCTACAGTTATCATACAACCATCATTTCTCTGAAGGAACCCCCCTACAGTTACCATACAATCATCATTTACTTGAGGGAACCCACTTAACAGTTACCATACAACCATCATTTCTATGAAGGAATCCACTTTACAGTTACCATACAACCATCATTTCTATGAAGGAATCCACTTTACAGTTACCATACAACCATCATTTCTATGAAGGAACCCATTCTACAGTTACCATCCAACCGTTATTTCCTTAAAGGAATCTTTTCTCTAGTTACCATACAATCATCATGTCCTTGAAGGAACCCACTCTATACTGACCATACAATCATCATTTACTTGAAGAAACCCACTTTACAGTTACCATACAATCATCATTTCTCTGAAGGAACCCACTCTAAATGTCCCATACAAACCTCATTTCCTTTCAGGAAGCTATTCTACTGTAACCATACAATCATTATTTCTTTGAAGGAACGCAATTCACAGTTATTACATGGTCATTATTTCCTAAAAACTGTTTTTAATGAAAAAAAATCACATAATAACAATGAATTTGGGGGAAAACACAGTAGTAAAAACAAAAGAAGTAATGTAAAACTCTCATAATTTTAAAACAGTTGATCTTTAACTTTAGATGATGGGAAATTTCCGAAAATAAAAATCTGCTTGGAGGTTTTTATTTCATTTTACTCTTTCAATCTTCTCAATCTCTGCTGTTTTCGTTGATATTTCAATTATTTCCTTATCTATTTGCATTCATATTTCTTTCTTTGTGTTTATTGTTATTTTATTTGTTTGCCTGTCATCCTATATTTGCTGACCTATGAGTCATGGGGAAGAAAAACGAGAGCAAAAAGAAAAACCAACAAGAAGTCAACATGAATTTTGCAGAGTTTGTCACAGGACAATAAGCAGAGTGAAAAGCTTGTGCAGTGGATGGAAACAGCTCTAGCAGTGTGATTCATGGAAGCACAGTGTATCGTGTTTTGACATAATAGCCCTGCTGTGAAGGAAAACAGTTAACAAATACCAGTGTATGAATAAATAAAGACGATGATTAATGAGACAGAGGGGGAGGGAAAGAAAAAGACAGACAGAGAAAGAGGAAAGGGCAGAGGGAGGGAGGGAGGGGGAGAGAGAGAGAGAAGATGGGGGTAAGATGTTGGGGGTGGGGTGGGGAGAGACAGATAAAGAGATATAGACGGAGCGGGCGCCAATGAAGTATGCATGTCGCAAAAGTTTAGTTGCATTCAGAATCCAGTAGTAAGGTGACATGGTGCCTCTACCATAAAGTAAGGGGACATGGTGCCTCTACCATAAAGTAAGGGGACATGGTGCCTCTACCATAAAGTAAGGGGACATGGTGCCTCTACCATAAAGTAAGGGGACATGGTGCCTCTACCATTAAGTAAGGGGACATGGTGCCTCTACCATAAAGTAAGGGGGACATGGTGCCTCTACCATAAAGTAAGGGGGACATGGTGCCTCTACCATAAAGTAAGGGGGACATGGTGCCTCTACCATAAAGTAAGGGGACATGGTGCCTCTACCATAAAGTAAGGGGGACATGGTGCCTCTACCATAAAGTAAGGGGACATGGTGCCTCTACCATAAAGTAAGGGGACATGGTGCCTCTACCATAAAGTAAGGGGGACATGGTGCCTCTACCATAAAGTAAGGGGACATGGTGCCTCTACCATAAAGTAAGGGGGACATGGTGCCTCTACCATAAAGTAAGGGGACATGGTGCCTCTACCATCAAGTAAGGGGACATGGTGCCTCTACCATAAAGTAAGGGGGACATGGTGCCTCTACCATAAAGTAAGGGGACATGGTGCCTCTACCATAAAGTAAGGGGACATGGTGCCTCTACCATCAAGTAAGGGGACATGGTGCCTCTACCATAAAGTAAGGGGGACATGGTGCCTCTACCATAAAGTAAGGGGACATGGTGCCTCTACCATAAAGTAAGGGGACATGGTGCCTCTACCATAAAGTAAGGGGACATGGTGCCTCTACCATCAAGTAAGGGGACATGGTGCCTCTACCATAAAGTAAGGGGACATGGTGCCTCTACCAAAAGTTAGAGGACATGGTGCCTCTACCATCAAGTAAGGAGACATGGTGCCTCTACCATAAAGTAAGGGGACATGGTGCCTCTCACCATAAAGTAAGGGGACATGGTGCCTCTACCATCAAGTAAGGGGACATGGTGCCTCTACCATAAGTAAGGGGACATGGTGCCTCTACCATAAAGTAAGGGGATGTGGTGCCTCTACCATAAAGTAAGGGGACATGGTGCCTCTACCATAAAGTAAGGGGACATGGTGCCTCTACCATAAAGTAAGGGGGACATGGTGCCTCTACCATAAAAGTAAGGGGACATGGTGCCTCTACCATAAAGTAAGGGGACATGGTGCCTCTACCATAAAGTAAGGGGGACATGGTGCCTCTACCATAAAGTAAGGGGACATGGTGCCTCTACCATAAAGTAAGGGGACATGTGCCTCTACCATAAAATAAGGGGGACATGGTGCCTCTACCATAAAGTAAGGGGACATGGTGCCTCTACCATAAAGTAAGGGACATGGTGCCTCTTCCATAAAGTAAGGGGACATGGTGCCTCTACCATAAAGTAAGGGGACATGGTGCATCTACCATAAAGTAAGGGGGACATGGTGCCTCTACCATAAAGTAAGGGGGACATGGTGCCTCTACCAAAAAGTAAGGGGACATGGTGCCTCTACCATAAAGTAAGGGGGACATGGTGCCTCTACCAAAAAGTAAGGGGACATGGTGCCTCTACCATAAAGTAAGGGGGACATGGTGCCTCTACCATAAAGTAAGGGGACATGGTGCCTCTACCGTAAAATAAGGGGGACATGGTGCCTCTACCATAAAGTAAGAGGACATGGTGCCTCTACCATAAAATAAGGGGGACATGATGCCTCTACCATAAAGTAAGGGGACATGGTGCCTCTATCATAAAGTAAGGGGACATGGTGCCTCTACCATAAAGTTAGGGGGACATAGTGCCTCTACCATAAAGTAAGGGGGACATGGTGCATCTACCATAAAGTAAGGGGGACATGGTGCCTCTACCATAAAGTAAGGGGGACATGGTGCCTCTACCAAAAAGTAAGGGGACATGGTGCCTCTACCATAAAGTAAGGGGGACATGGTGCCTCTACCAAAAAGTAAGGGGACATGGTGCCTCTACCATAAAGTAAGGGGGACATGGTGCCTCTACCATAAAGTAAGGGGGACATGGTGCCTCTACCGTAAAATAAGGGGGACATGGTGCCTCTACCATAAAGTAAGAGGACATGGTGCCTCTACCATAAAATAAGGGGGACATGATGCCTCTACCATAAAGTAAGGGGACATGGTGCCTCTATCATAAAGTAAGGGGACATGGTGCCTCTACCATAAAGTAAGGGGGACATGGTGCCTCTACCATAAAGTAAGGGGACATGGTGCCTCTACCATAAAGTAAGGGACATGGTGCCTCTACCATAAAGTAAGGGGGACATGGTGCCTCTACCATAAAGTAAGGGGACATGGTGCCTCTACCATAAAGTAAGGGGACATGTGCCTCTACCATAAAATAAGGGGGACATGGTGCCTCTACCATAAAGTAAGGGGACATGGTGCCTCTACCATAAAGTAAGGGGACATGGTGCCTCTTCCATAAAGTAAGGGGACATGGTGCCTCTACCATAAAGTAAGGGGACATGGTGCCTCTACCATAAAGTAAGGGGACATGGTGCCTCTGCCATAAAGTAAGGGGACATGGTGCCTCTACCATAAAGTAAGGGGACATGGTGCCTCTACCATAAAGTAAGGGGACATGGTGCCTCTACCATAAAGTTAGGGGACATGGTGCCTCTACCATAAAGTTAGGGACATGGTGCCTCTACCATAAAGTAGGGGGACATGGTGCCTCTACCATAAAAGTTAGGGGACATGGTGCCTCTACCATAAAGTAAGGGACATGGTGCCTTTGCCTTGAAAACTTTGTGCACTGAGTAAATAGAAATTGGACGGTGGAGACAAGTGGAAAAAGACAAAATACATCAATAAACAATTTCGTTGACGAGTATGGGGATCGTTCACAGAGATAACGACAATGAGAACAGTACTTCAGTTTTCAACAGTTGATGTTATTAGCTAAAAAGCCATCTTGTCAAACTTGCCATCGTTTTCATGGTGAGTGTTTTTAACTTTCCATAAGCCAGCCCTAACATGACTTCAAAGATGGCTAAAGTGCATATTTGATAGCCTGCATGCGTATACACATCACACGATTTCGGCCAAGGCACGTCTCCACAAACGTTGACTGGGAGATCAGATAAATTTTCCACATTTGATCGCCAGGAGGAGAGAAAGACAGAGACAGACAGAGACAGACAGACAAACAGACAAAGAGAGAGAGAAAGAGAGATAGAGAGAGAGAGAGAGAGAGAGAGAGAGAGAGAGAGAGAGAGAGAGAGAGAGAGAACAAGAAAAATAGACACTGTCAGAGGCCGACAGCATGGAAGACGGACATCGTAGGTTTCTTTATGCCCTCGTCAGGTAACGATAAGAATGCATAAGTGAACACCGTCCACCATGCAAAAAGCAAAACAAATCGAATCAAATTAGTTAGTAAAATTATGTTATAAAACTGATATTTGGAGACTATTCATAGTCACACTGATCGATTATGTACCTAAGCGTACGTCAGTAACCATTTCTCTGTGGACTCCCTGATCTTTAGTTATGTGTTAATTTATTGAGCCACGTTGTATCAAGTCCACTAAAGTACAGCAGAAAATGGGCCATACTCTGGGAGTTTCCTTTGTGATTAGCACACAAACAGTTATGTAAGACAGACAATGGTTCTATTAAGTGACTATATGGTATTCACGGTTAATGATTTTACACACCATATCATCACCATAAATGGAAGTATATCATTATCATCATCATGTGCCATGCCGCATGGCGTTGGAGATCATGGCCTTCCATAGAAATCTATCTTTTGTCGTTGCAAGTACACCTCCCACCCTTTCTGTCTTCATTCACTCCGCAAATCCGTCCAATACTTCCTCCCTGGATCTACCTGCTGCTCTTTTCCCCTTCAGCTTTCCTGTTGTGACTAAGTGTTCAAAATTCTCTTTCCTCATAAAATATCCTATAAGTGTTGCTTGTGCTTTCTTAATATTATTTTCTTTTATTATTAATCTTCTTTTTGTGTTTCCTTCTTCAAGACTTTCTCGTTTGCTTTCTTTGCTGTTCATGGAACTCTAAAATTCTTCTTAGAAACCACATTTGAAATGCTTCAATCTTGTTCTGACTTAACGTGCTGGCGGTCCACTCTTCGCATCCGTACAACAGTATTGGTTCTATACAATACTGAAGAACTCTCTTCCTGAAGTTAATTGATAGGTATGTGCTGGCAAGAGAACCAGAATCGGTCCGTCCATGCTAGAAGGGGTCCACCACTAATCAATAAAACTGTACGGGGATCCAACAAAACATTCCGTAGGCAGGAACATCGGTCCTTTCATGTTTTGCTGTTAAAGCTTTTATTTCAAACTCCATTTTAATGTTAGTAGTGTGTGTGCATGTGTGTGTGTGTGTGTGTGTGTGTGTGTGCACGCGCGCGCTGTGTGTGTGTGCGTGTGTGCGTGTGTGTGTATGTGTGGTGCGTGTGCGTGCATGCGTGCGCGCGTGTGTGTATGTGTGTGTGTGTCCGTAGTGTGCATGCATGTGTGTACATACGCGTGAGTACGTGGAAAGCGAAAGACAAAGATTGAGAGAGAAAGAGACGGGCAGACAGAGACAAACATTGAGAATGAAACAAAGAGGGAATGAGACACAGAGAGAGAGAGAGAGAGAGAGAGTGAAACAAAGAGAGAGAAAGAGACAAGAGAATGTGTGTGAAAGGAGCAGTCAATCAGACAGACAGACAGAGACAGAGAGAGAGAGAGAGAGAGAGAGAGAGAGAGAGGAGAGAGAGAGAGAGAGAGAATCTTTCATACCGCTCTTTTTTTTTTTTAAAACTGAACAGGAATCGACAGGGATAGCTTGCATCTTTGTAGGCCGATCAAATCTTAACTAAATATTTGTAAAACTTCTTGCTTTGTAGAGAGCTGCCAAAAAAAAAAGGGGGGGGGGGATGAGATCATTATATTTATCAAAGACCCCAGGAAGGAGAAATTTTTAACATGCATTGAGCGATTTTCTTTTCTCGCGAGAGAAACACATACATGTGGGAGAGGGGGAAGAGAGAGAAAGAGAGAGATAGAATGAATGAGAAGACAGAGACAGACAGAAACAAACACAATGAGCCAGAGAGAGATCGAAAGAGAGAGGAGTATACGGACAGAGAGAGAGACAGAGAGAGAGGGAGAGAGAAATGATTGAGAGAGACAGAGACAGACAGAACAGATACAATGACCCAGAAAGAGATCGAAAGAGAGAGGGCTATACAGACAGAAAGAAAGAGGAAGGGGAGAGGGAGTGAGACAGACAGACAGAGAGAGAGAGTCAGGGAGACAGGGAGACAGGAAGACAGAGAGAGATGAAATGTAATGAAATGAAACGAATGAAACACTGACATAGGCTACTCGTAGAATGCAATGAATGTGTTGGTATTTAGCACATGGCCAATTTATTTCTCTGCAATTTTATATTCATTAAACATAAGAAAACAGAACGTCGCCAGAAGAATTAAAATCTAAGCAAAGCAGTCGAAGATCAAATGAAATTAAATATCTGATCGTAGATATATAGACAAAGAGATAGAAGAACGACACAAAATGGATCCTCAGGGAATGTACAGACGAATTGAAGAAATAGTCCACAGGAAAAATACATGCACATCAACTGGTTGCTTAAAATCGAAAGATGGCACGCTTATCACGGAAAAAGACAAAATATTAGACAGATGGGGAGAGTACATTAAAGACCTTTCTGAGGATGACAGAAACGAAGAACACATTATAAAAAAGAACTTTGAAGTACCACCCATAATGAAAGATGAAGTTAGAGCAGCACTGAAAAAGATGAAACCAGGAAAAGCCCCAGGACCAGACAACATTACTACAGAGATGATTGAAGCCCTGGAGGAATTTGGCATAGAAAAAATAACAGTTCTCCTAAATGAAATTTATGACACTGGAAAAATCCCCAAAGATATGTCAAAATCAATTTTCATTGCACTTCCAAAGAAGACAGGAGCTATAGAATGCGAACTCCATCGCACAATCAGTTTGATGAGTCATGTAACAAAAATCCTGTTAAGAATAATCATGATGAGGACAAGGAATAGAATCAAAAGAGAAATAGCAGAAGAACAGTGTGGATTTGTGGAGGGGAAAGGAACTATTAATGCCACATACATCCTAAGAACTATCATAGAGAGGTCAATTGAGATGAATAAGGATTTGTATTTGAGCTTTGTTGACTATACCAAGGCTTTCGATCGGGTACGACATGATGAATTGATCAACCAACTGGAGAGACTCAATGTTGATGGAAAAGATCTACGAATAATCAGGAATATGTACTGGGAACAAACAGCTGCAATGAGAATAGAAAACAATATAAGCTCTTTTCAAAACATCAGAAGAGGAGTCAGACAGGGTTGTGTTTTGTCACCAGATCTGTTTTCACTATATAGCGAAAACATCATGACAAATCTAGAAGAAGACCCTGGATTAAAGGTTGGAGGGAAAATGATAAACAACGTTTGGTACGCAAATTGCAGAAAATGAAAGGGACCTACAAAACCTTGTGAATATACTAGAAACAGAAAGCAAAGGTAAGGGGTTGGAACTAAACAGCAGGAAGACTGAAGTCATGGTGATCAGTAAAAAACATGAAATCCCTCCTGCAAAATAAAATTAAATGGCACAACCTTGACACAGGTTAATAAGTTCAAATACCTGGGAATGGTCATTTCATCAGACGGCAGAAGCACATCGGAAATAGCTGGCAGAATCGGCCAAGCCAAAACAGCATTCAAGAAGATGACAAGCATTCTTACCAACAAATGCCTATCAATTAACATCAGAAAGAGAGTCCTTGAATGTTATATAGAACCAATACTGTTGTACGGATGCGAGGCGTGGACAGTAAGCAAGCAAAGTCAGAGCAGGATCGAGGCAGCCGAGATGTGGTTTCTCAGAAGAATGTTGAGAGTTCCATGGACAGCAAAGAAAACAAACGAGACAGTCTTGATGGAGGCAGACACAAATAGATCACTCATAAGGAAGATTAGGAAAAGACAAGCAACATTTATAGGCCATTTTATGAGGAAGAGAGAGCACCTGGTCACAACGGGAAAGCTGGAGGGAAAGAGAGCACCAGGTAGACCCAGGGAGAGAATGCTGGACGGACCTGCAGAGTGGCTGGGGATGAAGAGGGTGGGGGAGATGCTGGGGGCAACGAGAGATAGAGATGGTGGAAGTCCATGGTCGCCAACGCCATGTGGCAGGGCACCTGATGATGATGTGATGAGATATATAGAAGTTACATACATATCTTTGACAATTTACGGACCTATAATCATTAATCTGAGTCACCACATCGTATCGATCGTCTAACTAAAAAAGAAATGAGAAGTGGCCAAAAATCTACCATAAAAGGAACAATTGCCATCACCAATCAAACATTGATGCCGTCTCAACATAACTGTATGCAGCCTCCCGCTGTGTTGAATAGACAGTTTCTGGGCTTTTCCTCAATGAAGGATCAAATGGAAGGAGAGTGAAAGAGAATGCTGTGCGAAGACTGTACGTGGAAAGAGAATAAAGGCGTTTTATAATCTTTTTCCACAGAAATATATAGAAACAAAATAACTCTTCATTTAAAACACAAGCATTACTCCGTGCATGTGAGAAACTCAAACCAATCTAAAACTGCATAATCATATTTCTCCGTGTTTGTGTTAGGCAAGGGTACAATATAAAGCTTTTAGATAGCGAATATCTATCTATCTAACTATCTATCTATCTATCTGTCTATCTATCTATCTATCTATCTATCTATCTATCTATCTATCTATCTGTCTATCTATCTATCTATCTATCTATGTATCTATCTATCTATCTATCTATCTATCTGTCTGTCTGTCTGTCTGTCTGTCTATTATCTATCTATCTAATATATCTATCTATCTACATATATACACATATATATATATATATATATATACATATGTGTATATATATACACACATATGTGTGTGTGTGTGTGTTCGTTCGTTCGTTATTTCTTTTAACGTCTGTTCACATATGTGCTTTTAGACGTGTGTGTGTGTGTGTGTGTGTGTGTGTGTGTGTGTGTGTGTGTGTGTGTGTGTGTGTGTGTGTGTGTGTGTGTGTGTGTGTGTGTGTGTGTGTGTGTGTGTGTGTGTGTACATATATATGATTTTAGGTCATTTATATCAATTCAAAATACAGCCTTATGTTTTAATAGTATCATGAAACTGTAATTTCAACTGACTTCTGTTAAGGTCCTTTTTTTTCTTTTTGTGTAATGGCTGGCTAACAGATTCTGACTTTCTGAGAGAGAGCCTGACAGAAAGAGAGAGGGGGGGGGGGAATGAGAAAGAGAGAGAGATAGAGGCAGAGAGAGACATAAAGAAAGAGAGACAGACAAAAGAGAAAGACAGACAGACAGAGAGCGAGAGAGAGAGAGAGAAATGAGGGGGAGAGAGTCAGAGACAGAAACAGAGACAGAGATACAGACAGACAGATAGACAGACAGACAGAGGACAGAGAGAGAGAGATAGAATGCATGAAACAAACATTTACACTCGAGCGCGCGCGCCCACAAACACACACACACACACACACACACACACACACACACACACACACACACACCACGTACCTGCGGACCACACACACACACACACACACACACACACACACACACACACACACACACAACGCACGTGCAGACCACACGTGACAACACGAAAATACACTTCGACACCAATGTACTCACCTTGTTTAACGTTGATCGTATTTGCTGTAGACAAATAGAAGAAAATAGAGGGCCTGTATAAAAAAAGGCAGTCAGCATAAAAAAAGACTAGTCAAGCCAAACCAAACCAACTATAACAGTAGAGATGTCAAACAGTTTACTGAACATAATTTTGGGGAAATATTAAACACAAAGAACTTCAACTGTTCATGGTTCGATGTTTTAGAGCTGCTCGTCATGTCATTGTGATGGTTTCTCTTTTGTTTGGTTTGGTGAGGTGTTGATTTTTTTCAAAATGACAGCAAGTGAAGAAATCGCTTCTGACACTTTTAAAACGATATTGCTTTTTGGGTGAACTGTTGGGTAACGAACCTGGACTGAAATAATTTACTAAGCCAAAGCATTTTTACAGACATTGAATACTATACCGTTCTGACACAGAAAAGCCCACAGTAACTGTTATTCTGTATTTAGTCGCTAATCTCATTCTTGTTGTCTCTGTTCATGACTGTATTGCACTCAGTTTAAAATAACACTGAAAATTTCAGTTTTTTTATGAAAAAAAAAACTGTCACAAAACACAAAACGTGCTGACAGGTAGAAAGAAACTCTAGGGAGAGCTAGACAACAGAAGGTCTTCAGAGAAGTAACCCCCTTTAGACAAGTGTTTCGGCCCTGAATTCCTTACACTCTCGGGGGGCCGGGCCACATCCAGGTCATGACTCCTGGATGCCCTTCTGCTGTTGTCTTTTTTTTTTTTTTTTTTTTTTTTTTCCCACGCCGGGGATCGAACCTGGGCGATTCTGCGCTTCAGAACTGCGGTACGCGGTTTTACCAATGTGCTAACGGGGCACACATCATCTGTAGGGAATTTAATCCTTATGAAGTTCACTTTTTTGGTTCCTCCTTGCCCAGATCCAGCTTGAGCTCCTTTCTGCTGCCTCTGCCATCGCTTTAAGGGCTCTAGTCCTCTTCTTCCCAGAAATGGCGAGTTGTTTCATGAGATCATAAGCGGAGGTGCCCACAAACCCTCTTGCCCCGACCTCTATGGCGAAGATTTTGACCCGCAGACCTGCTTTCTTCAGGGTGCTGGCAAGACCGGCGTATTTTTCGGTCTTGTAGATATGTGCTTCTTCCATTCTGCTTTCGTATGGCACAGTGAGTTCTATCAGAATCACTTGTTTCGAGGAGTCAGAGTGGAGAGCGATGTCTGGTCTCATGCCTGTCTTGCTGATGACATCTGGGTAATTTCTCCACTCTGGGAGGTCTGCTGTACACTCCCAGTCGACTGCTCCATCCAGAAGACCCTTTGGCAATGTGCTGGTTGTCATAGCCCTTTCGGGCCAGACCTGTTTCCCTCCTGCTTTGTAGAACATTGTCATAGCAATTGGTGCGTTTGGGGTCATGGTTTTTTCGCTAACCACATCTGTGATCACTTTCAGAACTTGGTTGTGCCTCCATGTATACCTTCCTTGGGCTAGCGCTACTTTGCAAGAGCTTAGGACATGTTCCACTGTTTGTTTCTTCTGACAGAGCGGACATGCTGGGTCGTCTGCTTTCCCCCATTTCACTAAGTTTGCATTCGAGGGGAGCAGGTCATATACAGATCTGAGGAGGAAGCTTATCCTTAGAGGAGCCATGTGCCACATATCGTTCCAGCTGAGACTTCTTTGGAGTGCACTGTCCCATGTTGTCCATTGCCCCTGTTGACCTTGCTGGACTGCCTTCTGCACTCTTTTGACATCTTCTTCTTCCTTCAACTCCTGTATG
Source organism: Monoplex corrugatus (assembly GCA_030674185.1). Classification (NCBI taxonomy): domain Eukaryota; kingdom Metazoa; phylum Mollusca; class Gastropoda; order Littorinimorpha; family Ranellidae; genus Monoplex; species Monoplex corrugatus. Next base: position 31,546,716 of record JAPXFY010000016.1, on the reverse strand, counting down.
ATCATGTCTCTTTTTTCCTTCCCTTTGGCTTTGGACCACCACTGCATTTTTGTTGCTCCCAGTCCCTGTCTGTTGGTTTGCGTGTGTCCAATTATTTCTTTGATGCTGAGGTTTCTCTTGGCATTGTTTACAGCCTCTTGGACTTTCCACTTTCTGCCAGTTCTCAGCTTTGGATGAACTGCTCTCACGATATTGTCCTCCGATTCCTCCAGCATGCTCAACAGTCTTGCTTTTCCAACTTTGTATTCCTCCACTATGGATTTCAGAGGTAGCTTCAGCATTGCTTGACGACAGTAGAATGCAACATCAGTGAGACCAGGTGGGACACCGAGCCATTTTCTTGTGTATTTGTTGATTTTGGCTTCCATTGCTTCGACTGTGCTGGTGCAAATGTCATAGATTAGCAGTGGCCACAGCAGCTTTGGTATCAGCATGAACTGTAGACACCAGACTTTGTATTTGCCTGGCAGTCCGCAGTTATCTATTTTCTTCAGGCCTTCTTCTGCTGTTTGCTTGGTTTCACATCCCCTTTGTGTGTCTTTCAGGGAGTCATCATACCATCTTCCGAGACTTTTTACTGGCTCTTCTGTGACAGTGGGGATGGCTTGGTTGGCTACCATGAATTTGACTGAATCTGCCACTTTTCCTTTTCGCAGTGAGAGACTTCGGGATTTCTTAGGTTTGAACCTCATTCTTGAAGAGGCCACCAGCTCATCCAGCTGTTTTATGATTTGGTGTGTCTCTTCCTCATCCGTGGACAAGACTGTTGTGTCATCCATGAAAGCTTTCAGAGGAGGCATCTGGTATCCATCTCCCAGATTCACTGGACCTGAACTCTTCATTGCAGCTTTCAAGATGACTTCCATTGCCAACACGAACAGTATGGGAGAGATTGCACAGCCCATTGCAATGCCCACCTCTAGGTCTATCCAGTCCGTGGTGTATTCTTTGGTAGAGAACCGCATTGAGAACCCTTGGAAATACTTCCTCAGCATTGTTCGGATGTTTTCTGGGATGTGATACATTTCAAGAGCCAGCTGGATCATATCGTGTGGAACTGATCCATATGCATTCGCCAGATCAAGCCAAACTACGTCAATGTCTCTCTTCTCTGTTCTTGCTTTTTGGATGGCATCCCAAATCAACGTGGCATGTTCCAAGCATCCAGGCATTCCTGGTATGCCTCCCTTTTGGACTGACATATCCAGATACTTGTTTTCAGTCAGGTATTTTGTCAATCTTGCTGCCATAACAGAGAAGAAGATTTTCCCCTCGACGTTCAGAAGTGATATTGGCCTGAACTGATTGATGCTGCTGGAGTTCTGCTCCTTCGGAATGTACACTCCTTCAGCTCTCATCCATTGGTCGCTGATCTTCTGGTTCCTCCATGCTGATCGAATCATCCTGTGGAGCCACTCGAGCACTTTTGGGCATTTCTTGTAGAGCAGGTATGGTATTCCGTTTGGTCCAGGTGCTGACTTGGCTCTGGCTTTCTTTACTACCTTCTTCACTTCATCCAGTGTTGGTGGTTTGTTATTGAATTTTCCTTCTGACGCTGCAGGCCAAACCAGATTTTGGATTTCAAGTGGTGCCTCGCGCTGAGAATCGGAATATGTTTCCCTGAGATGCTGCTCTAGGGTTTCCTTGCCCACTGTGAGAGTCCCTGATTTGGGTTGTTCAAACAGCTTTCTTGCAAAGTCAAAGGGATCTTTGAAGAAACGATCTTGAGTCTTCTTCTTTTTGCTCTTTCTTCGCCTTGCTGATTCCACTTTGCTGAGAGCATTGTGTTTGGCCTTCAGATCTTTCCAGAGTTCCAGGAGCCCTTGCTTCTCGAATTCTGAGGCAGTTTTCATTCGCTTTTTAAGCTTCCTTTTCTCCCTCCGGATGCTCTCCATCTGTTGCTGTCTTCTGGATTTCTGGGGAGGCGTTTTTGTCTTTGGCTGCTTCACTCCATAAGTGTCCCTGCAGATAGAGTATATGATGTCTCCGTATGTGTCAAGTTTGTGTTCCAGCGTACTGTTCCCTATTAGCGCATTCAGCTTAAGGACAAGTTCCTCATCTAATTTCTCCCATTGTTCTTTTGCACCGGCAGGCGGCAAATTGAGTTTTCCACGTTTGGCGTTAAGAGCTTGTGCAAAATCCGCATCAGAACCGTCAGCGTGGATGTCCTTGGCACTATGGTTTAATTCCTGGCCTTGGTCATCCAACGTCTCACCTGCTATCGCAGTGCGCTGCTGCTGGTTCGTATGTGTCTTCAAACAGCCCATTTTTGTCCTGTGGATCTTCATGCCGCGTTTGGTGGTGAATCTCCTTCCACACGCACACGGAAATTCCAACTGGTCATTAATCATGGTCCGTTGTGCGTTTCCAGTCGTGATGGAGTCAGTGCCGATGGATTCATCATTCTCTCCCCCTTTCGGTGAATCCTGGGAGCATCTTTCATTTGGAAAACTCGTGGCATGTTATCAAAGGCAAGGTGGGAAGCCAACCCACAAAGCCCGCAGATCTAGTCTTTCCCAGTGTCCTTCGGTCTTTCCCGAATGTCCTCCGAACTATTCTTTTAGCACTGACAGTCTTTCCCTTGGTACAGTAACTAGTATACAGTCACGTCAAAAAATCAAACTGACACATATGGGAGTCACGTCAAAAAATCAAACTGACACATATGGGAGTCACGTCAAAAAATCAAACTGACACATAAGGAAGTCACGTCAAAAAATCAAACTGACACATAAGGGAGTCACGTCAAAAAATCAAACTGACACATATGGGAGTCACGTCAAAAAATCAAACTGACACATAAGGGAGTCACGTCAAAAAATCAAACTGACACATAAGGGAGTCACGTCAAAAAATCAAACTGACACATAAGGGAGTCACGTCAAAAAATCAAACTGACACATAAGGGAGTCACTCAAATAATCAAACTGACACATAAGGAAGTATCTTGTATTATTCACTCAATAAACCTTCATAATCTTCTTTTGCAATATTTGTGCTTATAATGAAACTGATCTTTAAGAAATTATGTCAGACCACAATAAGTGTATGATCTGTTATATCACAAAATTTCATTATCATATCATACCATACTATACCCTACTGAATCAAATGATATCAAATTCCATGTCCTTTTATGCCATGTCAAATCAAGCTATGTTATATCATGTCATATCTTATCATCATTATTATCAAATAGTATCTTTTTCTATTCTATCACATATTTCATTTCATCTCATTTCACATCACATTATATCTCATATAGTATATTACATCATACCATGTCATACATATCACATCATATACCATATATCATATATCATATCATATATCATATCATATCATATCATATCATATCATATCATATCCTATCATATCATATCACATCATATCATATCATATCCTATCCTATCCTATCCTATCCTATCCTATCATATCATATCATATCATATCATGTACTATATTATATATCATATATCATGTCATATCATATATCATATCATATCATATCACATCACATCATATCACATCACATCTCATATCATATCATATCACATCACATCACATCACATCACATCTCATATCATATCATATCATATCATATCATATCATATCATATCATATCATATCATATCATATCATATCATATGTCATATAACGATGTGTACGGTGGTGAAGTAGGTAAACATCGGAGCTCGAATCAAAAGGTACGATATTTGATCCATCCAGACGCGACTGTCTGGTGATTATGCCCCATTCCTTTCATGTCTGTACGCAAATAAAGTACAAATCATGCACGTTTAAGATCTTTTAAGTCATTTCAGTTGCTGGCTTATAGAAACAACAAACACCCAACATGCACGCCCACCAAAGAAGCAGACTGTGCAACAGCATATTGGAATGTAGTCAACTCGCCTAATGCCTTTCTCTATATTCCACCTGAAGTCTATTTGTGTGTAATGCACAGCGAATCCAAAAGAGTTGAGAAGATCGCTATACAAGAACGATACATAACTTATCTATGTATCATGTATCATGTCGTATTATCTCATGTCATCGATGCCACCCAGTATCATCTCATATTGTATCACATTATGCAAAGTGTTAGCATAATTATCATACCTGATGACACCCAACTTCAAGACAGTGACTCACCTGATAATATACAGCGCCTGTTGACTCGCACCACTGAGTGTTACTCGGACATTAAGAACTGGATGACACACAATAGACTTCAGCTTAATGACGACAAAACAGAAGCTATCCTCATTGGCACCCGTCAGAAACTTTCTCAGCTGCCTCCTCTTTCTCTCCCATTATGTAACACATCAGTCCCAATTTCTGATTCAGCTAAAAACCTTGGTGTCTGCATTGACTCTACCCTCTCCATGAACAACTTTGTTACTCAAACTGCCAGATCCTGCTACTATCATCTCCATCGTATAAGGCTGATCAGGAAGTATCTCTCTGTCGAAACAACTGCAAAACTCGTTCTCTCCTTCATAATGTCTCGCATTGACTATTGCAATTCACTCCTGTCTGGTCTTCCTGCCTCCACCATTCACATCCTACAGCGCATTCAAAACAATGCTGTACGCCTTGTACTCAAAAAGAAAAAAGCTGACCACATATCTCCTCTCCTGGCACAACTTCACTGGCTCCCTGTATCAAAGCGCATACAGTACAAACTAGACACCATGTGCTACAAAAGCCTCAATAACGCAGCCCCCGATTACCTGTCAAGCCTACTTGAGATCTATCTTCCCTCACGTACCCTCCGCTCTGCCTCCGATCCTCTGACTTTTCGCTTTCCACGCACTAAGCTCAATACCTATGGTCCACGAGCCTTCTCTGTTTCTGGTCCACTCTCCTGGAACAAACTTCCTCTCTCAGTCCGTCAGCAACCTACTTTTGTCTCCTTCAAGTCCGCTCTCAAAACTCACCTTTTCTCCTCCGCATAAAATCCTAACCTCACTCAACCCCCCCCCCCCCCCCCCTCTGCAGCCTGTCTCCGCTTGGAGGGAATCACATGGTTATAATATATAATTGTATATGCTATGCTCTCTATAATTTTCCATTGGTTTTATTCTTGCTTTTATTGCTTTTATTCTTTCTCCCCATTTATAGCCATGCGTGTGTGTGTGTGTGTGTGTGCGTGCGTGTGTGTGCGTGCGTGCGTGCGTGCGTGCTTGCGTGTGTGTCTGCTTCAGCGCTTAGATTTGATTTTATCAAGATTTTGCGCTATATAAATATTGTAATTATTATTATTATTATTACCTTAATTATTCATTATATCATTAATTTCATATAAATATGAAATCATCTTCTGTTCATTAAGTGCGAAATTATGTCGTATAATTGAAACTTTGATAATACAAATCAAAACCTATAATCAGAGGATTAAAATGATTGCTAGGGTCAACTCAGTGTTTTTCAAAACTGTAAATTAGAGAAGTAGTGTGATGAACCAAAGATGTACATTAACAGTTCCTTTATTCACTGACTCGTGGTCCACAGTTTGGCAACTGTTCCTCAGTCAGCAGGCAAAGGCCTACAGAATGACACACATACAGAAGTCTACATAGCACGGTTGATTTCAAAGTATCAGAATGACACACATACATAAGTCTACATAACACGGTTGATTTCAAAGTATCAGAATGACACACATACATAAGTCTACATATCACGGTTGATTTCAAAGTATCAGAATGACACACATACATAAGTCTACATAACACGGTTGATTTCAAAGTATCAGAATGACACACATACAGAAGTCTACATAACACGGTTGATTTCAAAGTATCAGAATGACACACATACAGAAGTCTACATAGCACGGTTGATTTCAAAGTATCTAATTGTTCATGGTACAGCAGTTTTTTTACATGCTGCACCAGTTTTTCTTCACGGTTTTTGCGCCATTATTCTTACTGCACACAATTATGCTATCCAAAATATCTCCAGACTTACTGAAATTGAGATCACCATGAGAGCAACAACAAAGCCAGAGGACAGAAGGGGTAGGAGACATACTTGCAGTGACAAAAACATAGATTTGTATGGAGGGCCATTACCGCCAACTCCATGCGGCAAGGCACATGATAACGATGATGAGAGCATAGAATAAAGAGCCATTGAATCTGAGAATTTTTTCCACAATGCCATGATGATGAGAATGGAAATTATATGATGGTGCTCTGTGCTTCCATTTTAAGAATAAACCTGTGTGACAGGGCTGTGCAGTATTCAAGACATTGCCAACTCACAGGGTCATGTGCATGTGATCTGAGGTCTTCGCCATTACATAGCATCAGTGGCGTCAGTGCAAATGGAATTCATTCCGAGCGCGTCGATGATATCCTGACAAACTGAAACTGTGCTCTATGCTAACGTTCATTGCATATCCAGGCATGAAGCAGGCCAGAGAGATACAGGCACCTGTAGTGTTAGTCATAAAATCTTAACAACACTCATAATAAAGCATGACTGAAGTGAATGAAACCGAACTTTGTTATCCCAATCTTCCCAACAAGCCCTCAACTCAAGGTAGAAACCAGTCAGAGCAGAAACCCCCCGCTATAATATTTTGACAAATGGGGATTTGAACTAATGGTATCCCATTCAAAGGTCCGTTACTCTGACCAATTTACCATGTTGACTGGGAAGACAGATTGTAAAAACAAATGCCATCATTGTCAAACCTCTCCCTTCAGTTATATTCACCTAACACAGGACTAATCCTTAACCACTACTCGTAATGATGTCACATAAAGTGAACATGTCTCTCATACCTGCACCCACCCTGTCATTCCTCCCTCCCCCTCCTTTCCATCCTCACACGTCACCCCATCTTCTGGCACTACAGACAGACAAGCAAATCGACCGATGATCAATCTTTGCACATCATTATCTCATTACCACCACATTAGTTCTACTGGTCAACCCATTGTCCAACCATTAGTTCTGACATCACTAGTCCACCCACACCACCACTCCACACAACTCGCATATATGAACACAACACTCTTGCATAATGCGATTACACACACACACACACACACACACACACACACACACACACACACACACACACATCACTGCATTCATACATACATGCATACATACATACATACATACATACATACATACATACATACATACATACATACATACATAAGTACATATATACAGAGACAGTCAGACAGAGTTGCTCACTTAAACGCACGTAGACACATTCATACTTGCATGTATTCTCACACTCATACGAGAATTACAGAGAAACAGAATAAAAGAAAGTGACACAGGAAAAGAAAAAAACCTACATTCTGAAAGTATCTGGGGGCTATGATCAATGCTGATTACAGTGGGAGAGGACCACCAAGGCTGGGTGAATGAAACAAGGCTTTCCTTTTAGCGGTTCATTGCCTCCCTTTTTGTTGCTCATTTAGGCCTTCAGGCTCTGTCATTGGGAGGGGTCAGAGGTGAGTGATCGGGAAGCCGACAGATTATGGAATGAGGGGGTGGAGAACGTGGGGAATAGGGAAAGGTTGTTGGGAGTTAGACAAGACAAGTGGGCTATTGGAACTTCTCTCCCCTATTTCAGCAAAATGTGAAATGGTGGGGGATGATAACTATACAAGAGACAATGCAGTGGATCATACGGATAATACAATGAGTCACGTGATGGTGTTACTATAAATATCATATCAGGACAACTGGATTGCGTTGTGTTGTGTTGTGTTGTGTTGTGTTGTGTTGTGTTGTGTTGTGTTGTGTTGTGTTGTGTTGTGTTGTGTTGTGTTGTGTTGCGTTGCGTTGCAGTGCATTGTACAGCATTGTAATTTACACGATTTTACACACACTCTCTCTCTCTCTCTCTCTCTCTCTCTCTCTCTCTCTCTCTCTCTCTCTCTCTCTCTCTCTCTCTCTCTCTCTCTCTCTCTCTCTCTCTCGTTCGTAGCGTTCCTTGCCAGTTGCCAGCAAGACGCACTTTCAACAATCGATAAATTATTTTGTGGTGTACAGCGAAACACCTGAGTCAGTATGGATGTCTACAGACTCCCACTTACAGGAAAAAAAATCCTGAATACTGCTCTACTATGATTGCCTTGTGTTGGACAGCATTGTACAGCTCGTCATCAATGTATCATCATTATCATAATTTTTCTTGATTAGCGCCACGTTCAGCAGTGTATTCGTGTGACTGACGTGCAATATGTTTCAATGATCTGTTTGCATGCATTTCGCGATTTCATAATGTGTGCATTTGACGACGTGTATCAGTGTATGTCACCACCCTTGAAAAAAAAACTGTGAAGTTTTAGAAGCAATGTTAGACTACGCTACTTACTGCCCACCAGTTTTGGTCAATTGTATTTAGTTAGTGGTTACTAATTAGTTAGTTAGTCGGTCTGTATTTAGTCAGTCAGCTAATCAGCTAATCAGTCAATAAATCAGTCACTCAGTCAATAAATCAGTCAGTCAGTCAGTTAAGTTAGTTGGTTGGTTGGTTTGTTGTTGCTTAGCCGCTTGGTTGCTTGGTTGATTGGTGGTTGACTAGTTGGCTGGTTTATCACTTAGTCAGTCAGTCAATCAGTGCGTTAGTCAGTTAATTAGTTGGTTAGTGAGTAAGTAAATTACTTGATAAATTGTTTGTTGTTTTGTTCATTTTTTAGGACTTACTTATGCTGAACTTGTAAAGGAGACGTATTTATAAGACCGTACCTCTCAGATATGATTTGCAAATTCTGTTCCATCTTTAGTGTCTCAAGTAGTCGAATCACCTGTTTGCAAGTCTGGTCTTTCATTTGCAAATATTTGGCATTACATTCATTCACACGATCGCATGCGTATGCGTACAAGAGTGTTTGTCTGTCTGTCTGTGTATTTGTTTGTGTTTGTATTAGTGCTTGTGTGTGTGAGTGTGCGTGTGTGCGTGTCTGTCTGTTTGTCTGTCTGTCTGTCTGTCTGTGTTATGCGTGCGTGTGAGTCTCTCCCTCTGTTCTTGTCTATGTGTACGTATGTGTGTATATGTGTCTGTGTGTGTGTGTGTGTGTGTGTGTGTGTGTGTGTGTGTGTGAGAGAGAGAGAGAGAGAGAGAGAGAGAGAGAGAGAGAGAGCGCGTGTGTGTGTGTGTGTTTCTGTGTTCGTGTTTACTTTTGAGTGCGTTTGTGTCTAAGTGTGCTGTGTGTGTTTGTGTGTATGTATGTAAGCACTTGTGTATATGATTGTGTGTTTGTGTGTGAGTGTGTGTTGTGTGTGTGTGTGTGTGTGTGTGTGTGTGTGGTTGTGTGTGTGTGTGTGTGTGTGTGTGTGTGTGTGTGTGTGTGTGTGTGTGTGTGTGTGTGTGTTTGCAAGAACACGCGTGTGTATATCTGTCTGTCAGAATTTCTTTTACATATTTGAATCTTTAATTAAACAAGATCTGATAGTGAACCATCACAGCCGTCTGTAAAGACAAATTTAAGCCTTGGAAATGAGAGGTTATTAAAAGATACCTAAGATCCCACACATTGATCATTATCATCAATAAATACCTAAGATCCACACACACATGATCTATCATCATCAATAAATACCTAAGATCCCACACACTGATCATTATCATCAATAAATACCTAAGATCCCACACACTGATCATTATCATCAATAAATACCTAAGATCCCACACACTGATCATTATCATCAATAAATACCTAAGATCCCACACACTGATCATTATCATCAATAAATACCTAAGATCCCACACACTGATCATTATCATCAATAAATACCTACGCCCACACACTGATCATTATCATCAATAAATACCTAGATCCCACACACTGATCATTATCATCAATAAATACCTACGCCCACACACTGATCATTATCATCAATAAATACCTAAGATCCCACCACACTGATCATTATCATCAATAAACAAGATGCCAACACACTATTCAAGCAGCACACTGGACCATACGAAGATCTGAAATCTAATAAGACACGACATTTCGGAATTCCCGGCGATTTTGTTTGAGAGAGCCAGTTAAGAAAAGAGATCTGCATGGGTCTGACCATGTAAAAGATCTAATGGCCTTGTTAAATCAGTCCTCCAGGACACTGTTGAGAGAGAGAGAGAAAGAGGGGAAATACAAATAACATTGTGGAATGGATGGACAGAGAAACCATTCGCAAAACCCAGGCTTTGGCACACAACCAACAAAACAGCAGGAGGAATTTGGTTAACAGTTCTTTAGTTCGGTTCCCTAATAATTCTTCACATGATTAAGAAGAAGAAGAACAACAACAACAACAAACAAGAAGAAGAACAGGAACAAGAAGAGACGGCGAAGAAGAAGAGAGAAGGAGGAGAAAGAAAAGAAAGAGAATGAAGAATCGAGAAAAAGAAGAAAAAGAATACGAAAAAATAGAAGAATACGAAGAAGAACGAAGAAGAATACGAAAAAAGAAGAGGGAAGAAGAAGAAGAAGAAGAAGAAGAAGAAGAAGAAAGGAAGAAGAAGAAGAAGAAGAAGAGAAGAAGAAGAAGAAGAAGAAGAAAGAAGAAGAAGGAAGAAGAAGAAGAGAAGAAGAAGAAGAAGAAGAAGAAGAGAGAAAGAAGAAGAAGAAGAAGAAGAAGAAGAAGAAGAAAGAAGAAGAAGAAGAAGAGAAGAAGAAGAAGAAGAAGAAGAAGAAGAGAAGAAAAGAAAAAGAAGAAAAAGAAGAAGAATACGAAAAAGAAGAATACGAAGAAATTAAGAAGAAGAAAGAAGAAGAGAAGAAGAAGAAGAAATAAAGAAGAAGAATACGAAGAAGAAGAAGAAGAAGAAGAAGAAGAAGAATACGAAGAAGAAGAAGAAAAGAAGAAGAATATAAGAAGAAGAATACGAAAAAGAAGAATACGAAGAATATTAAGAAGAAGAATACGAAGAAGAAGAAGAAGAAGAAACGAAGAAGAAGAAGAAGAAAAAGAATACGAAGAAGAAGAATACGAAGAAGAAGAATACGAAGAAGAAGAATACGAAGAATACGAAGAAGAAGAGTACGACGAGAGACGACGACGAAGAAGAAGAAGAAAAGAAGAAGAAGAAGAAGAATGAAAGAAGAAGAGGAAGAACGCAAGAGAGAGAAGAAGAAGAAAGCAAAGAAGAAGAAGAATGCAAAGAAGAAGAAGAAGAATGAAGAAGAGAAGAATGCAAAGAAGAGCAGAAGAAGAAAAAAATGGTAATCGACATAAAATATGTGTGTTTAACATTTCCTTTCCTTCTGTTTAACCGTTTCACAAACTATCTCGTCAGAAGCAATTGCTCTGCTCATAGGCTGTATTGACTTTCTCCAGCTATATCCGTCCTCCATGTATAACATGTGGACCTGTTATTGTGGTAATTCAATGGAACACGTGGTAACGTGCTGTGTACTGTGCAATATTGTAAAAACGACAAACAAACCTGGCACCTTAAGTGGAAATGAAAAGTGTTCTGGCTTCATGTTTTTTTTGTTATACACTATTGTCCAATCTTTTGGGTGTAGCAAGAGGTTGGAGCAAATGCAGGCTTTGATAGGCACATCTGCTTCTGACCTCGTGAATCAGCTCTCCCTTTCCGGGAAGGAGAGGACTAGAACCATTAAAACGACAGCAGAAGCAACTGAGAAGAGTTCCAGCTGGGTC
>JAPXFY010000016.1:31512558-31530058 GCA_030674185.1 Monoplex corrugatus | reverse complement strand
GAACTAATGCGATCTTTTATGTCTCTTAAAGTGATGATCTGGTGACAGTCATTTGGATAAGATTATGAATTGATGTTCTGTGTGTATCGTACTCACACGGAAATGAATCCATGAACCAACCTGAATATGTATACAAGAATATTCATATACTGAAAATGAAGACTCAAAAAACAAACAAATGAAAAAGAAAAAGAAAGCACAGATTTTATCAGAAATCCATAGTGATACTATATAAACGTATTACTATTCCCCTGTCACCGTCAGTCCAAATACGTGAACCATGTGTCCTATACCAACAGTTCATCCACTAATTGGTTTTATGGTATCACTTTGGATGATGCAAATGAGTGATTTGTGTGTCTGGCACAGACAATCAAACCGACATCTTGGATTTTATCATAAACCAAGTGTATGGCAGTTTCACCGTTTCCTGTAGAACGCTGAAGACGTCATACAGTCTGATGTACGATCCAGTCCTGACCATTACCACGAGATCAAGTACTTTTGGATTACTCCTGATAATGAGAAAAGCCGGACGAATGACTGCTACTGATCTTCTTGGAAGCAACATATATAACCCCAACTCCCACACTCTAACGCAGCTTCCAATGTTTGGTGATGTCTGCTGATACTGATAAATTTCAGATGAATAGCCAAGATTCTTGCCGCCAGTACAGATAATCCAAAGATGTTCACCCATTAATCTTTCCAAAAGAGGTCATTGTCTAAGTCTACCAGAGCTGATCCAAAAATATTGTCACTTCGCAAAACAAAGCAAACAAATAAATAATTAAAAATAATAAAGAAACATAACTATATGAATAAATGAATAAATTAACCAATAAATAATGTTAAGTCCAGTACGTGGATTTTTCAGTCTTTCAAAATATTGTCTTTCTCTCTCCACACAGAATGTTAACGTCTTCAGCCAAGAGTCAAATGGTTTTTGATAATTTGTGGTGACAACCTGTGATTTCACCACTTTACCGAAGTCCTGATTTTTGAGCAGGTGAAGGAGACTGCACATGGACTGCTTTTGTGGAGAGGTCAGACTGACCTTGGCTTTACAGACGTTGCTTCGTCATGGAGAACCAGCGTTTTGATAGTACCCACATTTGGATACTGCTAATGGATGGTCTGCACAATAACTTAATACATAATATCTTACAGTCAGGGAACGCTTTTCCGGTAAAATTTTATCTGCTACAGAGTCATGGAAGTTGGACACAATGGAGAAAAGTCTTGGAGCCTCGAAAACCGAGTCTCAGGACAACTGGTCTTTCGACGTCAAAGCACACTCAAATTTGACTAGACCGTTTGTTCCGGATTCCACTGAAGGTGATCCGCGTTTCATCTCCTGTGATTATGTCACATAATTGTCGGGGCGCTTTGGCTCAAACATTTCAAGCAATCGCTTACAGCTCTGAACGCTTTGGTTCTTCTGTTGTTCGGTCAGAAGATGAGTTATTTATCTGACACTGTGACAGCCATTTTCTTCATCTCAAGATCATCCGCAATGTCATTTCAGATGTGTATTTCATTTATTTGGCAAACAAAGATGTGAGAGACGGCAACATAGAGTGAGTGAAAGAAAAAGTAACAGAGGTGAGGAGAAGAGAAAGAGAAATAAAAAAGAGAATATACTGGAACACACACACGTGTGTGTGTGTGTGTGTGTGAGTGAGTGTGTGTGTGTGTGTGTGTGTGTGTGTGTGTGTGTGTGTTGTGTGTGAGTGTGTGTGAGTGTGTGTGTGTGTGTGTAAGTGTGTGTGTAAGTGTGTGTGTATAAGTGTGGTGTGGTGTGTGCTGTGAGTGTGTGAGTGTGTATGTGAGTGTGTGTTTGTGTGTGTGTGAGTGTGTGTAGTGTGAGTGTGTGTGTGTATATGTGTGTGTGTGTGAGTGTGTGTGTGTAGTGTGTGGTGTAAATGTGTAGTGTAAGTGTGTGTGTGTGGTGAGTGTGTGTGTGTGTGTAGTGTGTAGTGTGTGTGTAGTGTGTGTGAGTGTGTGTGAGTGTGTGTGTGTGTGTGTGTGTGTGATGTGGTGTGGTGTGGTGTGAGTGTGGTGTGTGGTGTGTGTGTGCGTGCATGCAGAAAGATGGGTATGGTGGTCAGACAGGTAAACACCAGGCTTCCAGACAGTAAGTCCCGGATTTATTCAGCCGAAACACGTCCACCTGGAGGGTAAGTCAACTTGTGTTCAGATCAAGTGCCAATGCCAAAACTGCTTCGTGTGTATACGCATGCAAAATATCAAACATACACGCTGATGATCTTGTAAGCAATGTCAGTGGCTGCCTTATGGAAACAGGAAAACACCCAGCCGCCACTGCCATTAAAGATGCGGACCATGCAAAACGTGCAATGTGGTCAGCACACGTAACAGCATGGGCTCTTCGTGCTCCACTAGAATGTGTAAAGCATGGATAGTCCAACTGAATATGGAGAGTAAAGCTTTCCATGATACAGCGGGCGCTGTAGTCAAGTGGATAAAGGTGTGATATCTTGAGGAAGGTCCTAGGTTCAATCCGTCAAGACACCACCGCCTGATAAGTAAGGGGTAGAGATTGTTTTCCATTTCTCAGGTCAACATGCGTGCAGATCTGTCAGTGCCGAAATCCCCTGCATGCCGAATATCAAATATGCACGTTGATGTCAGCAGCTGCCTTTATGAAAACAAAAACTATACAAAAAGAAAGCAGTTTTCATCAACACTCAAGAGGAAAATTTTCACTGCAAATGTGTACGTAGATTGGCGCGAATCATTTCTCTGTTTTCAGGCAGAATGTTCAACCTGTGGGACACGCTGTAAACTTGCACAGGCACTCAGCCAGTAGTAAAAGTGTCCATTGGAAGAGATAGAATCTTTGACATATTACATTCATGACTATGATAAGAATCTCATGGGAGTAGGCCATCACAGCTTTGTGGTCTCTATTACCAGACATCAGTTTACCGTCAGCTGCTTTTGCTTGTTCATCGCCATCTTAAAGCCAAAGCCATGTCTAGTTTTGAACATTTTTATAGAAGCAAAAGAATGATGTTACTCTCACATTTCCTTCTATCTTTTTGTGTCGGTGATCTCTATGTTAACAATCCACCTGAACCTTAATCCCTGATCACAAACACACAACTGTGTTCTCCACCAGCTTTCCTTTTAATCCAAATACTGAAATGGATTGCTTCTCGGCCTTTTGGCTAAGATCAAAGTGTAAATGGATTGCTTATAACACGTCTGGAAAACAACCACCAGAATAACAAAGAAAAACAAAACAAAACCTAAACAAAAACAACAATCAAAATAATACAACAATTCATATTCAATTTGTGGTCCGTGATGGTTTCACTGTTGCGCCAAGATCACTAAACATTTAGCACATCCCAACAAATAAGCCATAAGAAAGTAAATAATTCAGGAAGATATCCATAACAAACATTGTGAGCAAAACAACAACAGTAATATTACAGTTAACCACTGATATTAATGAAAACAACATGATTAATATTGACTATTTGGTTTATAAATGAGTGACCACATCTGTTCACATTTTAACACAAAGATAACTGCTGAAATGACAAAGTCTAGATGACTTTGTTACCAGCGTTACTGAGACCAAGATGATTCCTTACTTGTCTTCACTTCACAGCTACTGATCCATATCTATTAAGCGAGAAAGTAAGAAGAGTGAAAACAAAATGGTGGCGAGTGAGTGGATAAAGGCAAAGAGACAAGTAGGAGTGGCAAAAAAAGTACAAAACAAAATGAAATGAAAGTGCACGTGGACTGGCAAAATGGCCGCTACAGAATGACCACAATCAAACACAATATGGCAGCCTAAACCTCATACCAAAAGGCAAGCCAAAGACCAGCACTAATCTGCGTGTCTGTGATTTGACCATTGTGTGGCAGCACTGACACGACTATGAGATCTTTATTGATCCGTCTTATTACTGGCTCAAAATTGACAGCAAGGCTAACATAAGGGACTGTGGTTGTGAGTATGGGAGAGAGCTTATGAACGTCTGGTAAGGGATTGGCTATAATGACTGATCAAAGAGTGATACCTGGCCCAAGAGTACCACCCAGGCTGTCACAGTGATGGAACAGTCTCAGTATTGTAAACTGATTGTAGTGGTTCTCCTTTGAATACTGATGGCAACTCTGTGTGGTATGGCTGAATGTAGAGTCACATCAATAGACCAAATGCTTTGGTATAATAAAACAACAGATGTTTGATTAACTGTAAAACATTTTGCTGAACTGTTCCTTGATACAAAGACCTTGCCAACACAACGGGCTTATGGCATGATCATTTGTTATCTTCTCCATCACGTGGCATCACTGTCGTCAGTGCGTATAGAATTTATTCCCAACGCGGAGAGGCTATCTTGAGGAACTGACATGTGCAACTGATATTATAGTATGACTAAATGTAATGGTACTGATACGTTAGTGAAACAAAATATATAGGTAAAACACTTTTGCTTCAGTTAGGACTGTACACTAACATTAACCCCCCCCCCCCCATACACACACACATCTACATAAAGAATAAACACTCTCTGCGACAGACCGTAAATTTGTGCAGGCATGCATTTAGTGACAAAACACTCCATAGGCAGTCACAACATGCTTGATATAATTGTTATTGATACACTCCATAGGCAGTCACAACATGCTTGATATAATTGTTATTGATACACTCCATAGCAGTCACAACATGCTTGATATAATTGTTATTGATACACTCCATAAGCAGTCACAACATGCTTGATATAATAGTTATTGATACACTCCATAGGCAGTCACAACATGCTTGATATAATTGTTATTGATACACTCCATAGCAGTCACAACATGCTTGATATAATAGTTATTGATACACTCCATAGGCAGTCACAACATGCTTGATATAATTGTTATTGATACACTCCATAGGCAGTCACAACATGCTTGATATAATTGTTATTGATACACTCCATAGGCAGTCACAACATGCTTGATATAATTGTTATTGATACACTCCATAAGCAGTCTCAACATGCTTGATATAATTGTTATTGATATGCTCTATAAGCAGTCACAACACACTTGACATAATTGGTATTGATACGCTTTATAGGCAGTCACAACACACTTGACATAATTGGGTATTGATACCTTTATAGGCAGTCACAACACACTTGACTATAATTGGTATTGATACGCTTTATAGGCAGTCACAACATTTTGATATAATTGTTATTGATACCTCTAAAAGCCGTCACAACATGCTTGATATAATTGTTATTGATATGCTCTATAAGCAGTCACAACACACTTGACATAATTGGTATTGATACGCTTTATAGGCAGTCACAACATTTTTGATATAATTGTTATTGATACGCTCTATAAGCCGTCACAACATGCTTGATATAATTGCCGTTGACACACTCTATAGCAAGTCCGTCACAACATGCTTGATGTAATTGTTATTGATACACTCTAAAGCCAGTCACAACATGCTTTATATAATTACCATTGATACACTTTATAGGCAGTCACAACATGCTTGATATAATTGCCATTGATACACTCTATAGCAGTCAGTCACAACATGCTTTATATAATTACCATTGATACACTCTATAGGCAGTCACAACATACTTGATATAATTGCCAATAATACACGGTCACAACATGCTTGATATGATACCAGTCGTTGTGGCGTAGTGGTTAACACAACGGGCTACCAACTGCAATGTTGTCGGTTCGAATCACCGTCAGTCCTTTCAAAATCACAGTAGAATTTTTCGGTCCCAACCAACTCCTACCACAATTAAAGCGTGCTACAGACTCGTTGGGAAGACTGGGACCACACAGCCGAGTCTCATACGCTTCACAGATGCGTCAGTGAGGGTGTTGTACAAATCTCCTGACCAACACCATAGGTGTCTTTCTTTCTCAGGCGTGGTCGACGCCAGGATATGTTATGATAGTGTGTGTAGAGAGCAGCCCTGTCACGGTCTAAAACCCAAACGAAACTCCATAGCGTCATGGTGGTTACCCTTATCACTATCATCAGCGTGCATTGTAAAATGTCACCTCGTAGAAACGAAGGAAACTTATAAGCAGTCACGACATCCTTGATATGAGCGTCGTTGATACAAAACTCTCAATATCCCTTACACTTGTGCACTCTGTTTCCATTACACACAACAACATGTACTTCTGGGCCCCTTGGTACAGTTGGTTATAGCGTCCTGCTGATAATACAGGGAGCGTGGATCAAACCTCAGGCGGATCACACGTTTTAAATGGTCTGGCCGGGAGTGGGTATGGTACTTGTACTAACAGAGATGTGGCTACACTCTCAACTCTCTTCTCCCTCTCCTCCACTACTTTCTGTGTGGAATGGGTGGTTTTATTAACAGACCCATGGACTCAGAATCTTGATACCTCGAGTACAGTCCCAGCCTGCAACATTAAAAACTGGTCTGTTGGCTGCCCACCGTACTGTTTTCATCATTCTGGTGGTGTCATCTTAGTGTTTCATAGGTTTCTCGCCCTTTTCTTATTTCGATACCCTATCAGTTCATAGGATTTTACATATGTTCAGGGAATCTGCCACAAACCGCTCGCATATTTGGGTGGAGCGCATATGGAATCGGACGAATACGATGAATCCATCTTAAACAAAGTCCAAACACTGATCAGACGTTCTCATTGCAGGACAATTATCTCATATATATTATCTGACATCCAATCAATCTTTGAATTTAGAATGTTTAATATTTTTGTCTTTCATTGGCCATTTCGATTAGAAGCCATGCCAGAGTTTAAGCATTCCTTGGCACAAACCCTAAAACAGTATCACACCACACACACAAACACACACAAACACACACACACACACACACACACACACACACACACACACACACACACACACATACACACACACACACACACACACACGTCAAAAAGGACTCCAGAACTCATTTCAATTGATCATACATGCATGCAGTCACCCTGTTTTACAACTGTTTCGAGTGAGCACATTGCTTTAGGGGATTTAGCCTTCTGGTAAACACTCCATCTGTATCTTCATTCTTTAACAGATACACATGACTGCTAAATCCATCATACCAGGTTGTTGTCTCCAAATGCTACATACTCTATTGCCATTATATTTATCTTAGCAATACAAAGCACTGACTTATAAATGCATGGCAGAAGACAAAGCCAACTTTCTGACTTGGAAATCAGTGGTCTGTGGCGGGTCACTGTTGTGTAAAGAACGGCAAGTGATCCCTATATCTTGACAAATATATGACAAATCTTACTCAAAATGACTGCCAGCATTCAAGTAAATGGGAACCAGACATACACAAACATGAATCAGAACGCGTGGTTGATATAACAAGAGAAAACAAGATGAAACAAGACAAGAGAAAACAAGACAAAACAGGGGCAAATGTTCGGCAATTGGCCTTATCAAGCATAAATAAAAGATAAAGAATATATATACAAAACTTGATAGAAAACCCAACACTCACTCTAATTGTATTGATTTTTTGCACACATTTTTTTCTTATATTTACGTTTTACAAAAGCCAGTTAGCCGAAAATGTGTGGCTGTTGTCTTGTCTTGTTATATCAAATAAACGATAAGAAAAGACAAACAAACAAGGTAAAAAATCATTGTTTGAACGTAAACACTGGAACTGACACAGACTAAATAAATAGCATGCATTGCCTGTTTGGGAATAAATGATTACGTCTGTAAGGTATGTGTCTATGTGCCTTTATAGATCTTCATATATGTATATGTTAAAAGGTACTGGTACTGAAGGACTGTCAAGGAGGGCTGAACAATGAAAAGAGGTGTAGTGACAAAGAATGGGAAAATGTGGGTGGACAAGCAAAACGGCAGCAGTGGAATAGTCTCAATCAAAACAGATCTGACAGCCTGAATTCTTCTCAGGAACACGAGGCAAGGTCCCTGCATTAAATGCCCCTGATTTAACAATCAGGTGGCAATACTGTTACAGCTCTGAAGCCTTTCCTAGTCCGTTTGGTTCCTTCAGTTCAGAACAGGCGGCATAGGCAACACAAGGAATAGGGGAGAGAGATTACTGGACGTCTGGAAAAGGATTGGCCATAATGACTGATCACACAAAATGATACTTAGCCCAAGGGTGCCACTCAGGTTGTCACTACGAAGGAATTACCTCAGTATTGCAAGAAAGTAGTGAGGGTCTTCATTGAAAGTTGTTGACAAGTCTGCCGAGGGAAATGGATTTAAGAGGCCCTGATTCGGACATTCTGTTACACTATATACTGTAAAAATATAATAACCGTCGCTTGCTCAGCAGTTCTGTGATATTATCTGAATATAGCAGTGTTTCACCCAGAAATATGACAGTATTTTGTAAAGTAACAATTCACAGTGTAGAGATGGCGGGCATATAATTGGTATAACTGTTTCAGTTAATGCATTGGTTGATAATGATATTTGGTGGACATAAGCGCATATTACTAGTTCATATGCATGCAAAGATTTTTGCTTTCTTCCTTATTTATTCAGCTTCGAACAACAGTGACCTCAAAGTGATGCACATCAACTTGACATTTTGTTTGTCAGCTACTGAACCATCAATATAGGATTTGTGCACTAAACCCTTATAGTACAGTGGAAAAGTCTGTACGCCATATATTTCAGCAAGCCCATCAAAACAGTACATAACTCATATGCCATATGATATGGCAATTTTAACATGAAAATGTACCTTTATTTTTATTCCTTTTTTCAAAATCTGTCTATCACAGAGTAGGCCTATCGAATCTAGGTCAATCTGTAAGCCTATACTCCACAGGATGGGCGAGGGTGGCGTGGAGAGTGGAAGGAGAGGACAGATGCGCGTTGTTAATTAGCTGGCAGGGCAGAACCAACGATTAGTGGGCCAGCTAAGGTGGCTTGGATATGGGCGCCTTGGCGTGAGAGTGTGTGTGTGTTGTGTGCGTGTGTTTCTTCGATTCCGTGGATGACCCACGTATTTGTCTTTTATGATGTTGAACATTGTAATTGTTGTGAGGCGTGAGTGTGATTGTATGTATAGCCAAAACATTTTCCTTGTGTCTATGCACTGGGCTGAAATAAAATCTTGTTATCTTGTTATCTTGTTATCTTGTTTCTTGTTATCCATCAGTGGAAATATGGCAGAGAGGGAGATGGTAACTTTTCAACACCACACTGACTCTGTCAGATTATAAACACATCAGAACCGACAGTGAGAAGGACAGTACGCTACAGAATACATGTACATGGGGTTTTGCTTCATTCTGTTGGCCTGTAAGCCTAGGGACCAATTAGTTGATATAGAAATAACACAACTAATGACATTTTTAAGGCGCCAAATCATGATTCAAGGATGAAAGCAAGGCGTGCAATATCGTCATTCACCAAAGCAACCACCAACAATGACCAAATCTCCAGGCACAAAGCACACGCAAACTGGGAGGGGGAAGACAAAAAGAGAATAGGGCGTGTGACCCGTGACCCAAGCCGTCATCCTCCCTCTGTCACACACACACACACACCGCGCGCGCGCGCGCGCCCATACAGAGATAGAGAGAGAGAGAAAAAAAAAGAGACATAGACACAAACACAAACACACATACACAGACACACGCACACACAACACACGCGCGCACGCGTGCGCGCACCTGCGTGCATATCCAATTTATCAAAGACCATCGATACTTCCGACGGTGCAAGGGGTCACGTGCTCTAGATAGATAGATAAGACAGACAGACAGACAGAAAAAGATAGATAATAATAGATAGATAAATAGTTAGATAGATAAAGTAGATAGATAGATAAATAGATGAAGTAGTAGCTAGCTAGATAGACAGATAGATAGATAGATAGATAGATACAAACAGACAGACAGACAGACAGACAGGTAAAAAGATACCGTCTTCCAGACAGAAGACACTAATTGATCTTTTACTTTCCAAAGGTAAAGATAATGATACAATACGACAGTGAAACGATGCCAACAGGTAGGCAGACAGAGAGGTAGAGAGACAGAAACAGCGTTTAAGTAAAACAACAACAACAACAGAACAAAACAAAAACAACTTCCATCTTAAAAAACAGTCAATCAGACTTGGAGCTCACGTGCTGGGGTCAGCTGACTCATTTCTTCCCTCCGTACGTCATAAATCAGAAATTGTTTGGAAAACATCTGGTCCGTCTTCTTTAAGCACATTAATCAGAATAAAAGAGCATTTCCCATCACTAAGTATGTCTGATCTCACTGCACAACTGTTATTACTGTTAATTTTGTCTACAGCCCAGCCGACTGCGTAGAGCCATATCAGGGCAATAAACGTATTGAAAACATCAAGATATACACAATACTTCAACAGTAAAAAAAAAATTAGAAAATTAAGTACACATACCAATGCGTTCTGAGGTTACGCTCATAAATAATAATGGTAAACTTCATTTAGAACTTCTCCAAGCATTTCTACGCAGTTATTTAGAACTTCTCCAAGCATTCCTACGCAGTTACCTTATTGTCAAAAGTTTTCCCATATCTACACTTTCTGTTCTGTTTAGAAGCAACATTTAAGCATAAAAAAACTGGTTCACATGTCGTTATGAGCTTTTCTGTGGACTTTCTCTAATTATCAGCAAACACTGATAAGATGTAAGTACTCAGTCTTTTATGAACCATAAAGATACTGTTTACACATGTCATAAGGACCCTCTCACCCTCTGTGGCCTTTAGGTAAGACTGAAATATGCTGACATCAATATTTGCAAAAGAAATGAATTCCAAACAGATGGATTGTTGAATCTAAAATAGACACATTTCGATAACGTCTGTGGAAAAGTTGAAGTGTCCATTCAGTTAGGGAGACTGAATGAGTGAAAGATATTGTCAACCGAGAGACAGATAGAGACAGAGATAAAGAGAATAACACACCACACACACACACACACACAACACACACACACACACACACACACACACACACAACACACACACACACACACACACACACAAAAGGACGGACAGGTAAATATGCATGAGTTTTCAGCATGGACAAGAACTGTATCTGATTACCAAATTCTTTGTCACCACCCGTAACTATTTATTATCAGAAACCCAAAACAAAGTGACTGCCCGCGTTCAAGCAAACAGAAACCGATAAAAAAAAAACATGAAAAGAGAATCAGAGAGCGTATTTAATACAACCAATCAAGACTTGTCTCGTTTCATTACATAGACTTTATTCTTCTTTTTCGTGTTTTTCTTGTTCCTATGTATTGTCAGGTTGACATAAATACTTTTGGGACAAATTAATCATATACATAACTCAGCTAGGAGATCAACTCGACAACTATCATTTGAATTTGTTGAAATGGAGCGAACGAATCAAAACCAATGTATTAGTTTCTCGTAACAGTCACGATTCAAAGTCATTATATGAAAAGACAGGACTGAAGTAATCTGTCCTGTCTGTACAAGACATGTGATCCAATAGATGGAGCGTGGTATCCAAAATTAGGGAGACCGACATGTCAGCTGATGCTTCCCGAGGCAGTAGAGACCTCTCAATGCTGGGTGTGAGGGAGTCAGAGTGTTTGTGAGTGGTGATGGAGATGATATGGAGGATGTGAGAGAACTTCCCATATGACAACAGGCAAGTGGAGCGACACAGACTGAACAACAGGACTGAGTGGCATTTTTGTAGACAGGCGTTGTAAGAAAGAAAAGAGAGCGACTGGCACCATTGATCTTTTTTCATTTTGTTCCAGGACACATGCACTTGCTTTATCCTGCATTAATCGTGCACAGCAGATAGCTGTTAACTGTGGTACGTCAGTCAGTGTTGTTCGCTTTGTTCATGAGTACTGTGTCGGCTGTAGACATCCTCTGGCCATTGAAAATTAAATTGTTTACAGATTTGTGAAATAAAAGTAGTACTGTGGATAAGGGACAGGGTGGTAGGCATTGCACTGGTCAACACATTGTATGCACGCAGCCCCAGTGGTTCATCTTGGAAAACTAGAGCAGTAAAGGAGATTTTACAACAAATCTGGCTCGTTGCTTTTAGGCCTTCTTTTCTAGCATGTTTTAACAGTTCTCCTGAAACATTATCAATTCCTGGGGATTTTCTTTCTTAACTGCTTGGTGGCTGTTTCATTTCACCTAAAAGTGGTTGTGGTTCTGATTCGGGACACTTCCGGTCAGGGCATAGAGTATCTCGGGGGTGGTGTCGCTAAAAAGTGATGCTCCATATTCATTCCATCTGTTCATAATATGCTCTGGTTCAGTCAGTGTGATGACAACCTATGGTGTACTCATTTCTGGGTTGGAATTTATTGGACTGAACTTTATTCATTTGTTGGAATATATCCCTGGATCTTCTGCATTCATCATGCTCATTTGTTTTTGCACATTCTTTTTCCAGCCACTTTTTCTTATCTCTTCTAATTTTGCTCTCATTTCTCTTTTGAGTTTTTTATATTCTTCTTTTCTTCCAGATTTGCGGCTCAATGAATGCAAAAGCATCTTTTCTTTCTCCTGTTCCTATTACTTATATGTTAGCTGTAGAATAAGCATGATATGACAGAAATAGCTGGTCTGAAAACGAACCAGAGAAAACCATCGATGATTGATTTCAATTTGAACAACACACACACACACACACACACACACACACACACACACACACAACACACACCACACACACACACACACACACACACACACACACACACGCACGCACGCACACACACACACTCTCTCTCTCTTTCTGTCTCTCTCTCCCTCCCTCCCTCTCTCTCTCTGTCTCTCTATTTCTCTGTCTATCTCACAGACGCACACAAAAACACACAGACGCACACAACAAACACACACACATACAGAGAGAGAGAGAAAGAGAGAGAGAGAGAGAGAGAGAGAGAGAGAGAGAGAGAGAGAGAGAGAAATAGAGGGAGAGAGAAATGAAATGAAATATATTGAACCTTCATTTTCTAGCGGTATAGATATTAGTGCCTAGGCTAACTTGTGTATCTATTGTAGCTTTACGTCATTGCAATAAGGACACAGCAAAAGAATGAACAGTTGTACAAAACAGAGAAGAAAACATCCATGCATGCATGTAAGCATGATAAAGCGAAGTAAGATATTTCACCATCGATACAAAAAAAGTGTACACACATAAATTATTAAAATGCGTGCATGAGTGTACGTGTATACGCCTCTGTGTGCGCATGTGTAAGCGTACAGATGTATATTGTGTGCGTGTGTGTGTGTGTGTTGTGTGTGTGTGTGTGTGTGTGTGTGTGTGTGTGTGTGTGTGTGTGTGTGTGTGTGGTCGTCGTCGTCATCATCATCATCATCATCATTATTATTATCATCATCATTATTATTATTATTGTTATTGTTATTATTGTTATTGTTGTTGTTATTGTTATTACTATATTACAACTATCACTACTACTCTGCTGCTACTACCACTTCTACTATCATTCTGATCATCATAATCGTCACTATTATATTAATCACTATTAAAAACCAATCTCAATGGTAATGGTATCTTACAATGACTGACAACTTAAAAACTTTATTCATGCTTTATGTTACTCCAAATATACATACCTCAAAAAATAGACCGCCTGACCAAAGAAACGTCAGTTATCCTATAAAAAGCACGGGTTCATTGAAACATTTTCTTTTTCTAGAAATAGAAGAGAAAATTTATATCTGGAAGATATTTTAAGTCTTTTAAACTAGGAATAAACATTATTCACACATAAGATAAAACGAACAACTTTGTTCAACAAAACAAAAAGAAAGAAAGAACCACAATGAATTCAATACAATTTTATCTGCCTACAGCAATCGATCAGAATGTGTGATGGATTTGGCACATGCTGTCCTCTGCTCTTT
Source organism: Monoplex corrugatus (assembly GCA_030674185.1). NCBI lineage: Eukaryota > Metazoa > Mollusca > Gastropoda > Littorinimorpha > Ranellidae > Monoplex > Monoplex corrugatus. The sequence continues at coordinate 31,516,102 of JAPXFY010000016.1, read as the reverse complement.
GTTTCCCTGCATACAGTGAAGATAATTACAGCATGGTATTTATCGCCTGTAGCTACTGAAGTGGGTCTTGTTGAGTTTTTGTTGTTGTTGTTGTTGTTGGTGTTTTTGTTTTTGTTTTTTTGTTTTTGTTTTTTTAACTTGTTTTTGGTGATCTGTTTTCTATTTTATCTCCGCTTTCTCTTCCTCTTCGTCTTCGCCTTTTTCGTCTCTTCTTCTATTTTCTTTTTTGTTGTTGTTGACATTTTCTTAAGTTATTTTTATATAATGTTTCTTTTCTTCAAACTTTCACATATTTTATCTCTGAGAGAGAGAGGACAGGCACTGGACCGGCAGACAGAGAACAGAGAAAGAGGGACAGAAAGAGAGAAAGAAAACAGAGAGCGAGAGAAAGAGGGAGGGAGTACTTTATGAGATCTTAGCATGTACATTAAGTGTATCAAATAAGCAGTCCAATTTGGCGTTTGCAAAAAGTCACGATCTACTATTGATTTGAAAGATTAGAATGAAAGACACCGGCATATCAGCAAAGGAAACGTGATCCACACAGAGAGCATGGCTTGTACATCAACTGTCATCTACAGGTGTTTCGTCAGGACAGTGTTGAGCGTGAGTGAGTGGTGATGGAAATGACAGATAGGACGGTAAAGAATATTCACGATGACGACAGGCAAGTGGTACCTACATTTGACATTCAGTTAAAGTGGGCAAGCCGGCAAGACTGAAGCTTTGATTATATATGGTATAGTAACAATAACAGGATCTACAATGTACTTTACCTAGAGTTAAAGGTGCTCATTAACTGATCGATTAATTCATTTATCATCAGTTTTAATTGTTTTATGTTTGACACATATATGCATTATGTTACATGTATGGTGAAAAAGATGTACACTGTAACCATAGTAAGCTTATGAAAACGCCACTGATTATTCTAATAGTTGAATTGCCAATAACTGTTTCCAAAAATGAGTAAAGATAAATAAGTTTAAGTAGGAAAAGAAAAGTCACTCACCCCATCCCCTATCCCCTTGTGATTGTTGTTGTCATTATCACCATCGACTTTGTGTTGAATCAATTGTCATTACAGTTGTGTCTAAACATGCACCCATTCCATAGAAGATTCTATGTTGAATCTACTGATTGGGTATGATTTTAGATCACATTTATAAGAACACACACACACACACACACACACACACACACACATACACACACACACACACACACACACGCACGCACGCACACACATCATATATATGTATATATACATATATAGATATAGATATATCATACAGAAAAGCTAGTGGCCTCAAGTCACTTTACGTTTTTTTTATCTAGAGATAGTGGAAATGGAATTTTAAATTAAGGTGAAAAGATAAAGGGAAGCAGAAACTATCGTGTAGTAGCTTTCCAAGTGTCCTAACTCCTCAAATAAAACTACAGACTTCATTCAACTTGACGAACTGAGGGAAGGGAGAGAAAACATAATTTTTTTTAACTGCCTTCCCTTTAAATCTATTGTTTAAAATCAAGACACTCGGTTTTTCAACCAATCTTGATCATTGATCACCCACCTTTCTATCTCTGCATCACATCATCAATTATACATTGCACAAAATTACTGGGAAAGAGAAACATAATTATCCTTGTCATTTCTCAGTACATCAATCAAAGCAACAGAACATTTTGCCACGATAACTTATGTTGCTGCACAACTTAAAATAATACACAAAGAAAATTCATAAATAAGTCTCAGTATGTTCAGTTCCAAGTTCTCCTGGTTTTCCTTCAAGACACATTTCATTCTTATACTCGCGGTGGTTTTTTGTTGTTTTTTTTTGTTTTTTTTCCACACAGACTTTCAAACTAGAAGCATCAAAAGTTCAGTCAAAAGATCTTTTCAACTTTCGTTTGATTTTTTCATGTCCTCCGCAAACTTTTTAGGCAAATACTATTGACAATTTTCCCTATGCCCAAATAATCATGTTCAAAAATAACATGCTATGAATCCCACACTGTCAATAGTAAATGTTTGTCTGGTGTGCCTCAGAACATTTCAAACTGATGAACTGTTGCTGATAAAAGTTGTGTCATCCACGGAAAACAAACAGCAGCAGACAACTAAAATTACACAGAAGAAAAGTTAACATGAGGATTATGGACCTTGGCTAGACTGGGAAGCACGTATTGTGATTGATTGAATTTGTCTTGCACACATACAGAGCTCTCTCTCTCTCTCTCTCTCTCTGTCTGTCTGTCTGTCTGTCTCCCTAGCCCTTTCCCTGTGTACCTGAATCAGCACGAGAAACACGACCTGTTGAACGGATTGTTTGCATCCAAACACGACCGCCAACTAGACACAGAATTCCACGACGAAAACGGGTTAGGTGTGGAAACAAATACTGATATTGTTGACACAGAAAATGTCTGCAATGTGTATGAAAAACACAAACATTTAGTAAAAAAACATAATGATGGTTGATGTTGTTCTATCAGAACGATCAAACCGATGGACAGAGTGAATACAGTGTCAGCAGTGTAACTGATGTCCGTGATACACACCAACAACACAGACCTACTGACAACTCCGATGTCACAATCAGTGATATCATGGCAGTTCTCAATGAAGGAAAAAGAAAATGAACAGTCCTGTCAGTAGTTCCAGCCAAGAAAAAGGAGAGAATTCCAATGCTGGGGCTGTCACAAGTGCAGACCTTCCAACTGGACAGAATAGAAACAGGACAGATTTATCACCCACCTAACTGAATGACTGGAACAAGTGTTTTTTTCCACCAGTGTCTGCACGTGCATACTGGTGATGAGTGATATACGACTTTAATATAACCGTGACATGGTTACCAGGTCACGATGTATGATCATGTTAAAAGCGATCATGTTTGGTCAGTGTCAGTGTGTTTCACTGACACACCGCCTCCCCGTTCTTTCTTTCTTCGCTCATTTGTACCCCCTCTCTTTCTTTCCATCCTTCACACACAATCTCTCCCCTCTCTCTCTCTCTCTCCTCTCTCTCTCTCTCATATATATATATATATATATATATATATATATATATATATATATATATATATACATATATATAATATATATATATATATAAAAGAGAGAGAGAGACAGACAGACAGACAGATCACACACACACAAAAACGCACACCTGCATACGCACGCACACACACAAACACACACACATACACGCACGCACACACACACAACACACATCAAAATTTCACATGCAATCTCTCTCTCTCTCTCTCTCTCTCTCTCTCTCTCCTCTCTCTCTCTCTCTCTCTCTCTTCTTCCCCACCTTAGGTTTGTTCCAGTGCTGTAAACATATTGTATTTTTGTTTATATGTGTGAGATGGCGGAAGTCGATTTGTTTGTAAACAGATATCTTTGTTGTGATCATCCTGTTTGTTCTTCTTTTCTACACCAGGCCACCCACTCCCTTGTCCTACCACTGCAAACTGTTCACACTACAAGTACAGAAAGATGCACACCAGTATGTTAAATGCCATCCATCATCATC
>JAPXFY010000016.1:31487558-31502558 GCA_030674185.1 Monoplex corrugatus | reverse complement strand
ACACACACACACACATACACACACACACACACATATAGACACACACAATATGAGTGAAGAGTGACTTGAAGGAGACTATGTACTTGATTATTCAATATCATTTTCAGTATTTTTTACAAATGAAATATAAAAGAAACTGTCATACGAATATAACAGACTTTATAGTTAACCATGGCGGAAATAGCAGATACTCAGTTCTCATTAATGAACGACTCAGCGAAGAAGTGCATATCCCAGTAATCAAGAATTAACTCTTTTATCGAATTTATTTAAGGTAATATCCAACTGACGATCAGACAAACAAGGCACGTAACTCCTTCATCACCCACAAGAGGTTTGGAAGGGAGATCATCCTGTTAGTGAATGGATTTGCTGACACCCACTGAACTGTTGTTCAGCTGCACGCCACTTTAGACAATTACATTTCCTGCTGATATTTCCCCTGGCAAGGTGTACATGGGGACACTGGGTTTTAGATAACTCCAGTGCTTGTCCTGACTACAAAAGAACAATTTAGCTGGCGGTTGTAAATAAGATAAAATACGCAAAGGAATAAATAAACAGTATAAAAATTGTGTTTGAAATACTTAAAATTCAAACTAAAAACAGAGAGATAAGGAGGGAGAGAGAGAAAACGAGGGAGAGAGAGAGAGAGAGAGAGAGAGAGAGAGAGAGAGAGAGAGAGAGAGAGAGATTTGTGCTATAATAAACATAAATCAATTGAACATAAATCAATTAAACAATTAATCTGATACTATGACACACGCATGCACACACATACCACTAAGAGAGACAAAGAGAGAGAGAGAGAGAGAGAGAGACGGGCAAGACAGCAAGAGAGAAACAGAGAGACAGAGAGAGGCAGAAAGAGAGAGACAGAGAGAAGCAGAGAGAGAGAGAGAGACAGAGAAAGAGAGGGCAAGACAGCAAGAGAGAAACAGAGAGAGACAGAGAGAGAGAGATGACAGACAGAGACAGAGACAGAGACCAAAGAGACAGAGAGAGAGACAGAGAGACAGAGAGAGGCAAAGTAAATGAATGCAATGAAACTGACCACCAGCGTCAGACAATAACAGAAGTCACGAAAACAGCTACAGCAGCAAAACGACAACAGCCATAACCAAATTTCAGGATTTAAAGTACAGTCAGTCACGTAAAGATGCACAACAATGGCGAGGTGTTAGGACATAATCCTAGCTAACTCACCTTGACAGTCTTTGTCATCACCTATTCCCTTTGATGGCAACAAGTGCCGCTCTGCACCAGGTATACTCGACACTCACTTGAATTGCAACTGCCAGGAAAGTGTTTAACTGGGTCATGCGACGGTCCGACATTCTGTTTTATGCGCACCAAGTGGATTTAATGACTGAATGTCATTTCTTCTGACGTCCTACTTTATGAGCACCTAATAAAGTACATGACCTATTGATGTCTGAATAGTCTGTCCAGGTGAAGCTACAGAAAACGTACGTGAAGAAAAGGTTTATTCAATATAGCCATTAATGATTTTTTTCCTGAAGGCTAATTTTCCTATCATGCATGTACACAGATGTTAGCGTCTTCAGATAAATGTTCAATGTTTTTTTTCTCTATATCACAGAATGCACATTTTTCGATGTTTACAATCTTCATTTCTATTAAAATTATGTTTGTCACAGGCACTCTTTTCACAAGTCTGATTTGAAACCATTTTAAACGTATGTCATGCATTTTTGAACCTAAAAGAAACATTATGTTTAAAAAGTTGGTTTACTGTGTTTACTATTCCATTTATCGTAGTAGGTAGGTCTTAAATTACTATCATTACGAATGCCATGGTAAAGCTTAGCACCTTTGTGTATTGAGCATTGCGTCTGCAAAGATATGCATGGACTAGTCCAGAATCATATTAATTTTTTTTTTATTAAACTCTGTCACCACACACAAACAATCACACACACACACACACACACACACGTCTAATATCACTTATACCCGTTTAATATCACTTATAGTGATAAGACGTTAAATCAAAGAACGGACGAACACAACACACACACACACCGAAATTGCCACCATCTTCTTTTAAAAAGTCTACAATTTAGTTGATTCCTTTTCATGTCCATCCAGGATATGACATAATCCGTGGTCAAGTTTTATTCGTTGACTAGGAAGAACACAAAGGATACCTAGTCCGAATTTATTCCATTTGTCAGAAAGATACTGTTTATAACAGCAATACGTTTTGCTTGCATTATTAGTCTTACTCAATTCCTGCAATATTATTTACTTTAATGTCAGAAGTACTTGTGTTTTGTCTTTCTTCGTCAATACTTTTGTTGCAGGTTTTCCCCTGTTAATCCTGTGTTGTTCGTTTCACAGAAATACAAAGCACATGTTTTGTAAAATAGTGAGGAAGTTCTCGTATGGGTTTGGCAAAAGAATCCATGGATCAGCTGCTCTATACAATGTGGTAATTGTCTTTTTACCCACAGCTAGAAAAACGTTTTAAGTTTGTAGAATTTTTCAAAACATTCTCTTTTGACCAAAGGAAATAAGAGGGAAGCAGGAAGAATTTTAAATATTAACTAAGTAACATAACTCTTGAGAGTCACGGAGTTATCTCCCATGTAGAATTTCTCAACTCCAACACAGTTTGCGCTACCCATTCAGCTAGCATAGACGTAGCCTCAAAGCATAAAGTTGTAAGCTCAGAACATTCCTCAATTCCCTGTCTGCAGCTTCTATAAACAAAGAAGTATGAAGAGGCATGTCCATTCATCATAAGAATTGATCTAATGTTTTTGTAGAACGCTCTGGTCCCTCTTATAACGTTAGTTCCAAAATCAAATGCTTTAAAAAGTTTATCATATAGTCCCAGTTTATAGCGTCAATAGTTTGTTAAAGTCAATATTAAATAATAGAGCAGGCAATCTAAATATTCATCATATAAAAAAGCAGTCTCATATTATCATTAACATGTCTGCAAATCTATCCAATACTTTCTATCTGTGTCTACCCGGTACTCTTTTTCCTTCCAGCTTTCCTGTTGTGATTAGGTACTCAAATTTCTCTTGCCTCATAAAACGTACTTTAAATGTTGCTTGCCTTTTCCTGATTTTCTTCAACTCAAACACAAATTCAATAGCTCGTCATGTACATTTGATTTCAGTCAGAATCAAGACTGCTTCGAATTTAAAACTGTTACAGTCATTTAATTGATGAGTATAGATGTAGGATGTCATCAATAATTGCCGGCATCACCCGTGCAGGCCATCCACAGGAGAAAGCGCGTGTTGAGCGTGGAATCCTCTTAGACAAAGATAACTAAATATGCACCACGTCTCCCTCCCATGTGCTCTCTACTTGCGTGTCTGGATGTCATCACTTACGTCATTGACTCTTTTATTTTGAATTACGCTCCTTTCTTTTCTGTCTTGTACTTTCCTTTTGTTTTCTTCCTTCATTTATTTAAGCTTCTTTTCTTTCTGTTGTGCCTCCCTTCCTTTTTTCCTGTATTTTTTTCATGAACTGAAAAATAATCTACTGTATTTTTCTCTCAGTCCTGTGCTTGTAATGTCTTTGCATCTTTCGTTGCAATTTCATTTAATTATTCTTCTCATCTTTTAGTTTCCCTGCATTTTTTCCAGAATATTTGTTTCCTATTTTCTGTATTCGTTCATCTTATCCTTTTCTTCCCCCTTCCTTTTTTTTCCTTTGTCAATTTTCCCCTTTTCTTTCATTCTGTGATTGCATTGATTACTGATTTAATCAGCATATTCACTCACTGGAGTTGTGCAATCAACCATAACGAAGGATGGACGAGTGTGTATGTGCGTGTATGTGTGTGTGCGTGTATGTGTGTGTGTGTGTGTGTTTATGTATGTGTGTGTGTGTTTGTGTGTGTGTGTATGTATATGTGTGTGTGTGTGTCTGTGTGTTGTGTGGTGTGTGTGGTGTGTGTGGGTGTGTGTGTGTATGAAAGAGAGAGAGTGAGCAAGAGAGAGAGAGAGAAAGGGACAGAGAGAGAAAGAGACAGACAGACACACAGACAGACAGGCAGAGAGAGAGACAGAAAGACAGACAGGCACAGAGAGAGAGGGGGGGAGAGAAAGAAGAGGGGAGAGAGAGAGAGAGAAAGAGAGAGAGAGAAAGAGAGATAGAGAGAGAAAGAGAGGGAGAGAGCATGTTTCTATTGTTTAAATTCTCAATCGAACAAACAACTAAACAGAATAAACTGAACTCTGGAATCAGAACTGAGTTAGTACCTGTTCAATGACGCTGGTCATGTTCAGAATCTAATTCTCCGTATAAGCTATGTCACAACTACAAATACCGTATCTACAGATACATTACCGTAATTATGGCAGTCCATCGTTTGTCTGTTTGTTTATGAAATAATCCTTCTTTGGCAATTTCATTTGCATCCTATGGAAACGTGCACAATCAAACATGCTGTTCAAACTGAAACAGGTTACTCATCATCATCATCATGTGCCCAGCCGCATGGCGTAGGCGATCATGGCCCTCCACACCAATCTGTCCTCTGTCGCTGCAAGTACATTTCTTACCCTCTCTGTCTTCAGCCACCCTGCAAGTCCGTCCAATATTTTCTCCCTGAGTTTACCCAGTGCTCTAGTTCCCCTTACCTCATAAAATGGCATATAAATGTTGCTTGTCTTCTCCTAATCTTCCTTATCTTTCCCTCCAGCTTTCCTGTTGTGACCAAGTGTTCTAATTCCCCTTTCTTCATAATATGTTTTATAAACGTTGCTTGTCTTTTCCTAATCTTCTTTGTTAATGATCTTCTTGTGTCAGCCACCTTCAAGTCTGTCTCGTTCGTTTTCTTTGCTGTCCATGGAACTCTCAACACTCTTCTTAGAAACCACATTTCAGTTGCCCCAATTTTGTTTTGAATCTGCATGTTGACTGTCCAAGCCTCACAACAGTACAACAGTACAACAGTACAACAGTATCGGTTCTTTATAACATCCAAGAACTCTCTTCCTGATGTTTATTGATAGGCATTTGTTGGTAAGAACAGGTGCTACCTGTACAATATGTCCACACCCAGGTGGAGCTGTTGTGAGTCTTGTCCAAGCTGTTTTTCTATTTCTCCATTCAATATACTTTTTTGTGCACAGTGAATCACATCGACTGTAAGTAAATATACTTCTAAACATGATTAAAACAAAGAGAAAGCTGTTTAATATTGCTCTATTAACTGAAAACACTAATACTAAGCCATTGCTCTCTAAAAATAGACTGAAATATGAATTAGATATTGAATCAATATTTTCGTTATATTTTTTTTACAATAACTGATCAGAAACTCAGTGTTGCAAGCATTATCTTCTAAGTAAGAACCACAATGGAAAAAATACATATTGCAAATGTGTTCTTTCAAGATGGTTGAAATATGAAACAAGTACTGTAATGGAATAGCTGATTGAAACAGAAACATACTGTTGCACAAGTTAATGGTCATTTAGGATAAACAATGTCAATGCACTTTGACACAACAGACAAGCTGAATTAGATACCGTACACACTGATTTTGGACAAACCCATGACGACTACTAGTTACGACTGTTACAGTCATTTAATTGATGAGTATTGATGTAGGATGTCATCAATAATTACTGGTATCGCTTGTGCAGGCGATCCACACGAGAAAGCGCGTGTTGAGCGTGGAATCCTCTTAGACAAAAGTAACTAAATATGCACCAGTTTCCCCGCTCTTTGCTCTCTACTTGCGTGTCTGGATGTCATCACTTACATCATTGACTCTTTTATCTTCATTTGGGTCACTTCCTTTTTTCTGTTTTGTTTCTCATACTTTGTTGTAACTAGTTCTTTGTTTCTTTTTCTTTTTTCCGTTTTGTTTTGTTTTGTTTTTTGTTTTCACTTCATTTTCATTTTCCGTTATCTTGTTGTCGATATTCCTGTGTTTTTTCTATTTTCTTTAATAGATTTTAAGTGAGATTTGTCCCTTTTTTCCTCTTTTTCTCCTTTTACTTTGTTCCCCTATTATTTTTCTTTTAGTTGATTTTACTTTCTTCCTTACTTTTGCACTCTTTGAGTTTGTTTCCTCTTTTTCAATTCCTTTCTTCTTTTGGTTTTATCAAGTTGTTATGTATTTGATTTCTAAGACAAAGTTTGACGTGATGTCATACATTTCTTCTGACCTTATGTTTGCAAGGCGTTAATTTGAGTTATCCCTGCCACGTTTTTTTTTCTTTTTTTTTCTTTCTCTCTGTCTTTTTGCTTTTACTCCCTCTCCTCCTGCCTCACTCAGACATGCTCGCTCATCTGAACACTTTGCCCACCCTTGAATGAAATTTCAGTTTACCTGAAGGTAATACAGTTGCTACGACATCATCTCCTACAATACTGTAACAATAAATTTGATAAGACAGAGATGGCCGTGAGGAAGACAAACATGGAATTTTAATGTTCCTACCTACGTCTTGAATGTAGGGTCAAAGTTAATGAAGTGCATTCTGTGGACATGGCCAAAGTCACTAGAACACACAACAATGCTGTCACAAGAGGCAAACTGTCAGTCTCAAAATGACACACGTATCTATCGGAATCAACCCATCCCTACATCCATCCAACTCTTCAATGAAATGATGGAAGCACCACTGCGTTCATGCCACTAAAGAAAGACGAAAAAGGAAATGAAAAAATAACAACAACCAAACAGAAAAAAAAGAAAAAGAAAAGAAAAGAACAAAAAAAGGGAATAAAAGAATGTAAGAAATATAAATAGACAAAAAAAATGAGAGAAATAAAACAGGATTTTACCGACGGCACCACCTCTGACAAAATTATAGATCAATAATGGAAAAAAAACAACCTCTCGCTCCTCAGGGAGGAAAACAAGAGCACACAATAAAAACGGAAAAGCAATGTTTAAAACTACAGTTATGTAAAAAATATAGTGTCACAACGAAAACAAACACAAACACACACGCACACATGCGCACACACAAACACGCACACACATACACAAACTCGAACACATATGTACTCACACATACACGCACGCATTCACATACACAAACACACACGTACACAAGTTTGGCACTAGAAGTTAGATTGTGGTAAACAGAGAGTGTTATTGCACGGAAACAGTTCAATAATATTTTTCATCAATACTAAAGTTTATGAGGCGCTAAATCTTGATGTCTAAATGTAACCCATCAAAAAGGTCACATTCTTGACTGGATTATTTCTCGTGATCACAATTCAGCTACTGACAACTGCTTAGTTCTTTCTACCCGTCTAACTTCAGCCCTTCCATCTGACAACTCTGCAATTCTCTTTTCTCTTGACATTTCTCCTCCTTCCCATACCACGCGCACAGTGACTCGACGCAATCTCAAATCTATCAACCTCTCCACATTTTCATCTGATGCCTCCCGTCTCCTTTCTGAAAAGTCACATAACCTTGCCGATGAATTCTATACTACTCTCCACCATCTTCTGGACACTCATGCTCCAGCCACAACCCGTCTTTTACCTGACCGCCCCCCTACCCCCTGGCTCACTCATGAGATTGCCTGTGCAAAACGTGCCCGCCGCAGAGCAGAGCGCCGCTGGCGCAAATCCAAACTCACTGTACATAGGCAACTTTTCCAAGCCTCTAAAACAAAAGTATCCATCCTCATTGCATCTGCAAAAACAAGCTATTTCCAAACCAAAATCCTGAATGCCTCTTCTTCAAAAGAACTCTTTACAACCATGAATCATCTCCTTGGCACACGAAAAGATTTACCTCTCCCAACAAAACACACAAAGGAAGAACTCCCATCTGTATTCTCCAAGTATTTCACCACCAAAATACAAACTCTTCGTGACAGGCTTGACAGGACACCCTGACCGTTCCTTCTCTGGCACACCTCTTACTACTTTTACCCCAGTCTCACAAGAAGAAATTCTCAACACAATCAGATCCATGTCGTTCAAAACCTGCGAACTGGATCCTCTTCCAGGTTCTCTCTACTCTGACTGTCTCCCTACTCTCCTCCCATTCATCACTGACATCATCAACACTTCTCTTCAAACTGGAACTGTCCCAGATTCTTTCAAGTCTGCTATTGTTCACCCTCTCCTCAAGAAATACAATTTAGACCCAAATGAACTGAAAAATTACCGGCCTATCTCTAATCTCTCTTTCTTGTCAAAACTCCTTGAAAAAGTTGTCCTCAACCAGCTGAACTCTCACCTGTCTGCCAACAATCTCCTCAATCCTTTCCAGTCAGCCTACCGCCAGTGCCAAAGCACTGAAACTGCACTGCTACACATTCTCAACAATCTCCTCCTTGCAACTGATACTGGCAAAGTCTCTCTCCTCACACTCCTTGATCTGTCTGCAGCCTTTGATACCATTGATCATGGTATTCTCCTTTCTAGACTTCATCATACTTTTGGTATCTCTGACATTGCTCTCTCCTGGTTCACTTCATATCTATCAAACAGAAAACAAACTGTTCTCATCAATGGCACTTACTCTCAACCTGCATACCTGACCTGTGGTGTTCCACAAGGATCTGTCCTTGGCCCTGTTCTTTTCACTCTTTACACCTCCCCCCTGTCCACCATCATCAACTCCCACTCTATAAAACACCACTTCTATGCTGATGACACCCAACTTCAAGACAGTGACTCACCTGACAATATACAGCGCCTCTTGACTCGCACTACTGAGTGTTACTCGGACATTAAGAACTGGATGACATACAATAAACTTCAGCTTAACGACGACAAGACAGAAGCTATCCTCATTGGCACCCGTCAGAAACTTTTTCAGCTGCCTCCTCTTTCTCTCCCGTTATGTAACACATCAGTCCCAATTTCTGATTCAGCTAAAAACCTTGGTGTCTGCATTGACTCTACCCTCTCCATGAACAACTTTGTTTCTCAAACTGCCAGATCTTGCTACTATCACCTCCATCGTATAAGCCTGATCAGGAAGTATCTCTCTGTCGAAACAACTGCAAAACTCGTTCTCTCCTTCATAATGTCTCGCATTGACTATTGCAATTCACTCCTGTCTGGTCTTCCTGCCTCCACCATTCACATCCTACAGCGCATTCAAAACAATGCTGCACGCCTTGTACTCAAAAAGAAAAAAGCTGACCACATATCTCCTCTCCTGGCACAACTTCACTGGCTCCCTGTATCAAAGCGCATACAGTACAAACTAGACACCATGTGCTACAAAAGCCTCAATAACGCAGCCCCCGATTACCTGTCAAGCCTACTTGAGATCTATCTTCCCTCGCTCTGCCTCCGATCCTCTGACTTTTCGCTTTCCACGCACTAAGCTCAATACCTATGGTCCACGAGCCTTCTCTGTTTCTGGTCCACTCTCCTGGAACAAACTTCCTCTCTCAGTCCGTCAGCAACCTACTTTTGTCTCCTTCAAGTCCGCTCTCAAAACTCACCTTTTCTCCTCTGCATAAAATCCTGACCTCACTCAATCCCCTATGCAGCCTGTCTCCACTCGGAGGGGAATCACATTGTAATATATAATTGTATATAATATGCTCTCTATAATTTTCCATTGCTTTTATTCTTTCTCCCCATTTATAGCTGTGTGCGTGTGTGTGTGTGTGTGTGGTGTGTGTGTGTGTGTGTGTGTGTGTGTGCGTGCGTGCGTGCGTGTGTATGCGTGCGTGCGTGCGTGTGTGTCTGTTTCAGCGCTTAGATTTGATTTTATCAAGATTTTGCGCTATATAAATATTGTAATTATTATTATTATTATGTTACCAAACCACACACTCTCATCATTCACTAAAACACTCGCTCACAATAACAAAAAAGTCAAGGCATAAAACACATTCATACAGGGAGGTGGTGAACAGGAGGGGAGTTGGATGAAGAGATGGAAGTGTAGACGGGCAAATCACTGCATCCTTCAATGCACGAATGTATCAGTAATTATCTCGTAGATCCCACACAGAAAGAGAGAAATAAAAAAGAACAAATCCTGAAATTTCATCCTGACAGAAATGATGCAGTAGATACTTCCAATGCATACATGAACTAGCAAACGATCAAAAACACAAATAAAAAAAATACATGATTAAATTTTTTTTAAAAAAACCTACAAAACTCAACTCACCTTCTGGAATTGTGGAGACAAGCTTGTTGCTGTGCAGTTGAGCAGGATTTTCTGTCCTAGGTTGACGTACTTCTCTCCTTTCAGAACCAAGCCTGGCTTCAGGGCAGGGGAGAGGGGCAACACTGTACAATACTGCTGTACCATTATCTTGTTCTGTGTGTGTGTGTGTGTGTGTGTGTGTGTGTGTGTGTGTGGTGTGTGTGTGTGTGTGTGTGTGTGTGTGTGTGTGTGTGTGTGTGTGTGTGTGTGTGTGTGTGTGTATGTGGTGGTGGTCTTTGATTTAATGTCTATTCACTAAAGTGAGTTTAGACACACACAAAAAAAAAAAAAGAAAAAAAGGGTGGGTGGGTGTGTGATAGAGGAGGAGTGAAGAGGATATTTGAAAATTATCAATTTTGAACTTGAGAAAAGATGATCCAGAAAACAACTGTTTTGAAGAGGGGAAGGTAAAACTAACAAATAATGTTACCATAATTAACGATTTAAACAAACAAACTAACAAACAAAATTGATAAATATCTGGAAGAAATGAAGAAAAAAATAAAACTAATAATTGACTAACCATAACAGTGAACAAGTGAAATAACATTTTAAAGGTAATTCGCTATAGGACTTTTTGACAGGCTGACAAAAAATTCATACAGTAATGATGATGAGGCAAATATATCAGAAACTGTACTCATAGATAGTGTTGAAATATGTCGTTTTACCTTAACGCAAGAAAGAATATGACTATGTGTTATCTTCTTTCCACACAGACACACTATGTTCTTGGTGTATTTTGTTTTGAATGCATCAAGTTTCCATCTATACATAAGGGATTGTATAATTCTGCTGGCATGAAGCTGCTTAAGTATATTGCTAACTTCAAAGTTCATGTGACATTTATCATACTTTTTCTGTTTTAATTGGAACTGCTTCCAGACGTAGTTGTCTACTAAAGTGTAATTCTCGTGCAACGAGAGAGAAAGCTGGATATTGTTTGAATCTGGTGAGTTATTAGCTCCCCGTTTGGCAGCCCTGTCAACTTTATCATTATAACGAAAAGAAGTATGAGAATGTATCCAGCAGAAAGTAATATCAGTGCCTCTTAAAGATAAATTATGAATCAAGTGACTAATTTCCAGAATCATTTCTGATCTTGTTTGTAATTTTGATAATTCAAGAGCCTGAAGTACTGATTTTGAATCAACGCAAAAAAGTGTTTGAAAAATTGTCCTAGGAAGACTTATCATAAAGTTTAAAGCCATTAATATTGCAAAGAGTTCAGCTGTAAAGACAGATTTATCAAATCCTATGTAGAAAGATTTTCAATTTTGAGAGCAGGTATTAAAAACGCTGAGCCTGCTTTTCTTTCAATTACTGATCCATCAGTGTAAATTTTCAAATGATCGGAATATAAGTCGTCTATATGACATTTAACCTGACTTGCCAATAAGTTTATATTGTCTCCTTTTTTTTAAATTAGTGTGGTGTACGTCAAATTGTGCTCTTTGGAGTTCCCAACTGGGTACTGGCGAAAAGGAAGGTCTTATAGATACAGGATCTACGTGTAGATCAATTCCTGAGCCTTTCATGACGTCAGATGTGTATGTTGCAAGAGTGACCTGTGAAGATATTGATTTAGCTCTTTTTGGAAAGTCGGTATCTGATCTCAGTTTAATTTCTGTTTCGGAGATGTTTTCTACGGTAGTGTGTCTTAACAAAAATTTAATAGAAGCGACTTTCCTTTGCTCATCAAGTGGCAACAGTTTGATTTCATTATATGTGCGAAGACAGGAAGCATGCATTGGAAGACCCAGTGCAAGTTTGAAACTTTTACAATCTATGCTCTGCAGTTTTTTTAGTAAGTGTTTCGGTGCACTGAAGAAGATTTCTTGGGCATAGGTTAATTTAGATCTAACAAGTGATTTACAAAGATGAACAAGTGTTGATGAATCTTGACCCCATGCCTGTTTGCGAACTATTTTTAAGAAATTTAAACTTTTTTGAGCTTTGGTTAATAAGTATTCAATATGCTGATTCCAAGATAATTTTGCGTAAGAAAAACTCCTAAGAATTTAATTGACTCATTAAACTGAAGAAGAGCATATCCCAGTTTGAAAGTGGGAATATTTACTGGGTTAGCTCCATTATTAAATAAAACTATTTTTGATTTTTCCAGGGATAGATGTAACCCATTTTCTACCATGTATCGTGCTATTTTATCAAGTTCTAATTGGTAGCATTTGCGTGTATAATTAATACAGCGCAAAGGAGTTTTCCTTTTCATATTTACCTGCATCCACATGCATAAATCGTCAGCATATTGAGCTAAAACTACATGCTTAGATACTTTACTGGGTAAGTCATGCATTAATATCATGAAAAGAAGGGGAGCTATAACGGATCCCTGAGGGATACCCATTTGAAGAATTCGTTTCGTGGAATATACATTTTCAATCCTCGTTTGAAATACTCTGTTTTCTAAGAAACACTTAACATAATCAAAAATGTGACCTGTCAGCCCAATACTTTTAAATTTAAATAACAATCTGGAGTGCCACACTTGATCGTATGCTTTCGTTATATCAAAAAATGTAGCTAAAACACATTGACGTCTTGCAAATTGTTGTTTTATGTTAGTAGTTAGCTTTGTTAGGATTTCTACTGGTGACCTGCCTTTTCGAAATCCTGCCTGATTTGCTGGTATTATTTTATTCTTTTCACAATAGTGCATCAGTCTCTTTAAGATTATTTTCTCCATTAGTTTACATACGTGTGATGTTAATGCAATTGGCCTGTAGTTTTTCAGATCGGTATTACATTTACCTGATTTTAGTACAGGAACCACTATTGTTTCTTTCTAGTTGTTGGGCATTTTCCCACTATTCCAGCATTTTTGAAATATGTCATGTAGCAAAATTATAAAATTTTCTGGTACATTTTTCAGCATCTCATTGGAAATTGCATCTAGTCCAACTGACGTTTTTTTACTTGGAAGGGACTGAATGGCATCTTTTAATTCTTGAAGTGTGAGTGATGCATTTATGTAGTGAGTATTGTCAGAGGCAGGATCCTTATATACATCTTTCTTTTCTTCTCGTTCCCTATAGTCTCTACTAGAGACAGGAAGTCCTTCTACACGACAGGTCTCAGCAAACACGTCTGCAAAAGCTTCTGCTTTTTCCAATGAGCTAGGAAAAGGGTTATTTTCTAGCTTTACTGGAATTGTTGGCAACTTAATCCCGTTTTTCATTAATTTTAGTTTTTCCCAAATCTTTATCATGTCTTTGTGGTCATTTATTTCACATTTACAAAAAGACGTCCAGTGTTGTTCTTTGGCTTGCTCTATGATTCTGTTACACTTAATGTTGGCACTTTTCATCGCTGTATGATTTTCAGGTGACCTGTTTGCTAAATAGATTTTGTACTTTTCTTTCTTTTCGTTCACTGCCTTTTGACAATCCTCATTCCACCAGACATTTCCATGATGTTTTCCTATTTTCGACACTGTAAGTTTTGGAATTGAAATGTTAGCAGCTCTTAACAGTGAGTTACAGAAAACTTCGTACATGTCGTTTATGTTCATTGCTTCAGATAGATCTGTTCTTGTCTTTTCAAGGATTGCCTTAAAACTGATCCAGTCTGTGTTTTTATAATTAAACTTGGGTAAACTATCTTGTGGTATGGCGTCTATTTCAGTAGTATGGTTTAGGGTAAGACGTATGGGGATGTGATCTGATCCCAACAAGTCATCCTCTGTTTGCCACGTGGCGTTTGGGGCTAGGGATGGTGAGATTAAAGTGAGGTCGATAGCTGTGGGTCTGTGGGTTGGTATATCGGGGATCCGGGTAACGTGTCCGTTGTTAAGTAAATATAAATTGGAATCTACAATATTTTCGATCAACCTGTTGCTTGTTATGTTTGTACAATACTTTTCCCAAAATGGGGGATGTGCATTAAAATCACCTCCAATTATCCACTTGTCGTCCTGATCTTGAAAGTGTCTTAACCATTCAGTGTTCACAGAGTCTGGGCCTCTTGGTAAGTATACAGAGGCCATATTCACAACTAACGATGAGGAAAATTTTATAATGACTGCACATGATGAAATAAATGCGGTAGATTTTGGTACTGGCGATGTTCGTTCACAATAGTTCAGTCCTTCACGAACATAATTATTAGCTGTTTGTATACGGCCACCGTCATTTACAGAGTCACATATTGGTGGATAATAAAAACCGGGTATTTTAGGTAATTTGGTTTTGATGGTATTCAGCGACTGTAGAAGCATGACATGGACGTTTTTAGAAGAGAGATAGTTACTCAAATATGAGATATTTTTAACAATGGAACGAGTGTTCCACTGAAAAATGTTGATATCACTTACTACACACGTCTTCATGAGGAACGGTTGATAAACTAAATATTCATTTAACTTGGAATCAAAAGGTACAAAGAGCATAAAAACGAAGTAGGTAAACAAGTAAATAATTAAGTAAAACAATATAGTTGAGAGTTGAACGAAGAGGAACTGAATCTGGGCTGAATCTAAAATGACCAGGGAGAGAAGAAAAACTGAGAGTGGAAGCCGGGTCTTTGTTGATGTCGTTGCCGGTTTGATCTCCTCCTCGGTTTTTCCCAGAAAAGCTGATGGATTTGCCTCCCTAAGTTTCTGGCCAGAACGCTCGCTCCTCTGGTGGTTGGATGGACGTCATCCTGGCTGACTTGAGTGTGACTGATAGTTTGAAAATTATCGTTGTTG
The DNA here is from genome assembly GCA_030674185.1 of Monoplex corrugatus. NCBI lineage: Eukaryota > Metazoa > Mollusca > Gastropoda > Littorinimorpha > Ranellidae > Monoplex > Monoplex corrugatus. The sequence goes on along the minus strand of JAPXFY010000016.1, from coordinate 31,487,694 downwards.
ACATAGTTGACACTTGCTGCTTTTAGGAGTCGCACTTTTGTCAGGGCATTAAGAAGCTCTCTTTTTACGTTTAGGTGTTTGTCCCTCACAGGAGCGACCTGACTGACCACTACCTTAGCTTTCGGAAATTGTGTGT
>JAPXFY010000016.1:31482558-31485058 GCA_030674185.1 Monoplex corrugatus | reverse complement strand
AATGTTATCTGCAGGCATTGGCCACAAAGTTTTAGTCTCCTCCTGACACTTCAAGCACAGTGTGTGCCATTCTCTGTAACATACGGCGGTCAGCGTTATGTTTCTTGCCATGTACTGTCAGCGACAATAAGGAAAACACATGTCATTTGGCAGCTTCTGCCACAGACTAAATTTTGATTCTAATGACTTTTCATAAAAAAAACTTTATCAAAAGGAAGTTGAATATACAATAGTCCTAGCCTATTAGGAACAATGGTGATAACACGTTCAGTCGTTTATGATATATCTTGTGGTCAAAACTGACACTGGTCAATCATCCATAACACACGACATCAAGTTACATAACATTTCCGCATCTGCATGTCACATTTAAAAGTGATAGGAAAAGCTGCAAGGACACTGGATACAAGATCTCATCCATGACCACAGACGGATGGGAACGTCTCAGAATATTCTGTTGGCATCACGAAACGTGCGACAGTCTTGACCAACAAATGGGACAGAGAACAGCACTCAGCCTGAAGAAACTTTCAAAAGGAGAATGGCATTGTGAACAGTTATGCACAGACCTTGGCTTTTACTTCACTTAAAACATTGGAATAACTAAACACTTTCAGGATCTGCTTTTGTAAATGTGAACATTGTAAATCATTTTCTTAGAGCGCTCTTTCTCAAACGTTGTACTCACTACGCACTGTACATAATCAGACTTTTAGTAGAACAGAGAACTCCAGCTGTCAGACAAATTGACGGCATTTGAACATGTGGTTACTCAATCTGTATCTTTGGTGGGCGTGCATACTGCGTGATTTCATGTTTCCATGATTCACCAGAAATATCTTTTTACTTCGAGTTCTGCGTGCAGAAGGTGTTCATGCGGTAACAGGCCAGCCCACAAGTTGACCTTGGAGATGGTGAAGCGTCTCCACCCTTTACTCACCAGTGGACAGGAACACATAGAGGATCGAACTCCAGCTTTTCTTACCCACGTGACCACTGTACCCGTCACAAATACTGACAATTTTCATCCAGACATCTGTTTTATGATTCTATGCAATGGCCATAAATTATATCTGATGAAAACAATCCACATTCATATAAGTAGCTGTGAAAAACTTAATGACATAGTTTGTGCCACATTATATTAAAAACAAAATACACGTCATTAACGACGATCCATTCCAGCACATATACATATGTATATTCTACATGAAAAAATGATAAGACACACGCATACACACACGCATCCGTGTACTCCTAATTACACACACACACATACACACACACACACACACACACACACACACACACACACACACACACACACTACACACACACACACACAGTTCTCAATCTGTCACTTAGTCAATTCCGCCATTCAACAATCAAACAGATGAAATTTGCTTACTCATTGGAACCTGAAATGTTCACAACCAAATCAATGTATAAACTGTCTATAAACAAACAGTATTCACTGAACTAACCAAAGTCATAATGCAAAGGACGATAAGAGTAGAAGTAACAACAGCAACATGCACAGAAACAACAACTGCACCACCTACAATATCCACATAAGTACATCTTTAATGACAATGGCTACAACAACAATATCAACAACAACAACAGCTGCTACAGCAACAAAAACAAACAGCAACAACAACAGCAACGACGACGACAACAACAACAACAACAACAACAACATCTAAATCAAGAGTTCTTATTAGCTACAGAATTTATTTGAATATCTTGAATATCTAAACAAAAAAAGAGTTCACACTGTAACTTCAGTGCGTATTTCAAATGTGTGCGTGTGCACGTATGCCTGCGTTATGTTTATGTGTGTGTGTGTGTGTGTGTGTGTGTGTGTATGTGTGTGTATGTATGTGTGTGTATGTGTGTGTATGTATGTGTGTGTGTGTGTGTGTGTGTGCATGTGTGTGTTCATGAGTACGTGCATGTATGTGTGTGCGCGTATGCGTGTGCCTGCGTGTATGTATCTATGTGTGTTTGTATGTGTATATTATTATGTCGATGCATGTATATGAATGTGTGTGCATGTACGTGCGTGTGTGTTTGTGTGCGTACATGTGTGTAGGTTTGTGTGTGTGTTTTTTTTCTTGTGTGTGTGTGTATGTGTGTGGGTGTGTATGTGCATGGTTCCGTGTGTGTGTGCGAGTGAGTAAAGGAGACAAAAATACACTTAAAGAAGACATAATGAAAAAAATCAAACAATTTCTACATGAACCAGAAAAACACAAAAATAGAATCAGAACTATAACAAGACATGTGTAAATTTTCGGCTAATTGGTGTTTGTCAAGCGTAAATATAAAACAATAAACAACAAACATAAATGCAAACATTATGAGAAAAAGAGGAAACTTTCCCTGCTACTTCCACAGTAGGAGAAAAAATGAATCATTGGATTTATGTCTACATGATCAAACTTTAAAAACAAACACAAGCAAAACAAGCACAAAAAACAACCAAGCAGAGAGAGAG
>JAPXFY010000016.1:31445058-31480058 GCA_030674185.1 Monoplex corrugatus | reverse complement strand
TCACCATCATCGTTATTACTGGTATCATTACCATGGTTATAATTTTATTCTTGTTATCATCACATCAAAACAATTGTGGTAGTATTCGCTATAGTGTTGTGCAGTGATTCGATCTCCTTCCTTACATAGGATTTCTTCTGTTGTGATGGACTGCTCTGCAGATCTGGTCAACTGATTTTGAGAGCACATGCCTAAGAGTTGCTTTACTGGGATGATTTTATCAGCTTAGTGTTCACAGGCCTCGTTATCCCTCCCCACTTTTCCCCATTCTAAGACCTTGCCAGTGCTTATGATTTTGCCTGACTTTCTGGCAGCTTTGAGTGGAGTTTATACGGAGTTATCCGATTGCCACAAATCCTTCTGAAACAAACTCCGAACTTCAAACATGGAATACATCATTCACCAACATATTTATAATCTTTTCTCAAAGACAAATGAATCTCAGTCTATAGCATCACTCCTTGGAATGTTGGCTGCCGCACTGCTCTCCAGGTCTTTGTCCTCCACATCTGTCTTTTCTCAACCAGACTGAAAAATCTCTGGACTGTTACGACCTGTCCATTCCCTGATGTTTCCTAGGTAATCTGTTCGTGGTTTTCCTCTTCCTCGTTTGCCCACGACTAGTCCCTGAACGACATCTTTCATGAGAGGCATTTTGCGTTTCTGCCCACATGTTCAACGAAGCTCAACTTCCTCTTAAGGATGATCTATACACATTTTCTCGATGTTTTCAGCTCGTCCAGTATGCTCTTCTTACTTCTCTTGTGTTTCCAGCTCACCCTTAACAAACGTCTGTAGAACCACATTGAATTTATTTTATTTATGTTTTTCTTTTTGATGGCCCATCCTTCAGCTCCGTATGTCATGGTGGTCCAGACCAGACAACTCAGTATTCTCTTTTTCAGTGTTGTGTCTATCGTTTTGTCTTTCCAGATGTTTCTGAGGTCTCTCAGTTGTTTCTTAGCCATGACAATTCTGGCGTAGAACAGTCTACTTCGTTGGATTTGATCAATCCTAAATATTTGAACTGGCAGACTTTTTGCACTTTGCACTGTGTAAAACTCTGGTTTTCTTGGTAGTTTCATGTTCTTCTCTTCCCCGATTAATTTAATTCAGGACATTTATCGTAGGTGATGCCTCCTGGTGATCGTTTGCACAGAGTGATGTGTCGTCAGCGTGAGGTTTGAGGTTTTTACGACTCCCACTTTCTTCCATGTTGGAATCCCTCATAACTGGTTCCGTATATGTACTGAACAAATGCAGTGACAGGATACATCCTTGGTGCACACCTTTCTTGATGTTAAATGGCTCAGTGTGTTTGTTGTCTCATTTGGTTTGGGCATTCTGATCTTCGTAGAGAGATATAATGAGGGCAATTAGGTGTGTTGGAAAGCTCATTGTGTGGAGAGTAGCAAACAGGTTTTGATGGCTGACAATTGTTAATGCCTTGCTGTAGTCAATGAAAATGATGTACTCCTCCTTCCGAGTCTCTATAATCTTTTCCATGAGTACCTCTAGGGTGCAAAACATGTCTCCTGTTCCTCTTCCTGGTCTAAAATCCGTTTATTCTTCCGCTAGCTCGTCTTCAACATTTGCTTTGAGCCTATTTAAAATTATGTGTAGCAGCACTTTACTTGTTTAAAGGCAAATAGTGAAAACAAAACACGATTAGGACGATTACGACAAGATTAGCACTCTGTCGTTTTCCGTGCACTGTGGCAGGCTTTGTACGCTTGTCAACGTGCAAACATACTGAATGATGTGCTTGTTTTTCTGGTCCCTACCACCTCAGTGGTACTCCTCCCACGATATTCAAATTGGCTTTTAAATACTTCCACAGACTTATTCCAGTATTCGTACAATCACAGTGACAGGGTAATGGCTAAATATCTAATATTGCTGCGACTATCCCCCGATAACTGACGCTGCATTGTTGCCAAAGTGCATTCAGTTGTAGTCAATAATGTCTATTCGGAGCCGAATACTTTAGATATTTGAGCTAATGCCGATGACACAAAAAAGTCGTAGAGCCATGTTTGGTCTCTCACCTGAGAAGTCCCTCTAACGATTAATGTAAAGTTACCCAAGCGCATAACCCTGTGATTGCTAAAAGAATACTTTTACATAGCATCCAATCCGAGACAGTGTTCATAATGCTATGATAGTGGATAGGAGAGAGAAAAAATCGAGGATGACAATGCTGCTTTGAAGTTTTGTTAAAATCATTAAAAACATCTTTGCTTAGGCAGTATATTTTTGTCTACAATCACTGTAACAGAAAAAATGGGTTATAAACATGCATGCAGATACATTCGTATATTTCAACAAATACAAATATGTGACCCGCTCTGACTAAAGGTACAATAAGTCGGGTGAGGCCTTCTGCTGCTTGTGGGCTGAAAACTCTGAACAGGGACAATAAGTCGATTTTTAAGTTTTCTGCATTTTCATGCTTTATAACCACTTTTACACCATGTCCTAACACAATAAAGTCAAATTCAATCGATAAGTATTATTTTTTGTGTTTTAATGTTGTCTTCTCCTTTCAAAATATTCACAAGTTCCGTAACATCTCGGTGATGAAAGTACGCTTTTCTAAAATTTATATTTCTTTTTGTTGTTTTGGATGGATGGACAATTAAATAAACAAGGGAAGTATGGAATTTCAGCTGATCTGGTTGATATCTAATGCTTGTTGCTAAGGAGTTTCTGACAATACCATTTCAATTCAGGTATATTCTCTTCAACAGTTTTTCTCAAAATGGCTGACTTGACCCCTCTCATCTTTGAAAGCCCATAACTTTTTTGTTTTTGGATCCTGGAACTCAACTTTAGTACCATTTGAAAGCTGCGATTCTAAACTTTATAGTGATACCAAAACCTAAAAATGCCTAAACTGAGACTTGTTGTGCTTTTGTGAGAATGGGTCACATACGTAGTTTATTAGTAGTAGAGACTCATCCATACACAGTGGAGAAGTTGTTGCTGACATACGTTTTCGAATGCACTCATACAGACATACATGTATTGCTGATAGGGATCTCAATGTAACATTTATCAAGGCTTGTTAAAGGAGGGGTGCAACAGGACAGTGTTGAATGCGCAGAATGGGAGGAGAGAACTTTTTAACTGAAATACTGAGTGTGATTGATTAAAAAATATGGTGCTCTCTCTCTCTCCCTGTCTCCCTCACACACATACACACACACACACACAGACGCACACACGCCTGTCCACACACACACACACACACACACACACACACACACCACACAGACGCACACACGCCTGTTCCCTTACACGCCTGTCCACACACACACACACACACAAACACAACACACACACACACAAACACACACACAAACAGCTGCACGCACATGCATGGGAACATCCGTTAACAGTATACATAAGCGTACATACGTTCAATGTTCACATCTGTTGCTGCTATACACATTTTGTGTGTCAGAACGTACACATACGATGATTTAAAAGTAAACTGGACAGGATCAGAGATAAAACAGAGAAGACTTGTCAAATACAATGTCCATCGACAAATAATATAGATAAGTATTGTTCGCTAGTAGCATGTACACAATTATAACGTGCATTGAGCTCTATTCTGGCCCACACATAATATTAATACACAGAGAAACAGACATACAGATAAATAAATAGATAAATAGCTGGACAGACGATAGATATATACGTATGGATGGACATATACATAGCTAGTACATAGCTAGCTAGCTAGCTAGATGAATAGGCAGATAGACGGACAGATAGGTGGATAACCAGATAGACAGGCAGAGGTACAGGTAGATAAATATATAGATAAATCGATAAACAGATAGACAAACAGACAGACAGACAAATATATAGAGATATATAGATACAGATATCGATACAGATACAGATAATTAGATAGACAGACAGACAGACAGATAGATAGATATATAGATAGATAGATAGATGGATAGATAGATAGATAGATAGATAGATAGATAGATAGATATAGATAGATAGATAGATAGATAGATAGATAACGTTAATCGTCATAAGGGTAATAATCATCGATAATATCGTGTCTATGTTATTTCAAGATACATTTATATACACCAATGTATTTCTCGAACAGATATGTAAATTTAGTTCTGTGCTCCTCATAACAGATGACAAAAATCTGTGATCATCTAAACAATGCACAAAAGAAGTGAGAGCAGTGTGTTGGTGAACATGTTCATGGTCCATGAATGGTAACCACCCAACAGTATCTGACGCCATGATGTCCTACATTCCGACCACGTGATGTGATTATCCAATGGGAATACGGACACCAGGACACTGGTTCATCTTCCCGAGTCTGAATGATCGGCTGTGTTCGATACATAGACGACGCATGTTGTGTGGCTGAGAGCTAGTATGTCTCTTCACGACCACTGTGCACACCACAGCATCAATGTTAATGATGTAAGGACGATCATCACTGATGCTGACTGTTGTTGTTGCTGCTTCTGATGACCTGACGCTTTGGACGTTCCGCCTGAAAAAAAGAAAGAAAGAAAGAAACGAAACAGTATTATGTTCCCTTCTGGATGGTCGGAGTGGATTAAAATAGTATTGCACTAAAGAAACAACATCACATCACACCATGTTCATCATCTACAACATCAATCAGTCCAATGACAACGGCAGTGATATCATACCTATATTTTAATACAATCATCATGCATGATGTTCGCTGGGCTGTGTACTATAAAATGATGGGTTAATGAGGCAATATAAAGGAAGACACAAAAGCACACATTTTTGTTGTTCATGAATAATTCTTTATCAAGATTAAGAATTATAATGGTTTATAGAATATTAAAATGATAATAAAACTAATCATGATGGTACGTATAATGATGATGATAGTAATAATCATAATCATGATGAAGATGATGATAACAAGAATGATAATGATGATGATGACGACGATAATAATAATAATAATGATAATAATAGTAGTAATCATAACAATAACAATAATAATCAAAACAATGGTGAATATAATACTAACACCAATAGTGCTACTACTAATACTAATAATGACACATGACTATGTTTACAGCACCTAATGTCACAAGAGCCTTAGATGTTTCACAAATGAATGTGCCTTTGGCGAACATACATAAAGCAAAGTAAATGTCACCTCTTATAGCTATAGTGAGCCGGATGAAGCACAAGACACGATATCAAACAAACAATAAAACTGAATTACAATAAAGTGTCTATTTTCGCGTGTTAACTGGCCATGCAAGCAAAATGGTAAACGATTGAGAAAAAAACCCTCCTCCCCCAAAGCCCTTAATCACGTGCCTTTCAACAACCAATGAATTCTCTCTCTCTCTCTCTCTGTCTCTCTCTCAATGCACACGCATACACACACGAAACATGCACACGGGCCAACATCATCATCATAGAACACTTACTGTCAAGTTAACATAAAAGTTGCACTGACATGCACATGCATACATACGCACGGAAAGAGAGAGAAGAGAGAGAGAGAGAGAGAGAGAGAGAGAGAGAGAGAGAGAGAGAGAGAGAGAGAGAGAGAAGGAGGGTATGGACACAGAATCGTACACACAGATTACTGTTAAGAGAGCCAAGTCTTAAAAAGGGCAAATTTAAAGGAACTGATCAATGTTGAATGTCTAAACGTGGATAGGGAGGTCATTCCATATTACTAGACCTTGGTAGTGAGTCAACGCTGGCCCAGAAATTTTCTCCTGAAAGATGAAACACTAAACACTTCAAAATCAGACAAAGAGCAAGACTTCTGCACGGTGTGCACATGTTAAAACTGTCAGAGTTATATTCAGTATCTATCCCAGAGAGATGCGTAGCATAATAATGCTGATAGTTTATAACTGATTTAAGACCGACCAGGAAGCCACTGCGAAGAAGACGTGAGGAGACTGGCTCATATTTGGAAGACTTGAAAAATAGCCAAGCAGCATACATTTTTTACATTCTGGGGCCTACGGAGAATTTGAAAGTCCATCCAAAGTGCATCGCAATCGTCAAATGGGGGAAGAAAATAGAAGCAGCAAATACCCCTGTGGCATCAGTGGAAAGGTAATGGCGGATAGGCTTATGATATTGACTGATAGCAGGAGACACTGACTGACAGCAGGAGACACTGACTGACAACAGGAGACACTGACTGACAACAGGAGAACTGACTGACAACAGGAGACACTGACTGATAGCAGGAGACACTGACTGACAACAGGAGACACTGACTGATAGCAGGAGACACTGACTGACAACAGGAGACACTGACTGACAACAGGAGACATTGACTGATAGCAGGAGACATTGACTGACAACAGGAGACACTGACTGACAGCAGGAGACACTGACTGACAACAGGAGACACTGACTGACAGCAGGAGATACTGACTGACAGCAGGAGACACTGACTGACAACAGGAGACACTGACTGACAACAGGAGACATTGACTGATAGCAGGAGACACTGACTGACAGCAGGAGACACTGACTGACAGCAGGAGACACTGACTGATAGCAGGAGACACTGACTGATAGCAGGAGACACTGACTGACAACAGGAGACACTGACTGCAACAGGAGACACTGACTGACAGCAGGAGACACTGACTGACAACAGGAGACACTGACTGACAACAGGAGACATTGACTGATAGCAGGAGACACTGACTGATAGCAGGAGACACTTACTGAAGCAGGAGACACAGACTGACAGCAGGAGACACTGATAGCAGGAGACACTGACTGACAGCAGGAGACACTTACTGATAGCAGGAGACACAGACTGACAGCATGAGACACTTACTGATAGCAGGAGACACTGACTGACAACAGGAGACACTTACTGATAGCAGGAGAGACACTGACTGATAGCAGGAGACACTGACTGACAGCAGGAGACACTGACTGACAGCAGGAGACATTGACTGATAGCAGGAGACACTGACTGACAGCAGGAGACACTGACTGACAGCAGGAGACACTGACTGAAGCAGGAGACATTGACTGATAGCAGGAGACACTGACTGACAGCAGGAGACACTGACTGATAGCAGGAGACATTGACTGACAGCAGGAGACATTGACTGATAGCAGGAGACACTGACTGATAGCAGGAGACACAGACTGACAGCAGGAGACACTGACTGACAGCAGGAGACACTGACTGACAGCAGGAGACATTGACTGATAACAGGAGACACTGACTGATAGCAGGAGACACAGACTGATAGCAGGAGACATTGACTGACAGCAGGAGACACTGACTGATAGCAGGAGACTGACTGATAGCAGGAGACATTGACTGATAGCAGGAGACACTGACTGATAGCAGGAGACATTGACTGATAGCAGGAGTCATTGACTGATAGCAGGAGACATGACTGATAGCAGGAGACATTGACTGATAGCAGGAGACACTGACTGATAGCAGGAGACACTGACTGACAGCAGGAGACACTGACTGATAGCAGGTGAGAGCATGACTGATAGCAGGAGACACTGACTGATAGCAGGAGACACTGACTGATAGCAGGAGACACTGACTGATAGCAGGAGACACTGACTGAAACAGGAGACACTGACTGACAACAGGAGACACTGACTGACAAGCAGGAGACACTGACTGACAGCAGGAGACATTGACTGATAGCAGGAGACATTGACTGACAACAGGAAGACAACGGACTGAATATCAGGAGACATTGACTGATAGCAGGAGACACTGACTGACAACAGGAGACACTGACTGACAACAGGAGACATTGACTGACAACAGGAGACACTGACTGATAGCAGGAGACATTGACTGTACAGCAGGAGACACTGACTGACAGCAGGAGACACTGACTGACAACAGGAGACATGACTGAAACAGGAGACATTGACTGACAACAGGAGACACTGACTGATAGCAGGAGACATTGACTGACAACAGGAGACACTGACTGATAGCAGGAGACATTGACTGATAGCAGGAGACATGACTGATAGCAGGAGACACTGACTGATAGCAGGAGACACTGACTGACAACAGGAGACACTGACTGACAACAGGAGACATGACTGACAACAGGAGACATTGACTGATAGCAGGAGACACTGACTGACAACAGGAGACACTGACTGATAGCAGGAGACATTGACTGATAGCAGGAGACATTGACTGATAGCAGGAGACACTGACTGACAACAGGAGACACTGACTAACAACAGGAGACACTGACTGATAGCAGGAGACACTGACTGATAGCAGGAGACACTGACTGATAGCAGGAGACATTGACTGATAGCAGGAGACTGACTGATAGCAGGAGACACTGACTGACAACAGGAGACATGACTGATAGCAGGAGAACTGACTGATAGCAGGAGACACTGACTGATAGCAGGAGACACTGACTGATAGCAGGAGACACTGACTGACAGCAGGAGACACTGACTGATAGCAGGAGACTGACTGATAGCAGGAGACACTGACTGATAGCAGGAGACTGACTGATAGCAGGAGACACTGACTGATAGCAGGACACTGACTGATAGCAGGAGACATTGACTGATAGCAGGAGTCATTGACTGATAGCAGGAGACATTGACTGATAGCAGGAGACATGACTGATAGCAGGAGACACTGACTGATAGCAGGAGACACTGACTGACAACAGGAGACACTGACTGACAGCAGGAGACATTGACTGATAGCAGGAGACACTGACTGACAACAGGAGACACTGACTGATAGCAGGAGACACTGACTGACAACAGGAGACACTGACTGATAGCAGGAGACATTGACTGATAGCAGGAAACATTGACTGATAGCAGGAGACATTGACTGATAGCAGGAGACTGACTGATAGCAGGAGACATGACTGATAGCAGGAGACTGACTGATAGCAGGAGACACTGACTGACGCAGGAGACACTGACTGACAACAGGAGACACTGACTGATAGCAGGAGACATTGACTGATAGCAGGAGACACTGACTGACAGCAGGAGACACTGACTGATAGCAGGAGACACTGACTGATAGCAGAGACATGACTGATAGCAGGAGACATGACTGATAGCAGGAGACACTGACTGATAGCAGGAGACACTGACTGATAGCAGGAGACATGACTGACAGCAGGAGACACTGACTGAAACAGGAGACACTGACTGATAGCAGGAGACACTGACTGACAGCAGGAGACATGACTGAAGCAGGAGACACTGACTGATAGCAGGAGACACTGACTGATAGCAGGAGACTGAGAAGCGGAGACACTGACAGCAGGAGACACTGACTGATAGCAGGAGACACTGACTGATAGCAGGAGACACTGACTGATAGCAGGAGACACTGACTGATAGCAGGAGACATTGACTGATAGCAGGAGACACTGACTGATAGCAGGAGACATTGACTGATAGCAGGAGACACTGACTGATAGCAGGAGACACTGACTGATAGCAGGAGACACTGACTGACAGCAGGAGACACTGACTGATAGCAGGAGACACTGACTGATAGCAGGAACTGACTGATAGCAGGAGACATTGACTGATAGCAGGAGACATTGACTGATAGCAGGAGACTGACTGATAGCAGGAGACATTGACTGATAGCAGGAGACACTGACTGACAACAGGAGACATTGACTGATAGCAGGAGACACTGACTGATAGCAGGGGACTGACTGATAGCAGGAGACACTGACTGATAAGCGGGGGATCACATTTGTGTGGAAAACACAACGGGACACATTTTTCAGAACGCGGATAGCCGTTCAGACTACAGTTCGAATTATGTATGCAAGATCACACACCTATCGATTGTTTAAAGCTGAGTTCACCCTTCCTTCATTTGTTCGTCCCCCCCCCCTCCCCGCTGCAAAGACGTACAGATCATCCATCCATCGTCATTATCATGTGCCATGCCGCATGGCGTTGTCAGTCATGGCCCTCCATGCCAATCTATCTTTTGTCCCTGCAAATATATCTCCTACTCTTTCTGTTCCCAACCATTGTGCCAAATTGTTTACTGTTTCCTCCATAGGCCTGCCTGATGTTCATTTCCCCTCTAGCTGTTCTGTTATGACTAGGTGCTCAAAATTCTCTTGTCCCATAAATTGTCCTATAAATATTGCTTGCCTTTTCCTGATCTTCTTCATTAATGTTCCTTCTATGTTTGCTTCGTTCAAGGCTGTTTCGTTTATTTTCTCTGCTGACCATGGAACTCAACATTCTTTTTAGAAACCATATTACAGCTGCCTTAACCTTGTTCTAATTTTGGTGCTGATTGTCCAAGCTTCACATCCGTACAACAGTACCGGTTCTATATAACACAGAAGAACTCTCTTCCGGATGTCAGCTGATAGGCTTGTGTTGGTAAGAACGCTTTCCATTTTCTTCAATGCTGATTTGTCCATCCATATCGAGACATATCAAGGACATTTCTATGAAACTACTGTTAAATGAGGATGACACGGAAGGATATCCCTTAATGAAGTGTGTGTGTATCAATACACTGAAAACTGCTATGATAATATCAACTGTACAGTCACTGTGTATTTGTTGTATAGATAACATACTCAACAATCATTAGCGGATCCAACAACTCTGACTATCACAGACAACAACATTCACTATGCCTATGGTAGGACTGCTGACTAGTGTGGCGGCTATGCTCAACGTTTGGCTTTAAGACACGTGCTGTCATCCTTCACAGTGGAAAGGAAAGGCAGGCAAACGTCGTCGTCCTTCGACTCACACCAACTACAGGTCAGCCATTTTTCTGCACAGGATCAAGGTCGCAGTAGTGTCCAGTATTGCAGTTAACGTCCTTCACAGGTAGACAAGGGACAAGAAGAGAGCAGAAACACACCGATTAACACAGGGACAAAGGGCGGGTGGGTGTCTTTTCCCCTTCAAATTTACTTCTATCTACTCCGCCAAGTCCGTTTTACAACAGACAGTGCTATGAACTTTTACCTCAACTCGTTTGCTTGTGACAGCAGATGCCTATTGTACATCAATTACCTGAGTGTACATGTACACGCGAAACACAAAGTGCTGAACTAGAATTTCCATACGGCAACACAGACCCACAGTAAGTGAGTGTTAGTGAAGACAACGTTATTGCAGGAACTGGGTGAACAACACGATGAAACCAGTAGAGACAGAAACAGAGTGTGTCACGGTGACACAGCATTAACCATAGAACATGGGACAGGGATGCTTACAGGCAGAACACTCGATTCGGAGAATAGTGACGGAAAGGAGTGCAGCGGACAATGCAGACCTGATAACAGTGTTAAGACTCCAGTGGAACAACAAACAGCACGTGTACACAAGGAACCGGTGAAACAACGCTAGCTAGTCCAAAAAGATCAGAAAGTAGAAGGAACCCTTGATTCCAAAGTCGGAGACGGTGTGTATTATGGGGATACATCCTGATCTTCTTCATTATTTTTGTTTGTGTTTGCCTCTTTCAAGACTGTCTCGTTTGTTTACTTTGCTGCCTATTAAACTCTTAACATTCTTCATAGAAACTACATTTCAGCTGCGTCAATCTTGTTCTGACTTTGCGTGTAGACTGGCCATGCCTCACATCCGTACAACAGTATTGGTTCAATATATATCACCTAAGAACTCCCTTCCTGAGGTTATTTGATAGGTATTTGTTGGTAAGAACGCTTTTCATTTTCTTGAATGCTGTTTTAGCTTGGCTGGATATTTCTAATTTGCGCCTGCCATCTCGTGAGATGACTGCTCCCAGATATTTAAACTTGTGAACATGTCTCAATTTTGCGCCATTTGCTGTTATTTTGCGTGAGGGGATTTCTTGTGTTTTAGTGAATACCATAACTTCAGCCTTCTTGCTATGTAGCTCCAGCCCTTTCCTTCTGCTATCTTTTTCTATTATATTCACAAGATTTTGCAGGTCTTTTCCATTTTCTGCAACCAGAACGGTGTCATCTACGCAACGAAGACTGGTTAACATTTTTCTTCCAACCTTTATTCCAGATCATTCTTCTAGGTTTGTCATGATGGTTTTGCTGAAAAATGAAAACAAGTCTGGTGACAGAACACATCCCTCATTAACCCTTCTTTTAATATTTTGGAAAGAGCATAAACCATATTGTATTATCATTGCTGCTGTTTGTTCCCAAAACGTATTCCTCATTATTCTTAGATCCTTTCCATCAGCAGTGAGCCTTTCTAGTTGGTTGATCATTTCTTCGTGTCTTACCTGATCAAAAGCCTTTGTATAATCAATAAAACATAAATATAAATCATTCTTCAATTCAACTGATCTTTCTATGACAGTTCTTTGGAGGTATATGGCGTTTAAAGTACCTTTCTATTCAACAAATCCACACTGTTCTGCTATTTCTCTTTTGTTTCAGTTGCGTGTCCTCCTCATGATTATTCTTGATAGGATTTTTGTCACATGACTCATCAAGCTGATTGTACGATGTAGTTCGCATTCTACCGCCCCTGCTTTCTTTCGAAGCGCAATGAAATTTGATTTTGACATATCTTTGGGGATTTTGTGGTGTCATGAATTTCATTTAGAAGGACTGTTACTTGTTCAATACCAAATTCAACTAGCGCCGCAGTCATTTCTGAAATAATGTTGTCTGGTCCTGGTTTAATCTTTTTCAATGCTGCTCTAACTTCATCTTTCATTATTAGCGGTCCTTCAGAGTTCTTTCTTTTGATGTATTTTCCCTTTCTGTCATCGTCAAAAAAGTTCTTCGTGTTAAATGTATTAAATGAGAAAAAAAGCAAAAAACAAAATATGAGAAGAAGACAAAAGAAAAGAGAGAAGAAAGAGAGAAGCAAGAGAGAGAGAAGAGAAGAGAAGAAGAGAGACAGGGGAGGGAGGAGAGAGAGACAGAGAGCGGAAGAGAAAAGGGAGAGAGAAGAGAGAGATGGGGTGGGGGTGGCAGAGACAAAGAGGGAAGAAAGGTAATGTTCACATATTGATATTGGTCTGGTTAGTGTACTTATAATGCATGAGAAACACACATGGACAGTCTACAGTTCGGTTATGATTCGTCAAGTGACCACTGTTTGGCTATGATTCGTTAAGTGACCACTGTTTGGCTATGATTCGTTAAGTGACTACTGTTTGGCTATGATTCGTTATGTGACTACTGTTTGGCTATGATTCGTCAAGTGACCACTGTTTGGCTATGATTCGTTAAGTGACCAATGTTTGGCTATGATTCGTTAAGTGACAACTGTTTGGCTATGATTCGTTAAGTGACTACTGTTTGGCTATGATTCGTTAAGTGACTACTGTTGGCTGTGATTCGTTAAGTGACTACTGTTTGGCTGTAATTCGTTAAGTGACTACTGTTTGGCTATGATTCGATAATGACTACTGTATGGCTGTGATTCGTTAAGTGTCTACTGTTTGGCTATGATTCATGAATGACTACTGTTTGGCTGTGATTCGTTAAGTGACTACTGTTTGGCTATGATTCGTTAAGTGACTACTGTTTGGATATGATTCGCTAAGTGACTACTGTTTGACTGTGATTCGTTAAGTGACTACTGTTTGGCTATGATTCGTTAAGTGACTACTGTTTGGCTGTGATTCATTGAAGTGACTACTGTTTGGCTGTGATTCATGAAATGACTACTGTTTGGCTGTGATTCGTTAAGTGACTACTGTTTGGCTATGATTCGTTAAGTGACTACTGTTTGGCTGTGATTCATGAATGACTACTGTTTGGCTGTGATTCATGAAGTGACTACTGTTTGGCTATGATTCGTTAGTGACTACTGTTTGGCTAGATTCGTTAAGTGACTACTGTTTGGCTATGATTGATGAAGTGACTACTGTTTGGCTACGATTCGTTAAGTGACTACTGTTTGGCTATGATTCGTTAAGTGACTACTATTTGGCTATGATTCATGAAGTGACTACTGTTTGGCTATGATTCGTTAAGTGACTACTGTTTGGCTATGATTCGTTATGTGACTACTGTTTGGCTATGATTCGTCAAGTGACCACTGTTTGGCTATGATTCGTTAAGTGACCAATGTTTGGCTATGATTCGTTAAGTGACTACTGTTTGGCTATGATTCGTTAAGTGACTACTGTTTGGCTATGATTCGTTAAGTGACTAACTGATTTTGGCTGTTTCGTTAAGTGACTACTGTTTGGCTGTAATTCGTTAAGTGACTACTGTTTGGCTATGATTCATGAAATGACAACTGTTTGGCTGTGATTCGTTAAGTGACTACTGTTTTGGGTATGATATGAATGACTACTGTTTGGCTGTGATTCGTTAAGTGACTACTGTTTGGCTATGATTCGTTAAGTGACTACTGTTTGGTATGATTCGTAAGTGACTACTGTTTGGACTGTGATTCGTTAAGTGACTACTGTTTGGCTATGATTCGTTAAGTGACTACTGTTTGGCTTGATTCATGAAGTGACTACTGTTTGGCTGATGATTCATGAAATGACTACTGTTTGGCTAGTGATTCGTTAAGTGACTACTGTTTGGCTATGATTCGTTAAGTGACTACTGTTTGGCTGTGATTCATGAAGTGACTACTGTTTGGCTGTGATTCATGAAGTGACTACTGTTTGGCTATGATTCGTTAATGACTACTGTTTGGCTATGATTCGTTAAGTGACTACTGTTTGGCTATGATTGATGAAGTGACTACTGTTTGGCTACGATTCGTTAAGTGACTACTGTTTGGCTATGATTCGTTAAGTGACTACTATTTGGCTATGATTCATGAAGTGACTACTGTTTGGCTATGATTCGTTAAGTGACTACTGTTTGGCTATGATTCGTTAGTGACTACTGTTTGGCTATGATTCGTCAAGTGACCACTGTTTGGCTATGATTCGTTAAGTGACCAATGTTTGGCTATGATTCGTTAAGTGACTACTGTTTGGCTATGATTCGTTAAGTGACTACTGTTTGGCTATGATTCGTTAAGTGACTACTGTTTGGCTGTGATTCGTTAAGTGACTACTGTTTGGCTGTAATTCGTTAAGTGACTACTGTTTGGCTATGATTCATGAAATGACTACTGTTTGGCTGTGATTCGTTAAGTGTCTACTGTTTGGCTATGATTCAGAAATGACTACTGTTTGGCTGTGATTCGTTAAGTGACTACTGTTTGGCTATGATTCGTTAAGTGACTACTGTTTGGATATGATTCGCTAAGTGACTACTGTTTGACTGTGATTCGTTAAGTGACTACTGTTTGGCTATGATTCGTTGTAATGACTACTGTTTGGCATGATCGTTAACTGACAACTGTTTGGCTATGATCCGTTATGTGACTACTGTTTGGCTATGATTCGTTAAGTGACTACTGTTTGGCTATGATTCGTTAAGTGACTACTGTTTGGCTATGATTCGTTAAGTGACTACTGTTTGGCTATGATTCTTAAGTGACTACTGTTTGGCTTGATTCGTTAAGTGACTACTGTTTGGCTATGATTCGTTAAGTGACTACTGTTTGGCTTGATTCGTTAAGTGACTACTGTTTGGCTATGATTCATGAATGACTACTGTTTGGCTTGATTCGTTAAGTGACTACTGTTTGGCTATGATTCATGAAATGATACTGTTTGCTTGATTCGTTAAGTGACTACTGTTTGGCTATGATTCATAAGTGACTACTGTTTGGCTGATTCGTTAAGTGACTACTGTTTGGCTTGATTCGTTAAGTGACTACTGTTTGGCTATGATTCATAAGTGACTACTGTTTGGCTATGATTCGTAAGTGACTACTGTTTGGCTGTGATTCTTAAATGACTACTTTTGGCTATGATTCATTAAGTGACTACTGTTTGGCTATGATTCGTTAAGTGACTACTGTTTGGCTGTGATTCGTTAAGTGACTACTGTTTGGCTATGATTCATGAAGTGACTACTGTTTGGCTGTGATTCGTTAAGTGACTACTGTTTGGCTATGTTCGTATTGACTACGTTTGGAATCGTTAAGTGACTACTGTTTGGCTATGATTCGTTATGAAATGACAATGTTTGGCTATGATTCGTTAAGTGACTACTGTTTGGCTATGATTCATGAAATGACTACTGTTTGGCTATGATTCGTTACATGGATTCGTGACTACTGTTTGGCTATGTTCGTTAGTGTGACTACTGTTTGGCTATGATTCGTTAAGTGACTACTGTTTGGCTATGATTCATGAATGACTACTGTTTGGCTATCGATCTACTGTTTAGATCTAGTGACTACTGTTGTTGTCTATGCTATTTTGATGATTCGTTAATGACTACTGTTTGGCTATGATTCGTTAAGTGACTACTGTTTGGCTATGATTCGTTAAGTGACTACTGTTTGGCTATGATTCGTAAGTGACTACTGTTTGGCTATGATTCGTTAATGAACTGTGCTATGACTAAACTGTTTGGCTATGATTCGTTAAACTGACTACTGTTTGGCTATGATTCGTTAAGTGACTACTGTTTGGCTATGATTCGTTGTATAGTTGGCACTACTGTATGGCTATGTTAATTCGTTAAGTGACTACTGTTTGGCTATGATTCGTATGAACTTGGTAATGAGTGACTACTGTTTGGCTATGATTCGTTAAGTGACTACTGTTTGGCTATGATTAATGTAATGTGACTAACTGTTTGGCTATGATTCGTTAAGTGACTACTGTTTGGCTACTATGAATTCATGAAGTGACTACTGTTTGGCTATGATTCGTTAAGTGACTACTGTTTGGCTATGATTCGTTTGACTATGTGGCTATATTCGTAATGTACTGTTTGGCTATGATTCATAAAGTGACTACTGTTTGGCTATGATTCGTTAATGACTACTGTTTGGCTATGATTCGTTAAGTGACTACTGTTTGGCTATGATTCATGAATGACTACTGTTTGGCTTGATTCGTTTAAGTGACTTACTGTTTGGACTAATGATTCGTTAAGTGACTACTGTTTGGCTATGATTCGTTAGTGACTACTGTTTGGCTATGATTCGTTAAGTGACTACTGTTTGGCTATGATTCATGAAATGACTACTGTTTCGGCTATGTATTCGTTAAGTGACTACTGTTTGGCTATGATTCTTCAATTACTTTTTTTATTCGTAATGATATGTTGGCTATATCGTTAAGTGACTACTGTTTGGCTATGATTCATGAAATACACTGTTCGGCTATGATTCGTTAAGTGACTACTGTTTGGGCTATGATTCATTTAAGTGAGTACTGTTTGGCTATGATTCGTTAGTGACTACTGTTTGGCTGTGATTCGTTAAGTGACTACCGTTTGGCTATGATTCGTTAACTGACTACTGTTTGGCTATGATTCGTTATGTGACTACTGTTTGGCTATGATTCGTTAAGTGACTACTGTTTGGCTATGACTGATGAAGTGACTACTGTTTCGGCTATGATTGATTAAGTGACTACTGTTTGGCTATCATTCGTTAACTGAGTACAGTTTGGCTATGATTCGTTAACTGACTACTGTTCGGCTATGATTCGTTAAGTGACTACTGTTTGGCTATGATTCGTTAACTGACTACTGTTTGGCTATGATTCATGAAGTGACTACTGTTCGGCTATGATTGATTAAGTGACTACTGTTCGGCTATGATTCGTTAACTGACTATTGTTTGGCTATAATTCTTAAGTGACCTGGTTATGGCTATGTTTCATGTATTGACGTATGGTTTAGCTATGATTCATCTTGTGACATAAGACACGCACTCTGATCAACTGTAACACGCCATTATTCTTTGCTTGGCATGATACACATAGCAGCCAACAATTGTCCATCACTCATTACATGACAGGACACACAACGTGTGATGAACTCACCATGTCTGTTTCATGCATTATCTCACTTAACAGACAGGGAGTGGCAAGATCTCTATCAGTCACTTTGTCGTTGGACAGCAACCAACAACACCAGCAGTGACTAACCTTAAAGCAATGCTCTCACTGTGGCGTTGCGCAGGAATCAATTCCCTCTGGAGACACTTAAGTGCACAGTGGCACCAGAAACAACATTTTGTCCATTGTATCCATCTCTTGGTAAAACCTCCGCAAAGTAACCACGTCCCAGGCATTGTTGCCTTAATCTCCCTGTTTTCAGAGATATGAAACTGGTTCTGATTGGTTGAAGGCTCTGTCTGTATCGGTCGGGTGGCACAGCAGATATGGTTGCGTTCTAAATGTGTCATTGTTAAATATGTTCTCCAAACAGATGACAATCCTTTACAAAACAGAATTAACTCATTTTGAAGTCACAGTGGCCAGAATTTTACAAAAATCACACGCGTACTTTTTACTGTCTTGTGTAGAAATTTACCAATTACGAGTTCTGTGGTGTTTTTTGTTCTGTCAAGTTTGCTGCAACACTCTTGTGTCATTACCCGTGCCATGCTTGTTCTCCAACTCCAGACACATGAACAGTGGGATCATCACGAGCGCAGGGCATCAGAAGCCAATAATATGGGTTGATTTTAGTGATGTTGCCAGGCATTCTTCACAGGGCTGTGCTCTACTCTTTTATTACATATACTGGTGTCATCCGCGGTGTTGCTTAAGAAATGTGAGCTACATCTTCAATAACGCATCCGTTAAAAAGATGAGACTCGACTGTGTGGTGTCAGCGTTCCCCCGACGAGCCAGAGACACACTCTACCCTTGGTAGTAGCCAAACAGGGCCAAAAATCCTGATGACATTTTTTACACATTTTGTCTTACGGGGCTTTGAAACCATGACTTCCCACTCCCAATCAGCAGTGAGTTGCGCTAATGACTTTACCATGTTGAGGCGTCGTATCACAGCAGGAACGAAGGTGAAGATCACTGAAGGGCTAGCAATGATGGTTACTTTAGAGACTTTACCCAATAGGTATCATAACTTAGTGGGTTGAAGCATTAGTTATCAATCCTTGTAGTAGTATGAATAAAAAGTATGTTATATGGCTTACCCATTTAAGTGTTAGATACTCAGAGAAAGTCTAAAGACGTCGTGGAAAATTTGCTGATTTTGTCGACAAATCTCAGTGGACTGAGTGTAGATTGCGGAGTATTGGATTCCATGTATTCTTCTCTCAAAGCAGATCCTCCCACACCATTCTGTTTCTAACCTCCCCCTCTCCCCTTTCTCAGTGTACTCGTTTATTAGCTTCCCCCATAACTGTTGTGGCCCTTGTTATAACACTGCCTAGAAAAACTGGAGACAATTTCTTCTAATAAAATAGGGTTGATATTACGAACAAATCCGTCAGAAAACAACAACAACAAAACAAAAACAATAACAACAACAAAAAACGTTTCTCTGCAAAAAAATATGTAGTTTAACATTCCAACCTATTTCTTGTATTAAACTTTTAGAAAGTTGTTTTCTATGTCTGCTATTTCATTATCAAGCAATGTCACCATACATCCTACATATTCCTTTGTGTGTTTCTGTTTCATGTTTTCTTTCTGTCTTAGTTCTTTTTCCGTTTTGTGTATACTTAAGCTACACACACACACACACACACACACAACACACACACACACACACACACACCACACACACACACACACATGCACACACCACACACACACACACACACACACACACACACACACACACTTACAAGAGAGAGAGACAAGAGAGCGACAGAGAGAGAGAGAGACAAACAGACAGACAGAAAGAGAGACACGGACAGAAAGAGACAGCAGAGAGACAGAGACAGCGAAAGAGACACAGAGAGAGAGACTGAGACAGATAAAAAAGAAAGAGAGAGAGAGACAGAGGGAGAGACAGAGAGAGAGACAGAGAGAGAAGAGAGACAGGGACAATGAGATAAAGACAGAGACAGGAAGAGCTACAGACAGAGACAGAAATAGCGAGAGAGAGAGAGACAGACAGAGGGAGGGAGGGAGACAGACAGACAGAAGACAAACACACAGGTCGCTGAAGATCAGTCACGTGATTACATGCATACACTTTTGATGAAATAAGAAATTCAGAGAGAGAAGAGAGAGAGAGAGAGAGAGAGAGAGAGAGAGAGAGAGAAGAGAGAGAGACGAAGACAGAGACAGACAGAGAGAAAGAGAGTAATGGAACATGCGTACACGCATGTGTGCGTGCTCGTGCATCTATATGCGCGTCTAGTCTGGGATGCTGCGGATGACTGTGTAGGCATACATACATATTATTTCTGTTATTGTTGGTTTGCTTGTAGCGCTATGTGTTTTTCTTCGCTGGTAATCGAATTCATGAATGCGTGTTTGTCAAACAGGGAATCATGTTTTAGTACGCCCTGGGGTTTTTTTAAGCAACAAATAAAGAAACAAGCAACAAACAAATAAAACCACAGTAATTCGTAATGGCCTTAGCTTTATTTGCATCAGTTTTCTTCTAATAACACACTTTTTCTTTTCCGAAGAGAACTAAATATAACCAAATATGCTGTCAGTTTATTCTTCCCACTAATTATGTCTTTGTCTTGTCGTGTTTTATCTATTTTTCCCCATCTCTGTCTTTCCAATACATTTAATTGTCTAATGCTTTTTTCTTTTGTGATTTTCACATCCCCCCCCCCCCCCTCCTATCTCTTTCTTTCTCTCTGATCATCTGTCTCTCTCATGTATTTAATCTTTTTCAATGATTTTCAAACATTTCTCTCTCCTTCTCTCTCTCATGCGCTTAAACAATTAATCTTTTTGCATGATTTTTCATGTATGTACATATATGCAAGCACACACAGACACACACACACACACATATATAATTTCAATACATATATCTATTTTTATGTTGTTCATAAATCATTTGCATTTGTTGTTGGTGCTATCATTAGTTGGTTAACACACACACACACACACACACACACACACACACACACACACACCACACACCACACCACACACACACACACACAGCACGCACGCACGCAACACAACACACACAACACACCAAAACACCACACAAACACGCGCACATGGGTATCTGAATATGTGTACTCAAGTTTATGTATTTGAGATTAACTGTCTCATATCTTTGTTTTTAACTTGTTTGATTTTTAGTTCTTTTGTAATACATTATTTTCTGTTTGTTTGTTTTTTAATTGATAAGAAGACTAGCAACAGCAGATATGAAAGTTGGCTTATGTTATAATTACCGTTGGAAAATGTCAGTTTCAATTCTCAATGATTGATAACGTAATTACAACGGAATGGACATCGTTGTATAATCCTGTTTTATCTTGTCACTTCCCTTTCTATCTTGAATCAATGACTGATTGATTGGATGATTAATTGATTTACTGATGACTGATGCTGAATGATTGAATAGGAAAATATGTTTTGTATAAACGGATACATAAAGCATGACGTGGAGGAAAAAGAAATACAGAAACAAACAAGCCAAACAAAGACAGACAACTAGCATACAGGTAGCAGCAGCAACAAAAGAAGTATCAAGCCATCTGAAATTAGCTTTCATTTTAGACAAAGTTACCAACCAAACTCTTGTCGACTATTGCAACCGTAAATAACTGATAAAAATGTTGCTACTGTTAACCATCCATATTCTAAAACTACAAACTTCGTACAGAGCGTCTGGTGGCCAATTCAGAGCAACCTTGGAATATTTTTTGCTTGTGAAGGTTTTCTTTTTTAAGGAGCTGACCACATTTCTGTTCATCTTCGTTAGATAAAACACTTGTTCAGTTGAGCGAAGGTAGTGTTATTCCGTGCATATTGATACGGTCCTGTTTCCATGGAAAATCAGTGTCCATGCACATCGTTTTGCATAAGGAGACTATAAATTGTTATTGAAGTGATATTCTGACAGAGTGCATTCGACTCTATTCCATCGTCAGGGAGATGAAGATTTAATCTATCGTACGAGAAGCCCTCAGGTAGGTCAGCTTTAAGGTGTGATGATGCCACTGAAAGAGTCTATGTTAGTCCACTCTGTCTCTGTGTCCAGTTACTACAGGTTATTAGAAAGTCTTCTTCAAATCAAATTTGTCTGCTGTGGTTGTCCTTGGGAGATCGGTTTACCCCCCACCCCCGCTCTCTCTCTCTTTCTCTCTCAACACCTATTATTCCTAATATACTGTTTGTCATTACTGGATGTTCTGATCTGACACTATTTTAATTTTGTGTCCTTCGTTCGTTTTTGTTTGTTTGTTTTTTGTTTTTGTTCTTTCCTGACCACACCTTTCCGCTAATCAGCGTCTTTTAATTTCAGCTTCGTCTCATATCAGATATTTCTATTCTACCAAACAGCTATAAATAATGAAACCCTAAGTTAAGAGCTTACGTGCATAAATCGCTATTTACATTGTGAAGGAATACCCAAAACACATTCTTAAATTATGATTTGTTGTCTCTTGTGTAAATGGTATGCTTTGTTCTGTAAAATATGAATATAAAACCTTGTTACTAAAAAAAAATCGCTGAGAGAGACGGAGAGAGAGAATCAGAATCAGAATCAGAAATTTATTCAGTAAGGCCAAAGCCCCATTTGAAGGGGTGTGAACACATTATAAGCATTATACAAACACAGAATATAATACATAGTCGTTCTTGGATAATGCATACTTCAAATATTTTGAAATGATTACAATATAGGACTCACAGTCAAACTTCAATATTACAATAGGAACATATGAATAGGTTTAACAGACACACATCACAAGAATTTGTGTGAACACATTATAAACATTACATAAACATAGAATATAAATTATAATACATATTCGCTCTTGGATCATGCATACTTCAAATATTTCGAAATGATTACAATACAGGACTCACAGTCAAACTTCAATAATACAATAGGAACATATGAATAGGTTTAACAGACACACATCACAAACATTTAACTTTATGATAAGGCAAACTCTCTTCTTTTAATAGCTTTATAAACGTATGTTGCTAAATGTCTAATTGTACGCTCATTTTTTGAAGCCATGAGCATTGTTAACCTGAAATCATACATACATACATACATACATACATACATATATAATACACATACAAATATATATATATTATATATATATATATATATATATATATATACACATACATATGTGACTGCAATGTAGACACACGGGCAGACAACATAGGTACCTACAAACGTATATGCAGGGTATGGGTATAGTTAGCATTCATCAGACAATATCAGCCATTTACAAGGAAAGCCAGACACCCTTTCTGCTGTAGACATATTGAGTTATTTGCCCATAACAGCAGTTTGGAAGGCCGACGGAAAGGATATCCATGAGGTGGAGCTTGAAAGTCAGGACTGTGCATATTTCATTCATATTTATATGCATATTTATTTCTTTTGTCGCAGTGGATTTACCCCTCGAAACTCGGGCTGCTCTCTCCTTTGAGAGCGCAATGTTGCAGTGCAGCGCCACCCAGTTGTTTTACACAGACTTCAGAAAGGCAAGCAAGCTGATTGGTCTTCAAGGGGACGGACCTGGGAAATCAATCTATCTCTCCGGGGGATACGGGCAATGTCCTGCTCTTCACGATTTTAGCGTGCGCAGGCCAGAAGGCACACACTACACACTATAGCAAGCAGCATAAACCATCATTGCAGACCATTAAACAGTCTGTAAGATAACCAGTGTTACATCAGGGTACCAAAGACATTATAAGAACAAGTTTATCTGCATTGCGATTTTTCTGACCAATGTACGGCTTTTCCTCTGTGCTTCAAGCCGACATCGCTAACTTGTTGTTCTGATGTCTGTTTCCGTTTGAAAGTATAGTTCCTGCAGGAGTCTCAATATCATCATTTAAAGTGTTTACAATGTTTTTTGTTCTTATACTTTCAGACACAGGTCATTCAATAAGAAAATGGTGATCGTTCTGTGACATTCCAGGACAGTAAGAACGGCCCTAAAAGTTTGTGTCGCCCTGTTTAAATCTTTCATTTGTTCGTAGCTGGATCGGACAATACTTTAACTTTTTTTTAGTGTGACATCGTGACGATAATTTTCTAAAGTGTGACTCTGCTTGAAAAAACTATAAACTCAAAAATGTTTCTCTCCACTGTACTTTCGTTAGCCATTCTTGTTTAAAACTATCCGGGAGTTTGTGTTTCACAACTCGAAGAAAACTATTTCCTTTTGCAATTATATTTGGAACGGCATCTAGTAAACCAAGAGAGCATAAGCAATCTTTTACAAATCTGACCCAGTTTTCTTTCTTTGAATTGCCTAAGTTGGTATCACTTACTGTGCACGACAACCTTGATATTCATCATATTTCAAATGCACACACAACATAGTCATTATCTGAGTATCGAAAAATTGAGAGATTTCACAGCGTCTTTATCAGATCAGTCAGTTTTCCTTTAGCTTTACTTGCAAATTCGCCATATGCTTAGTCGACAACGAGATTTATTGTGAGAGTGAAGCTCAGATGTACGTAGCTGTTGACGATCTCTATCTTTTTGTCATGTTAAGTCCAAAATTCTCCAACAGCAAATTGCCCTCCCTTCCCAAAAACCATGGTTTTATACACCCTCATTTAAAGTTAGACCAAGAGTACTTCATGTGATTATAAATTATTCATTTGGTTTTGCAAATCACACGGACTGAAAAAGATTAGACCTACGTGATAAGCACTTAAAAGTAAAAAAACAAACTCTTTCAACCCCAATTTTCATGTTACTTCTTTCCTGGACAAAGTTTGTAAGTATTGATACGAATATATCAAATGTCAATTGACTCAGCAAATAACCTTGCACTACATCCCAGGCACAGGTGAATATTCTGATAAATGACGTTCCCATCTGAGACAAGACTGGTACTGGTCTGATGGTAACACTGACTGAATCACATGCATCATTTTAACGATGTCCTTATTTTTGTAATGATTTTCAGAGTTTATCCGTATATCTATTGCTTTTTTATACTCCAAAAAGCAACATAAAACTTTCCTTCACGCCTACTGTCCAGTTTTCTTTTGATAACTGATGTTAAGTAAAGAAAAGATCTACTGTGGAGAAACCTTTTCATAAACTGGCTTGTTCTCCGCTACTTTTATTTCCTTTCCCTGTCCATGCCAACAGTATTTTACTGATTGTTGAGTACCGATGATGTAAGAACTTTATCAACAATGCTCAACAAGGAAATTCCCTTGCACTTGAAACAGAACATTTCTTTTATCTTACTGAAAATCGCACACAGAAGTAGACAGAAAGAGGAGGAGGAGGAGCAACAACAAAAAAATAGGGGGGGGGGGAGGGAGACAGGGAGAGGCATGGAGGGAGGGAGGGAGGAAGGGAAAGTGAGAGAGAGAATATAGTTTTCCAGTGTTTTGCTGTTGATGCTGCTACTGCGTGTGCTGTTTTTGTTGGGCCTTTCTTCCATATTTTTGGCTTTGCTCTTGCAGACAGGGTAAACATAAAACTGCACTTACCATATCTGGACCGGGGCAAATTAAACTTGCCGTCAACGTCAGAGTAATGTCCTGAAACAGATGGCAAAAACACACACAGTCCCCGTGTATACAAAACACTAGTCAAAGAGGGATAGTAACAGAGAGAAACAAACAGAGACAGGAAGATAGACACAGGCAGAGACAGACAGAATTTTGATTGCATGTGTGTGTGTGTGTGTGTGTGTGTGTGTGTGTGTGTGTGTGTGTGTGTGTGTGTGTGTGTGTGTGTGTGTGTGTGTGTGTGTGTATACGCACGCATGAGTTGGGGCCAGAGGTGTAGAGGACAGAGAGACAGATGGAATAAGTAGCGAGAGTTATTTGTGAAGATAGCAGCATACTACTATAACTGTTACATCCAACCGTCACCTACAGAGTGTACACTAATATAAATAAAATGTAAAAACATGAACATATTGAAATACGAGAGAGAGAAAGAGATAGGAACAAAGAGACACAGACACTGAAAAAGACGAGAAAAACAG
This sequence comes from Monoplex corrugatus, assembly GCA_030674185.1. Taxonomy (NCBI): domain Eukaryota; kingdom Metazoa; phylum Mollusca; class Gastropoda; order Littorinimorpha; family Ranellidae; genus Monoplex; species Monoplex corrugatus. The sequence goes on along the minus strand of JAPXFY010000016.1, from coordinate 31,454,087 downwards.
GCACTCAGACTCACAAAGAACAGACAGAGTAGGAATAAACAGACAGAGACACTGAAAGAAACAAACAGACAGTCAAACGCACAAAGAACAGACAGACGAACAAGCAGACAGAGGAACGTGTGACTGTAAGTTTACATGCTGAAAGAGCAGTGAATAATTCAAGCGTTCATACGTTGGCCTTTTTAACGCTACACTCCTTGTCAGAAACCTTTTCCTTTTTTCTTTTTTCAGGTCTACTCTCTCTATATATATTTTTGACTTCTTTCTTCTTCCCGCCATGTCTTTCTTTTCCTGTTTGTTTTCTCTTTCGTGTTTTTATCAAATCACATGTACGAATGTGTGTTGTGTGTGTGTGTGTGTGTGTGTGTGTGTGTGTGTGTGTGTGTGTGTGTGTGTGTGTGTGTGTGTGTGTGTGTGTGATCTGATTTATCTCTGTGTATGTTTCTGCCTAGCATATTTGTGTGCATGCGTGCGTCCATGTATGTGCGGTGTGTGTGTGTGTGTGTGCGCGCGCGCGCTCTCGCGCGTTTTGTTTAGAGAAATTACTTTTCCACGAATACACACATTCACGTGGATCATTCCTACAGTCCTAACTATAACATAAAGTAAGAAAAAAATAGGAAATAACTGCCAGCCTACATGGGCTGTGTGTTCAGAAGTTAAAGGCTATGGGTCAATTCATCTGGAATCACCGGCATGTTGTTGCAGAACTCGACTGGATTGCAAGGATGAGAAAAAAAATTGTAAAAGGAAAGGAAGAAGGAAAATATCTGAGGAAGCATTTTCTAGCCACTAACTGTTTAGATTTATTGTAATTAATGCTACTGTACGGTCTATGAAAGTTTAGGATCTTTTGTTTTGTTTAATCTATTTTTTCAACAGAAACACCAAGTAATGCAGACAGGCAGACAGATAAATAGATAGATCAATAGATCGATACATAGTTCGATAGATAGATAGATAGACAGATAGATAGATAGATAGATATATGGACAGATAGATAGATTGATTGATAGATAGATAGATAGATAGATAGATAGATATGTGATATCATTATCCTTAGTGCTATTGTTGTTATGATTGAAAAATACTGCTGCTACTATTACTACTTCTACTACTACTATTGCTATTACTACTACTACTACTGTTACTACTACTACTACTACAACTAGTTTTTAAAATGTATTTCTTTTTGGTTTCTTACAAAAGAAACAAAAGCAGAACGAGAACGTACACATGTACTTATATATTGCATGTACATGTATGCACCAATGTTGTCGACATATTATCATGCAGGTGTCTAAAGGTTTACAAAAGTACATTACAATGCATGTCAAGCACTTGACTAGCGCCATGATGATACAGCTGATGGATTCAAGCATTTTTAATGAGTGCAGCGCTTCACAGAACAAAATGGTCAGTCAGAAATCTATTTCAGTTCATATTAACTGGTGACACATATTTTTCGATATCGTAGACACTTCAAGTATCTTCAGGACGAAACAATTTGTAAAGTAAAGTTTTTCTATTTGTATTTATAAGTGTTTTGATATCGCATTCACTTTTCAAGTACTTAAGTATCTCATGGACGAAACAATTTGTGAAGCAGTCTTTCTATTTGTACTTATAAATGTTTCGATATCACACCCCTTTTCACATATGTGCTGAACGAAAATCAATCTGTGACATACAGTCTTTTATTTGCATTTATATATATAGAACGTGGTTCGCAGCCAAATCAAGCCACATATGAGATCCGATTTAAAAGGTCTGTCACATCCAAACAACACACTTATTGCTAATATGTATGTACCCATTGACTTTACATGTGCCTGCTTTGTCTCTCATACTGCTTTGTCACTCATGCTGTTATAAAATGCTCGACCAACTGACATATAGAATTTAATATTGTATTATTACACTTTTTCAAATTGTATGTGTTATGATTCATCCGGTTTTTTTTAAATGTGCTTATCCTGTGTGTGTTGAATAGTAAGAACTAGCTGTAAGAGAGGACCAACGGGATCTTATACAACTTTGCTTGAGTGATAAAGTGTTTCCCAGTTTGGGGTGTAGGTGTTTCACTGGAGAGAGGGAAAGGTTTGTGATGTGTGCCTGCGCGCCTGCCTGTGTGTGTGTGTGTGTGTGTGTGTGTGTGTGTGTGTGTGTGTGTGTGTGGTGTGTGTGTGTGTGTGTGTGTGTGTGTGTGTGTGTGTGTGTGTGTGTGTGTGTGGTTATTCTTTTCTATTTGCGTTTCTGTTTGTTTCCCTGGTTGGTTGGATGACTGATTGTGTACTCGTGTACTGGTTGGAAAAGTATCTTTTGTGATTCATCAGCAGTATGATCCATTGTGCTGCCTTGACACTGTTACAACCAGTCCATTGTCGGGCACAATGCTGGCTGGCAACAACCGACTCTGCCACTGTGCAGCAGACTTGGTGAAACTCGGTAATTTGATTGGCCACCTCGTCACGTGAACAAAAGAACTCGACCATTAATATTTCATCTCCACGGCGAATGGCCTGAAGGGGAAGGCTGTTGTCTCCCCTGTGTGTCAGGCTGATGATGGAGAGGTTTTGATTGTTTCTTTCTACACGTTTGATTGGTATTGTGTTGTGTGTGCTTGTTTGCCTGCTTTTTTGTTTTTGTTTTGTTTTGTCTGTTGTTTGTTTGCACATGTTTCTGTAATGTTTGCTTCTGATTTATTTCTGGATACGTGATCAGATCAAATCATCTCTTTAACGAACATTTCTGATCTGGCTGGCAAAATTAACTGAAACAGATGAACCACTTCATCAGTACAACAAGCAACTCATCCAGTTCTATCGAGTGAAAAATACAACAAATGATTCATTCGCCATTCTTTCATCACCGTTCCTGATGTCCAAAATACAATACCAATATGAGCAGTAGGAAATCATCTGGCATAGACAAAATCCGCAGTAAAATGTTAAAACTATCCATGCCTCACTCTTTAAACTCTGCCATATATATTAAACTTTTAACTCTGGCATACATATTTCATTTACGTATTGATCAGAAAATCTTTCAAACAAAATTCATAAAGGCGAAAACAATCCCTTTTCCAAAGACAAGAGATAAACTTACTCTACACAATCAAAGGCCAATATCACTGTTAACAGTGGTCTCTTAACCACTTGAAACACACGTTCATAAATGTATGATAAAATTCATGGAAGATTATTCACTATTTCACCCACTTCGATCAGGATTCTGTCAGCATCATTCATACAACACTGCTCTTTCAAACATAACAAACTCGTGGTAATCAGCCATAAATGATACAAAATTATCAGGGGTTCTCTCCGTAGACTTTGAGAAAGCATCTGACGTCACTGACCATAAAACCCTTCTTTCAAAACTTAACATCTATCTGAATAATCCCCACATTCTTCTTTTCTTCCAATCATACCGTAAGGAAAGAGTATGTGTATATGTTCATAGCAAATTCTTTTTGAAGGCAGGGTATCATTTGGTGTACCACAAGGTTCAATCCTGGGCCCTATCTTATTCTGTCTCTACATCAGTGATTTACCCTTACCATAACATCAAACTCTACTGATTGCCATTTGCTTGCTGATGACATTACTCTAAACGCATCCGGGAAACAGATTTCGAAATCTAACAAACATTACAGCTGTGTATAAACAAAGTACCAGAATGGTGTAATGCAAGCCATTGCAGATCAATCTTACAAAACCAAATTCAATGGAAAAAAACAACTCGCCAAAAAATCTCTCTCTCAAAACGGCATCTTCAGTTAGTTTTATCTGTTGTAAATACAGAGCACCATCCACTTGGTGTGTATTCATCATCATCATCAAGTGCCTTGCCACATAGCGTTGGCGATCATGGCCTTCCGTCTGTTTCTATCCCTTGTTGCCGCAAACACATCTTCCATCCTCTATGCCCCCAGCAACCCTGCAAGTCCGTCCAACATTCCCTCCCTGGGTCTACCTGGTGTTCTCTTTCCCTCCAGCTTTCCTGTTGTGACCAGGTGTTCGATTTCCCCTTTCCTCATAAAATGGCCAATAAATGTTGCCTGTCTTTTCCTAATCTTCCTTATAAATGACCTACTTGTGTCTGCCTCCATCAAGACTGTCTCGTTTGTTTTCTTCGCTGTCCATGGAACTCTCAACATTCTTCTTAGAAACCACAACTCGGCTGCCTCAATCTTGTTTTGGCTTTGCTTGTTGACTGTCCACGCCTCACAACCGTACAACACTATCGGTTCTACATAACATTCAAGAACTCTCTTCCTCTCTCAGTCCGTCAGCAACCTACTTTTGTCTCCTTCAAGTCCGCTCTCAAAACTCACCTTTTCTCCTCCGCATAAAATCCTAACCTCACTCAACCCCCCCCCCCCCCCTCTGCAGCCTGTCTCCGCTCGGAGGGAATCACATGGTTATAATATATAATTGTATATGCTATGCTCTCTATAATTTTCCATTGGTTTTATTCTTGCTTTTATTGCTTTTATTCTTTCTCCCCATTTATAGCCATGCGTGTGTGTGTGTGTGTGTGTGTGTGTGTGTGTGTGTGTGTGTGTGTGTGTGTGTGTGTGTGTGTGTGTGTGTGTGTGTGTGCGTGCGTGTGTGTGCGTGCGTGCTTGCGTGTGTGTCTGCTTCAGCGCTTAGATTTGATTTTATCAAGATTTTGCGCTATATAAATATTGTAATTATTATTATTATAATTTGTTGGTAAGAATGCTTTTCATCTTCTTGAATGCTGTTTTGGCTTGGCCGATTCTGCTGGCTATGTCTGATGTGCATCTGCCGTCTGGTGAAATGATCGTTCCCAGGTATTCAAACATATCAACCCGTCTTAAGGTTGTGCCGTTTGCTGTTATTTTGCATGAGGGGACTTCATGTTTTTTACTGATCACCATGACTTCAGTCTTCTTGCTGTTTAGTTCCAACCCCTTACCTTTGCTTTCCATTTCTAGTATATTCACAAGGTTTTGTAGGTCCCTTTGATTTTTTGCAACTAGCACGGTGTCATCTGTGTATCGAATGTTGTTTATCATTTTTCCTCCAACCTTTAATCCAGGGTCTTCTTCTAGGTTTCTCATGTTTTCGCTGTAAAGTGAAAACAGATCTGGTGACAAAACACAACACTGTCTGATTCCTCTTTTGATATTGTTTTCTATTTTCTACTGGAACTAAACAGCAGGAAGACTGAAGTCATGGTGATCAGTAAAAAACATGAAATCCCCTCATGCAAAATAACAGCAAATGGCACAACCTTGACACAGGTTAATAAGTTCAAATACCTGGGAACGGTCATTTCATCAGACGGCAGATGCACATCGGAAATAGCTGGCAGAATCGTCCAAGCCAAAACAGCATGCAAGAAGACGACAAGCATTCTTACCAACAAATGCCTATCAATTAACATCAGAAAGAGAGTCCTTGAATGTTATATAGAACCAATACTGTTGTACGGATGCGAGGCGTGGACAGTCAGCAAGCAAAGCCAGAGCAAGATTGAGGCAGCCGAGATGTGGTTTCTAAGAAGAATGTTGAGAGTTCCATGGACAGCAAAGAAGACAAACGAGACAGTCTTGATGGAGGCAGACACAAGTAGATCACTCATAAGGAAGATTACGAAAAAAAGGCAACATTTATAGACCATTTTATGAGGAAGGGGGATTTGGAGCACCTGATCACAACAGGAAAGCTGGGGGGAAAGAGAGCATCAGGTAGACCCAGGGAGAGACTGCTGGACGGACTTGCAGAGTGGCTGGGGATGAGGAGGGCGGGAGAGATGCTAGGGGCAACGAGAGATAGAGATGGATGGAAGGGCACCTGATGATGATGATGAAACTCATATTTTATCAACACTGAAGGAAAAATCTACTTTAAACGGTCCGCATCAAAATCATATTACCGATGGATCAATGATATGGGACAGTTGCAGTGAAGTAATCTATTGAAGAAATGAATTCCCTATAATTTTCCATTGCTTTTATTCTTTCTCCTATTTATAGCCGTGTGTGTGTGTGTGTGTGTGTGTGTGTGTGTGTGTGTGTGTGTGTGGCGCGTGCATGCGTGTGCGTGCGTGCGTGCGTGCGTGTGTGTCTGTTTCAGCGCTTAGATTTGATTTTATCAAGATTTTGCGCTATATAAATATTGTAATTATTATTATTATTATAGAGAAGCAGGTAAACTTCTAGTAATTGACAGCTCCCTATTCACAGATAAAAAAAAAAAAGAAAAATTAAAACTTTAACGCCGACTTGAATTCAACAAATGTACACAATAACAACAAGAATAACAGCAATAAAACAAAAATGCTGCTAGCACAAAAAAGTAAACTACAGACATAGATTCAACGGGAAAGAAGAAAGTAAAGGAAGCAGTAAGAGCAAACAAAGGCGTACATAAAGTGTTCTGAAGTCTGAAGCCCCTTTCTCGTTCTCTCTATTTCTTTTTATTTTGACGAATACATTTATTTTATAACTTTTTGCAGTATCTATTTTCTGTCACTTAAATACAAATAGATCAGCGACGGTAGATACGTAAGTTGGCCTTTGTGCTAATATGTATACCGTTTGAAAATAAAGTTTCCTTTTAGTTCTCCCACTCTCTTGTCATCTTTTCGAAACAGTAGCATTACAAAGCAAACGAACTATCAAACACGACAGACAGACAGACAAAGACAGGGAGGAAGGCGGCAGGAGATGGGAGAGAGAGAAAGAAAGAAAGAGAGAGAGAGAGAGAGAGAGAGAGATAGCGAGAGAGAGAAAGAGAGAGAGAAAGAGAGAGAGAGACAGACAGACAGACATAGAGAGAGAGAGAGAGAGAGAGAGAGAGAGAGAGAGAGAGAGAGAGATGTGGTGTGTTCACTTAGGAGGGTTAGGGTCATGTTCAAATGTAATTGTGTCTCTATTTTTAATTATCGTCAAGATATTTATTTCCTTGACGCAACGTTTGAACTGATGGCAGAAATGTTGCCCCAAACGACAATGTCAAATACCGTTCTCGATGAAACAATTAACTTCACAGAAAAAGGACTAATATGGCGATCGTTTCATTTACGGCGGGAGTGACACAATCTGTTTATTTATTTATACATTTTGTCGTTTGTTTGTTTTTCACATGCCATGTATTACTAGGTAGTGGAAAATCCAAAGAAGAACAAACCAACCTCCCCCTACCTCCACCCATTTTTTCAAACACCAGTCAACAAGCAGAAAAAGCGGTACACAAGGCAGATAGAAATGGCGCTGTGTGACTAGAGTGTATTGTGTGTTTGAAGCAATTGCTGTGCGAAACAAAGGAGTCAACAAACATCAGTACGTAAATAATAAAGAAGAACAGAGAGGGAGCGATTCAGAATCAGATGTTTTATTCATATGCAGGCAGAGACAGACAGACAGACAGACAGACAGACAGAGAGCGAGAACAAGTACAAGAGCAAAATCTATTTACGAGGATGTGAAATGATAAACAACAAATACAATTTTTTACATTCAACGCTCTCCAGAGAGGGCCTACCTACACATACATTTTACATGAATTAACAATTATACAATATCTGAACAATGCATACATGAAATAGCGATTCAAACAATCATTTCAAGTTTTTATATCAGGCCGCTTCAGCAGTTTTGAATGTGTTAGTGACTGATGCGATCGTTCGGTATAGAAGAGCTAATTAGATATGAAATGTGTTATATATCTTTTCTTACATGTTGTGAAATCGAAATTCTCTCGTGTTTTCTGGTATAATATTCCATAGGAATATATCACATCGGGTTTAAAGTGGTCACGTCTAGGAATGGGGTTGTACTGTGTTATTATTTTTTCTGTTGTGAGATATGTGAATAAGGTATTGCTTATGTTATCTGGAGCATGTCCATTCCTTATTTTCTGCTCAAATATTCTTTTACTATTACTCCCACTAAAGTTTAATGGTAAAACGACTTAATTCCCTACAGTTTGAGTATCTTATACTAGCGCTCATTTATAGAGACTAATGACAGGTTTCAGAGTGCAACCAATGGGGATATGGCTGAATCGCAAAGGGTTGATGCATAGTCTCTTGATGATTGGATATGTACGAGCACGTATCCTGCTTTGGACCTTTTGATTTCTGGACCTTTTTTGTATGCAATTTAAGTTGTGCACCTGTGTATGTGTTTAAGTTAACCAAGAATTGTTCAGATTTCCTAAAAGCAGGCAGTCACAGATAATGCCTGTAACTTGTATTTGCAAATTGTCTACATTAAGCCAGCTGGATTTAGCGAAATTAACTTAAAGCAATCAACTGTTGATGGCATACAGTTTTCTTGAATCTTTGTCTTTAGCATCGTCATTTTGTATCTAATGTAATTAACCTAGAAATGAAGTTGTCTTCATTCTTGTTGTTGTATATCTGACAGAATTATCAAAACAAAAAAACAAAAAACAAAAAAAAGTTAATCTTCAATCACGCCACAAACTGTACATTTGAAGTCTTCTCTTGGAATGTCTGTGTGTCTCTTTCAGTGTGAAGGTCATGTGCACTGACTGAACCTTAGTAGAATGCTTTTCTATGGTCAGGTCTTTTCACACCCAGGCTGTCAGATAAGGTTCCAAACACTAGTGGCTGCAATTCTATAACTGAAAAAAATGAATAATCTTGATGAGTTTTCACTTTTTGTCGATCTAGAAACAGATGTGTTGTAGTCTAGTTGCTTTTTCATTACGTCTTTCCGTGTATGTTTACTAAAGGTTGTTTGTTTGTTCCATGCACAAATCATCTTGATATCATGGGGAATCATTTCAATAAAACCAAACAAAAGGTTCTTTAGTGCTTTGTTTTGTAACATATCATTGAATGTACCTTTGATGCAAGATGTACTGTCTGATTTTTCTATGTAACTAGAACGCAAATACTGGACGTACATGTAGTTAGTTTAGTTCAGGTAATAGTGGATTCAGTACTTTTGTGTTTAGTACGAGTGTGTGTGTATGTGTGTGGTGTGTGTGTGTGTGTGTGTGTGTGTGTGTGTGTGTGTGTGT
>JAPXFY010000016.1:31392558-31440058 GCA_030674185.1 Monoplex corrugatus | reverse complement strand
TGGTTGCATCAACAGACAGGTAATGACGGACAGAGCTGATTCTACGTAACTCTAGATACGCTACCCTACAGATGTTTGAGATGTGTTGCTGGAAGGTCAGACTCTGATCAAGCGTAACACCGAGACTGCGAACAGTGGGAGAGAAAGGAATGTCAACGTCATTTATCAGAAGAGACTTCGGAAGAGAAGGATCATGGAGAAATTTAGTGGGACAGGCGAGTAGAAGTTCAGTCTTGTCGTCATTCAGTTGTAGTTTGTTGTGCGTCATCCAGGACTTCAGATCCGAGATACAGTCCTGCGTGCGTGTCACCAAGCCATCGAGTTCCGCCAGTGAGGCCGACTGATGAAGCTGTGTATCATCAGCGAAGCTCTCATGTGACAAGGCATGACGACTGATGACATCAGACACAGGACTGGCGTACAGCACAAACAGGATCGGTCCTAGGACCGAACCCTGTGGGACACCATACGCCAAGACAGACTCTTCCGAATACCTGGAGTTGACACACACAGTCTGAGTCCGATCAGTCAAATAAGAGTGGATCCAGGAGAGAGCAAGGTCACGTATGCCAAAAGAGTGCTGAAGCCTGTTCAGGAGAAGTGTGTGGTCTATAGTGTCAAATGCTGCGGACAGATCTAATAACGCCAGTACTGACACTCTATCATTGTCCAAGCCAAGGAGAATATCATTAACTATCTTCAAGAGTGCTGTTTCTGTGGAGTGTGCCTGCCTGTATGCTGACTGGTGCGGATTGAACAAATGATTCTGATGAAGATGCTCAAGCAGTTGTGACAAGACAATCCTTTCTACTAATTTAGACAAAAATGACAAATTTGAAACAGGCCTATAGCTCTTCAAACAATTTCTATCCAATGAGGGTTTTTTGATCAGTGGTCGAACAATGGCATGCTTGAACACAGACGAAAAAGAACCAGACGACAAAGAATCATTGACCACATGAGTAATATATGGCAAGAGCACATCAAGACATTTGCGAAGCATGGATGATGAGATAGGGTCCAGTTCACACGACTTTGGGCTCATACTCAAACATACTTTCTTCACAACCTCATCACTGACAGACTGAAAGCAGCTCAATGACGGCCCAGCATACAAACGATCCGATACAGGCGGTGGCTGAGTATCTACAGAGTCCAGCTTCTGACGAATCAAAGCTATTTTATTGTTAAAAAAGTCCGCAAATTTCTGGGGAAGTTCATGAGCCGAGAACAAGGTTGGAACAGGCGAGGCATTCTTATTACACAACAGTCTATTTGTTACACTGAACAACTGTTTGGCAGTTGTGCATGCAAACAATAAATCAGTTATAAAAATCCCTGCACGTTAACAAACATTCAAGAAAGAAATATAATGTTTTGACCAGGATGTTGAGTTCAAATATTCATTCGATTGGTTTAGGCAGATTTTTTTTTTCTTTTTCGAACTACATCAAATGGTATTTGATGGAGGTGTTGTAAGATAGTATAAGTTGCTTTGGTTTTCTACTGTTAATCACCTATGCATAATTACAGAAATAGTAGAACTCCGGCGTGCCTGTGGAAAGAGATTCTCTACCGCGAACTGACAAAAATGGATAAATATCTTTTTCGGAATTTCAAGTTTTGTTTCTATGCACGTATGTTCAGCCGGAGGGCTGTCACTATTACGTATCTTTTGATACTGACAACGGAATTTCTGCTTTGGAAGAATGTATCACTGATAGTTTATTTTCAATAGGTGATATAAAAAGAGTACTTTGTGGCGATCTGAACAGCAAAATGTCTTACTTTTCATGAGCCATTTGCAATGATGTTTTTGGATTGACTCATAAACTGAGAGCCACAACTATGGTAAGTTACTGTCAAGTGTGTGTGGTGCATTTGGTATGTTCATTTTCAATGCTTTTTGTAAAGTCGACCTCCAAGGTCGCTATAGTTACATATCCGATAACGGGTGCAGTGTGAATAATTATTTTCTTTTGCTAAAGATTTTTTTTTTCAGCGTTTTGTACTTACAGGTACCTGACCATGTTGATTCTGAGCGTTCACTTGTCGAGCTACATATTTCTTTCCAGCTGAAAGTATATTAAAGAGCGATGTTAAAGCAGGAACAGAAAGCAAAAATAAAGGGCTGGAGCCAAATAGCAAGAAGACTAGTCATGGTAATCAGTATAAAAGAAACCCACTCATGCAAAATACCAGCAAATGGCACAACTTTGAGACTGGTTGATAAGTTTAAATATCTGGGAACGGTCATCTCACCAGATGGTAGATGCACATCAGAAATAGCCATCAGAATCGGCCAAGCCAAAACAGCACTCAATAAGATGAAAAGCAATTTTACCAATAAACGCCTCTCAATTAACATCAGGAAGGGAGTTCTTGAATGTTATAGAGAACCGATACTGTTGTACGGTTGTAAGGCGTGGACAGTCAACAGGCAAAGTAAGAAGAATGTTGAGAGTTCCATCGACAGCAAAGAAAGCAAACGAGACAGGCTTGAAGAAGGCAGACACATGAAGATCATTGATAAAGAAGATTAGGAAAAGGCAAGCAACATTTATAGGACATAATTTATTATGAGGAAAGGGGAATTAGAGCACCTGATCACAACAGGAATGCTGGAGGGAAAAAGAACACTAGGTAGACCCAGGAAGAAAATATTGGACGGACTTGCAGGATGGTTGAAGATAGAGAGGGTGGGAGATGAACTTGCAGCGACAAGGAATAGATTCATGTGGAGGGCCATGATCGCCACTGCCATGCAGCAGGGCATATAATGATGATGATGACATTAGGGGCCATTTTTCGATGACAAAAATGTGTGTGGTCTGGTTACGTGTAATTCTAACTTACAGGAAGAAGAACCACGTTTGAAGCCACAGTCTGCTATTAAATTGATTGCTGTAGATATAAATGCAGCTTTCGATGTATCAACGCCTGTATCAAAGATAATGCTGTAAATATGAAGAAATATTTACATGCTGATAGAAAGGAGACTAATAGTGATCGGTTTGATTAAAACGCTTATCAGCTAAAAGACGTGTTAAACAGATCTCGAAAAACTGTATGTGACACGATCAGGTCTACGTATGTCATTGCTAGACAAGAGTGTAAGATCTTCTGAAAGGAAAGAAAAAGAATTTTAATGTAACATTCCCAAACTGTATTGTTTCTACTGTCAAAAATAAACAATTATTCTGGGAATGTGCGAAAACGTCATCGTTCAAAGGGAGTCAGCCAAAAAATCATATTACTATTGATACATGGTTTGAATATACTCATTCTCCTTTGGGAACAGATGTAGTACAAGAGGTTGAGAGTACTGTGCAAATTGAAAAAGAATCGAATAAAAACGTTAATCGTCCTATCTCAGTTGACCAAATTATCTTTGCTATACGAAAGGTCAAGAACATGAAAGCTGAAGTATAAATGATAAGTGATCTTATCAATGGAGAGTTACTGAAAATGGAACACATGATATAACTTTTTTTTTCCGGAAATTGTGTCGTAAATTTTTTGATGATGGCGTGTTCCTAGCCAACTAGTCGGAATCAATATTTGTTTCCATTATCTAAAAAGGGAATGCCAGTAATCCTTACAATCAGAGGAGGATTTCTCTTTGCCACAAAAGCAGAAAATTGTTTAACACCAGTCTCACGAAAAGGTTAAAGGAATGGGTTGAAACGAGAGAGAGAGAGAGAGAGAGAGAGAGAGAGAGAGAGAGAGAGTGAAAGAGAGAGAGAGAGAGAGAGAAGAGAGAGAGTGAAAGAGACAGATGACAGAGATAGTATGTGCTTCAAGAGAATAATCCAAATGGAAGTATCTTTGAAACATTCAGATCAAAGCGTTGGTTGAGAGAAAAATCGTGATTAGCTGACCAAAAAATGTCTTTTTGTAAGAAGAACGGGTTCATACGTTATGGCGTATATGGTCAGACCCTTTCACCAGTTTTGTTATCATAGCAAGAAAACGGCTACAGTCCCTCTTACCAACAAAAAGAAACTAGAAAGCACACAATGACAAAGTTATATACATCTCTTGGGAGGTATGGTGGTTGGGGGACAGGAGTATTTTGTTGTTGTTTTGTTGTTGTTTTTGTGAAATGAATCAGTTTAATTCAAAATGCTGATAACATAGCCTGTCACAAAAACCATGTCATGGCTTTCAAACGACATCAAACCAAACACTGGCTTAAAAACTGCATTTCAGAGTCAAAAACACCTGCTGGAACGACTCAGCTTAAGGGTGGTATTGTCGGGAGCTTGCGCACATGGGTAAGACATTCTATAGGTCTGTAAATGGTAAAGACTGTTGGTTGTTTGGAAACAGATTTTGCCAACTTTGGATGATGAAAGTGTCAGCAGTTTATTGGAGTCACGAAATCTGTTGAAAATTGAATAGGGGAAAGGGGTGGAGTGTGGGGTCATGACGAAGTCTACATGGCCTATTTGGGGTTGGTGAAAGACATATTTTCCTCATCAATATTATAGACCAAAATCATTTGAACAACTGTTCATACAATGAAGTTTATATTACTTGTTACATGAACACACAACATTGTAGACATTACAGACAATGGATTTTCAAATACCCCATAGTATAAAATGCCACAGATTTTATGTACATTCTCTCTCTCTCTCTCTCTCTTCTCTTCTCTCTCTCTCTCTCTCTCTCTCTCTCCCCTCTCTCTCTCTGGTTGGGTCATTGATCAGAGCAATTTCTATGGTATTTGCTGCAAAAAGTGGGCTTTTAATATGGCGTTTAAAAACTACGGTGACAGCTCTTGACTGTGTTTGACCACGCAGGGCCGTGGGGAGAGACTAAAATGCCCAGCAGTAAGCATCTGGACTGTCTGTCTGCAGCCATGTTTGAATAGATTTGTAAGAAAACAATACGGTCAAGCCACTCTTATGCTCAGCGTTTTCATACAAAAATCATGACAATGTCCACATTCTGTACTGCCCAATGTCACCGTAACCCCGAAGGAGCTTCAACTAATATAAAACTTGACATGCATGGTGAACAATGGTCGACTGTCACAAAAGTGAAAACAGATTCCAAGTTTTGTCAGAAGTTTCTGAAAAAGTGCTATCCACACATCTTCCTTACACGTGCTACCTGTTGACAGTTTTGATGTGTACTATAACCTTGGCATCTTATCTTCCTAATTTATGCACTCACCACTTTTCAGCGATCCACACCTTTGATCCAAATGTAATAAAAATCATCCACAACACCTCAGAACTTCTTTTCTATAATCCATTTGTTGTTTACATTTCGTGAAAAAAAAGTAGACAGAACATAATGACCAAATAAACATGTTTCACATATAAAACATAACGACGAAATAAACATATTTCACATACAATATCAACATGTTTACAATCATCACACATTAACGCAAATGTAATGCGGCAGGAAAGTGTAACAATACTGACAGACCTCATGTGGACAAACATTATGGTTGCAAAATTTTGATTAACATCTATTTCAATAAGAAAATCGATCAATATATTTCAACAATCTACTTATCTACTGGCATTTCGTAGGAAATACTCAAATCAATGTTCATTATGCTATTTCTACACATCTACTAATGTTTTATAAGAAAACCCATGAATCATACATTTACTGCATGTCTTGTTCATTAATGCTCTGTGTTTCTCTGTGTCAAAATTATTTTTAGATACTTTCTGAATAGAGTGACATGCGGTGTAGTCTCTTTATATTTGTGTTTACAGAATTTTGCGTGGAACATAACTAATTCTAAGACATTTTCCGATTAGGAATTGGTGTTACAGCTTAAAACATCTCGCCAATAACGTTTGTCTCGGTTACACATACCTCTCTCCGGTACATGTGAAATTTCTGTCTGTCTGTCCTGTCTTTATCTGTCTGTCTGTCTGTCTCTCTCTCTCACTCTCTTCAGAAAAATGACTTCATTCATATTATATCACCGGAAAGACAGTTCCATACCTGTTCCAATGATAATGCCTTTTGTATCACCGGAAATCGACTTGTGAACTCAAACTGAAGTTATAGCAAAACTTCTTGCCTCAGAAAGCCGCTGGCGCTGCCGTACTTTTCATGTGCAAGACATCTTTGAAACACGGTATCCAGCACTTTGCTCAAATTCAGACTACCATTCCCACATATCTAGGTACACAAAGACCACTTTCAACTGTCAAGTTAAACTGCACTGACCTATAAAGTGAACATATGCTGCACCTGACATTAGGATGTATGAGTCGTGTGCGATTTGATATTGCACGTAGCGTGTGCATACATCTTTTATAGCGATTTTTTTTTCATATTTCAACATAGCAAAAATCATACATACATAGATATGTCAACATAATCACATGTCTCAACAATGCATGGCCACATGTGAATGGCGTATTCTAGAATAAAAAAAATAGCAAACAAACCAAAATCAAAACATACAAAACGACACCACCACCACCAACAACAACAACGGAATCAAATACTGTTAATGTATACAGATTTTGTTGGTTTGCTTTGTTTTTCAGGGTCACTGAACTCAGGCAGTTGTATCTGTGCCCCAGTTTGTTTAGCTATGTTTCTGTGTCAAATTCCTACACTAAACAAATGGTCACACAAGCCGGCACAATTTTACACAGCTAACCATGATGATGATGACGATAGGTATGATACTCATGATGTTATGGAGTTCCATCTTGGTTTGAGACTGCCTAAGAGGGAATATATGCTGGCGTCAGCTAGGCCCAGGAGATACAAATACCTGCAGTGTAGGTCCAGAAATTTGAACAACAGCGATAATGAGGCATCTGCCAGGTGGATGAGACTCGGGTAGGGCGGTCCCAGTCTTTGTAATGAGCCCACAGCACACTCAACTTTGGGGCCAAAAATTCCAACAATTACTCTGATAGGATTCGAACCGACAACCCTCCAGCCGTAAGTTCTTTGCGTTAACCACTGCACCACGGCGATAAGTACAAAGGCTATGCTTTTTTTCAACGAACGCTTCACACACACACACACACACACACACACACACACACAACACACACACACACACACACACACACACACACACACACATACATACACACACGCACGCACACACATACACACACAGAAGTACTCATACACACAAAAACAGACTCACACACACCAACATTCATCACACCTTGTAAGGCTGAAATATAGTTATACACACACGCACACACACACACACACACAGAGCACACACACACACACACACAGAGGCACAAACACACACACACACAACACACACACCACACACACACACACACACACACACACACACCACACACACACACACACACACATTCAGAGACACACAAGAACACACACAGGGCATCTGAATTACCCTTGCCCCCTTTTTAAGACAGCCTGGAAATGGTTCAATAGGGATTTTTAGCTAGCTGTGGACATATGAAATCTGAACCAAATATTCTTCCAACGCCTGGCTGCCAAGGGAGTTGCAGACACTGTAAGTGAGAGCGTCATAGGCATCAAAAGGCCTGAGGGAAGAGATCATCTTAACATGCTTTGAACAGGTCTTTTTCTTTCATGAACACGCACACATGGGGAAAAAGAGAGGGGGGGGAGAGAAAAGACAGAGGAGAGAAAAAGAGAGGGGAGAGAGAGAGAGGAGAGAGAGGGAGAGAGAGAGAGGAGAGAGGGGAGAGAGAGAGAGGGAGAGAGAGAGAGAGAGAGAGAGAGAGAAAGAGAGAAAAAGAGAGGAAAAGGAGAGAGAAAGAATGTGTACATGTGCGTGAGTGAGAGAGAGAGAGAGAAAGAGGGAGAGAGAGAAAGAGAGAGGATAAACATGTATATACATACATACATATATGTATATGTAGGGAGGGGAGAGAGAGAGAGAGAGAGAAGAGAGGGGGAGAGAGAAGAGAAGAGAAATGAAGAGGGAGAGAGGAGAGGAGAGAGAGAGAGAGATGGAAGTGCATAAAGCACCAGGCTAGATGTTCTAATAAGTCTGAATTTTTTTTTACACTGAATCAAAAGAGTGAGCACTGTGATAAAAGTTCACTGTGATAAAAGAGCCATATTAAGTGGAAAAGGACAAGCAACAATACAACACAATGTAATCGATACAATGTATTTCCATACATTACGATACAGAAGGCTGCCATGGATTACAAAACTCTGCAATATACAACGTAATATAGTACAAAACAAAGGACCAGCGATAACGATTTAAGCGCAGGCGTAAGGAGTAAGGACCGTCTTCATCATATTGCAGCATACAGTGGACACACCACACGTGGCCCGTTTCACAAACAGAAACATAGATCGCGAACGAGTGAAGCGAAATAGAGCATCAAAGAGGTGGAGAGGGTGTTATGGGCGACACCAACATTTCAGCTGCGACTTGTTCTTTGGGCTTTCTGTAGACGTTTGTCGT
The DNA here is from genome assembly GCA_030674185.1 of Monoplex corrugatus. NCBI lineage: Eukaryota > Metazoa > Mollusca > Gastropoda > Littorinimorpha > Ranellidae > Monoplex > Monoplex corrugatus. The sequence continues at coordinate 31,431,624 of JAPXFY010000016.1, read as the reverse complement.
TTGTTCAAGAGGGATTTGTCACACATGGACAGTTCCATATGCGCTACACTCACATCTGTCAGCAATTATCTGGCACATTCCCTGAGCCTGTGCAAAATCCTATGTGCTGGTGTTGGATAATTAGAAGTGGTTCAGACATCCGTCGCAGGGGTGCCATGGTTTCCAGGCGCCTGATTGCCTTGGATGCTCAGGTTCGAACCCAGGTGGAGGGGTAAACATGGCGACAGCAGAAAGGTTTCCAGGATTCATGACCTGGATGTGGCCTTAGAGTATCAGGAGATTAGGGCTGAACATTTGCCTGACGGGTTTTCTCCTCTAAGGACCTTCTGCTGTCCGGCTCTCCCCAGAGTTGATTACTACATGGCTTTCTTTAGTGTGCGATAAGTTTTATGGTATAATTACCCTTAAATATAATTATAATTGAATACCCGTCAGTGACATTTTGTTGAAATTACCTGAAACTGGCTGTTTTCACACTGCCACCACGACTCAAAACCCTCGCATAACCCAACATTTGAGACATCGTCTTAATCTTAAGACGCCAACTTCTCATCGTTGCTCACAGTAACTCAAACTTCAACAAGAAACACCCGACAGTGCGGATGCCTCACCACTCTCCGGACAATCATCTGTCAGATGACAGACCCCGGGACATTGCCACTTAACGCAGACCAGTCAAGTGCAGCCCAGGTACAGGACCAAGAGACAATGGAAGAGTCCTCCTTTGCCTTACTCCGGGCCTTCATCACTCTATTGGGCAGACTACCTAGCTGCCAGCTCGCATAGCTGCCGGCTTCTTCCCCCATTGGCCTCCGCCAGCAGCCGACGCTGGACTACATGTTCGATCAAAATGCTTTCATTTGTTCATTTACGGATTCATTTGACTGTAAGAAGCCGCCTGTAGAACCACATCCCATTTTCTTCTGCCTTTCAGCATGTGCAGGCTTATAGCCATACACTGATACAGCATCATTGGCCAGATCGAACATGTTTTTTGTTGTTGTTGTTTTTTTAGGATCATTGCACTCAGGGAGGTTACCTTTGTGCTCACCTTTTTTTTCGTCCCATTTTCTACGCCACTTTAATGGCTACAGAAGCTGAAACAATTTTCATTATGCGATGATGATGATGTCGATGTGGATGATAATCATGATGCTATGGAGTTCCATCTAGGATTGAGACTGCGTGACAGGGTTGTACTCTACGTTTACTATCATAACATATCCTGGCATCAGCCAGGCCCGAGAGACACCTGCAGTGTTGGTCAGAAGATTTGAGCAACACCCTCAATGACGCATCCGCGAAGTGGATGAGACTCGACTGTGTGGTTCCAGTCTTCCCAATGAGCCCATAGCACGCCCAACTCTGGGTAGGAGCCGGTTAGAGCCGAAAAATCCCACAATGAATTTTGAAGGTACTGATGGGGATTCGAACCCACAATCTTCCAGTCGGGAGTCCGTTGCGTTAACCACTACACCACGGCGAGTGGTCAGACTATTGCAATTCACTCCTGTCCGGTCTTCCAGCCTCCACCACTCACATCCTACAGCGCATTCAAAACAATGCTGCACGCCTTGTACTCAAAAAGAAAAAAGCTGACCACATATCTCCTCTCCTGGCACAACTTCACTGGCTCCCTGTATCAAAGCGCATACAGTACAAACTAGACACCATGTGCTACAAAGGCCTCAATAACGCAGCCCCCGATTACCTGTCAAGCCTACTTGAGATCTATGTTCCCTCACGTACCCTCCGCTCTGCCTCCGATCCTCTGACTTTTCGCTTTCCACGCACTAAGCTCAATACCTATGGTCCACGAGCCTTCTCTGTTTCTGGTCCGCTCTCCTGGAACAAACTTCCTCTCTGAGTCCGTCAGCAACCTACTTTTGTCTCCTTCAAGTCCGCTCTCAAAACTCACCTTTTCTCCTCTGCATAAAATCCTGACCTCACTCAATCCTCTCTGCAGCCTGTCTCCGCTCGGAGGGGAATCACATTCCAATATATAATTGTATATAATATGCTCTATAATTTTCCATTGTTTTTATTCTTTCTCCCCATTTATAGCCGTGTGTGTGTGTGTGTGTGTGTGTGTGTGTGTGTGTGTGTGTGTGTGTGTGTGTGTGTGTGTGCGTGGGTGCGTGTGTGTGCGTGCGTGCGTGCGTGTGTGTGCGTGCGTGCGTGTGTGTGTGTTTCAGCGCTTAGATTTGATTTTATCAAGATTTTGCGCTATATAAATATTGTAATTATAATTATTATTATTATAACATGTTAAACTGAAGTAGGCCTATGCTTCTGTCTTTCCAAATGTTGTTAGGTGGATTATTGTTTGGTTTGCTATTCCTATTCTTATTTTGATGTCTTTAGTAGGCCCTACAAGTGCTAAACTGAGCTTTAACTGAGGCTAAATGTGTAAAATAATTCACATTTTTCAGTGCAGACATGTTGATCTAAATACCTCGATATGCTCGACTGCCTTCTTCTATCACGCATCACACAATCAGTCATGCTCCCCTCCCTCAACCCGCATACAAACAGGTATTCACAGATACACATACTTTCAGACACACACACACACACACACGTTATTTGTAACTATCTGCTTGGCATTTAGATTCTGCCCCACCTTCTTGCCCGCTCCACCTAATCTGTGCAGAATGGCAATATCCGATCTAAAATGCCGGCAATCCCATTTTTGTATCTGTTACCAGAGTCTCTACAATAACAGTGACGCGAGTCAGTTTTTTATCTTCGGTAATGTTGTACAATAGAATACGAAAATAATTGGAGCTAATTTCACGCACTTTTACGGGTGTTTTCGGTTCTGCTCGATGTAAAGAGACGTAAGACACCCTTACCTACTCACTTTGACCAGTCCTTCCCCACAAACATGCACAAAGTATCCCTGAATGACTGGCGACCACAGCTCCAGCAGTCACCTGCACGCCATTTTGGTTGCTGATCACATGGGCACAACGTCATCACTAGTGGGGAGTTATTGTCTATAAATAGTAACATCATCCACGTGTGTCAGTGCAATCACCGACCTAAAATATGTGTGCAGTGCAACACTTGTTTACCCCTTCGGTTACCCCTTCACGACTTGCTGCTGGAGTTGCTGCTGCATCTGGTTTGTTTGCTTTGTGTTTTTTATCTTCTACGTAAGGTAGGCGGGATGCTTGTGGTGTAAATGTTCATGTCCTTTTGTTTGTGTGTTTTTTTGTACGTGCTGGTTTTGCTTTTTTCCCGGGCTTTCCTCGCGTTTTTTGGCTTTTTCCGCGTTTTTTTCGGCATTTTCCGGAGTTTACTGGTCTCGATCTAGATGTAAACATTACCACGTGTTTCCTATTTTCGGTTTCAAATAAAAACACACAAACAGTGATGACGTTTTCACCCACGTCACCCACGTGATCAGGGTTATGGTCGCCAGTCATTCAGGGATAGTTAATGCATGTTTGTGGGGAAGGACTGGTCAAAGCGAGTAGGTAAGGGTGTCTTACGTCTCTTTACATCGAAGGTAAGGGTGTCTTACGTCTCTTTACATCGAGCAGAACCGAAAACACCCGTAAAAGTGCGTGAAATTAGCTCCAATTATTTTCGTATTCTATTGTACAACATTACCTTTATCTTCAGTATTGGCGCCAGTAAGACTCACTTTACTACAACGTGTATTATTCCAGATCTATTCGTTAACATCACAGGAACTGAACCACAACTAATACAATGTCATGAGCGACCGCTTTTAACGTTATTCGCCTGTCATCATTCAGAATTGTTCTTTTTGAACATTGTTCTCGTCAACGGCTTCCACTGACCTTCCCGGGCTATGTTTGCCTTTGACGTCATCACACCCACGTATAAACTGCAGCCTGTGAAAGAACTTGTGCCCCACATACACGTAATGGCTTTACTGAATCTTCGTCTGGAACACCTTTATAGAATTCAATTATATTGAAAACGCGCTGCTCATCGACAAAATACGTGGCCATGACATTTGAAATGAATGTATCCAACGTGACATCACAGAAAATGACGTCACAGTAGTTGCACGTAATTTCTCAATTACATCACGGAATAACTGGCCGGGTGCATGAAAAAATTTCAAAGCGCTGCGACAATCACTTTATTAGAAGATTCTCGTCGTTTACTGGATGACATTTTAGCTGTATACCTATCAGGCCCTGAGATAGCCACTGTGATCGTCTAGGCTATAGACAGAGTCTAGCTGAACTGAATGTGTGTACACATCTGGTGACATTAATGTGTGAAAGTTGAAGATGGCTACTAGAGTGTGTGTAGGGGACTCATTCATTAACAGTATTATTCCATTATAATCTAGAAAATCAAATCGCAGCTGTGCATGTGGCAGAAAATCGCTTTACTTGTTTTATTTCCACGCCTCTGGCAGACTGTTTGTGAATCCAAAGAAACAAAAGACCAAACACAAAATATTTCAATGAGGAAATGTGATTAAAGAACTAATTAGAAACGACAAGTACAAACACACAGAGTGCGGACACAACACTGTACAGGTAGAGAAGAGAAGGACAGTGGTGCAGACACACACTCAGAGAGAGAGAGACAGACAGACAGAAAGAGAAAGACAGACAGAAACAAAGAAAGGCACATGCACACAGACAATACACTCACACAGACAATACACTCACGCACACACACTCACTCCATCGCAAACATGCCAACACGAAAATACACTTTGACACTAATGTACTCACCTCGTTTCACGTTTGTCGTATTGGCTGCACACAAATAGAAACAGAACAAGCGTGTGGTAAAAATAATACAACTGAGATGTAATACAAAACAAGACAAGACAAAAACCACAGTTGTTCTGTATGTTGTAATCATATCATTGTATTTAAAAGGCAGTTGTATTTCTTTAACTCCAAATTTTTTTCAAACGCACACAGAATTTTTTTTTTTTTTCCTCTTGAGTGACATATATTCGTTTTCCTTTGAAACTGTTTTAAAATTTCATTTTGGGAATGTGATACTTAAAAAGCAAAACACAACAAAATGTAAATGCAATCATATTGTACGGGGAAAAAACAGTTCTCGCAAATTATACAAGCACGTACACATGTACGTGAAGCATAATTCACAAGCACACACCCGCTGGCATACAAACATATCAGACAGATAGATAGGTAGACAGACAGACAGACGGACAGATAGACAGACACACAGACAGATAGATAGACAGACAGACAGATGGACACACGGAGACAGACAGACAGATAGGATAGACAGATAGATAGATACAGACAGAGACAGACAGACAGACAGATAGGTAGAAAAACAAACAGACAGACAGAAAGTAGATAGATAGATAGACAGATAGAGAGATAGGCTGATAGACAGATATATAGACAGATAGACAGACAGATAGACAGACAGATAATTATATAGACAGACAGATATATAGCTATGTAACATGGAAACAAGAAACATGACAGCATACTCGGGCAGAGTATTCAGAAGTCAGACTTAATATCATAATTCATTACGTACACAGACAATCTCGATTGCTATTACTGATAATGACATCCATTTCGTTTTAAAACTTCAAGTTCCATGTCAGTTTTGCTAGTTTTATTTATTTCTACAGGAAATTTTGTGGCAAGTCATCTTTTTAAAAAGGTTATGTTATGTAATGTCTTTTCAAATTTGCAATATAGATTATGTGCGTTTTTACCAGGAACAGTCCATGTATCGCTGACATCAAACACCTACGTGATACAAGCACACATACACCGCAAGTGGATCCTAATTATTCTGATCATCACCACCCACTTATGTGTTCAACGCCACAGGCAGTGTATCGAAAAGATTGAACAACCATCAGCAAATCCTTTGATTTCGTGCAACAAAGGAAACAACTATCCAGCCTTCCCCACCTCTTACTCCTCCATCACCAGCCATTATCCGTCACCACCTCGCACAACAAACAGACCAGCAAACTGAATACTGATCAACATGTGTCTGTAATATTGCCATCACCGCCATCACTCTCTCCCTACTGCTCCCCAATTATCCTTTATATCACGCACCACACAATCAGTCATGCTCCCCTCCCTCAACCCGCTTACACACAGGTATTCACAGATACATATACTTTCAGACACACACACACACACACACACATACACACACACACATGTTCGCATGCATAAACACAAATACACAGACACACACACAGACATACAGATACACACACACACACACACACACACACACACACACACACACACAGCAACACAGAGAAAGACAAACCATTCCCATGTTCTCCAACTAACAAGGGGCTATAATCAATGCTGATTGCAATGGGAGAGGACCACCAAGGCTGGGTGAATGAAACAAGGCTTTCCTTTTAGCGGTTCATTGCCTCCCTTCTTGTTGCTCATTTAGGCCTTCAGGCTCTGTCGTTGGGAGGGGTCAGGGTGGCTAGGCAGAGAAAGAGTATATCTGGAAAGAGAGGTTCTGGGTAAGCTGGGCAGGACAAGGGACCAAACAAAGTGTTTTCAAGTGAGTATCAATGAATGGGACAAGTGAAATGTATGTTCCTCTTTTATAAACATGTTTAAGGGTGACAGTATTTCTCCAAAATGGGAATACTTGCAAAACAGGATGTGTGTGAGATTCAAAGACGCATGCATGCCTAACATGTCAATAAAACTGTTATACGTGAAATGGGAAAACAAGGCTGTATTGTTCTGCATTTCAGGCTTGTTTATCCTTGAACTATTTTGGAGTAGTGGTCAAATGCAAAAATAATGACAGTATAAACAGTAGTAATCTGTGTACTTGGCGCTTACGTCATAGCGTGTTCAGTCCAAATACTGAAGAACCACAGAGAACAGCATTCATTGACATCATTAAGGTAAGTTCTGTTGACAATGGTACATAAGTTCTGTTGACAATGGTACATAATTTCTGTTGACAATGGTACATAATTTCTGTTGACAATGGTACATATTACTTGAAAGGAATAAGTTCATAACAATAATAAAAAAAATGTCAGCAAATAACCAGACATGCCTACATACAGTGTTGTTTGCCATCACAATGAAATGAGGACATAGGAAAAGTTCTCTATGTACATCTACAAAACATTCTAAGGATAGTTTCTTGCAGTCAGTTTTGTGATCACGACTGCAGAAAAAGTCCTCGTTGCACACTTAAGAGTGAAAGCAATTGTTTAAGACTGTAAGACAGGACCACAGCTCTGCGTATTAAACTCAATACTTCTGTTGTGAAACTTTGTTGTTGTTGTTCCCCGACGCACCAGCAGACTCTTCGTCGTCGGTTTCGCAGTCGTTGCTTGCAAATGTTCGCTTCATTTTGTCGAACAGTGGGCCAACAAGCTTTGCTCGAAATGAAAGAACGACAATCGCTGTGAAAAACGCGCGCACAGCGCAGATAGGCCTAGCGCCAACCAGCTGTTTTAAAATGGAAATAACTGAAGGTGTGCAGTAGCGATGTGAAGTTCACCGGAACAATTAAAAAAGCTGGATCGGACAGCTGTCACATATCTGTGTGGCACCGTTACCGATTTCGTACTTTTGCTTTTCAGAAAATCATAATCGGATGGTAAAATCATGGTATCGTAATTCAGGTTGTATATAGTTGTAAAATACGCAAAATCGTAAGGGTAAACCAGTCAGGCACGTATTGTGGTGCATGAAATTAGGCTGCATTGCATTGTGTTCTATTGCAATGTGCTGTATTACATTACTTATGCTGCGTTATATCTTGTATATTTTCTTGCATCATACCGTCTCATAGCACGTTACATTGCATTTTAATGTTGTATGTATGTATGTATGTATGTATGTATGTATGTATGTATGTATGTATGTATCCTTGTATGTATCCTTGTATGTATGTATGCTTGTGTGTATGTATGTATGTATACATTTATTACATATGTGTATGTGTATGCTGTACATCATGTGTGTGTGTGTGTGTGTGTGTGTTGTGTGTGTGTGTGTGTGTGTGTGTGTGTGTGTGTGTGTGTGTGTGTGTCTGTCTGTCTGCACGCTTGCTTATATAAGCGTGTATTCTTTTCATGTGTGTTCGTGTGCACACAAACCTCACGTTAATAAGCTATAAATGAAAAATACATCCGTTGCCAATTTTGATGAACTGTGTTCATGCTGTAGTGATGGAGAACTGTATGTATCCAACTGTCTATGCACATTTGAATTAATGAAAATGACGGGTGTTTAAAAACAATAGTAATGTAAGCAAATGTATCAAAAATGACGGGTGTTTAAAAACAATAGTAATGTAAACAAATGTATCAAAAATGACGGGTGTTTAAAAACAATAGTAATGTAAGCAAATGTATCAAAAATGACGGGTGTTTAAAAACAATAGTAATGTAAACAAATGTATCAAAAATGACGGGTGTTTAAAAACAATAGTAATGTAAACAAATGTATCAAAAATGACGTGTGTTTAAAAACAATAGTAATGTAAACAAATGTATCAAAATGACGGGTGTTTAAAAACAACAGTAATGTAAACAAATGTATCAAAAATGACGGGTGTTTAAAACAATAGTATGTAAACAAATGTATCAAAAATGACGGGTGTTTAAAAACAACAGTAATGTAAACAAATGTATCAAAAATGACGGGTGTTTAAAAACAACAGTAATGTAAACAAATGTATCAAAAATGACGGGTGTTTAAAAACAACAGTAATGTAAACAAATGTATCAAAAATGACGGGTGTTTAAAAACAACAGTAATGTAAACAAATGTATCAAAAATGATAAGACAGACTGTTGTAGTGTGTGAATGCTGTAAGATTGAATAGAAAACGTTTTTCCTATACATCGTCATTTAATTTTATGATCTGTGGACATTTTCTGTTGAAAAGTTTCAAACATTTGCATTTCATAATCAGTCCATGTTCTATAAATCTAATATTCTGTCCACAAAACAGGGACGGCGTGTTGATGGAACAATGATAATTATCATGAATCGTTCTAGAGTAGTGTTATTCTCTAGACACATTTACATGTGGACTCACTGCGCATAACATGTAATCAGGCCTTTTAGCGGGGCAATATGAACCACCATGTTACTGCACAATCTGCATCTTTCAGGGACGTGCATGCTGGGTATGTTCATGTTTCCGTGAGCCAGCAAATTGTACATGTAATATTCTGCTTGTGTATACAAACAAAGAAGAGGAAACAATCATACGTAGGTTAACCCTTGGCTGGCAGGAGTTTGGAAGAGGAAGTTCTGTTTTCAAGAATGACTAAATCCAGACTGTCCTGAAACGAAAAGTCAACGACCAATGCATTCTACCCACAGTCACCTACGGTGCAGAAACGTGGATTCTAACGAAAAAAAAACTCGCTTTGAGACTAAGAACCATGCAGCGAGCACATGAAAGAATCATGCTTGGTATCAACATGGAAAGATCACAAAACGGCACAGTCGATCTGAGAAAGAACAAACGTGCGAGACATCCTGGAAACCTGATACATACTGAAATGGAACTGGGCAGGACATCTCACCTGGAGAATGGACAATCGTTGGACAACAAAAAAAACGTTCTGGATACCAAGAGACGGCACTCGCACTTAAAAAAGACAGAAAACCAGATGGAGAGACGACTGAGTAGATTGATTTGACAAGAACTGGAGAGGAAAAGCGCTGGAACGAAGTGAATGGAAACAGCTGGAGAAGGCCTACGTCCAAGAACGGGACTTTCGATGGCTGAAAGACAGATCATGCAAACGAGGGAGGCTTAGGTACTACAGGTCTGCACACATGTTGTCTGGGAGATCGGAAAATCTCCACCCTATACCACAAGATGGAGTGCCCAGGTGGACCAAGCCAGGACCTTCTGACCGGGCTTTTACCCACTTAACAAAGAAGAAGAATAGGAAGAAGAAGAAGAAGAAAGAAGAAGAAGAAGAAGAAGAAGAAGAAGAAGAAGAAGAAGAAGAAGAAGAAGAAGAAGAAAAGAAGAAGAAGAAGAAAAGAAAAAGAAGAAGAAGACAAGAAGAAGAAAAAGAAGAAGAAGAAGAAAAGAAAAATGAAGAAGAAGAAAAGAAAATGAAAGAAGAAGAAGACAAAGAAGAAGAAGAAAAGAGAAGAAGAAGCTGAAGATAAGAAAAGAAGAAGAAGATTGCGAAAATAAGAAGAATTGCTAAAGAAGAACGATTGCATAAAGAGACAGAATTGCAAAGATTGGATATTGCTACATGAGAAAACGAAATTGCGATGAATTGCGAAGAAGAAGAAGAAGAAGAAGAAGAATTGCGAAGAAGAATTGCGAAGAAGAAGAAGAAGAAGAAGAAGAAGAAGAAGAAGAAGAAGAAGAAGAAGAAGAAGAAGAAGACAAATAAGAAGAAGAAGAAGAAGAAGATGAAGAGAAGAAGAAGAAGAAGAAGAAGGAGGTCTGCTGATCTTCAAGAACTGCAGACAAATCAAAATAATGGTATTACGCTAATCAAAAACGCATCTATAAATTCACCAGTACTAACCAGATTTGGATATTTTTCTATCATTATACAAGCAATGTCTACAGGACACACACAAGAACAGACACATACACTCTCCTTCTCATTTCACTTTATCTATTTCTCTGTCCGTCCGTCTGTCTGTCGTTTGTCTGTCTGTCTGTCTGTCTGTCTGTCTCTCTTTCTTCTCTGTCTGTCTGTGAGTGAGTATCTCTCTCTCTCTCTGTCTCTGAGTGTGTGTGTCTATGAGTAAGTATCAGTGTGTGTGTGTGTGTCTGTGTGTGTGTCTGTCCGTCTGTGACTCACTCAATTGTACTTTTTCTTAATGCATAAAACCACAAGTCAAAATTGCTGTGACAAATTACCACTTATGGTGGTTTATTGTCACTGACTTAGAAGTGCAGAAAAGCTTGGCTAATGGGCATCGCTATCCAGCAGTACGGAGAGAGAGAAGATCAAAGGAATGGACCGTCACATATAATGGGGTTTTCCTTGTCCCCACATTTCACAGAGCTCTTTCCATCTTGGTGTTTGTCTTAGGACCCAGCGTTATCACTGTCTGAAATTACATGACTTGTTTCTGTGGTTGTCTTGTAGGTCTTTGTGGGTTGACATCAGATGACAACAGATACAAGAGATATACACACACGTATACTTGTATATCACATATTACATACAATTACATATATACTACATACATATATATATATATAATATATATATATATATAATCATATAAACAGTACATACAATAACATGATACATACATACATACATAGATGTGTGTGTGTGTGTGTGTGTGGAGAGAGAGAGAGAGAGAGAGAGAGTGTGTGTGTGTGTGTGTGCGTGCTGTGCGTGTGTGTGTGTGTGTGTGTGTGTGTGTGTGTGGTGTGTGTGTGTGTGTGTGTGTGTGTGTGTGTGTGTGTGTGTGTGTGTGTGTGTGTGTGTGTGTGTGTGTGTGTGGTGTGTGTGTGTGTTTGTGCACTGAAAATGATAACACTAACGACAATTATACTAAAAGTAAATCATCCTGTATAGTGAAATTCCCCAACTTTATTCTGACTCACCGCGCATTATGTATTTCACAACACACAGAGTATAATAATACAATATACTACTTCTACTACTTCTACAAACGGTGATGACGGTACAAACAACGATACCAATAATGATATTTTTTATTATTATTGTTACTATTATTATCATCATCAATATCATTACTATTAGTATTATTATTGTCATCATTATCATCATCATCATCATAACCACTGTCATAATCATAATGATCATGTTATTATTATGAGAAATACATTTTTATAATGCGCTACTTTTTCAACTCATCTGGAGTTACTGCGCTTTGCATATTTCACAAGACACAGAGAATAATACATTTACAAACACATACAGGCAACACCTGAATACACACCTCAGTGAACTTGCATTGATACACACTTGCTAAAAACACCTAGTTATACACGCACACGTAAAACGTTACGGCCATACGCGCATCCGTACAAGATTAAAAATGACACATGATCAGCAGCCAGAAGTGTGAGTGTATAGGTAGATAAGTAACTATGATTTCAACAATGAAAAGTCTAGGTGAAGACATAAATGGAGAGAGAGAGAGAGAGAGAGAAGAGAAGAGCAGAGAAACGAAGAGAGAGAGAGAGAGACAGAGATAGACAGGCAGGCAGGCTGGCAGGCAGGCAGAAACAGAGACACAGAGAGACACGAAGAGACAAACAGAGAGAGACGAGGGGGCAGACACATACAGAGAGAGAAGAGAGAGGAGAGAGAGAGAGAGAGAAGAGAGACAGACAGATAGGGACAGACAGAGACAGACAGACAGAGGGGGGGGGCGAGACAGAGAGAGAGAGAGAAAGAGAGAGAGAAAGAGAGAGAGGGGGAGGGAGGGATGAGTATGTGTGTGCCTGTGTCTCCATGCCTGTGGATGTGTTTGTGCATTTTGTCTCCATGGCTGTGTTAGCATGCGCATGTGTCAGTGAGAAATAGAGAAGAGAACAAAGATAAGAGGTAAAACTTGCAACTTGAAATTACAAGTTAAATAAATAATAAAAACTTGATACCTGGGAGATACAGACCAAGAGACAGACAGGGATACAGAAAACACACAACCACATGTATATCTCTGTAACATGTCATCTGTACCATCCAGTCACTTTAACTTTTGCAGAGAGTTTTAAAGCTTGCATTTTTTCCCTTTCTTCTCATTTTCCCTAGATATTTGACAAACAATCTGTCACTACACTTATTCATATTTACCTGCGTTCTGTTACTTTATTTATTAGTTTTCATTTTTGTACTGACAGCTTGATGCTTTTATAGCAAAGGACCATCCAAATGTTATCAAGATATGTTATATCTGGCATATACATATTTTCACGCAAAAAGGAAAGAAATTTGTATTTAAATCATACGATGTTTATAACATTATTAAGAAAAAAAAAAAGAAGGCAAAGAACTACGTCTGCATGTTATATAGATTTCATAAATATTCTGCTTTGGACGTGAAAGCATATACAACTATTTCTATTTCATTTTTCTTGCTTCAAAAATAACTGACCACCATTTTCCATCTGTAGATCACACACTCACAGAGAGAGAAAGAGAGAGAGAGAGAGAGAGAGAGAGAGAGAGAGAGAGAGAGAGAGAGAGAGAGAAGAGAGAGAGAGAGAGAGAGAGAGGTTAGATTTTCTGTAGACTGTCAGAATCTACCGATGAAGGATGGTGCATGTGCTCACGAGAGAGAAGATGACACTGGTGGTGTTTACACAGGCGCTGTCATTCTAAAGCCATTCTGGTCCCCGGGGACCTGTCCTTCATACGACTCGGCATTGCACAGAATACTTGTCAGAAAATCTTTGAGCCTCGTCTCCTTCCCTTTAGGAAAAGCCACAGCATGACACGAACGGAGTAAGTAAATGTTGACACGCGCAACAGTTTCATGATGCAAAAATTTCCAGAAATTGTCGACACCAAGACATGCATAATCCATTTGAGATGGCACATAACAATGAAGAAATAAACTAAGTCTCTTCTCTCAGTGTGTCTTTTATACCTTAAAGATTTATGTGACCGTGTTCACAAAAATAGGCCAAAGTCGTTGATGTCTCACTGATCAACAAGCCCAGAAAACGTACTGTAAATCTGGCTGATTTTGAGAATTTTGATTCGCTGTATTTTGTCATCTGTATTTATCATACAGTGATAGTTAAAAGTATAATTTGACCAGGAAATATGTAAAATATGATTTCAAAATGATGAACCCTTCGATAGAAACTAGTCTACATGGCATTTACATAATAAAACTGCACAGGGCATCAGCATCTCATACATCAGTGTACAACAACTGTGTCCTTAACTTCTGAAAGTTTGAGACAATCTCAACAATGGTTGTAACGGAAAAAGCCTCTATTTAACTACACATTTTTCGAAAAGGCAATTTTGTCACCTACTTCGTTTAAATAGCTATATTTCGGGCACTGTTAATTTTTAGAGATTTGATCGAAACACCACTGAAAAGAAAATGTTATTTTCAAACTTTCTACCGATGTGAATATATTTATACCCCCAAATCAACTCTGGTACCCTTTGTTAGAATGAGTCACAGATTAAAAAGAATTTTGTGTTTATGATTACAGTAGGCTCTATACAGGCTCCCTGTTAAACTGATCACTCATTAAAATTAAAATATGTCTAGATCTATATATCTATATCCATAAATATATACATTCGCAAGGGAACAAAAGCTTATGAAACTGAAAGACAAATCAGCCAAGTGGCATGGCGTGCAGCAATAAAGGCCAGAACAAACTCTGCAGAACATTCCATTCAGTGTCCAGTATGTGGACGCCTGTGTGCATCAGACTTTGGCCTGAGATCCCAGGTACACAAACAAAATGCAGGTTGGATTTAATCGACCACGATAATCGCCATGTGTGTGTGTGTGTGTGTGTGTGTGTGTGTGTGTGTGTGTGTGTGTGTGTGTGTGTGTGTGTGTGTGTGTGTGTGCGTGTGCGTGCGTGTGTATGTGTGTGTGTGTATGCATGTGTATCTCTCTTTCTCTCCCCCCTCTCTCTCTCTCTCTTCTTCTGTCTGTCTGCTTTTCTTGTCTTATCTATCTATGATCTATCTATCTTCTATCTATTCTCTCTCTCTCTCTCTCTCTCTATATATATATATATATATATATATTATATATATGTAGTATATATATATATATATATATATATTAATATATATAATGTATATTATATATTATATATATATTATTATATATACATAGATATAAACATGCAAAAGTTCACATAAGAGAAGTATAAATGTATAACAGTATGCATGCTGTGTTGATAACTGTTTCCATACAGAAAGGCGATCATGCAATAACAATTGAAGCAGAATGAAAGTGCCAGTCTTCCTTAAGAACGTAAAGTGCACAGAAGGGTTACAGCAAGCTCTTAATGTAAACGTTTGTTCCATCCGACCCAAAAGCAGGCCACACGCACACACACACACACACACACACACACACACACACACACACACACACACACACACACACACACACACACACACACATACATGCACACGCACAGGCACGTACATTTCAGTATGTAGTATACATTGCTACATCCTATTTTTTATTGGTTTCTGGTGGGTTTTTTGCAGGTCGCACAGACACACACAGACACAACAGACACACACACTGATACACACATACATACATACATATATATATATATATACTACATATATATACATACATATATACATATATATGTATGTATGTATGTGTGTCTGTATGTGTGTGTGTGTGTTGGTCTGTGTGTGTCTGTGTGTGTCTGTATCTCTGTGTGTCTGTGTGTGTGAGTCTGTGAAGCAAAATATAAACCAAACCATAACAAACATAAACAAACACAAATAATTAAGAAAGAACATTGGGTATGTAAAATGCAAAACAGTATGTCTACGATGAAGCTGTTTTGCTTATGAGAAGAGAGAGAGACAGACAAACAGACAGACAGACAGACAGACAGAGACAGAGAGATCCCTGAAGGTCTCTTTAACAGAATAAATCAGTGCATGTGGAGGATGTCACTGTACAGAGCCATGGAGAGCTTCCATGCACCATTTGATCAATGTAATCCCATGGAAAGCTTGTCCAGTGAGGGCTATGTGTACCGGCCCAAGATCAATGTCTGTGGAAGATCTGTTAACAACGATTAAGGCTATATGAATGGTCTCACCAATCATCTTTGAAACAAACGACCAATCTCAGACTGACACCAGCACAACTTGTAATGTCTGGGGATGACAAGCGATATCAGACAAGTCTGGATGAATGGCTCTATTGCCCAAAGTACCGATAAACTGGACATTGCTCCTCTTTATTCTTTGCCAGACAGCGCACCACCCCTGTCTATTAAAAGCAGACGAGAGAGAGAGGGGGAGAGAGAGGGAGAGAGAGAGAGAGGAGGGAAAAGAGAGAGGAGGGAGAGAGAGGGCGGGAGTTCAGACGTCAGACTTCAGAACATTTTATTACTCAAGGATAGTATTAATGAATTCTTCTTATCTTCAAGGACAGTAGCACTGGTCCCAATGGACCTGGCTTACAGCTACTCCTTGCTCCTCTACATACATCATACATTCCCACGCGCACGCGAGATAGAGAAAGAGAGAGAGAGAGAGAGAGAGAGAGAGAGAAGACAGACAGACAGACAGACAGACAGACACAGCAGACAGACAGACAGACAGGTAGAGAAAGAGAGAAGCTGAAAGGAAATGTGAGAAGTATGGAAGGTAGGTGAGAGAGCAATAGAATGATTACAGCATAACACAGTACGACAAAGTCTTATTCAAAGATCGAAACTCCAGGGAGAGTGAAGCATTGATCTGTCTGTCTCTGATTTGACTGTTGCGTGGAAGTATTGGCACAACTCTTGAGTCCTCTATGGGCCCATCTGATTATTTCTACACAAATTAATGACAAAGGCAACACACGAGACTGTATTAGTAAATGTGGGAGTGAGATTAGTGAACGTCTGAAAATGGATTGGCCACAATGACTTATCAAAGAACACAACCTGGCCCAGGCCTCCCGCTAATGGGGTGTCTGAATACTGTGGCCAACGACAGTGTGTGTTCATTGACAGCGATTGAAACGTCTATTATGTGTCATGAAGGCAACTCTGTTGAGTACTTACTCTGAGAAAATGTACGCTTGTTCTATGACCATAAAATGGATGGAAAGTGAACAGCACAGACCCATTATCATCAAGCCATGGTTTGGCAACATTACTTACATAATTCAGTTTCTCTCACCACTATACTTTGTTTTCACCACTCCAAAATAATGTTGTCACTAATTTTTAGTCGGTATTGCAGATTTTGCACATATGATATATTGTTATAAACAGGAAAATTGAAATTAAACAATACATCACAGAGAACAAGAAGATGAGTAGAGTAAGAATAAGCGGGTTCTGCGTTTCCTTAAGACAGCTGCGGTCCTGTCCATTGGGTGTATGCACCGTGTGTGTGATCAGCTAGGAGTACTGATAAAAACATGCTATATTCACCCCTTACTTTTTCTCTCTTTCTTAACTCCATGAAGCGTCCTTTAGGCCATGCACTTAAGAACTGCTCACAATGAATCTTCCAGCTCTGTCGGTTGTATGCCAACAGATTGATCTCTGCAAATGGATTCTCTGTCCACGCCGCGACGTTGTCAGGCCATCGGGGTTTTTGTTCTGCTTTCCCGTCCGTCTCCCTTCCTCGACAGTTCCCTGGGGATTTGGTTTATAGCAAGGCCATTGGATCTTGGAACAGTTTTCTTTTCTTCATTGAAGTCAGATCTTCTTGTTCTTCATATGGTCCGCTGTGCTGCTTGATGGTTTGGCGCTCTTGTTCATGGGTGATAAGACCAGTGCATCTGATGTTTATTATCTTAACATAACATTTCATTTCCGTACATTCACCACATCCCGTCAATAAATCTAAAGCAAACAGGCACAGTAACGTAAAAATATGCCACTTACATAATCTCCCAAACGAACACAAGAGAGAGAGAGAGAGAGAGAGAGAGAGAGAGAGAGAGAGAGAGGACAGACAGACAGCAGACAGAGAGAGAGAGAGAGAGAGAGAGAGAGAAGACAGAAGACAGACAGACAAGAGAGAGGAAGCAGATGTCTTTGTGGTTTGTGGCGTTTAGATAGATCAATCTGATTTTAACATTCCTTCTGTTGGTTTGTTCTTTCCTGCGGGAAAAGGTGATATGAATGTCCACATATTATGCTCTGTACAGCAAAACAACGATCAGTATGTTAACACTTACAGTTAGCTAAAATGGTTTAAAAGTCTCGACAGAGATAATCGATACGGGAAAAGATTCATTTTATCGTGTTTGTTATTTTGTTCTTCGGAGTTATGGAATACTGAAAGCACTGCCAACGGAATACTAAACAAACAACATACAGATCTGGCAAGTGATGAAATATGGACAATAGAATAAATAATAAGAGATTTGCCTTTTCGAACTGCACAAACAAAAACCGTCTATCACAACAAAAGCTTACAAGTGTCATACTTTTGTTTTGGCAAACGTGATCCCACAAGAGAAGCTGTGAGTGAAAAGCAGAAGCGGAGACAAAATGGCCAGCTAGAATATAGTCCTTCACATATGAAGAGATAAGTCTGGAACAGCTGAACAGCGTACACATTGCAGGTACTATAGAATTACAATGGACAGTTGTTTTGGTATACGGTGTGTGCGTGTTTGTGTGAGCGAGTATGTGTGTGTGTGTGTGTGTATGTGTGTGTGTGTGTGTGTGTGTGTGTGTTTTCAGGAAGTTGTTACTTTTACATTTTACGACTACCACCTATTTTACATATCAAATGAATCTAATGAATCTACTCTGATCTGTTACCGTTTTAACCAAAACATTTGAGAAACTTTATTGTGAGGCTGTCAAGCCTTGGTGAACGATTCACTGTGCAATCCTTTTAAAAGCCGTTTAAACATTGATCAGAATGTCGCTTTCATATTCTTCTTTGTACCCTTGAAAAACGACTCAGTATGTATGTATGTATGTATGTATGTATGTATGTATGTATGTATGTATGTATGTATGTATGTATGTATGTATGTATGTGATGTATGTGTGTGTGTGGTGTGTGTGTGTGTGTGTGTGTGTATGTATGTATGTGATGTGTGTGTGTGTGTGTGTTGTGTGTGTGTGTGTGTGTGTGTGTGTGTGTGTGTGTGTGTGTGTGTATGTATGTATGTATGTATGCACAGATCATTCCTGATGGTTATCAGTAACGTCTCCATTATCTATTCTTAGCCTGATCATAACCATCAAATGTGATCTGTTGTTGTTGTTGGGTTTTTTTTTCCTATATCGACAAACATTTTATATTTTTGTCTTCAATCCACTTAACCCATGCTGTTGTGATGGAGGTAATGTTCCTTCCATTACAAATGTTTCATGTTTCAGTCGAACAGGATCTTGTTTTTGATGAAAGGTTCATGTAATGGATCAACACTTTGTGTCAGTCTTATTCATCGATTTCACTGAAGAAGCAGATCTCATTCTTATTTCTCAGTGCTTTCTGTTGACTATATAAAATGTTTTTTTCTTTTATAAGCATTTTAAGAGTGGCCATTTCATTACTTCAGCTAAATTATTGTGATCTTGTAGGAGTCAGTCCATCGTCTGATTCATTTTGACAAATAAGTCTTTTAGCAGGTTATTCTTAAACTTTCAATAACCTGGACCTCTTTCAGTGTTTGAATACTTGATCACGGAGTACAATATTTATGACGACAGAAAGGACTAGTACATACTACACTCTGGTATATTCATTAAAGATGTTCATCATCATCATGTGCTCTGCCGCGTGGCGTTGGCGACCATGGCCCTCCATACGAATCTATCCCTTGTCGCTGCAAGTACATCTCCCACCTTCTCCGTCCTCAGCCTCCCTGCAAGTCCATCAAATATTCTCTCCCTGGGTCTACCTGGTGCTCTCTTTCCCTCCAGCTTTCCTGTTGTGATCGGGTGCTCTAATTCCCCCTTCCTCATAAAAAGTCCTATAAATGTTGCTTGTCTTTTCCTAATCTTCTTTATTAATGATCCTCTTGTGTCTGCCTCCATCAAGACTGTCTCGTTTGTTTTCTTTGCTGTCCACGGAACTCTCACCGTTCGTCTTAGAAACCACATTTCAGTTAAAGATGTTGTCCTTTGAAAAAATACAATCGACTGTTCTAGAGATAGTTTTTTTTCTTCACCATAAAAATGTTGTTTTTTCTGTTAGGGTAAACAACCTCCAGGTGTCGTTCAGCTCACAGAGATTACGAAAGTGGTTAAATGAATGTTTAACATTACGAAGCACTAATCATATAATTCCAGTTCAATGAATCAAAGGCTTTTTAAAATCAATATTAAGTAATAATCCAGGCAATTTATTCTTCTTTAAATACTGTATCACGTCATACAGCAATCTGGTATGATCATCTATATCTGTTTTTTCATGTTCGCCTTTTCTGTGCGGGATGCTGTGAGAACTTAAAAATGTGCTATCTTTCTTTTCGATCATTCTGCCGTTTCCAAGCATACGATTGGTCCATTCGTATTCATTTTCCAACCTCACTCTCACCATCCCTCACCCCCGGACAATTGCTTTTTTTCATTTTACTTCTTTTCTGTAATCGGGATCGGTACGCAAGACGATGACCAAACATTCAAATACAACCCCTTTATGAGACAATGTTTAGTGATATTGTTTTACGACCACTGATTTCATATTGATCACTTAGTATTGTGTAACGCTGCTAAGTAAGTGACCTGATGAAAGCAGACCTTTGTTTCAATAGTTTAAATAGATTTACACAAATGCATCGTTCTACATCGTTGAATGGGTAATG
The DNA here is from genome assembly GCA_030674185.1 of Monoplex corrugatus. Taxonomy (NCBI): domain Eukaryota; kingdom Metazoa; phylum Mollusca; class Gastropoda; order Littorinimorpha; family Ranellidae; genus Monoplex; species Monoplex corrugatus. The sequence goes on along the minus strand of JAPXFY010000016.1, from coordinate 31,411,174 downwards.
ATGATTGCGTACACTTTCAAAGGAATGCTGAGCCATGTTGATCTAAAAGTACACATCGCAGACATACCAAACAATGCATGTAAACCTGTCCTCAAGGGAGACAAAAAGTCGCCGCAATTCAGTCTTATCCTCCATGCCAACTGAGTGAGTGTTGTGTTTTTACACCACTTGCCTGTCGCCATCGTGAATGTTCTCTATCGTCTGGTCTGTCATCTCCATCACCACTCACACACACTCTCACTGACAAGTCTCTGCTGTTTGAGAAAGCATCTTTAGGCATGACAGGGTTTGCTGACTTACACGCAGCTTTCTGACCGTAAGTAATGCACTTCTTGTGTTAATAATCCAGCATCATTTTCACTGCGGTCTGTCAAAAATAATATTAAATCGCTAATTTGTGAGCAAAAGAAATACTCTGGTTATTATATACGGTTTTCCCTTGCAACGCATGTGTTCTTTTTGTGATACACCACAGTACAAAAAGTCATGTATATGTTAACAAGGATGGCAAGACAATATTGATCAAACAACAAGACATTAAAGCCAACATCTTGCAATCAGAGATATACCACTTACATGGAATGTTGGAGTTTCAGATAACAATTCTGTGATAGCAAATTGTGCAAGGGGATTTAGTATGTGAAAAAAAGAAAATAAGCAGTGCATTTTAGCCCATCTGTGGCATCTTTACATTCTATACATCTACAGCGGTTAAAATCTAATAATAATGATAATTTTTCTTGTATTCAAACTTAAAACCAACAAGTGTAGTCTAACACTGAGCCAGGACATGGTAGCCTTTTTTCCCACAAGCTGATGATAACGTATTTCCATAAGATGAATAAACTTTCCTATCATGCATCTGAAGTACAATTCATCCTTAAACGTATAATTTTTTTTTATTTAATTATGTATTTGTAGATGTAAAACTTTCCAGTATCAGCAAAGTCTGGGAAGAGCTGGGCAGCAGAAGGTCTGAGGACCTCAGATGAGAAACCCCCGTCTGTATAGTACAATCATGTCAATATTTTGTCTGTTCACGTTGTTTTCATCGTACCAAATAAAACCAATTCCATATTAACTGATATTCTATGACACAATCGACATGTTTCTTTCAAACTTGTTCTTGCTCCATCTAAAAAACGATAGAGAAATGGCAATACTACAAATAATGATGTACTGTGTGTTGAAAACAACATCACAAAAATTACACCTGTCATTATCAACATTCTCAAAATAAAGTTTGTTACTTAAGTACCTGGACAGAGTTTACGTTGAAACCACTTCATTTCTGTTATCATTATTATTATGATCATTAAGTATCATTATTATTATTCTTATGCTTTTTAGAACGGTCTCCGAGCTCAGTATTTCATTTTAGTTTTCCAATTTCATACAAGCTTTTCTGTTAAATAAACCTATTCTGTCGATGACCTTCGACCCTTTAGGATCAGCACATACGATTCGAAGTGCCGAATTTGTATCGTTGCGGTCATTATCATTTGATTCGATCCTGACATAACTCCTGGTTATGTCTATGTAGCAAACACAAAGTAGGTAGCTGGCTCTTATTCCCTAATTGCGTGAAATGATGTAAAGCTCATAAATCTTACTTTGTCATTCAAGACGTTTTTACGAAAATATCGTTTTCTTTGTCTGTGTTTTAAAGTAAAATTCGTTTCTACAGATTTTGAATCTGTCGTAAAAACCAGGATCAGCTTGAATTTGTTTCTATCATCCAGATCAACATGTCTGTTAAAGATCTTAAAACATGAATAGATCTTTTTAAAAGCCAGTACATTTGCTTTAAAAAAAATTAACACAGATAAGTTTATTAAGTCTATTTCTATTTCTGGACAAAACGATATTAGTATTTTCTTCCAATCTGGACTTTTATTATCCATTTTCCTTATCCAAGTCATTTTCAGTGTTTGTATAAAAGCTGGTATGTGAGATATTCATATTCGCCCGTTTTCTACATAATGCAATGAGTATTTATTTTTATTTTGTCAGCTCAGGCTTTTTATCCCAAATGCATTCAAAAAACACCAGCAGATGTTTTATTTCATTTCATTTTCTGGTGGGTTTGGTGGTAATATCCATAAATACACTAACTTTGACTGTATAAGTGATTTTAGTACTGCTACTATGCCTGATGCTGCGTTGATCCTTTCTGACCAGATTTTACATAAGTTTGTTAATGCTGCAAATCTGTCTCCTATGTTTACTTGACAGACTGTTTGTGAACCAGATTCCCACAGTTCTGAAATTGTTAGGATTCCACTGTATCCCTTTTGTGCTTTAAATCTACACTATCTCAGATTACACTATTTGAGATTTTTTTTCTTAGTCCTCCAAACTGAGTTTAAGACTCATTAGCATAAAAGATGTGTTATCTGCATAGACACAGTTCTTGACCACGCAAGGAACCACGATTTTTTTAGAACAGACGAATCAAATTGGTCACTTGATATGGTTCTTGACGATGCTACGAACCAATTGCAGACAACAATCCATGAAACAATTATCTCCACTACATGACAGAAAGCAAAGTGCAGTGAGAAACGTCTTTCAAATGTGACACACACTGATGAACGAAGATGTGGCTACAGTACGTTCATTTTTTTTTACATTTTGTTGTTGCTGCTGTATTATCGTTGTTGATTCTATACAGAGCAATATTACTCCTACTGTCCTATCCATTACACATACATTCCAGGTAAACATCATATGCATTCCTAATACAGATGCTGCATCTTTTTGTATATGCGCACAGAAACAGTATACTTTCAAAACCCAGTACTATGGAATACAACACGCAAAGTTTTGTTATGTCTGTTTGTCATTATGTATACATGAATGAATAGTCATTTGATCAAAAATCATGTCTGCTTTTAATTATCATAAATATTATTATAATAATTGGTATAATGATTATTGAGAATTATCATTAATACTTTTTAAAAAGTTAAATAAATGTCTGTGCACATTTTTGCTACACCATTATTCGTTTTAAAAATATGATAACCGTATCAACGAAAACTATGTATACTAAATTAAAACATAACACTCTATAGCATCACAAGCGGATAGAGAGAGATAGAGAGAGAGAGAGAGAGAGAGAGAGAGAGAGAGAGAGAGAGAGAGACAGAGAGACAAAGAGACAGAGAGAGGCAGAGAGAGGCAGAGACAGACAGACAGACAGACAGACAGAGAAAGAGACAGAGACAGAGAGATACAGAGAGACACTGAGAGAGACACAGAGATTCTGTCTTCGGGGCAGTTGCTCTGTATCTGCCGTCCTTAACACTGATCTGTATCTACCATCCTTAACACTGATCTGTATCTACCATCCTTAACACTGATCTGTATCTACCATCTTTAACACTGATCTGTATCTACCATCCTTAACACTGATCTGTATCTACCATCTTTAACACTGATCTGTATCTACCATCTTCACACTGATCTGTATCTACCATCTTCACACTGATCTGTATCTACCATCCTTAACATTGATCTGTATCTACCATCCTTAACACTGATCTGTATCTTCCGTCTTAACACTGATCTGTATCTACCATCTTAACACTGATCTGTATCTACCATCTTAACACTGATCTGTATCTACCATCTTTAACACTGATCTGTATCTTCCATCTTTAACACTGATCTGTATCTTCCATCTTAACACTGATCTGTATCTTCCATCTTTAACACTGATCTGTATCTACCATCTTATCACTGATCTGTATCTTCCATCTTAACACTGATCTGTATCTACCATCTTTAACACTGATCTGTATCTACCATCTTTAACACTGATCTGTATCTACCGTCCATAACACTGATCTGTATCTACCATCCTTTACACTGATCTGTATCTACCATCTTAACACTGATCTGTATCTACCATCCTTAACACTGATCTGTATCTACTATCCTTAACACTGATCTGTATCTACCATCCTTAACACTGATCTGTATCTTCCATCTTTAACACTGATCTGTATCTTCCATCTTTAACACTGATCTGTATCTTCCATCTTTAACATTGATCTGTATCTTCCATCTTTAACACTGATCTGTATCTACCATCTTTAACACTGATCTGTATCTACCATCTTTAACACCGATCTGTATCTACCATCCTTTACACTGATCTGTATCTACCATCCTTTACACTGATCTGTATCTACCATCCTTAACACTGATCTGTATCTATCATCTTTAACACCGATCTGTATCTACCATCTTTAACACTGATCTGTATCTACCATCCTTTACACTGATCTGTATCTACCATCCTTAACACTGATCTGTATCTACCATCTTTAACACCGATCTGTATCTACCATCCTTAACACTGATCTGTATCTACCATCTTTAACACCGATCTGTATCTACCATCCTTAACACTGATCTGTATCTATCATCTTTAACACCGATCTGTATCTACCATCTTTAACACTGATCTGTATCTACCATCTTTAACACCGATCTGTATCTACCATCCTTAACACTGATCTGTATCTACCATCTTTAACACCGATCTGTATCTACCATCTTTAACACTGATCTGTATCTACCATCCTTAACACTGATCTGTATCTACCATCTTTAACACTGATCTGTATCTACCATCTTTAACACCGATCTGTATCTACCGTCTTTAACACTGATCTGTATCTACCATCTTTAACACCGATCTGTATCTACCATCTTAACACTGATCTGTATCTTCCATCTTTAACACTGATCTGTATCTACCATCTTTAACACTGATCTGTATCTACCATCCTTTACACTGATCTGTATCTACCATCTTAACACTGATCTGTATCTACCATCCTTTACACTGATCTGTTTCATCTTACTTATCCTATCTCATCTTTAACACTATCTGTATTCCATCTTACATGATCTTATCTACATCTTTAACACTGATCTGTATCTTCCATCTTTAACACTGATCTGTATCTACCATCTTTAACACTGATCTGTATCTATCCATCTTTAACACTGATCTGTATCTATCCATCTTTAACACTGATCTGTATCTATCATCTTTAACACTGATCTGTATCTACCATCTTTAACACTGATCTGTATCTACATCTTACACTGATCTGTATCTACATCTTTAACACTGATCTGTATCTTCATCTTTAACACTGATCTGTATCTACCATCCTTACACTGATCTGTATCTACCATCTTAACACTGATCTGTATCTATCATCTTTAACATGATCTGTATCTACATCCCTTAACATGATCTGTATCTACCATCTTTAACACTGATCTGTATCTATCATCTTAACATGATCTGTATCTACCATCTTAACATGATCTGTATCTCATCATCTTAACATTTATCTGTATCTATCATCTTAACACTGATCTGTATCTACCATCCTTAACACTGATCTGTATCTATCATCTTAACACTGATCTGTATCTACCATCTTAACACTGATCTGTATCTACCATCCTTAACACTGATCTGTATCTACCATCCTTAACACTGATCTGTATCTACCATCTTAACACTGATCTGTATCTACCATCCTTAACACTGATCTGTATCTACCATCCTTACACTGATCTGTATCTACCATCTTAACACTGATCTGTATCTACCGTCCTAAACACTGATCTGTATCTACCGTCCTTAACACTGATCTGTATCTACCGTCCTTTACACTGATCTGTATCTACCATCTGTAACACTGATCTGTATCTACCATCCTTTACACTGATCTGTATCTACCATCCTTTACACTGATCTGTATCACACGATTCACGCAGAATAATGCAAGTGCATCTGTCCTGGTACCTAAAGTGAAAAACATGACTGCTGCCACTCAGTCCCTGTTCTCCTTGTTTCTTTTAACGCCTATCCACACAATTGCCACTCACTGTTGTTCAGTCAGTGTCACTCCACGTGCCTGTTGTCATCTGGACACTTCTCTGCCGTCCTTCATGTCATCTCCATTACCACTCGCAAACACTCTCACCGAGCACTGACAGGTCCCCACTGCTTCAGGAAATGTCAGCACACATGGGCATCTCGCTAATTTCCATACCACGCTCTATGTATCTGGATCCCCGTTTCTTGTACAGATACATCTGGTGTCTTCCCACCTAGTCTTTCCGATTATGACCTTAACTACAACTGATTTAGCACAAACGAATTAGACTTGCAACCGATAAAGAGTGTGTGTCCACGTTAAGAACTCGTTATCGTCACACTCTCTCTCTCTCTCTCTCTCTCTCTCTCTCTCTCTCTCTCTCTCTCTCTCTCTCTCTCTCTCTCTCTCTCTCTCTCAAGGGATACATAAACATGTAAGAGGTGGTCTGGTGTGTGTAAATTTGATGACCATGTCTGCTTGGACTTCATTTCTTTCGCAAATATTAACCCCAGTAATTATCAGTCCATGCCTTCAGTTTATGACCATACATCGTGTCTGTTGATAGAAATGGATTAAGACTGGCCGTGTTGCAGTTATTGAGCATTCCCATCTCTTAAAAGTCATCTCTCTCTCTGTCTCTCTCAAACACACACACACACACACACACACACACACCTCTCTCTCCTCTCTCTCTCTCTCTCATCCCTTTTTTTTTCCACCTCTTATTTTCTCACCTCTTTCTTTCTCTGTCTATCTGTGTATCCTTCTGTCTGTCTGTCTCTCCCTCTTTCCGTCTCTTCTCTGACACACTTACAGAAGATAAACAGACTTCCTTTTCGTTCTGGTTTCCAAACAATGTGTGATTTATGACGTGAGACATAGAGAAGAATGAAGTCAGGCAATCTTCTATCTTATCGACACTTGTTGGAAGACTGAGTGCTTTCTTCTTTCGTAATTTTACCAATGACGTGTGTGTGTGTGTGTGTGTGTGTGTGTGTGTGTGTGTGTGTTGTGGTGTGGTGTGTGGTGTGTGGTGCGTGCGTGCGTGTGCGTGCGTGCGTGCGTGCGTGGTGGTGCGTGGTGGTGTGTGTGGTGTGTGTGCGTGCGTGTCGTGCGTCGGTGTGTGTGTGTGTGTATGTGTTTCGAAGGGGTCGGGTGGGGGTGCGCTTGTTGTTGTTAGTTCTGTCTCCTTTAATGTTTGTATGTTTTAGTGTTACTGGTATTAGTTTCTTAAAACAGCAAAGAATAATTCTATGACATCTAGACACTAGTGCCGCTAGATGAAATAACCAGGACAATGTATTCCATATCTGTCTTGTTAGTGACTGGACTGTGGCTTTGGCACCAGGTTTACGTGTGAAATACTGATACAATCAGATGATAATATCACAGAGCAGATACGCAACGTATAAGTGATTATTACATTTGTTTAGCGTAATATACACTACAAAAGGAGAGACTAAAACTCTTAAATTCATGAAGAACCATTCTACTTTGTTCCAATACTGAGATCACTCTGCCTAAGTGACGTCCTAAGGGCAGGTACCATTCAGTAATCTGTCATTAAGGCCAATCCCTTCTCCAGACATCCACTAATCTCTCTCCTTCATTCACTGATACAGTCCCCTGTGATGTTTTTGCTGTCTTCAGTATAGCAGAAATAGTCAGATGGACCAGTAAGGACCTCAGAGCTGTGCCAATACCAGCAGGCAGTAGTCAAATCGGACAGACGGATCAATGCTGGACCCTCCCCAAGTGTTTCTTTCTGGGACTAATACTGTCAGATTTTTCCCTTGGTTGTGACAATTCAATCGCTTCCCCTTTGCCTGCCACCACACTTTCCTTCCTTCTTTGTCTCTTCCTCTTTCTTTATTCCCCCTCCCCCTAATTTTTTCACTCACCTCCCTTCCTCTTTTTATAACCATTGGTAAGAATCTGCCCTGTGAACACTAGCGAATCATCTTGATGTATCATCCTCCTGTGGATTCTGTCGTGTCAGCAATCGTCATCACATATATGAAGATTGTGTACTGATCTGAAATCTTACCAAATCAATATTTCATTTGTGGTTGTTCATATCAATAGATACTGGCAACTTTTGATCCTTTCCCTTCTCTCTCGGCATGTCTGTGTCAGTCTGTCTCTCTTTAATTTTTTTTCTCTGTGTCTCTCTCTGTCTGTCTCAATTTCTTTGTTTTTCCCCTTGAAGGCAGGAGGAGAGGTCTTCTTTCTTTATGTCAGGACGTATAAAATAGTGCTCCTGGTAAAACAGTGAAACTGCCCTAAGCTGCAAGTTTGTTGAGTTAAACAGGAAACAATTTGTTTTTGTTAATTTGTTCATGTTAACGTGCAGTCTGATTGGCCGAAAATGTACGGTGCCAGTGGTAACACTGTCAGTTTACTGTAATGCTACTCTCCACCTTATCCACGGGTCCCCATCCACTGAAACGCTAGTCAATAAATTCCACAACTGATTCACTATGTTAAATATCGTGGTATGTCTAAAAGCTCAAAGAATGTGTGTGCGCGCGCGCGCGCGCGCGCGTGTGTGTGTGTGTGTGTGTGAATGTGTTTATGTTATATATGTACGTGTGTACCTGCGCGCGCGTGTGTGTAAATAATACCTAAGAGATGTTGAGATGTGAGAAAAGAAAGAGTTTAACAAAACCACGTGGTGAACAAAGGACCTATTGCCATAAGTTTTCGAAGTGGCAGTACAAAAATATTTCATATAGTTATAGCTGCACATTTTATACTGACTGCAGATGTGAGACTATGTTCAAGCTAACACTGCATAAAGGCAAAAACTATATTCATTTCTGTCTGCACAACAAACAGGTTAACCAAAGAAAAACACTTTTTTCGTTCCCACAACAATACAGCTTTGTTTTTCGTGTTGTCTCAGAAACCACTCGGTCAGCCTGCCTTTTGTGAACTGCTGCACAATACGAACAGCAGTGATACACATTCACGTACTTATCCATGTCCAGGAAGAGACATTATGAATGATATGACACTGGGTTTACAAGTCAGATAAAGCTCCTGTACGGGTCTTTTAAGCCAAAGTAGTTTTTGTTCTTTTTTCATAAAATTAATGTTTTTTTCACACACTGAAGTAACACACACACATACACACACACACACACACACACACACACACACACACACACACACACACACGCACGCACGCACGCACGCACGCACACACACACACACTTTCACACACATAAACACACGCTCACACACATGCAACTGCACAGACACTATGCTCAGCAAGCCTTAGGCATACTGTATGTATCAAGCATGTGGCGTATACTGGAGTGTCATTTAAGGATATATATAATTAGTTCTTGCTTCTTTATGATCGAAAGATCCATATGAGTGAGTACAAATTTAAAATAAAATCAATGAGTACCAATACGAAGAATAGTTCAGTGAAAACAATCAAGATGTCAAGAATACTGTTAATGTTTTATCAGTGCGTCAGGAAATAAGAAAACTGACACGGTTACATACTGGGCAGGGTCATCCTAAAATGGTTGGTAAAGTGTTGTGTCATTGAACATTTCAAATCTGAAAGGAAAGCTTGATATTTGCATTTATCAATACAGTTGAAATTCTGGACCCGAAAAACAGATGCAAAATTAGCATATGAACTTTGAACTGAAAGAATACAAACAAACAAACAAACAGAAAAAACAAAGAAAACAAACAAACAAAAAGCAAACAAAAAACCCCACCTCCAGTTAACCATTCTGTCACTGCGTAAATTCATACACCCAAGTTACGCACGACCTTTGCACGACTTTCGATGCAAAACTTTTCTTTCATCAGAAGAAGCACAACTTTTTCGACTTTCGCACGCGAACTTTTCAGAGAAGTGGGCGTGACTCATTTCATGCTAAATTGTTTCCTCTGTTGAAAAAACAACATGGTAAAGCTAACAAAAGGCAGACACGTTGAGAAACTGATCATCTTGGTTCCCAAGCGAACAGACATGTGTGAACAGAGTTTGCGTGAACAGAAGGAGGTATTTCTTAAAGGAATATCCATCAAGACCAAAGTCTTTGATCACATTGTTGTGAGCACCCTGCTGCTGCCTGACTGTCAAAACATTGTTGTTGTTTTTCTTAAATCGAGGCTTGCTCTTTTCCGTAGCAAAAAGGCCGCAGTTAAAATTCTCTCATTTTCAACGCAGTGTGCTTGTTTTGATCATGCTGGCGCCATAATTTTAATCAGAACTGATGGGCAAAGTTCTGTCAATGAATGGACAGCTGCTTTTTCTTCGCATGCCAGTTTCGCACCATTTCCATTCCTTAGCTACCGTTCACCCATTCCCTCCTGACCACATCCCTTCTTCCTAAACCACCCCCTTCTACTTTTTACAGACAGGGATTATACCCTCTTTGGAAAAGATCAACGAGAGATTGTCCTGGGTTCATTATTACTCCTCACAAGAGTTATGGCCATGTATCTGAATTTCATCAATATCTGCTGGCATCAGCAGGCATAAGGTGTGAAACTGTGTGAGTTTCGTTATTTATCTTGTCTAAGAAGATCAGACGAAATCATGTGTGTGCATGGTCCCTTTAAGAGCAGAAACCTGAAAACTCATGATATGGCCCAGATTACATAGTACATCAGGCTCCACGACCTCTTCAGTGTCCTCCAGCAAACAGTGATATTGCTATACATTTTGGTTTAGCATAAGATCGAAAGTAATCGTTAGACTGTCTGTGCCAAACGGATCTGTCTATCACTGATTTTCGTCATGCAAAATGATGCTGAGAAATCAACTGGCGGATGAATTGTTCAGACAACACATCTTCAATCACCTGCATCCATGCATTTAGCCTGATGGCTAACCAGCCGGTCCATGACATACATATTACCCGGTGTGCTACTGGCATCTGTGGCGCTAACCAAGGTTCTGCACTTCTGTCTATTCTGTGTCTGTAAAGTTCTACATTTCTGTCTATTCTGTGTCTGTAAAGTTCTACATTTCTGTCTATTCTGTGTCAGCCTCTGTAAAGTTCTACATTTCTGTCTATTTTGTGTCTGTAAATTCTCCACTTCTGTCCATTCTGTATCTGTAAAGAGAGTTCTCTATTTCTGTCTATTCTGTGTCTGTAAATTTCTGCATTTCTGTCTATTCTGTGTCTGTAAATTCTTCACTTCTGTCTATTCTGTGTCTGTAAACTTCTGCATTTCTGTCTATTCTGCGTCTGTAAATTCTTCACTTCTGTCTATTCTGTGTCTGTAAAGTTCTGCATTTCTGTCTATTCTGTGTCTGTAAAGTTCTGCATTTCTGTCTATTCTGTGTCTGTAAAGTTCTGCATTTCTATCTATTCTGTGTCTGTAAAGTTCTGCATTTCTGTCTATTCTATCTCAGCCTCCCTACAGTTCTCCACTTCTCTCTATTCTGTGTCAGCCTCTGTACAGTCCTCTGCTTCTATTCTGTGTCAGCCTCTGTACAGTTCTCTGTTTCTATTCTGTGTCAGTCAATGTACAGTTCTCTGTTTCTATTCTGTGTCAGCCAATGTACAGTTCTCTGTTTCTATTCTGTGTCAGTCAATGTACAGTTCTCTGTTTCTACTCTGTGTCAGTCAATGTACAGTTCTCTGTTTCTACTCTGTGTCAGCCTCTGTACAGTTCTCTGTTTCTACTCTGTGTCAGCCTCTGTACAGTTCTCTGCTTCTATTCTGTGTCAGCCTTACAGTTCTTGTTCTATCTGTCAGTCTGTACAGTTCGTCTGTTTTCATTCTTGTCAGTCTGTACATTTCATTCTCTTCTATTCTGTGTCAGTAATGTACGTTCATTCTGTTTCTATTCGTTGTCAGCTCAATGTACATTTCTCTGTCTATTCTGTGTCAGTCAATGTCAGTTCTTGTTCTATTCTGTGTCAGCTTCTGTAGTTCTACTGCTTTCATCTGTTCAGTCATGTACAGTTCTCTTCTTCTATTCTTGCTATGGTAAGTCCATTTCTCTGTCTATTCTGTGTCAGTCAATGTACAGTTTCTCTGTTCTATTCTGTCGTCACGTCAATTACAGTCTCTGCTTCTATTCTGTGTCAGCTCTGTCATTTCATCTCTGTCTATTCTGTGTCAGTCATGTCACAGTTTCTCTTTCATTCTGTGTCAGTCAATGTACAGTTCTCTGTTCTATTCTGTGTCAGCCTCTGTACAGTTCTCTCGTTTCTTCTATTCTGTGTCATCTGTACAGCTTCTACTGTTTCTATTCTTGTGCTCGTACAATTACATTCTCTGTCTATTCTGTGTCATGTCAAGTACATTCTCTGTTTCTATTCTGTGTCATGTACAATTCTCAGTTCTCTGTTCTATTCTGTCGTCTCTGTAATTTCTCTTTCTTCTATTCTGTCGTCATGTAACAGTTCTCTTTGTTATTCTGTGTCATCTGTAACAGTCTCATTCTGTTCATTCTGTTCAGTCATGTACAGTTTCTTTTCTATTCTGTGTCAGTCTCTGTACAGTTCTCTCTTCTATTCTGTGTCAGTCAATACAGTTCTCCTTCTTCTATTCTGTGTCGCCTCTGTACAGTTCATCTTCTGTTCTATTCTGTGTCAGTCAATGTACAGTTCTCTGTTCTATTCTGTGTCAGTCAGTACAGTTTCTCTGTTTCTATTCTGTGTCGTCAATGTACAGTTCTCTGTTTCTATTCTGTGTCGTCAATGTACAGTTCTTGTTTCTATTCTGTGTCAGCCTCTGTACATTCTCTGCTTCTATTCTGTGTCAGTCAATGTACAGTTCTCTGTTATTCTTGTCAGCCTCTGTACAGTTCTCTGTTTCTATTCTGTGTCAGTCAATGTACAGTTCTCTGTTTCTATTCTTGTAGTCAGTCAATGTACAGTTTCTCTGTTCTATTCTGTGTCAGTCATGTACATTCTCTGTTCTATTCGTGTCAGTTCAATTCAGTTCTCTGTTCATTCTGTGTCAGTCATGTACAGTTCTCTGCTTCTATTCTGTGTCAGCCTGTACAGTTCTCTGTTTTATTCTGTGTCAGTCAATTGTACAGTTCTCTGTCTTCTATTCTGTACAGTTGTCAGTTCTGTTACATTCTCTGTTCTATTCTTGTCATCGTACATGTACAGTTCTCTGTCATTCATTGTTTCTAGTCTCTGTACAGTTCTCTCTTTCTATTCTGTGTCAGTCAATGTACAGTTCTCTGTTTCTATTCTGTGTCAGTCTGTACAGTTCTCTGTTTCTATTCTGTGTCAGTCAATGTACAGTTCTCTGTTTCTATTCTGTGTCAGTCGTACAGTTCTCTGTTTCTTTCTGTTCAGTCTGTACAGTTCTCTCTTTCTATTCTGTGTCAGTCTGTACAGTTCTCTGCTTCTATTCTGTGTCAGTCAATGTACAGTTCTCTGCTTCTATTCTGTGTCAGTCATGTACAGTTCTCTTTTCTATTCGTTCGTCAATGTACAGTTCTCTGTTCTATTCTGTGTCAGCTCTGTACAGTTCTCTCTTCTATTCTGTGTCAGTCATGTACAGTTCTCTTTTCTATTCTGTGTCAGCCTCTGTACAGTTCTCTTTTCATTCTGTGTCATCCTTGTACAGTTCTCTGTTCTATTCTGTGTCAGTCATGTACAGTTCTCTGCTTCTATTCTGTGTCAGTCTGTACAGTTCTCTGTTCTATTCTGTGTCAGTCAATGTACAGTTCTCTTTCTTTCTGTGTCAGTCATGTACATTTCTCTGCTTTCTATTCTGTGTCAGTCATGTACAGTTCTCTGCTTCTATTCTGTGTCAGTCATGTACAGTTCTCTGTTCTATTCTGTGTCAGCCTCTGTACAGTTCTCTGTTCTATTCTTGTCAGTTCAATCAGTCAATGTACAGTTCTCTGCTTCTATTCTGTGTCAGTCAATGTACAGTTCTCTGTTTCTATTCTGTGTCAGCCTCTGTACAGTTCTCTGTTTCTATTTTGTGTCAGTCAATGTACAGTTCTCTGCTTCTATTCTGTGTTAGTCAATGTACAGTTCTCTGCTTCTGCTCTGTGTCAGTCAATGTACAGTTTCTCTGTTTCTATTCTGTGTCAGTCAATGTACAGTTCTCTGCTTCTATTCTGTGTCAGTCAATGTACAGTTCTCTGCTTCTATTCTGTGTCAGCCTCTGTACAGTTCTCTGCTTCTACTCTGTGTCAGCCTCTGTACAGTTCTCTGTTTCTACTCTGTGTCAGCATCTGTACAGTTCTCTGCTTCTATTCTGTGTCAGTCAATGTACAGTTCTCTGTTTCTATTCTGTGTCAGTCAATGTACAGTTCTCTGTTTCTACTCTGTGTCAGTCAATGTACAGTTCACTGTTTCTATTCTGTGTCAGTCAATGTACAGTTATCTGCTTCTATTCTGTGTCAGTCAATGTACAGTTCTCTGCTTCTATTCTGTGTCAGCCTCTGTACAGTTCTCTGCTTCTATTCTGTGTCAGTCAATGTACAGTTCTCTGCTTCTATTCTGTGTCAGTCAATGTACAGTTCTCTGCTTCTTTCTATTCTGTGTCAGCCTCTGTACATGTTCTCTGCTTCTATTCTGTGTCAGTCAATGTACAGTTCTCTGCTTCTATTCTGTGTCAGTCAATGTACAGTACTCTGTTTCTATTCTGTGTCAGTCAATGTACAGTTCTCTGTTTCTATTCTGTGTCAGTCAATGTACAGTTCTCTGCTTCTATTCTGTGTCAGTCAATGTACAGTTTCTCTGCTTCTATTCTGTGTCAGTCAATGTACAGTTCTCTGCTTCTATTCTGTGTCAGTCAATGTACAGTTCTCTGTTTCTATTCTGTGTCAGTCAATGTACAGTTCTCTGCTTCTATTCTGTGTCAGTCAATGTACAGTTCTCTGCTTCTATTCTGTGTCAGTCAATGTACAGTTCTCTGTTTCTATTCTGTGTCAGTCAATGTACAGTTCTCTGTTTCTATTCTGTGTCAGCCTCTGTACAGTTCTCTGTTTCTATTCTGTGTCAGTCAATGTACAGTTCTCTGCTTCTATTCTGTGTCAGTCAATGTACAGTTCTCTGCTTCTATTCTGTGTCAGTCAATGTACAGTTCTCTGTTTCTATTCTGTGTCAGTCAATGTACAGTTCTCTGCTTCTTATCTGTGTCAGTCAATGTACAGTTCTCTGCTTCTATTCTGTGTCAGTCAATGTACAGTTCTCTGCTTCTATTCTGTGTCAGTCAATGTACAGTTCCCTGCTTCTATTCTGTGTCAGGCAATGTACAGTTCTCTGCTTCTATTCTGTGTCAGTCAATGTACAGTTCTCTGTTTCTACTCTGTGTCAGTCAATGTACAGTTCTCTGCTTCTATTCTGTGTAAGCCTCTGTACAGTTCTCTGCTTCTATTCTGTGTCAGTCAATGTACAGTTCTCTGCTTCTATTCTGTGTCAGTCAATGTACAGTTCTCTGCTTCTATTCTGTGTCAGTCAATGTACAGTTCTCTGCTTCTATTCTGTGTCAGCCTCTGTACAGTTCTCTGCTTCTATTCTGTGTCAGTCAATGTACAGTTCTCTGTTTCTATTCTGTGTCAGTCAATGTACAGTTCTCTGTTTCTATTCTGTGTCAGTCAATGTACAGTTCTCTGTTTCTACTCTGTGTCAGTCAATGTACAGTTCTCTGATTCTATTCTGTGTCAGTCAATGTACAGTTCTCTGTTTCTATTCTGTGTCAGCCTCTGTACAGTTCTCTGTTTCTATTCTGTGTCAGCCTCTGTACAGTTCTCTGTTTCTACTCTGTGTCAGTCAATGTACAGTTCTCTGCTTCTATTCTGTGTCAGCCTCTGTACAGTTCTCTGCTTCTATTCTGTGTCAGCCTCTGTACAGTTCTCTGCTTCTATTCTGTGTCAGCCTCTGTACAGTTTTCTGCTTGTATTCTGTGTCAGCCTCTGTACAGTTCTCTGCTTCTATTCTGTGTCAGTCAATGTACAGTTCTCTGTTTCTATTCTGTGTCAGCCTCTGTACAGTTCTCTGTTTCTATTCTGTGTCAGTCAATGTACAGTTCTCTGTTTCTATTCTGTGTCAGTCAATGTACTGTTCTCTGCTTCTATTCTGTGTCAGTCAATGTACAGTTCTCTGTTTCTATTCTGTGTTAGCCTCTGTACAGTTCTCTGTTTCTATTCTGTGTCAGCCAATGTACAGTTCTCTGTTTCTATTCTGTGTCAGTCAATGTACAGTTCTCTGCTTCTATTCTGTGTCAGCCTCTGTACAGTTCTCTGCTTCTATTCTGTGTCAGTCAATGTACAGTTCTCTGTTTCTATTCTGTGTCAGTCAATGTACAGTTCTCTGCTTCTATTTTGTGTCAGCCTCTGTACAGTTCTCTGTTTCTATTCTGTGTCAGTCAATGTACAGTTCACTGTTTCTATTCTGTGTCAGTCAATGTACAGTTCTCTGCTTCTATTCTGTGTCAGTCAATGTACAGTTCTCTGCTTCTATTCTGTTTCAGTCAATGTACAGTTCTCTGTTTCTATTCTGTGTCAGTCAATGTACAGTTCTCTGCTTTTATTCTGTGTCAGCCTCTGTACAGTTCTCTGTTTCTATTCTGTGTCAGTCAATGTACAGTTCTCTGCTTCTATTCTGTGTCAGCCTCTGTACAGTTCTCTGCTTCTATTCTGTGTCAGTCAATGTACAGTTCTCTGTTTCTATTCTGTGTCAGTCAATGTACAGTTCTCTGCTTCTATTCTGTGTCAGTCAATGTACAGTTCTCTGTTTCTATTCTGTGTCAGCCTGTGTACAGTTCTCTGTTTCTATTCTGTGTCAGTCAATGTACAGTTCTCTGCTTCTATTCTGTGTCAGTCAATGTACAGTTCTCTGCTTCTATTCTGTGTCAGTCAATGTACAATTCTCTGCTTCTATTCTGTGTCAGTCAATGTACAGTTCTCTGCTTCTATTCTGTGTCAGCCTCTGTACAGTTCTCTGCTTCTATTCTGTGTCAGTCAATGTACAGTTCTCTGTTTCTATTCTGTGTCAGTCAATGTACAGTTCTCTGTTTCTATTCTGTGTCAGTCAATGTACAGTTCTCTGTTTCTATTCTGTGTCAGTCAATGTACAGTTCTCTGCTTCTATTCTGTGTCAGTCAATGTACAGTTCTCTGCTTCTATTCTGTGTCAGTCAATGTACAGTTCTCTGCTTCTATTCTGTGTCAGTCAATGTACAGTTCTCTGTTTCTATTCTGTGTCAGTCAATGTACAGTTCTCTGCTTCTATTCTGTGTCAGTCAATGTACAGTTCTCTGCTTCTATTCTGTGTCAGTCAATGTACAGTTCTCTGCTTCTATTCTGTGTCAGTCAATGTACAGTTCTCTGTTTCTATTCTGTGTCAGCCTCTGTACAGTTCTCTGTTTCTATTCTGTGTCAGCTCCTGTACAGTTCTCTGTTTCTATCTGTGTCAGTCAATGTACAGTTCTCTGCTTCTATTCTGTGTCAGTCAATGTACAGTTCTCTGTTTCTATTCTGTGTCAGTCAATGTACAGTTCTCTGCTTCTATCTGTGTCAGTCAATGTACAGTTCTCTGCTTCTTTCTGTGTCAGTCAATGTACAGTTCTCTGCTTCTATTCTGTGTCAGTCAATGTACAGTTCTCTGTTTCTATTCTGTGTCAGTCAATGTACATTCTCTGTTTCTATTCTGTGTCAGTCAATGTACAGTTCTCTGTTTCTTTCTGTGTCGTCTGTAAGTTTCAGCTTCTATCGTGTCGTCTGTACAGTTCTCTGCTTCTATTCTGTGTCAGTCAATGTACAGTTCTCTGCTTCTATTCTGTGTCAGTCAATGTACAGTTCTCTATGTGTGTTTCAGGGCCTTATGGTCCCCCGGTCCCCTTTCTGTTGTTCGTTGTTGGTGTTCTTGGTCTTCCTCTCTTACATTTCCTTCTGGTAGCCAGTGATGATGTATCTAGTCCATCTCCATCGTCCTCTTACCATGATAGTACACATACTCTGTTGATCGCACTGGGCAACACCTGTGAGTTACAGATGGTCTTGGGTCAGAAGACTAAGTAACAGTTCATTAATTCAGAGTTGGCGATGATATGTTTGAATGAAACACATTTTTGTTCATGTGTCAAAGAATAACACAAAACATATTTCTGAAGCGCGTGCACACACACACCCACACCCACACACACACACACACACACACACACACACACACACACACACACACACACACACACTGTCTTTATGGTGTTTGAGAACAGAAATCATTTAACAAATTAAAAAAAGCCCACGCACGAACAATGTTAACAACAAGCATGTACCGCTCGAATCACCTTTGTCTGCATATTCCACTTCCCTCATGCGTGCACACATTCAGTCATTTATTGACCCAATATGTGACTGATGACTTTTGTTCGACCCATGAGCCAGCCAGTCAGTCAGTCAGACTGTGAGGCGGGAGCTCACCCTAACGCCTCATAGTTATTAAAACATCATGTTTATTCATGAGATGACAATCAGGCTGACGACTTAACCCCAGTCCGTGACTAACAGTTCAATCAGGGAATTAATAGTTGGATGTAGATGAAGAGGGATCTGTCACAGTCAGACAGCGCCATCTACAGTGACCGGTATTTGTTGACATCACAAAGAAACAGTGTACACCATTTAATTCCTAAAGGCTACATACAGCCGTGAGAGCAAAACACTGTTACTGAGAGAATTTCTGTCATTTCATGTTACCGCATTGTTTGTTGATGTATGTACATAGAAAAGCAATAA
>JAPXFY010000016.1:31372558-31387558 GCA_030674185.1 Monoplex corrugatus | reverse complement strand
CTCTATTCAATCAGAATTGTTTTCAGCCAATCAGTGCTCTATCCAGTCTCTTAGTTTTGGCTTATTAAAGTTCATTAGACGTGCGTTGACAATGCTGACGTTATTTGCACTGACCTCATGGTAAATGACACCAACACCGACGTCAACGACAACGGTAACAAATACGAATAAACAACAGCAACAACGACACGAAAGAAAAGAGTTAACAAAAGCCTGTATCACCGACTTGTTGTGCATCATACTTCGTGGTGTCTGGTTATACAGTACATGACACGTGTTGTTGTGACAGGTGTCACCCCAATGATACGCTTGCACACATTTGCTGTGGATCTTCTTTTAGTGTGTGTGTGTGTGTGTGTGTGCGTGTGTGTGTGCGTGCGTGCGTGCGTGCGTGCGTGCGTGTGTACGTGTGTGCGTGTGTGCGTGTATGTGTGTGTGTGTGTGTGTGCGTGCACACCCGTGCGTGCGTGTGTGTGTGCCTGTGTGTGCGCATGTGTACGTGTGCGTGTATGTGTGTGTGTGTGCGCGCGCGCGCGCGCGCGAACACTGAATATACAAAACATGTGACGTGAATGCCCTAGAAGACAAGTGTCATTGTATTTTTGAGTGCCCTATATCCTCTGCAAGTCAGAAACAATTTTTGTCTAAAAAGTTCTTTCTATGATATGTCTGCTTAGAGGTCTTTTACTTCATTGTTTTAAGTACATTATGATGGGGAAACTGTATAATCTATTTCGTTATGTTACTACTGTTTGCAATAGTTCACATGCTTTGCTAAGCTAAGGTTAATATTGGTCTTGTTATCCTCCATACCCAAGCTTAGAGTAAAAAAAAATCAGTATTTTGAACTTTCAACTTCGCACATGCCAATGGCAGGAACGGGGCAATGATATCAGTAATGATATATGTAATTTCTGCAAGAAGATAAACATAATATTGAACATCTGTTAGGAAGGTATCATATCATACACTTTCGGAGAAATGTCAAAAAGAATTTTTCGAATGAAAGATGTCCATATCTGTTAGCATGAACCGTTATGAAAATACTGTATTATTTTGATCAAGCTCTGGTTTTAGGACAGACATGGTCCTTGATTCCATGATACTGTTTGCTAAGCTGTATATGTATAAATATGCATAATATTACAAGTCATTTTGAATCTCAAAAGACAACTGAAATACGTCCATAAATCTGAATACTATAATTGTAAGCTCAAAAGAGAGTTATATCAAATTTCAGGAGGCCTGATTGTTTTATTTTGCAATATTTGATATCTTCACTGTAAAATGATCAATTCTGACTATCTGTTGCATGCAAACATTGTAATTTAGGATTTGTTTATTCCAACGATGATGAACAGTTTCTCTTTGTAATGCATGTCTCACTTCGATAGCTTACATGTATCAACGCTATTGAGTTTGATAATATCAATTCTGACGAATTGTTCTATGAGCTGTCCCCTTATCTGTTTATTCATGTTTTTTCTTCGAGTTCTTCAGAATTTTTTGCATCCTTTTTTCTTTTAAATAGTTTTTCTTTGATTGTGATATTTGTTGTTGATACGTGGCAGGAGACGATGCACACTGAAAGGCAAAACATTTAAAACCAAATTTGAAGAAATGGAAAACCGTAAAAACCGAAGAAGAAGTGGTGAGGAAGACAGTAGATTCACATGAGGATGACAACAGAATGTCAAAATTCATACAAGCTTCTGAAACTTCTCCAAAAGATGCTGATTTTGTCACTTGCTTGGCTCGAATGACTGATCATACACCCATTCCTTCTATATGCATTCAAAACTCCTCAAGAGTCCATCATTTTAGTGTAAATCTGATGAAGATCCAACCAGAAACAAATCCAAATGCCACTTGTATCACAAACATATACATAGACACACATCTCTTGCTGGTCAATATGAACAAATCTTTTTCTTATCTAAAAAAAGTAGAAGGTTAAAATGAGCTCATCTGAGGTCATTGCTCAACCGTATCTGGTCACGTTAATGGAGAAAAAGTGCATTAAACCACACCAAAGAATTAACTCTTTCTTGTTATTTGTTTGTTTTCAGGTGATATCCGGCTGACGATCAGACAAGCAAGGCACGTAACTCCTTCATCACCCACGAGAAGTTTGGAAGGGAGATCATCCTGTTAGTGAATGGATTTGTTGACACCCACTGAACTGTTGTTCAGCTGCACGCCACTTTAGACAATTACATTTCCTGCTGATATTTCCCCTGGCAAGGTGCACATGGGGACACTGGGTTTTACATAACTCCAGGCTTGTCCTGACTACAAAATAGCATTTTTCTGTGGTAGCAAATAACATAAAACAAAATAGAAGAGAGATAATACTACATATGCTTGAAAGAAACACAAAGCAAGAAAGTGAAATATAGAAAGAGAGAGAAGATATATATATAAAGAGAGACAGACAGACAGACAGACAGAAATTAGGGGGGGGGGGAGACTAACATTTTTTCATTTACAAGTGCAACAACAGATCAGAACTTGTGTGTTTTTACATCCAGCACTTTCCAAGTGGGGACAACTCTACACGTTATAGGAACTGAACATAAAGATAACATGTAAACATCACACAATACTGTCAGGTGTTATATCTACATTATAAACAAAGAGAATATATAATTGTAGTGCATCGCTTCGACTGGATGGACATAAAAATGTATAATGAAAGGAGATATGTCCTAGTAGAATAAGACACGTTAGCAAAAATAATAAAGTATTAAGATAAGCCTTACTAAGAAAACAAACATAACAAAGCATTACTGAAAAGTGTGTTATTATGCATCGATTAAAATAACACTTATCAGTAAACGTCATACAGATTAACAGACAAGCAAATACTACTTAAATAGCAAAACAGATAGAGAACTTAACATGCATATATAGAAAATCTAATACCAACAATATAATATGACATTATCAGTAATATTATTATCGTCAGTAATAATAAGAAGAAAACATCATAATTTAAATTTTGTGATATGAACAGGAGATAATGGGTAAAAAAAAGAATGAATGAGAAATAAGTAACAGAAGGAGGAGGAAGTGGTAGTGATGGTGGTGGCAGAGACAAAATTTTAAAAAATCGAACTGACAAAAACAACACAAACAGTTAGAACTATCAATGTTATAACAACATAAACAACATCACTACGGTTAGTAATATCACTGTTAACACTATTAATACTACAACTACTACCATGGTTAGTAATATCACTGTTAACACTATTAATACTACAACTACTACTACGGTTAGTAATATCACTGTTAACACTATTAATACTACAACTACTACTACGGTTAGTAATATCACTGTTAACACTATTAATACTACAACTACTACTACGTTAGTAATATCACTGTTAACACTATTAATACTACAACTACTACTACCGTTAGTATATCACTGTTAACACTATTAATACTACAACTACTACTACGGTTAGTAATATCACTGTTAACACTATTAATACTACAACTACTACTACGGTTAGTAATATCACTGTTAACACTATTAATACTACAACTACTACTACGTTAGTAATATCACTGTTAACACTATTAATACTACAACTACTACTACGGTTAGTAATATCACGTTAACACTATAATACTACAACACTACTACGTTAGTAATATCACTGTTAACACTATAATACTACAACTACTACACTGTTAGTAATATCACTGTTAACACTATTAATACTACAACTACTACCACTGTTAGTAATATCATGTTAACACTATTAACACAACACTACTACGGTTAGTATATCACTGTTAACACTATTATACTACACTACTAACTGTTAGTAATACACTGATTAACTACGTTAGTAATATCACTGTTTAAACACTATTAATACTACAACTACTACTACGGTTAGTAATATCACTGTTAACACATTATACTACAACTACTTTTAATACTAACCTAAATACACAACTACTACTACGGTTAGTAATATCACTGTTAACACTATTAATACTACAACTACTACTACGGTTAGTAATATCACTGTTAACACTATTAATACTACAACTACTACTAGGTTAGTAATATCACTGTTAACACTATTAAACTACAACTACTACTACTGCTGTTAAAGATGTAATAACATCGACATCAGAAGGTCATTGATACTGAAAATGGTAATACTTCTAGTACTTTACGCCATAACAGCACGAAAAAAAAAAGAGAGAGTGAGAGAGAGAGAGCGAGAGAGAGAGAGAGAGAGAGTTAGACAGACAGACAGACAGACAGACAGAGAGCGACAGAGAGAAGGAGGAAGGCAAAAATATTTTTTTAAAAAAGAAGAGAGTATTTATTGCAACCAAAAATGGAAAAAAAACTGAACTGTAGGAAGAGAGAGAGAGAGAGAGAGAGAGAGAGAGAGAGAGAGAGAGACAGAGAAACACAGAGAGAGACACAGAGAGAGAGAGAGAAGAGACAGAAGAGAGACAGAGACAGAGACAGCGAGAGACAGACAGAGAAGAGAGAGAGAGACAGAGAGAGAGAGAGAAAGAGAGAGAGAGAGTCAGAGAGACAGAGACACAGACAGAGACAGAGAAAAAGAAAGACAGAGACAGAGAGAATAAGAGAAACAGAGACCCTCGCTATATTTGTTCACAACGTAAATCGAATAAACAACTAAACTTGGTAATCACACACACATATACACAGACACATAAAAAGAATGCACACACACACGCAGACAGGCAGAGAGAGAGAGAGAGAGAGAGAGAGAGAGAGAGAGAGAGAGAGAGAGAGAGAGAGAGAGAGAGAAAGAGAGAAGAGAGAGAGAGAGAAGAAGAAAGAAAGAGAGAGAGAGAGAGAGAGAGAGAGAGAGAGAGAGAGAGAGAGAGAGAGAGAGAGAGAGAGAGAGAGAGAAACATTAACTGCATCGAAAATGGAAAAAAAAAACTTTAAGAAGACAATCACTCAAGAGAACGTGTACACTTGTGTAATGTGAGGACGTAAATCCTACCTAACTGTTCCTGACAGTCTTAGTCACCCATTCCCTTGATGGGAACAAGTGCCAGTCCACACTCACTTACGCTTGTTACTCCCGGAATCAAACTAATTAAAATCTATTAAGTAGAATTCATACCATTCTGAGTTGCCATTCTATACGTCACAGTCAAGAGGAGAAATTAATCTTTTTCTTTGACTAATCATTCACACACACACACACACACACACACACACACACACACACACACACACACACACACACACACACACACACACACCAACTTCCATCTGTCTGATTTTCGTATGAATCAATTCTTCTAATGATGACTGAAACATGAATTCAACCGGCCTATTCATGGCTATAGTGACAGTGCTTTACAAAGATCAATACAAATTCAATATTGTGATCATGGACCGATCAAAACAAATGACACACAAGCTCAATACTGTAATACTATTCTTTAAAAAAATCACTGAAATAGACAGGCAATTTTGCACTGATGCTTTTTTCAAAAAGTCCAAAACATCAACATTACAATATTTCTTAAAATGATTGGAGCAGAAACTGCATTGTAGTTATTAAAATTTATGAAAAAAATAGCATAAAATAAAAACTTAAAGTTCCAATGATGTTTGTTTGATATAGGTGAAATACAAACTTGGTATTACAATACTGTAGCTAACAGATGTAGACACATACTTGTGGGACAACAGATGTAGACACATACTTGTGGGACAACAGATGTAGACACATACTTGTGGGACAACAGATGTAGACACATACTTGGGGACAACAGATGTAGACACATACTTGTGGGACAACAGATGCTTAATTACCATAACTTGAAACACAAACAGTTGTGCAATATGATCAACAGGATAGTCTGATACAAGTCAAAAGTTGCACTGTGCAAGTTATTCGGTCAAAACGTGACTTGCTCACACGTTATGATGTTACAGTCATATAATTGATGGGGCAGATGTAGGATGCCATTAATACTGCGGGAGGCATCCACAGGAGACAGCGCGTGTTGAGCGTGGAATCCTCTAAGATAAAGGTAACCAAACGCGCACCACATTTCTCTGTCTTATGGTCTGTCGTGCATGTCTGGCTATCATTACTTATGTCACTGTCTACCTTAACTTGGGTCCTGCTCCATTCTTTTCTCTTGTGCTTCAACTTTTGTCTGATTTCTTGTTTCTCTTTTGTATCATGTTTCTATTCTTTCTGCTTCTTCTTTTTTTAATTTATTTTTAGTTTTGTTTTTGTTTCCTTCTTTAGACATTTCGGGTTTTTATTGTCTTTTACAGCATGTCCACCCCGTTTAAGCGTGTGGTAATGCGGTGTTTTTTGTTGTTGTTTATTTTTCCCTTTTCAATCTCTCTTAAAAAGGAGTTTGTTTCATACCACCATACTGACTAGACGTGTGTGTGTGTGTTGTGTGTGTGTGTGTGTTGTGTGTGTGTGTGTGTCTGTCTGTGTGTCTGTCTGTGTCTGTGTGCGTGTGTACGTGCGTGTGTATGTGTTTATGCGTGTGCGTGCGTATGTGTGTGCGTGCATGCGTGCGTGTGTGAGCTCGTATGTGTATGTGCGTGCATCCGTGTGTGCGTGCGTGTGTGTGTGCATGTGTGTGTATGTGTGTGTATGCCTGTCTGTATGTATGCGTGCATACGTGCGTGTGTGTGTGTGTGCGTGTGTATGTGTTTATGCGTGTGTGTGTGCGTGCGTATGTGTTGCGTGTATGCGTGCGTGTGTGTACGTATGTGTGTACATGCGTGCGTGTGCGCGCGCGCGTGTGTGTGTGTGTGTGTTTTTTTCTCTGTGACAAAATTGTGTGAACACTACAGTATCAGTGTTTCGTTCTTTCTACAGCCAACTCGGAAGACAGGGCAATGCTTCTTCGTCTTTACTCTTTATGGATGGACCATTCCAAAAGTTTGGTAAAAGCTCTGGCGTACATTTTGCTGGTGAAGCTCCAAGGTCAAGTTCACAAATATTTATTATGTCTTTTCACTGTTGTAAAGGTCCATGTAGACCCTGATTCAAATCAAGTGAATTTCAGTGAAGCCTGTTTAAGGTCACCATGATCCGAAGAAGTACAAAATGAAGATTTTCTGTATAACTGAACACTGTGAGGGACATTGTTAGAATGGCTTGACCATCCTGTTTCTTTGGCTGCAATTTACCCATCCTTTAATTTGTTCGCCTTATTCAGCTTTTGTATTTATAGCATTTCCTTCCGTACCCCCTCATCTTTCTTTCTGTCATCATTTATGTGTGTTTATTAAATACCTTCCTTCTTTACTTTCATCTCCAGATGACTCTCACACTGTGTGTGTAACACCCCTCGCTTTATCTTTTTAGTGACTCTAGCTATCTCATCATTATTTTTCACGTTTTCAAAGATCTCTCTGTCTCTCTTTCTCTCTCTCCTCTGTCTCTCTCCCTCTCTCTCTCACTCTCTCTCCCCCTCTCTCTTTTCTGTCTCTGCTCTCGCTCTTGTTCCCCGAATATTTCACTCCACCGCATCAGTTATACTTCTATTTAGTTTAATCGAATATAGCTGATTTGCCTGGGCATGATCTAGAAGCTGTTTTATCCTTAAACAGCCAGGAGTTGTTCTGAGTGCCATGGTGTTTTTTCAGAACAAAAGGGTGTGATGAAGTGGGTGGCTGGTGGATACAATGCATATTGAAGTCTATGTGTTTCTAACTACGTCTTGAGTGTGTGCTTGGAATCTGAAGAAATGCAGTGGATTCTGTACACAGCGCAGACTTCACGAAGACACACTGGTTGACAATGAAAACAGACGTAATGTCAGGAACTCGAAATAGCATGTACATCCATCTGAATCAACTGCCGCCCATGTCCTTGTCTGTTGTTCAAAGGGACAACGAAAACACAACGTGTTCTTGATACAAAACAAAGACAAAGCAGAAAAAACAAAGGCAGAAAAAGTAACGCGGTGGTCAAGCCATTGTAATAAACTTCCATTTCATACAAAACTTATAGAAAAATCAGGTCAGTATTACCTCGAAGAAACTTTCATTGAAATAACACTCGGTACCAGACACTATGAGCTTTTATCTATTCAATGATTTTTGAGAAGAACGGGGGAGGAGGGGTATATGCTGCTTTCATAGTCTCTTTGTTACTCACACTGAATATGTGTGCGATCAAAAACTCAGAAAACGTTACTCAATACACGGCCATCTGTAAAACGTATAATGATCATATTTTCCGTCATGTTTGCGTTATGTATCCTGTCATTACTTGTACATGTACATATGTGTGTGTGTGTGTGTGTGTGTGTGTGTGTGTGTGTGTGTGTGTGTGTGTGTGTGTGTGTGTGTGTGTGTGTGTGTGTGTGTGTGTTGTGTACATACGTACGTACGTACGTATGCATGTATGTACATGTATGTATGTATGCATGTATGAATGTATGTATGTACGTACGTACGTACGTACGTAAGTATATATGTATGTATGTAAACAACATATAAGTATAATTTGGTTTCTAAGAAGAATGTTCATAAAGAACAGAAAAAAACGAGACAATCTTGAAAGAAGCAAACACAAAAAGAACATTAATGAAGAATACCAGGAAAAGCCAACAGCATTTACAGGACATTTTATGAGACAAGACAAATCTGAGCACCTAGTCACAACTGAAAACCTAGAGGGTAAAAGACCTTCAGGTAGACCTAGATATTTTTGCAGAGTGGGTGGAGGAAAGAATGAGTAGGAAATACACTTGCAGCACATGACGATGACGATATACAAATATTTGACGCGCATCGTGGACAAAAGCAGATTGTCACACACAATACATAACACAGATAAAACAACAACAGTCACACACAATACTCACAGTAAACAGACACATCACACACAAACATACACAGATAAAACAGACAACAGTCACACACAATACATAATACATAACACAGATAAAAATGACACTCATATATTAAAGAAATCATATTCAAAATTAGATCTATGCAAGTATAATGTCATAAAGAAAAGATGTTTGCTGATAGAATTCTGACGATGTTTCAGAGATTTATTGCACTTAAACAGTTAATGCTTTCTCCATTAGAACATTACAATAATGTTCTATCAGATAACCTTACCAGTAAAATACAAATGCATAAACAAATAAGATCTACAGAAAAAAGCAGTAAAACAAAATCCCAAACAATCATCTACCGCATAAAATCACAACTGAACAAGCAAATAAGCAAACACAATTTATGACATACATCCAACCATCTATCCAACTATCCATCCATTCATCCATCGACCAGTCAGTCAATTCAACTCACCTTCTGGAATTGGAGACAAGCTTGTTGCCGTCCTTGAACCAGTCGATGTCCTGTAGGACGTTTGGCCCTGCGTGAGCTGTGCAGTTGAGCAGGATTTTCTGTCCTAGGTTGACGTACTTCTCTCCTTTCAGAACCAAGCCTGGCTTCAGGGCAGGGGAGAGGGGCAACACTGTACAATACTGCTGTACCATTATCTTGTTCTGTGTGTGTGTGTGTGTGTGTGTTTATGTGTGCCTGTGTGTGTTTGTGTGTGTGTGTGTGTGTGTGTGTGTGTGTTTATGTGTGCCTGTGTGTGTTTGTGTGTGTGTGTGTGAGTGTGTGTGTGGTGTGTGTGTGTGTGTGTGTGTGTGTGTGTGTGTGTGTGTATGTGTGTGTGTGTGTGTTTGTGTATGTGTGTGTGTGTGTGTGTGTGTGTGTGTGTGTGTGTGTGTGTGTTGTGTGTGTGTGTGTGTGTGTGTGTGTGTGTGTGTGTGTGTGTGTGAGTGAGAGTGGTTGCATATGTATGTCATAGATACGCATAAATACACACGCACACACACGCACATACACGCACACCGATGAACTGGGCACATGCGCACGCCCCAACCCCCAATTCACTTTCCTAAAAAAATATTTCTAAATTAAAAGCCAAAATTCAATTTGCTTTATCAATCAATATCCAATTTACATTTGTAATGGAAATTTGATTTTTATAATCGCCAATATTGAGTAATTCTATAGCTCAGTTTACTAGTATATTAGATTTCACATTCATCACATTTTTCCCTACGAGTGATTTACAATGGAGAATATCATTAGCGCTATCTGTTTTTTTTTTTTTAAATTTTCTATTGTTACTCTGAACATGCGTAATAGATGGCAAGCTCTCAAAGAGACTGATTTGGGTCGCTGACGGTATGTTTGTTGTGCATGTGCATATGTGTGTAGGGTGAGAGTATTATAGCATTTGGCCGCCATCAGAATCTTTTCACACTGCCTGCTTCTCAAGGTTGAACAGAATGGGGAGGGGTGGAGGGGTGGAGGGACCTCAAAACCCGTCCCATGCAGAACGCCGTAAAACAGGGATGCCTTCTAACGTCCATACATTTCTCTATTCTCTTGGAGGCAAAGCTGTTGAATGGTTCACAGTCTATGACATGAGGGTGTACTGCCCATTCAGTTCTGCTCTGGTGGAAAACTTTAAGTTGTAAATACTCTCTGCCAACAGCGAAGTGATGAAAGTGTTCTGCAGGTGTTCCTTTTTTGTAGATGACTACGCACCTGTAAGACATTTGCACGAGGACATCTATCATATCGGTAACCAATTTGATAAGGCTGCAAATGTTTCGGCCTTGTAATTAGTTGCAGCAAAACCTCTGCCTTTGGAACGCTTACCAAGAGATTGTGATACCTCAACGGCCAGCTCTGCTTTTGGAAGGTGGATCAAGGGGTTGTGGCAACGATCCCGCCACAAAGATCGCTGTGTGCATACTAGTAATTCCTAACGTACCGATTCAAAGCCGTGACTTACCTACAAACGACACATTAAACACATTCATTATGGACAAACACATCACTTCACGATTGGTCCTTTATCCCATATGAAGATCATACCAGGTGATGAGGACTAGTATGCCTGAAAAGTCCGTGCGTTGCTATTTGTGTTTGTATTTACACATCTCTGCAGAAGGGATTTTTTCTGCGTACAGTCTTCGTTGCTTTCAGAGGGTGGTGTTGATGGAGGGTGGTGGGGATGGAGGGTGGTGGAAGGGTAAAGAGGGATTCTTGTATATGGTGGTATATAGTCAATCTCTTGCAACAAGAAATGACATGGCAACGTGTGTGTGTGTGTGTGTGTGTGTGTGTGTGTGTGTGTGTGTGTGTGTGTATGTGTGTGTGTGCGCGCACGTGCGTGCTTGCGTGTGTATGTGTGCGAACACACACGCACGCGCTTGCGTGTGTATGTGTGTGTGTGTGTGTGTGTGTGTGTGTGTGTGTGTGTGTGTGTGCGTGTGCACGTGTGCGTGTGCGTGTGCACGTGTTTGTTTTTCTGCGTGTTTGTGTCTGCGTGTCTGCATTGCTTGTGGGAAGAACCAGTGGAAGCATGGAGGTGACAAGTCAAGTCTGCAAGAGACTAGAGGAGGATGGAGGGTGGCGTAAAGCACCACCACCACCACCACCACCACCAGCACTAGCAGACTATTAGGCCTTTAGATGAACCTGAAAACATCGGGACAGGGCCGAGCGCAGAGTGCGGGGAGGTGTGCCCACTGGGAGATAAGTCTGTGGCTTCTTTCCCTGCTAGTTCATTACTATCGTCATGGCACGCAGACCTTTAACGCCTTCACTCCAGTGGGGATTGATGTCTTTGGTCCTGGCACACTGAACACAATAGGGATGGGTCAGAAAAAGGGACAGAAAATGGTCAAACCACAGTGATACGTCGGTCCTTACTTTGTCTTCAAAGCAAAAACCAGAACGAAGAAACCCAGTCTCCACGTGAAAGTGTCAATTGACATTTACATTATATATTAAAAAGATGATCGCCCTTTTCTCCTGCTTAATGAAACGTTAGGGAAGTCTTCTATTGTTCTCCTATTATGTTCTGTGTATTTATTCCTTGTTGTCTGGTGTATATGCCTGACATAGACCAGCTGGCCGAAAATTTGCACCATTCTTTTGTCGTAATAAAGACACATTATGGTTCTATTTGTATGTGTTTCAGGATCGGTTTTACATATGTGACCCTCCACCACGAAATGAGTCAGACTGCACCTGACACATTTTTTCGCTAGCAGCGATAGTTCATGTAGGGGGTCAGGGTACCAATTTTGAGATTTACACTGAAAATGATTCTGTGGTCATTATTTTATGTCTTGCTAAAATACTTGTGCTTATTTGATCTTATAAACGGGTGAAAAGTGTAGCTCTATTAGAAGTACCTGGTTGCTATGGGCATAAGTGTGACATTTTCAAACTGCGATTTCTCAAATATGCATTTTTCCACATACCCAACTTTAAAAGGTCATAACTTTGAAAAGAAATGCCCGATTTTAATAAAATTTGGATCTGTGAAAACTGCATTTTTTGCTTATTCATTTCATTTAAAAACAAACAAAAAAATCACCCCAGGTGCATTGCGACTCATTCCGTGGTGGAGGGTCACATATGTGTACACTTCTTCCTGTTGTACGTTTTCAATATTTTCACTCTGCAATATTAGTTTACAATGTTCATCCTATAATTACATTGTAATTACATTGTGTTCATGTTTGCATAATATAAAACGACAAGTAATACTTTACAGTTTAGAATACAACCTGTAAGCATAATTAAGTGTGTGTATGTTTACTTCCTTGTGTGTGTGTGTGTGTGTGTGTTCTGGCAGACTGTGTTTATCACATGACTTACATGTTTTTCTTCCTTACAAACCATTTTTGACTAGTACCACTACCATTTTTATCTGATTTCATGTTACACTGTGTTACTTGTCTTGACGAACTATGTTTACGCCTCACTGGTGTGTTGTGTGTGTACCGTACAATATTTACACTGCATTAATGTATAAACATAGCAACTCTCTTCCTCCCACCGCAATATTTTCCCTTCTCTACGTAAAATGCAAGAAACATTCTTTGATATGGACTGTTTGCACTATACAGTTGTTATTATTATTATCATCATTATTATCATTATTATTATTATTATTGTTGTTATTTTTTATATCTTTATTATCATTTGTTGTCGTTATTTTTTTATCTTTATTATTGTCATTATCATTATTACAGAAATCTATTCCCAGCTCTTTTTGAGTGTGAGATCATGAAAATAAGCTGATTCTACCGTAACAGACACAGTGAGTTTTGCATGATTTTGCCAATGAAACAATACGCTCTAATACTGGTATTCAGGATGTTCATTTCATTAAGACTTATCAAAGAAAATTACCGCCTCAACTTTCAGCACATTTTTCAGACAGCAAAGGTTAGGTGTGTTACCTCGTTACTGGCAATTTCTGTCTGTTTGCATTGTGTAGGATTGTGTGTTTCTTGCCTTAAAGACCTTTGTGCTCTGATGGATTTGGCTACATTCTATCCTAATAAATTTTCTATGAAAACGTTTGTCACTCATATCTCCAAAACTCAAAAAATGTATATAAAACTGATAATAAATGAGCAACGATTTTTCCTCACAACGGCACAATTCGCAAATGTTGACATACATTGTCACGCAATTTTCTTGAACTGCCATGATCCATTCATCTTTTCTCTCTCTCTTTTCTCTCTCTCTCTCTCTCTCTCTCTCTCACACACACACACACACACACACACACACACACACACACACACACACACGTACGTACATGCACACACACAAATACTCACACATATGCAGAGGAGAGAGAGAGAGAGAGAGAGAGAAGAACAGGGAAAGAGACAATGGGGGGGGGGGGTAAAAAGAAATCTAGACCAGACTGCGTCCTGCCCCTTTCATTCACATGGTCCCACACCAACACCGCACCCCACACCCCTACACACACCGTCCCACACCAGAGCTTGCCGTACTGCACCACAAAAATTGTTCTTGTATAATACTGGTCGGCATTCCCACAGTGCTGAATGAAATGCTATCGGTAGTTCATCTGACGTACTACCTACGTCAACAGCACATCGGAGAATGTGAAATCTTCATGTACACCCTACGTCAACAGCGTAACCACAAGCTAAACGTTATCCAGACAACTGTGACCCTAAAAGGATCAAAGGGGCCTGTTTATTCACACTCACAACTTACCACTGGACAACAAGCTGTGAAAGGTTGCCGATCACATACAGTGCGCACACTTGTGCATGCCCACGCGCTCATATACACACATACACACAATGCGTCGACTAAGTCCATTGTCTCCTCTCCTTCTAAAACAGAAGCCCTGACCTCATCCTTCTCTCCGGAAATCAGTTTGTCTTTGATGCAACCATAGCAGCTGTTACCTTTCTAACCCACACCGTCTTTGTTTTCTAGTTTTGTTTTGAGTTTTAATATGATATATTTAGTCATTCCCCCCACAGAGTTGCAGTTTTCTTTTTTTTTTACGAACTATGAATGGACAAAGATGATGCAGACACTGCCCCCCCCCCCCCCCCCCCCCCCCCCCCCTTCTCTCCTTTGTATTCATAGTGATTTCTTCTTCTGGTTTTCCTGTGCTTTCATCTTCTCTGGTAGACTTCTTTCAGTTATCGATTTTGGGTTGGTCTCATGCTGGTTGTGTATGGAGAGGGCAGTCCTGGTTTCTGTCGTTTGTTGGTTCTCTTGGCTTTTCCTCAGATTTCCTTCTCATTCATTGCCAGTCTTCATAGTTCGTATCGCTAGGAGTACAGGATGCTGACTGAGCCTGCTGCTGATGGTATCGTCTTTCTCTTCATGCCGGCATCATTTAAAACTATTTAATGTTCTTTCACTTATTATTCGCAGCTACTAATCCTTCATTGTTTGTTAGTTTCCATTACAGCTAGATTTCCACTTTCACCACGTCTGTGTTGATTCCTTTTTATTATCATTGTTTCATTTCCGTTTTTTCGTTTTCCATCGGCGCGCTCATTTTAGCCACAGTCATTAAAAGTAATCATGCATGTGCACATTCAGCAGTCAATTATATTTCCAAGCTGTCTTAGATTTGGACATAATAACTTGGA
>JAPXFY010000016.1:31365058-31367558 GCA_030674185.1 Monoplex corrugatus | reverse complement strand
TCAAAGACCAGGTCCCAGTGGGTGAGGTCTGTCAGTTCATCCTGGCTGGAGTCCACAGAAATGGCGTCATCCCGGACCCACTCCATGTCGCCAATGGCCACAAAGTGCTCCTGGTCCACTCGCTTCCAGGCCACCTGAGACAAGACAACAGATGCTGTCTACCGTTGTTTAATCTTTTGACTTCTGCACCCTATCCACCAATCGCAAAAACTTAACCCTTTGACTCCCTCACCCTTTCCACTGGCTTCCTGTAGGAAGCTCGTGGAAAAGGTGAGAGAGTCAAAGGGTTAGATTTTCGCTCTGCAATTGTGGTTGACAATTCAAGATGCTGGTGGAAAGGGTGAGGGAATCAAAGGGTTAAGTTTTTGGTCAGCTAGCATGGTTGACAATTCAGAATGCTGGCGGACAAGATGCGGGAGTCAAAGGGTTAACATTTATACCACGCTGTAAACCGTTTTAACAATCTCTTTTTCTGTGCAATCATTTTTACAAAAAAATCCAGATTTTGTATTTCTCAAGGTCAACGTGACCTTTAAGAAATTCGTCGTTCTAACAATCTCCCTTTTTATACACGCACTGTACCGAAAATCCGGATTCTGTACTTTTCAAGGTCACTGTGTCCTTGAAGAGGCTTCAGTTAAAATAAATCTGTAGGTGCATCAAAGAACAATGGTAGACATGATACCTGAGTGAAAACAAAATGTGCACAGTGTCAGAAGTTCCCGAAAAACTGTTATCTTACCAAAAAATGCAAGCTTCACGTTTCTTGTTTTGTTTTGGGAGCTTTAGATATAAAAAAGAAATGCATTAAAGTTATCTTTAAGACTTGACACAACAATAACCACACACAAAACCTGTACCGGATTCCACGTCTGGGTCTTCAACGGCATCAAAGACAAAATAGACAAAACATGGTGCTGATGTTTTCGTGATCCCTCAACAGTTACTTCACAGCTTTGTCCAAAATATTCATATAGAGCTGAGAAAATCGCATTCACAGATTTTGTCACTGAGGGACAGACTCACACACACACGTGCCTATTCGCGCGCGCACACACACACACACACACACACACACACACACACACACACACACACACACACACGCACGCACGCACGCACGCACGCACGCACGCACGCAAATACATTGTTCCAATCAATATGAAACACATCTCCCTCCGATCGAAACGAAACAATCTCAAGAAAAAAAAAAGGTGGGTGGATGGATGGGAAGAAAATAAGCTGAAGCAGTCTCCTATTTCCCCAGACTGGGTGGTACGGGAGTGAGGTGGAAGAGAGTTCACTCTCTCCCTTACTGCTTTCCCTTTCCCACGCATGAAAGCGGTCAGGTATCCACTCCTAGCTGGACAGACAGGAGGTCACGGATGGTCTTTCTAAATATTCAAGGGACTTACAGTCAAAAGGGCGCAACTTTTCCCTCAAATAGCACATTCTAAGCAAAGAAAGAATAAATAAATAAATAAATAAATAAATAAATAAATAAATAAATAAATAAATAAACAAACAAATAAATAAATAAATAAATAAATAAATAAATAAATAAATAAATAAATAAATCAAGCAATCAATAAAGTAAAATAAAATACATACAGTACAAACATGAAATACCACTGGAAAATAAACGAAATAAAAATTCAAAATAATTTTACTTGAATATCTTGACAGATTTCTTGCTGTAAGTAATGCACAAAGGTATGTTTGAGCTGCAAAAAATATTCTTCACACTGTACATGTAATTGATTTCATCAGCATCCTCATCCATCCTTCTATATAGGTAACGGCACCATAGGTATTCAACCTTTCTGCTCCACAGGTAGTATCCACTGATTATCAATTAAAAGTAACAGCCATAAAATTACTGCAGTCAGACTGACGATGAGAGCTTTACTTCTATAGGACTGTGCCCAGTAGGCCAGTGTACCGCTTTTCACATAGATAATGAGTCATTCATGTATAGCGTTGTCCAGAAATCCACATGGCTCACTGTGTCTTACATGATTTATAAGACAGTGTGTAACACTCACCCCCCACGCCCCCCCCCCCCCACACACAAACACACACACACACACAAACACACACACACACACACACACAAACACACACACACACACACACACAAACACACACACACAAACACACACACACACACACACACAAACACACACACACACACACACACAAACACACACACACACAGGGGAGGGAGAGAGACAGACAGACAGACAGACAGACAGACAGAGACAGAGACAGAGAGAGAGAGAGAGAGAGAGAGAGAGACAGAGAGAGAGAGAGAGAGAATACTTTATTTTCCATATGTAGAAATTATGAGCTAAGGGTCTTTTTTTTCAAACTTAATAAGCCAGTCACTGATATGACTCACATAATCTTTAACGTGCATATTTGAGAGAGAGAGAGAGAGAGAGAGAGAGAGAGAGAGAGAGAGAGAGAGATTGACAGACAGACAGACAGAGACAGAGAG
>JAPXFY010000016.1:31340058-31360058 GCA_030674185.1 Monoplex corrugatus | reverse complement strand
CTCTATCTCTTTGTGTCTGTCCGTGTGTCCGTGTGTCCGTGTGTATCTGTCTGTCTGTCTGTCTGTCTCTCACCCTTTCTCCCCCCCTCTCTCTCTCTCCCCTTTGGCCTCAAATTTACGTTGTGTAGAATACTGGTACGCCCTTAGTAACCAGAGCACAACTGTCAGAGTTCGTATGGGCAAACACTGCACCAACTACCAAGCAGAAACAGGCATTCTTCCATGATTCAAAACACAGCTGATAAACACTATTACGTGGTTTTCCTCTCAGATGCACACCCTGTTTTCCAGGCCCCATGTACGACACGTTCCCTCACCGAACCAAGGCTTTCTGACAATTGAGAAGAACCAGAAGTGAAGTCCTCCAGTGGATCCCCGCTCACTGTGGAACACCAGAAAACGAGACGGTAGATGAGTTTGCACAAAGAGGAGCACAGGAAGACCAACCAGACAACAACACAGACCAACCAGACAACAACACAGACCAACCACACAACAACACAGACCAACCACACAACAACACAGACTAACCACACAACACCACAGACCAACCACACAACAACACAGACCAACCAGACAACAACACAGACAACCACACAACAACACAGACCAACCACACAACACACAGACCAACCACACAACAACACAGACCAACCACACAACAACACAGACCAACCACACAACACACAGACAACCACACAACACCAGACCAACCAGACAACAACACAGACCAACCAGACAACAACACAGACCAACCAGACAACAACACAGACCAACCGACAACAACACAGACCAACCAACAACAACACAGACCAACCAGACAACACCACAGACCAACCAGACAACAACACAGACCAACCACACAACAACACAGACCAACCAGACAACAACACAGACCAACCAGACAACAACACAGACCAACACACAACAACACAGACCAACACACAACAACAGACCAACCACACAACAACACAGACCAACCACACAACAACACAGACACAACACCACCAACAAACACAGACCAAACACACAACACAGACCAACCAGACAACAACACAGACCAACACAACAACACAGACCAACCACACAACAACACAGACCAACCACACAACAACACAGACCAACCAGACAACAACACAGACCAACCAACAACAACACAGACCAACCAGACAACAACACAGACCAACCAACAACACACAGACCAACCACACAACAACACAGACCAACCACACAACAACACAGACCAACCACACAACAACACAGACCAACCACACAACAACACAGACCAACCAGCACAACAACACAGACCAACCACACAACAACACAGACCAACCACACAACAACACAGACCAACCACACAACAACACAGACCAACCACACAACAACACAGACCAACCACACAACAACACAGACAACCACACACAACACAGACCAACCACAACAACACAGACCAACCACACAACAACACAGACCAACCACACAACAACACAGACCAACCACACAACAACACAGACCAACCACACAAACAACACAGACCAACCACACAACAACACAGACCAACCACACAACAACACAGACCAACCACACAACAACACAGACCAACCACACAACAACACAGACCAACCACACAACAACACAGACCAACCACACAACAACACAGACCAACCACACAGACAACACAGACCATCACACAACAAACAGACACACACAACACAGACCAACCATACAACAACACAGACCAACCACACAACAACACAGACCAACCACACAACACAACCACCACCACAAACGACCAACCACACAACAACACAGACCAACCAGAGAACAGTGTCACCGTTAATTAAACGAGGAGCATCATCACATCACTTTTCAAGCTATGGGACAGAATGGATGACTATCACTTTCTGTACAACAGCACAGAAATGGCCTGATGGGGTTCCACGCCAGTCACAATCGTGAACGTCCCTATGAACCGCAAACTCAGACTGATACATTCACCAGCCTGTCCCTGCTGTCAAAAGGAACAGACAGCTGAACATACATCACAGCCATGTCGCCTCTATCAAGTGGAGCGACAGGAGACGTGACCGACTACAACTTCTCTGACCTCTAAGTTCCATGGCAGCATTACAGCCGGCAAAATCTGAAAACAAAACAGTTATATTCATCGCCAGATGTGTAACCTGACACACACACTCATCACTCACTCACTCACTCTCTCTCTCTCCCTCCCTCCCTCCCTCTCTCTCTCCTCACTACATCCGTCTCCTCCCACTAGTCTTTCTGTCTGTCTGTCTTCTGTCTGTCTGTCTTCTGTCTGTCTGTCTGTCTGTCTGTCCCTCTTATTCTCTCAATTCTGCGGATTAGCACTTAGGTTCTTCCATAACAAAATCTTCTTTGGAATGTGTATAAATAATTGATTGTCCCAGGTGATAATAAATCTCTGTTTGATGAGAAAAGATCATGTCACACAATATCGTTTTGATCTAAATTTAATTTGAAGTGGTATCTGCGCGCGCGCGCGCTGGTGTGTGTGTGTGTGTGCGTGTGTGTGCGTGTGTATGCATATGTGTGTGTGTGTGTGCGCATGTACATGTGTGTATGTATGTACGTGTGTATATTTGTGTGTTTGCATAAGTGTGTGCATGCACACGCACATAATAATTATGTGTTCATGTGAGTACTGCAAGAATATGAGGATAATTATGTGTCTTTGTGTATGACACACACACAAACACACAGACACACACACATACACACACACACACACACACACACACACACACACACACACACACACACACACACACACACACGCATGCATGTGTGTATGCGTGCGTGTATGTGTAGATGTGAGTGCGTGATTGTGTGTGAGTGTGTGACTCTGTGTGTGTGTGTGTGTGTATGTGTGCGTGTGTGTGTGGTGCGCGCGCGCGCGCGTGTGTGTGTGTGTCTGTGTGTGTGTGTGTCTGTGTGTGTGTCTGTGTGTGTGTGTGTGTGTGCTGCGTGTGTGTGTGTGTGTGAGTGTCTTGTGTGTGTGTGTGTGTGTGTGTCTGTGTGTGTGTGAGTGTCTGTGTCTGTGTATGTGTGTGGTGTGTGTGTATGTGTGTGAGTGTCTGTGTGTGTGTGTGTGTGAGTGTCTGTGTGTGTGTGTGTGTGAGTGTCTGTGTGTGTGTGTGTGTGTGTGTGTGTGTGTGTGTGTGTGTGTGTGTGTGTGTGTGTGTGTGTGAGTGTCTGTGTCTGTGTGTAGAGTAAAATGGACTAGCTGTGAGACAGATACAGTGAGATCTTATGGTATCATCCTGGAACTAATGAAGTGTCTTGAAGTACCTGCATGTTGGCCTGTCTTTCTCTCATATCCATTCACACACTCTATCTCTGCTGTCTGTCTGTCTGTCTGTCTGTCTGTCTCTCTCTCTCTCTCTCTTACTCATTTCAACGCATTTGCTCTCTTTTCAAAATCCTATTCAACATATTTGTCAAAAACTGATGGTCCCCTGGCATATCCATAATTAATCTTCCCTGTTTGGTCAGAAAACAAAATGTGCCACAAAATAGACTTTATAAGATTCAAACCACAAGTGGTTTGTCTTCGTTTCTTTCAATCTAAAATAAATCAATTCCCAGGAAATGCGTCTTCACGTGTGTACGAGTGGTTTGTGTGGGGCTGTGTGTGTGTGTGTGTGGTGTGTGTGTGTGTGGTGTATGTGTGTGTGTGTGTGTGTCTGTGTGTGTCTGTGTGTGTGTGTGTTTTCTCTGTCTGTATGCGTCTCTGTGTGTCTATGTGTGTCTGTGTCTGTGTATAAAAATGCACGTGCACGTTTTGTATGTGTGCATTCCATACGTGCCTGTGTACCTCATGTAAGTAATATGTGTGTTCTGTATAACTCGTAGTGTGTTTGCCTGCATGCATGTACGTGTGCATACATTTGATTTGTACTTATTTTTCTTTTTACATTTTTCGTCCAGGGGAGATGTAGCTTTCAGACGTGGACCAGATGGATAGCGTCTGCCAACAGTTGATTTTTTCAATTGTTTCTTTCACACCTTCTTGCCATCTTTTCCTAATAACCCCCCTTCCTCTGGATCCATGCCTTTTTGTGTTATAAGTTTTATATGCTGGCTTTTCGCTTGAAAGCCTCATGAGGTGACTGAACCAATTTAAGCCTCTGTTTTTCTATAGATTATAGACATGGCACAGTCCCTATGGTGACTTCAGACAAACAGACAGACTGACACAAACCAATATTGTAAAATCAAATCTGATTGAAAGGTATTCTCTGAGTAACTACCAACGAGAAAATGAATGACAGAGAATGAGAGAAAGAAGAAGACACAACGAGAAAGAAAAATACATAGAGAGAGAGAGGAGGGGAGACAGACAGACAGACAGACAGACAGACAGAGAGAGAGAGAGAGAGAGAGAGAGAGAGAGAGAGAGAGAGAGAGAGAGAGAGAGAGGAGGGTGAGTCAGAGTACGAGGGCTGTGAGGTGCACAAAGTTGTGGACTCAATTAGAGGAGCCCATAGCGTTCTTGATGATAGTAATTCCATACGCAGCACCCAGTGAAGATGGGCCATCTACACAGGAGGTTTAGTGGAGAGAACATGGGGAGTGGGGAGGGAGGCCTGTCTTAAATTTAGTAAACAGTGCAAGACGGCAGTCTTTCTCTCTCTCTTCTCTCTCTGTATTTTCTGTCTTCTGTCTGTCTGTCTGTCTGTCTGTCTGTCGTTCTGTCTTCCTGTCTCTCTCTGCTCCCTCTCTGTCTCTTCTCTCTCTCTCCCTCTGTTTCAGTCTCTCTCAGTTCAACAGACGATTACTTTTGCTTTTTCAGTTCAAAATCTATTTTGGCGTTTGTTTAAAATAATTGATGTTCCCTGGAGAAAACGTAATCAATCATTACTGCTTAGTGAGAAAAGATCATGTATGATTTTTATAACACTGTAATCTGGAGTGACTTTGGTCACTTCTCCTAAAATAATCAATTATTGTTTGTTTGTTTGTTTGTGTGTGTGTGTGTGTGTGTGGCGCGCGCGCGCGGCGCGTTTGTGTGTGTAAGTGCCCGCGTGCGTGCATGAGTGTGTAATTGCATGAGCGTGAAAGTAGTCTACATACAAGTACATACACATGTGCATGTTCGTGTATATGAATGCGGAGATCTGTGTCCATGTCCATGCATGCATATATATACATGTGTGTGTGTATGTGTGTGTGTGTGTGTGTGTGTGTGTGTATGTGTGTGTGTGTGTGCCCGCGCATGTGGGAACACACAAGTGTGTGTACAAGCAAGGATGTATCTAAAAGAAAGTACTAGGCGCATATGTGTGCCTGAATGCGTCGGTGTATGAATGTGGGCATGCATTTATATATATACAAATGATATAAAAACAAAATTGCAAACTTAGGTTCAAAGCATACAGACAGGCAGGGACAGACAGACAGAGCAAACAGGGACAGACAAACAGACAGACAGACAAACAGGGGCAGGCAGACAGAGAGACAGACAGACAGAGACAAACCACCAAGAGTCAGTGGGGACAGGAACCTGGGTGCAGGAAGCTGTGGACTCAATTAGAAAAGGCAATTGCGTTTTGGATGATGGTAATTGCATAGCAAACAAAGAGCAAAGGGAGGTCACCGTGCTTCTAGGCGTGGGGGAGAGGTACAGGCCCTAGACAACGTGGTAAACAGTGCAAGGAAACTAGGTCCCTGGACCCAAACACTTGCTTTGTCATTTCAATAATTCGTTTTGTATTAGTTTCAGTGTTGGCTTCTCTCGTTGCTGAGACAGACAGATACCAAGTTTGCATGAATTGCATAAGATGAATTACCACAGGCTGAATTTTTGAAAATGGAAATTCATAGGTTACTACGCAAATGCTATGTAACATGTAGTCCGATTTAGATGACAAAATAAATAAAACTTAAAGGAACCAGGAAAAAAAACCGCACGAATT
The DNA here is from genome assembly GCA_030674185.1 of Monoplex corrugatus. NCBI lineage: Eukaryota > Metazoa > Mollusca > Gastropoda > Littorinimorpha > Ranellidae > Monoplex > Monoplex corrugatus. The sequence goes on along the minus strand of JAPXFY010000016.1, from coordinate 31,354,101 downwards.
TTTGAATTCCTTAGATGCCTTTCTTTGCTCATACATAATCAAACTCATTTGGATACACAATACAATGTTCATTCAACATGTTTGTTTGTGATCTTACGCTTGACAAAGGCCAATTGGCCGAAAATTTGTGCCTGTATTGTCTGGTTGTATTAAATACGCGTTCTGATTCTTTTTTCGTGGTTTTTTTTCTCTCTGGTTCCTGTTTGCTTGACACGGACAGTCACACTTGTTTTGGATTAAATAAAACTAAGTTTGGGTCTTGAATGAACATTGTATTGTGTATCCAAATGAGTTTGATTATGTATGAGCAAAGAAAGGCATCTAAGGAATTCAAAAATTCGTGCGTTCTTCAAAACGCTGATTCATTATAGGTATAGTCGGCAGATAGAGGACTATCTTATTAATAATAGCAATAGATTTGACAGAACGTTTTCTAAACCGCATGATATCAAAACCATATTCGAAGCTGAATATAGGCATACATTTGAAAATCATAACGACACGGTTTAGATTTGGTATCTCAGAAACCTCTGATTATCAGTACTGATACAACAGACATACTGAGACAAGATTTAATTTGATTGTCAATTAAGCAGAAATGGAAAAGAAGACGACCTATAGTTTGTTGTGTCTTGTCCTGTCTTAAATGTTTTAAGTTTACAATATATTTGTTCTATACATTTCCAAGTCACGTTTGGCTTAGTCTGCTCCTGGTACCTGAATAACAAAATATTGTAATGAAGCTGTCAGTTTAATTGTACAAAGAATTTAAGCTGCAATGTACGGTGACTGTAGAGTGCAGAGTAGCCTACTTCTTGTGATTCTTGATAGTGCGTCTGTGTGAATACACGTTCTATTGTGTATAATTATGTGTACCGCTTGTGTGCTGGTGTACGCTCGTTTATATGATATAAATGCTTTATGTACTTCACTTTCATATTCATTTCTTTTGTAAAAAAATGGATTTACCATGTGAAATTCGGATTGCTCTCCCCTTTGAGAGTGCATCGTTGCAGTGCAGCGTCACCCAATGTTTTTACCCAGACTTCAGAAAGGCAAGAAGACTAATTGGCCTTGAAGTTACCCAGACATTACAAAGGCAAGAAGACTAATTGGCCTTGAAGTTAAACAGACTTCAGAAAGGCAAGAAGACTAATTGGCCTTCAACTTACCCAGACTTCAGAAAAGCAAGAAGACTAATTGGCCTTGAAGTTACCCAGACTTCAGAAAGACAAGAAAACTAATTGGCCTTCAAGTTACCCAGACTTCAGAAAGGCAAGAAGACTGATTGACCTTCAAGTTACTCAGACTTCAGAAAGGCAAGAAGACTAATTGGCCTTCAAGTTACCCAGACTTCAGAAAGGCAAGAAGACTAACTGACCTTCAAGTTACCCAGACTTCAGAAAGGCAAGAAGACTAATTGACCTTCAAGTTACTCAGACTTCAGAAAGGCAAGAAGACTGATTGACCTTCAAGTTACTCAGACTTCAGAAAGGCAAGAAGACTGATTGACCTTCAAGTTACCCAGACTTCAGAAAGGGAAGAAGACTAACTGACCTTCAAGTTACCCAGACTTCAGAAAAGCAAGAAGACTAACTGACCTTCAAGTTACCCAGACTTCAGAAAGGCAAGAAGACTGATTGACCTTCAAGTTACTCAGACTTCAGAAAGGCAAGAAGACTAACTGACCTTCAAGTTACCCAGACTTCAGAAAGGCAAGAAGACTAATTGACCTTCAAGTTACTCAGACTTCAGAAAGGCAAGAAGACTAACTGACCTTCAAGTTACCCAGACTTCAGAAAGGCAAGAAGACTAACTGACCTTCAAGTTACCCAGACTTCAGAAAGGCAAGAAGACTAACTGACCTTCAAGTTACCCAGACTTCAGAAAGGCAAGAAGACTGATTGACCTTCAAGTTACTCAGACTTCAGAAAGACAAGAAGACTAACTGACCTTCAAGTTACCCAGACTTCAGAAAGGCAAGAAGACTGATTGACCTTCAAGTTACCCAGACTTCAGAAAGGCAAGAAGACTGATTGACCTTCAAGTTACTCAGACTTCAGAAAGGCAAGAAGACTAACTGACCTTCAAGTTACCCAGACTTCAGAAAGGCAAGAAGACTAATTGACCTTCAAGTTACTCAGACTTCAGAAAGGCAAGAAGACTAACTGACCTTCAAGTTACCCAGACTTCAGAAAGGCAAGAAGACTAACTGACCTTCAAGTTACCCAGACTTCAGAAAGGCAAGAAGACTAATTGGCCTTCAAGTTACCCAGACTTCAGAAAGGCAAGAAGACTAACTGACCTTCAAGTTACCCAGACTTCAGAAAGGCAAGAAGACTAATTGGCCTTCAAGTTACCCAGACTTCAGAAAGGCAAGAAGACTAACTGACCTTCAAGTTACCCAGACTTCAGAAAGGCAAGAAGACGATTGGCCTCGAAGGAGAGGGACCTGGGAAATCAACCTATCTCTCCGATGTCTTCATACCAGGGCATTCATATGTGTATCTGAATGAATGCATCGAGTTGCACATACATTCATACTGTAAAACTAAATTTTATTGAAGTATAATTTCAAGTGTATCTTAATATGCACTACAAACATAAATATATATATATATATATATATATATATATATATATATAAACAGAGAGAGGGAGGAGATAGATAGATAGATAGATAGATAGATAGATAGATAGACAGACAGATAGATAGATAGATAGATAGATAGACAGATAGATAGATAGATAGATAGATAGACAGACAGATAGAAAGATAGACAGACAGATAGATAGATAGATAGATAGATAGAAACATAGATAGATAGATAGACAGACAGATAGATAGATAGATAGATAGATAGATAGATAGATAGATAGATAGATAGATAGAGAGGGAGAGAGAGAGAGAGAATGAGAGAGAGACAGAGACAGAGACAAAGACAAAGACAAAGACAGACAGACAGACAGACAGACAGACAGACAGACACGAGGGTGGGGAAGAAAGGAAAGTCGGTGCCTACTAGGGTAGCAAGGTGCACGAATTTGTGGATTCAATTAGAGATGCTGTTGGCGTTCTTGGTGATGGTAAGTGCATACTACAAAAAACTGAAGGTAAGTCATGTTGACAGGAGGCGTGGCGGGGGGAAAAACGGCGGTCTATGCTCAGGAATAGCAATAAGGTCACCCCCTCTCTGTCTCCCTCCCTCTCCCACCCCTCTTTCTCCCCCCCCCCACCCCCCACTCTCTCTATCTTTCAGTTCAGCAGTTCAATACACTTGCGCTGTCATCTTGTTTAGCGTTTGTGTAAAAAGATGAATGGCCCCAGGTGAAATAATAATACATTTCTCTGCTTGATGGGAAAAGAGAATGTGTCTTGGAATTACTCTGATATGATTCTAACCAGAAGCGGTTTCTCTCCTCTTCCTAAAATGTAAAATGAAATAGTGCCCAAGAACGTGCATGCTTTGTGTGTGCATCTATGTGTGGGTGTGTTTGAGAGTGAGTGAGAGAGAGAGAGAGAGAGAGTGTGTGTGTGTGTGTGTGTGTGTCCGCGCGCGCGCGTGCGTGTGTGTGAATGTGTGTGTGTGAACGTGTGTATGTGTGTGCGTGCGCACATGTGTGTGTGTGTGTGTGTGTGTGTGTGTGTGTGTGTGTGTGTGTGTGTGTGATTACATGCACGTATTTTTTTTATCTATGTTTGTACGGTAATGTGTGCGCTCGATCGTACAACACATGTGTTCTGTATGATGGTGCATATGTGCGCTCGATTGTACAAGACATGTGTCTGTATGACATAAGCATGTCTCTGCGAGAAGTATGTATACATGCAAGTATATTGACATGTACTCGTGGCCACTGGAGAAACACACACACACACACACACACACACACACATGTCTCTGCGAGAAGTATGTATACATGCAAGTATATTGACATGTACTCGTGGCCACTGGAGAAACACACACACACACACACACACACACACACATGTTTCTGCGAGAAGTATGTATACATGCAAGTATATTGACATGTACTCGTGGCCACTGGAGAAACACACACACACACACACACACACACACACATGTTTCTGCGAGAAGTATGTATACATGCAAGTATATTGACATGTACTCGTGGCCACTGGAGAAACACACACACACACACACACACACACACACACACACACACACACACACACACACACACACACACACACACACACACACACAAACAAACAAAACAGGAAAAGTCTGAAACATTCTTACTACTAACCTATCAATGTCAAAACTGCTAATCAAAAGACAAAATGGGAGAGAATTGGAATAACTGTTTTTTGCCTTTTTTTTTTTCAATCTATCCACCCCTATCCCCCCAGTTTAAAAAAAAAAAACGTTGAGGAGGGGGAACGATGTTTGTCACTTGGGGAAGTGTGAGGTAAGGAGAGTGAAGGATTCAGCTGTGTTAAGTGTAGTGGGATGTAGACTCAGTCTGTCTCGTGCCATCCCACATGACAGTGATTGCCAGTCATAAGGGCGGAGAGGTAAACACAACCACGCGCGTGAGCTGGCGTGTCTTCAGAGACATATCTGTGTCGTCAGGAACCTAACTGTTGGGTTCTTGTACATATAAAGACAGCTACAGTATTATTAAACACCAGGCTATGTCCTACAGATTGCCGAACTGAGGTTGTCAACCGCCCTTCCCTGAGTCGAGTCTTCGGACGCTCATTTGTACTCAAGCTGACCTCTGACACAAGGACGATAACCTTACAATCTCTAGCAGGCTATACACAAGATCTAACACCGCGATTATGCTACGAATCTCTTCACAAAAGGTCTCCATGCCAGTTATCTGACCAGTACGTTTATATAGACATGTTTTAACATCTAAACAAGTAAAGTGTGTGTGTGTGTGTGTGTGTGTGTGTGTGTGTGTGTGTGTGTGTGTGTGTGTGAGAGAGAGAAGAGAGTGAGTGAGTGAGTGAATGAGTGAGACAGAGAGAGAGAGAGAGAGTATGTGTGTGTGTGTGTATGTGTGTGTGTGTGTGTGTGTGTGTGTGTGTGTGTGTGTGTGTGTGTGTGTTGTGTGTGTTTCGATGGAAGTTTTATCACTCTTTTTGCGTATGTTTTTCATATTTCATCAATATTTTTCCTTATAAAACATTTAGTGGAACGAAAAACGGTAATGCTAGAATATTGTATGATTAATGGCATCAAACCCGTGACCCACAAAAAGAGCTGTTTAATCTTCCAACGTCTAAAATGTGATAAATTACTTCCAATTTAAAAGCAACACAACAGGACTGTTAAAACATAACAATAAAAACCCATGTTGTGTTTCCTGGATCAAAAGAGAGGGAAAACTGAATCATCCCCTTTCAATTAGCATCCATGTGGTCGGTATGGCGTCACAGGTTTTTAAATTAATGTCTGTTGAGCGGTGAGCGCTAAAGGGAGACAATCCTATTGTCAGGCAGCTTGAAACCAGGCGTAATGGACACACACTTGTCTGTGCTTTTTGCTTTCACGCGTTGCAAGCGGTTTAAAAATTTTTTTTTTTTCGTTATTACATCCATGGCTGAGTATAATTCGTACTTCTTAGGCATCATGTGAAGGTTGGTCACAATTAGAGGACACTGTATTTTCTTCCACGACCTCCCCCCCCCCCCCCCCGCCGTTCTCTCTCTCTCTCTCTCTCTCTCTCTCTCTCTCTCTCTCTCTTCAACGGCAAGTTTGAAAAGTGGCTTCTAACCAATAAGTATACCGCTGGATAAAAAATGCATCATTGTCATTGTCTCTCTCTCTCTCTCTCTCTCTCTCACACACACACACATATATATATAAACACACACACACATATATATATAAACACACACACACACACACACACACACACACACACACACACACACACACACACATTACAAAAATAAAATCCAGAGTAAATAGATAAAGAAAACTGAGATACGAACAAATGAAAATTAAAACTTTATCACAAGACATGGACAAGTACATATCACACTTGATAGTACTCGTACCGATTCCAGATCTTCAAACACAGATCATGTCAGATTTCAAGTGAAATGAATACTTGTGAGGTCGCAAAAAAAAAAAAAAAATCTGTGGCGCTAGCGAACAATACTTACTTACAGCCCACCTGTGTTGTTCAAATGTTACCTCAGTGACAGACAACAGTTTCTGTCAGTGATCAAAATGTAAACTGTGCTGACGTATGCTGAGGTGTTCCACAAGGCTCAGTGCGTGGCCCAGTTATATTCACATTATACATAAAACTCTTTTATTGTTGAACAAAAGACATTCTATCTCCAATCATCTACAGATGATACACAACTGTATGATTCATGTCTTTCATTCAAGATTTTATCAATCATCCGAGTTACTGAGACTGACTTAACACATCGGATGACAGAGAGCAAACTTAAACTCAATGACAAAAACCAAAAGCCCTCCTTATCAAATCAGAAATAATATTATACTTACCTTCTGTGTCTGCTCGGACAACTTCCATGTATGATGTAAGTGCCAACAACTTCCATGTATGATGTAAGTGCCAACAACTTCCATGTATGATGTAAGTGCCAACATTGTATTCATACTTCCAGCTACAGACTTCAATTTTACAATCTGTGATGAATGGCACTTTAAGCTTCGTATCTCCAACACATGTCGCACAGCCTCTCTAGGAATTCGCCATATTTGTGCTATCTACCCATGCGTTACTACCGGTCTGTGCCTCTGTCCTATCCAAATCAGACAACTGTAACTCTCTCCTTTCTGGCAGTCCTCAGTACAATTTTGGCAACCTACAATAGGTTCAAAATTCTCCTGCAAAAAAATTAGTTTGAAGGCTTGCAAATATGATCATCTTCAGCCTCTTTTTTCATAAACTTCTCTGGCTGCTAATACAAGCCCAACTAAAATTCAATCTCTGAAATGTCCGTTACATTTTTTCCCAAACCACCCCTGTCTGTACATCTCTATCTTCATTATTTGTACTCCTTCTGAACAGCTCCAGTCATCATCAGATAAACACGTTCTCTACCTTCTTCGTCTATAGAATAAAACTGTCGGTCAAAGTTCATTCTTTCTGTGCACTTCATTCAGATATTCATTATTTGCAATTTCTGTCCTCTCGTAAGAGAGCTCTAAAAACTTATCTCTTCAAGCAATACCCTACTGTTTCTCCTCTCCACCCTACCGTCCGTATTGCACTGGTATGGTTGGCGCTATGTGAATGTTTCGTTATTTATTTGAAAACCTTAGTCAGTGTACACCACCGTGAGCCCTTGTGTTGGTGGTCGTCTGTTTACGTGTGCACATACGTTCCTGGTTATCTATGTTCCTCTGTGTGTTGGTGTATGTGTTGGTTCTCTGTGTGTTGGTTCTCTATGTGTTGGTTCTCTATGTGTTGGTTCTCTGTGTGTTGGTTCTCTATGTGTTGGTTCTCTGTGTGTTGGTGTATGTGTTGGTTCTCTGTGTGTTGGTGTATATGTTGGTTCTCTGTGTGTTGGTGTATGTGTTGGTTCTCTGTGTGTTGGTGTATGTGTTGGTTCTCTGTGTGTTGGTGTATGTGTTGGTTCTCTGTGTGTTGGTGTATGTGTTGGTTCTCTGTGTGTTGGTGTATGTGTTGGTTCTCTGTGTGTTGGTGTATGTGTTGGTTCTCTGTGTGTTGGTTCTCTATGTGTTGGTTCTCTGTGTGTTGGTGTATGTGTTGGTTCTATGTGTGTTGGTGTATGTGTTGGTTCTCTGTGTGTTGGTGTATGCGTTGGTTCTCTGTGTGTTGGTGTATGTGTTGGTCTTCATGTTGGTTCTCTGTGTGTTGGTGTATGTGTTGGTCTTCATGTTGGTTCTCTGTGTGTTGGTGTATGTGTTGGTTCTCTATGTGTTGGTTCTCTGTGTATTGGTGTATGTGTTGTTTCTCTGTGTGTTGGTGTATGTGTTGGTTTTCTGTGTGTTGGTGTATGTGTTGGTTCTCAGTGTGTTGGTGTATGTGTTGGTTCTCTGTGTGTTGGTTCTCTATGTGTTGGTGTATGTGTTGGTTCTCTGTGTGTTGGTGTATGTGTTGGTTCTCTGTGTGTTGGTGTATGTGTAGGTTCTCTGTGTGTTGGTGTATGCGTTGGTCTTCATGTTGGTTCTCTGTGTTGGTGTATGTGTTGGTTCTCTATGTGTTGGTTCTCTATGTGTTGGTTCTCTGTGTGTTGGTGTATGTGTTGGTTCTCTGTATGTTGGTGTATGCGTTGGTTCTCTGTGTGTTGGTGTATGTGTTGGTCTTCATGTTGGTTCTCTGTGTGTTGGTGTATGTGTTGGTCTTCATGTTGGTTCTCTGTGTGTTGGTGTATGTGTTGGTTCTCTGTGTATTGGTGTATGAGTTGGTTCTCTGTGTATTGGTGTATGTGTTGGTTCTCTGTGTGTTGATGTACGTGTTGGTTCTCTGTGTGTTGGTGTATGTGTTGGTTCTCTGTGTGTTGGTGTATGTGTTGGTTCTCTGTGTATTGGTGTATGTGTTGGTTCTCTGTGTGTTGGTGTATGTGTTGGTTCTCTGTGTATTGGTGTATGTGTTGGTCTTCATGTTGGTTCTCTGTGTATTGGTGTATGTGTTGGTTCTCTGTGTGTTGGTTCTCTATGTGTTGGTGTATGTGTTGGCCTTCACGTTGGTTCTCTGTGTATTGGTGTATGTGTTGGTTCTCTGTGTATTGGTGTATGTGTTGGTTCTCTGTGTGTTGGTTCTCTGTGTGTTGGTGTATGTGTTGGCCTTCACGTTGGTTCTCTGTGTATTGGTGTATGTGTTGGTTCTCTGTGTATTGGTGTATGTGTTGGTTCTCTGTGTGTTGGTGTATGTGTTGGCCTTCACGTTGGTTCTCTGTGTATTGGTGTATGTGTTGGTTCTCTGTGTACTGGTGTATGTGTTGGTACTCTGTGTGTTGATGTACGTGTTGGTTCTCTGTGTATTGGTGAATGTGTTAGTTCTCTGTGTATTGGTGTATGTATTGGTCTTCATGTTGGTTCTCTGTGTATTGGTGTATGTGTTGGTTCTCTGTGTATTGGTGTATGTGTTGGTTCTCTGTGTATTGGTGTATGTATTGGTCTTTATGTTGGTTCTCTGTGTATTGGTGTATGTGTTGGTTCTCTGAGTATTGGTGTATGTGTTGGTTCTCTGTGTATTGGTGTATGTATTGGTCTTCATGTTGGTTCTCTGTGTATTGGTGTATGTGTTGGTTCTCTGTGTATTGGTGTATGTGTTGGTTCTCTGTGTATTGGTGTATGTGTTGTTTCTCTGTGTATTGGTGTATGTGTTGGTCTTCATGTTGGAACAGTTTTTCTCGTATCATGCGCATGCATTTTTTTTCTTTTCTTGTTGTATGCCACACCACTCTTTCAACAGTGATTTACTGCTGACTTACGTGATTATGTACATTTGTCTTTGCCATACCACGCTATTAACAATGGTTTGTTGCTGGCTTATTGGTTATATACATGTTTTTCTGTAAAGGGTAACGCGCTGAGGAGCTTGCTTTCCGGGATGGTGCGCTACATGAATGTTTCAATACTATCCTTGAGTAGTAAAACAAGTTTTAAAGTTTCATCATCTTCATCATCACCATGATTATATTATCATTATTATTATTATTATTATTATCACTGTTACTATTGTCATTATTATTATTATTATCATAATCGTTGTTAATTATTATTACTGTTATTATTATTATTATATTATTATCATCATGATCATTATTTAGTAAATTATTACCGTCATCATCATCATTACTATCATCATTATCATCATCATCCAACTGCACGTAGGGCAGTAATGATGATCCTCCAGTCCTGTCTGTTGTGGCCCCAGCTCTGTGTGGTGGATGGTGACCCACGTGTGTTCCAGGACTTTGACTTGTACTCCTGGTCATGGCCACATGTTCCTGGGTCTCCGTGTTCTTTCTGGTGTCCAACGGAGGGCAGTTCGGGTAGGATGATGCACCCAATCCATTTCCATCACCGTATCGTGATGATGGCTTCCATACTCTCTTAGCTGCACTGTGCATGTCGCTGTTGACAGAAGATGGTTTTGGACCAGAAGATGTTACGCTGACCTTAGTAAGGCAGGAGAGATCACAGAGCCGTACCCTAGAGACTGGGCACGCAGAGACGGACAAACCGACAGGCAGACTCACGGCCAGATAAACCAACAAACAGACAAAGTTAAAGGTGATTTTTATGCTGCTTCTCCTCGCAAAGTCAGTAATGAGCCTTAAACTTCAATGGAATGTGTCAACTTACACTGTCTTCCTAGGACGTGAGAAACCCGTGTTCAAATCTTGGACTGGACAGGAACTTTTTTCCCACACCGATCCTCCACTGCCTTTTCGGTGATGATCTATGTCTTCGACTATTACAGAGATAGTAAACCGAGGTCCTACGAGAATGCACATACTTAGCGCATATTAAAGACGCCACAGCAGCAAAAGAGCTGTTGCTGACAATATTCTGTAGAAAATCTACTTCACAGGTAAACAGGAAAACACGCATAAAGAAAAAAACTGGCGCTGCACTGTGTCGACATACCCCTCCCAAGGACAGAAGTCCTACTTTACATGATAAATCATTATGATAAGACATGTATATAGACAAGGACAGAAGCCTTACCTTTACATGATAAATCATTATGATAAGACATGTATATAGACAAGGACACAAGTCTTACCTTTACATGATAAATCATTATGATAAGACATGTATATAGACAAAGACAGTACAAACGAATACAAACACTGACATTTACTTTCGAATGGTTATAGGCTGGTGATGTTTTTTATCTCGTGACACTTTCCTGTTCCCCCAAGTGTGTAAAGTGAGAGAGGTACAACAGTTTGCAGATTGACACAGTGAGTGCCCGCTGGTTCCCAAGACACAAAGAGGACAGAGATCCAATTCAGAGCATTTCATTCCGTCCTTGGTGACAGTAATTGCTGACCAGAATAGTGGAGAGTGAAGCGTGTGTGGACAACTTGGTAAACACAATGACGTGAAGGAGCTGGGTAACGTTCACACACTTCGCTACCAGACCACGCACAAAACACACTACTGCAGCAGATCAATGAATCTCTCCACACATGTCCCCTACAACCGGTCTCTGAAGGAACAGACTTTGATATGATCACTGACACGCACACTGAATCAAAGAGACCACCGGCGTCAGAGCAAATAGAGACCAGAAACACAGGAAAGTAAAGTTAGAATGTGTATTTCATTAATGCACTCTGTACATGTTAAAGATCCCAGGGCAACAAAAGTGCTGTGCCTGGTAAAAAATCTACTTCCATAGGTAAACACAACAAAATAGGTGTACAGAAAAAAGGTGGTGCTGCACTGTGGAAACACGCTATCTGGCAAGAGCAGCCGGAATTTTACAAGATAACACTTAATGATGTTATCATAATTGTATCATTCGGCGCTTCTCAATTCCTTTTAATTTTGTTTTTCAAAATCTACTATTTTGTAATGGCTTGTCTTGTGTTGTGTCATTTAGTGATTATCACATGCGCGTTCTCATTCTATTATGATTTCTATGTTGAGGGACTTTTTCGTTAACTTCCTGACAATATAAAATAACTATAATGAACAACTGGCTACCAGAAGACAACAACATCAAGTGATAACAAATATAAAACATATGGCTCCCTAGTCAAATACTAAAACCGTTATTGTTCATTCCTTTGATTACACTGTTTTGTTTCAGAAAACACTGATCGCTTTGCGTTTACTATGAACATAACATCGGCCCAAATTCGGATTATACAGCAGTCATAACAGAATATCGTCGCAGCCCTTTCTTCAGGGGACTAAAGTATAAAAATGATTAAGTTGCTGGACAGCCTGCTTAATAATGACAGTATTGACAAAAAATTTACGCTCAAAAATGAGAACTACGTAAAATCGAAGTATGAAATTTCTGTGGTGAATACGGGAAATGGTTAGGGTGTCATAGATAAAATACATCTAAAAAATTACTTCTGCAGATCCCGGAAAAAGAACAGCAATTATTCAAACACCCTTTCGTAAAGACCATCAATACATATTCAAAAGTCTATAATACAAGTTAGAATTAATACAGTTAAATGAACCACGAGGAGCACAAGTTCCAGCCAGGGTACAGCTAAACTAACTGACAAAACGGCACGATTAAATTAAATGTTAAATTGTCGGTAGCGTTCAATCTTTTTGTTGACAAACTACCCAGAAAATAACTTCTCATATATCAAAACATAACGGCCAGTCTTTGTGGTAATCCTCCAGACAGCACTCACCCATACTGCAATGCAGATTTTTCAAATGACTCAACTATAAGGTTAGAGTTTGTTTCAAGAAGGAATCACTGACACGGATAATTCTATATTGTGGTATCAACATTTACAACCATCTCTCTCTCTCTCTCTCTCTCTCTTTCTCTCTCTCTCTCTCTTCTCTCTCTCTCTGTTCTCTCTCTCTGTGTCCTCTCTCTCTCTCTCTCTCTCGTGTCTCTCTCTCTCTGTCTCTCTCTCTCTCTCTCTCTCTCTCTCTCTCTCTCTGTCTCTCTCTTTCTCTGTCTCTCTCTCTCTCTCTGTCTCTCTCTGTCTTTCTCTCTCTCTCTCCTCTCTCTCTCTCTCTTCTCTTGATGGTAACATGACTTGTTAAATGATCACTTGGATGACAGATTGATTGATCATCTAAACGCCATTATTTCATTGGGCGACTGATTGCCAAACTGACTAATTATTTGCTGTTTGGGTGATTATTTGACTGTTGATTGATGTCTTGTTGATCAATGAATTATGACAATGAGTGACGGATGAGACATTGAATTGCTGAGTATCGGATTGGTAAATTGTTTGGATTTTGGTCGTTAATTGGATGATATTTCGATTCGTTGGACAATCAACTAAACTGATAACTGATTGAATGGTCGATTGATTGATTGATTGGTTGGCTGATTGATTGATTGGTTCATTGATTGATTGATTGATTGATTAGATGATTGACTGATTCTTAGTTGGTTAATTAACTGATAGGTTCAACATAAACAACAGTCTATGAGTTTGGGGTTGGTTCAGCTGACTGGTGATTATCATTTGGTTAGGTAATTCATTGTGAACTGATAGACGATTATCATTTGGTTAAGTAATTCATTGTTAACTGAGAGATGATCTGATAGATGATTATCATTTGGTTAAGTAATCCATTGTTACCTGATAGACGATTATCATTTAGTTAAGTAATTCATTGTGAACTGATAGACGATTATCATTTGGTTAAGTAATTCATTGTGAACTGATAGACGATTATCATTTGACAAAGTAAATCATTGTTGACTGATAGACGATTACCATTTAGTTAAGTAATACATTGTTAACTGATAGACGATTATCATTTGGTTAAGTAATTCATTGTTAATTGATAGACGATTATCGTTTAGTTAAGTAATTCATTGTTAACTGATAGACAATTATCATTTAGTTAAGTAATTCATTGTTAACTGATAGACGATTATCATGTCGCAAAGTAATTCATTGTTAACTGATAGACGATTATCATTTGGTTAAGTAATTCATTGTTAACTGACAGACGACTATCATTTGGTTAAGTAATTCATTGTTAACTGACAGACGACTATCATTTGGTTAAGTAATTCATTGTTAACTGACAGACGACTATCATTTGGTTAAGTAATTCATTGGTCATCGATCGATTGACGACGAAGTTATTTGACTGGTTACATGAACATAATGGCAGACTGAACAACTGATCGGTCGATCGATCGATACTTAGGAGGATTTGTTTGATTATTTACCAATTTAACCAAGTGATTTGGCTGAGCGTTAATGCTAGTTACTCTTTTTGATGTTTACACTATTGACCAAGTGAGCGAATGATGATATTTAATGTCTGTCTAATTGATACACTGTTGTTTAAATTAACAGATGTAATTCAAATCATAATCATGATAATACGATTATGTATCTGCAGTGCAATACAAAATGTAGAGATC
>JAPXFY010000016.1:31310058-31335058 GCA_030674185.1 Monoplex corrugatus | reverse complement strand
GTGTTTTTTTTCCCGTTTGCCTCTTTCAAGACTGTCTCGTCTGTTTTCTTTGCTATCCATGGAACTCTTAACTACACTCGGGATGCCTCAATCTTGTTCTGACAGCGTGTTGACAGTCCACGCCTCGCATCCATACAACAGTACTGGTTCTATATAACACAGAAGGACTCTCATCATGATGTTAATTGACTGGCATTTGTTGTTTTCATTTTCTTGAATGCTATTTTAGCCTGGCCAATTCTGCTGGGTATTTCTACCTGTTATGCACAATTCCGTCCTTGTGGGATTACTGTTCCTAGATATTTAAACTTACATGTACCAATTGGTCTCAATATTGTTCCATTTGCTGTTATTTTACATGAGGGGATTTTATGTTGTTTGTTTTTTTACCGATTGCCGTGACTTCAGCCTTCTTGCTATTTAGTTCTAGCCTTACAATTCTGCTTTGTATGTCTATCACATTTACAAGATTTTGTAGGTCTTTTTCACTTTCTGCAATTAGAAAGGTGTCATCTGCATAACTAACACTGTTTATCATTTTCCCTCCAACCTTTATCCAAGAATGTTCTTCTAGGTTTCTCATGACGGTTACGCAGTAAAGTGAAAATAAATCTGGAGACAGAGCACCTCCCTGAGTAAACCCTCTTTTGATATTGTAGAAAGAGCTTATATCGTGTTCTATTCTCATTGCTGCTGTTTTTTCCCGATACATATTCCTTATTACTCTCAGATCTTTTCCATTGATATTGAGTTTTTCCAGCTGGTTGATCAATTCTTCGTGTCTTATCCGATCAAAAGCTTTGGTATAATCAACATTATGGCATTAATAGTTCCTTTCCCTTCAACAAATCCACGCTCTTCTTGTGATATTTCTCCTTTGATTCTATTCCTTGTCCTCATTAAGATTATTCTTAATAGGATTTTTACTACGGACTCCTCAAACTGACTCTACGATGGAGTTTGCATTTTAGAGCCCCTGCTTTCTTTGGAATTGCAATGAAAATTGATTTTGACATATCTTTAGGGATTTTTCCGGTGTCATGAATTTTATTTAGAAAGACTGTTACTTTTTCAAAACCAAATTCATCTAGAGCTTCAATCATTTCTATACTAATATTGTCTGTTCCTGGGGCTTTTCTCGGTTTCATCTTTTTCAGTGCTGCTCTAACTTCATCTTTCATTATGTATGATCCTTTAATGCTCTTTCTTATGACGTGTTCTTCCTTCCTGTCATCGTCAAAAATGTCTTTAATGTACTATCCCCATCTATCTAATATTTTGTTTTTTCCATAATAATCGTACCATCTTTTGATTTTAAGCAACTAGTTGATGTGCACGTATTTTTCATGTGGGCAAAATTCTTCGATGTTTCTTATATACGCTTAAGATCTGTTTTGTGTCGGTCTTCTATTTCTTTGCACTTTGTTTCTAGCCAAGCTGCTTTAGCTTCACTGCACCTATTCCTGTTTTCCTAAATCTGTCCATTGTTCTTCACTGTCACTAACGTCCTCCAGAGCGCTGAATGCTTTCGACATAAACGTTAGAGTTTGCACCACTTAATTTACCTATCTTTAACAATCCAAGATTTAGTTTGATATTGTTTTGGTTTGTTTTCTTCTCTTTAGTTTCAGCCTAAATCTCCCCATTACAGGGTTGTGGTCACTGTTTCTAAATCTCAAATTTATCAAGACGTAATCAGTTTGATTTATTGTGCTGTCTCCTGAATTCATCCATGTCCCTTGACAGAATTTGATTTCTCGCTGCCCATTATGATGCCTACCTCTCTTTTGTCCCCATCAGAATGTATAATTTTCTGCTTGCCTGAAATTATCATGCCTGCTCTCTTCCATCTCATCTCCCCTAAATCTAAAATACTGATGTTTAGTGTTTCTATTTCTATCTAAACATTTTCTAATTTTCCTTTCTGAAGTAACAGTTTAACATTCGAAGTTGCAATGTTTACATCTTAAAATCTGATCTAAATAATTTTCTTTTGGCTGACCATGATTTAGTGGGAGCATACGATGGTGGTTTCCCGTTTTTTTTTTTTCCATCGGTTTTTATAGGACTTTCAGCTAACCTTTGTCGTTCTCACGACTACCCACAAAGCAGTAGGAGTGATTCTCTGTCAGGGTTTACTTCGTTAACCTTGATCTCTCCTGAGACAACCACAAGGCAGTGGTGACTTTCTGTTATGGTTTACTCCGTTTGTCCTGGTCCTCTCCAAGATGCCCACAAGGCAGTGATGCTATTTACCCATAGCTGGGGTTTTGTTCGTGGGATCAGGGCATGCCCATACACCGGTAAGCCTGCGTGTCGCATTTCTCTCTCTCCTCTCTCTCTCTTGTTTTTTTTTTTTTTGTTTGTTTTAAAACATCTAGCCCTCGCCAAAGACAGGACTCAACTACACATTAGTACATATCAATAGAATATGCAGAGACAGAATAACAGTGTGAAAAACATTTATTACACAATCAAAAAACACACGCAATATTAAAGAATCAAACGATTTAAAACATTAACAAGTGTGGTACACATTTTGTGCTACTTAAGACAATAGAAAGTCCATCCACAAACATCATGTACAGATTTCCTACATCAGCATCAATGCCATAACCTCTCGAAGCCGGTCAATGCCATACCACCTCGAAGTTGTCACAGCACATTCTGTCAAGGTTAAACAGAAAAAACATGTTTTTAATGAATGGTGGCTGTTACTGACGTTGTCACGTGATGTGAAAGGATTCAAAATGATCATGAAATAAGCCAAAAGCCTAAACATAAAGTACACGCATTGTTAAGGTCTTTATTGTCCACCTAACTTCAAGATTTGTATATTCTACTGTTTATATATATCAGGTCCACAGCATGAAAGGAATGCACTGACGCGGTAATCAATTGCACCACAGAAGTGTGTTTACGTCACTTTTCATCCCAACCACGTCTTAAAGCAGTCCATCATTTTCATGACCTCACATCCCTCAATCGATCATCAACTAACGCTCTGCCAACCTCCCAGCACGTCACTTCTCTTTTCATTCCCACTCTTCATACTGTAGTCACCCCTCTTCCTCTTCCTCTTCCTCGTCTTCTCTCCCCCTTCCTAGTCTCTTTATTTCATCCCGTTTTTTGTGAACTGAAGACGATGATGGCTCCGTCTGTCTGATCAGACAAATGATGCATTCAGGTGGATGTGGAACGGTGTCGGCTGTGAGATGAACAAGCCTGTTCTTGAGTGACAGTCTTTGGCATAGTTGATGCACATGATGCACATGATGGCTGATGGCTCTGGCTGTGCAGCTTTCCTTCTCTCTTTTGTCTGACTACAGTCGAGTTCGTGTGACCTTTGCAGTGGCGATGCCTGCATGTACAGTCTATCATCAGGTACAGCGATTTGTAACCGTCTGTTTCCAAGTGTTAACACTGATATCAACGGACTTCAGGTCAGGTCACATTTGCCAACGTCCCCTGTATAGCAACAATGCGTGTCCTGTGGGCCGGGATCCCACGGCAAGCTCTTCCTACAGGACATGTTCGGGCTGAGCTGTCCTAAATGTAGCAGAGATGGCAGAGTCAGCTCACTCATCGTTGTTTAAGAAGGAAAGTATGCTTGGCAAGCTGGCCACCTCCAGGACGTCCTTATTTCGCACACAGTCCTTCAAGGAAATGCCCAGGATGCGGCTCAAGCACAGTAGGTGAAAGCTGTGCGCTTTACAGATACCTGCACTGTGTCGTTCTTGAGATACTACCAGCGTTTGATTGTTTGATAATGACTTTTGGTTTTTCTCACATTAGTCCCCTTTGACTTACAAAATTGATGGCAACTACGATAAATTTGCTTCTGAAATGTCAACTGCCAATCGTGCATAACCTACAACTTAACACTACAGCAGACACTGTCTTTATTGCCTGTGTATAGCGGAAACAATAATCACACTCAATGCAATCAAACGTGTAAGCCTGAGAAATAACTCTTCATTGATTCCATATCAGAATAGCAATGAGTAATTTCCGGATCAAAGGCTCTAAAATCCCGCTGTTAAACATTACGGCAATAACCAGCGCTGAATGTTTCCTGAATACAACGAGAGGAAAAATTGAATCATCCACTTTTCAATTAGCATCCATCCGTAAACCTTCGTGGCCAACGTGGCGTTACAGGTTTTAAATGTCTCATGAGCAACGTGTGCATACAGGCAGACAATTTGATTACTGAGGCAGTGTCCAACCTGGTGTAATGGACACACGCTCCTGTTTGCTTTTAGCTGTAGCATGCTACTAGCCGGCTTTGTGTCTTTGTTTTTCTTTGATGAGTGGCTGAACGAAGTCAGATCATCGATATTCCTTTCCATTTCCGCAACCGGTCACACTTTCAACTGTTGAAAAATCTGTGAACCATCTTAGTCTCATGCGTAAAGCTGTGACTGTTTTTATACCGTTTACCAGCCAACGTGGGAAGCAAAGACATTGCTTCATTATTTGACCATAAGAATTATAAATATGACCACTCTATCAGTTCTACTTAAATCTAACTTGTCAACAAAGTTAATGACTTGGCCTACATACGATCTACACCAATCTTTTAACTTTCATACTTTAACATTTTAACGTCTATTCAACCGTCATTCCTTTTGACCAAAGACGAAAACATTTTTTCATTTGTTTTCTTTGTACAGTTTAACACATACTTTCCAATCCCACATCCTACACACCAAACAACACACCACCACACACACAAACGCCACTGCACACACACACACACACACACACACACACACACGCACGACGCACGCACACCACACACACACACAACACACACACACACACACACACACCACACACACACACACACACACACACACACACACACATCACACCACCCACAATGCACACACAGGCTTGTTCAGTTATCTTTCTACCTGTACTATCCTACATGTTGGGGGGAGGGGTATACAGATGATGGTCAGCAGCCAGCCAGAAGGCTTGAAGAAGAGAAATTCTGTGAGATGTCAATGTCTCCTACATACCTTGATCCATACACAATACACACATGCGCGTGCGGGCGTGCACACACACAAACACACACACACGCCTACACATACTTACCCCCCCTCTCTCTCTCTTTCTCTCTCTCCCTTTCTCTCAAATGAGCGTACAATTAGAAATTAGGCAACATACGTCTATAAAGCTTTTACGAGAAGAGCGTTTGCCTTATCATAAAGTTACATTCTTGTGATGTACGTCTGTTAAACCTGTTTATGTGTTTCTATTGTGTCATTGAAGTTTGACTGTGGGTCCTATATTGTAATTATTCCAAAATAGTTGAAGTATGCAATATCCAAGAACGACTATGTATTATATTCTGTGTTTGTGAATTGTTTATAATGTGTTCACACCCCTTCAAATGGAACTTTGGCCTTACTGAATAAATTTCTGATTCTCTCTCTCTCTCTCTCTCTCTCCTCTCTCTCTCTCTCTCTCTCTCTCTCTCTCTCCAGGGTCGCCAAAGAGACTATGGGGTCGCTGTAACACAGGGGATCACTCCTGGCGCCGAGTGTCGAAGTCAAAGAATATCTTAACACCGAGAGCAGACACAACAAGCGGTGTGGTACATGACAAACAAGAGCTTAGAGAAAGGCCCATTTCCGCACTGCACAGCCGGTAACAATCACGCTTTGTGCTCCTCGTCAAGCACTACCTCTGGGCTGATGCTGTTCGCTCCATACGGTTTGGGGATTAGAGCACGGCTCTGGGAAAAGACAGAGATGGAAGTTTGTGAGTTAGGTAAAGAAGAGAGAGAGAGGGAAGGAGGGAGGGAGAGAGAGACAGAGGGAGTGGGGGAGAGAGGGGGAGGAAAAACATAAAACGGGGGACGAAGTGAGAAAGAAAGAGGCAGAAGGAAAAGTTTAGGTATGGATTTAGGTATAAAAGGATTGTCTCGCTTGCAAAAAATAAACCCTTTCTCCTCTTCTCTGTCTGCCAAACACACACACACACACACACACACACACACACACACACACACACACACACACACACACACACACACACACACACACAACACACACACATTATATGTGTGTGCGTATATGTATATATAAAACACAAGCATGGATGCAATTATTTACAGGAACGTACTCTCACACACACACGAACAAGAAGGACAGACAGGCTAATGATCAATATGCAGGCAGATATACAAGACAGACCCTATGATGGAGAAGACAGAATGAGACAAAGAGAGAGAGAGGTAGACAGACAGACAGACAGACAACACACACACACACACACACACATACACACAACACACACACACACACACACACACACACACACACACACACACACACACACACACAACACACACACGGGGAAAGAAGATGCTCAGAGAAACAAGTGAGGCACGCAGACAGACATCTTGACAAACAAACAAATAAGACACACACAGGCAGACACAAAGAATAGACAGACACAGGCAGACAAGACGGACAAACATACACAGACAGGCAGACAAGTAAAACAGGCACACAGACAGACCGAAACACAGACAAGCAAGACAAGCAAGCAGACGAACACACAGACAAAAAAGATAGGTAGACAGACAGGTATAAACACCAAACAGGTTTCGCAGCCACCATCATCACAACTGGCAATCGGTGCAGGTAAAGAATGAGGTTTATTATTCAACAGGAAATGTGACTGGCGAAAACCCAGCTGTCAAACTTCCCGTAACTCAGAAACAGACTTGCTTTTGCTTCCAGACGGAGTGGCTGTCAGAAAGAGAGGGATGGGGGGGGGGGGGTAGCTAGTGAGAAGAGTTGCTACACGGACAGAGAGAAAAGAAGACGGGGGAGAGGGAGAAAGAAAAGCAAAGGCAGACAAGAAAAACAGGATGAAAAACGAAAAACGTTCTATGCAGTATTCTGGCCAATTATGTTTTATGTTTTATCTCATGTAAACATCACCTTGTTCAACTGAGAAATATAAATATTTGATGATGGATAGAGAAATGGGTCAAGGGTGTATGAAACAGAAGGAAAAGGAACGGGATTTGGAATGAGACCGTATAGGGGAGGAAGAGAGCAAGCGAGCGAGAGAGAGAGAGAGAGAGAGAGAAGACAGACAGACAGACAGACAGATAGACAGACAAACAGACAGAGAGACAGACAGACAAACAGATAGAGAGACAGACAGCGACAGAGAGACAGAAAGAGACAGAGAGACAGAGAAAGAAAGAGAGGGAGAGAGAGAGAAAGAGAGGGAGAGAGAAGAGAAAGAAAGAGAGAGAGAGACAGCCAGCCAGAGTGAGAGACAGACAAAGTGAGAGAGAGAAACAGAGAGACAGACAGAGACAGAGAGACAGACAGACAAAGAAAGAGAGAAAAAGAGACACAAATAGAGAGACAGAGACTAAAAGCATCCGAATTATTCTGTTCAGTACTCTGGCAAATGTTTTAGATTTCTATCACAAACGTACACCATCCTGTTCAGATGTGGAATTATAACGGCTCTTTGATGTATGGGCAAGAGGTTAGTGTGGCGCATAGATAGTAATATGGATTGAGGGTCTGCAAAAGGCAAATGATCGGAATGAAACTGGAAATTAGAGGGTGACGTGAAAGAAACAGACAGACAGAAGAGAGAGAGAGAGAGAGAGAGAGAGAGAGAGAGAGAGAGAGAGAGAGAGAGAGAGAGGAGAGAGAAGGAGAGAGAGAGAGAAAGAGAGAGAGAGAGACAGAGAGACAGAAAGAGACAGAGAGAGTCAGAGACAGAGACAGAAACAGAGAGAGACAGACAGACAGACAGACAGACAGACAGACAGAGAGAGAGAGAGAGAGAGTTCATATGGATTATTCATATAGGCCATAGCCTCTTGGAAGGAATATGCGAATAAAAAAGAATCACACACACATATAAATATTAACTACCGGGACCTAGTAACACTACTTATAATTCTAAATGTTTTGTACAAATACTACACAACATGTTCTACGATTCTTGAGAAAGAGAGAGAGGAGAGATACACAGAGAAGGAGGGAGACAAAAAGAGAGAGAGAAGGGGAGAGAGGGAGCTAGACAGTGAGCAGACGGAAAGAGAGAAGGGAATAGAGGGAGAAGGCGCGATCAAAGGAGAGATCAGGTGAAAAGTGGAAAGTTCTTAACATGTATATGCAGTATTGTCGCAAATGGTTTACATGTTTATCATAAATCTACAGCATCTTTTCATAAAAGTCGGGAATACCACGGCCATTTGATGGGGAAGGAGAGTGAGAGAGAAAAAAAGCGTGTGTGTGTGTGTGTGTGTGTGTGTGTGTGTGTGTGTGGTGTGTGTGTGTGTGTGTGTGTGTGTGTGTGTGTGTTATTATATATATGTGTGTGTGTGTGTGTGTGTGTGTGTGTGTGTGTGTGTGTGTGTGTGTGTCTCTGTGTCTCTGTGTCTCTGTGTGTGTGTCTGTATGACATAAACATACATACAGAAACCTGCACACACACTCAACATAGCTACCCACCGACTTCAGAAACAGTGATGACACACGCAAATGCTGAATGTCTCATGTCTGAGTCACACAAGCAATCGTCCAGCATTTGAAATGCGGTGAATTAACTCGATTTTGAACGCTGAAGAATTCATGATTTCAAACTATTACAACAAAAACAATACCACCACTATGATTTTCCTGTATCAAACGTTATGGAAAAATGAATTGTCCAGTTTACGGTTAGCGTACGCCTGCTAAAGCCTTATGGCGCACTCGGCGTCACAGGTTGTTAATGGTGTTCTACGACCGACACACTAAGCAGACAGTTTAATTGTTCAGGTTACTTGGAACATGTGGCAATGGCGACATCTTTGCGTTTGTTTTTACCTTGTACATGATGTAACTCATTCTATTTTAGTTCAGGTGGTATGATCATTGTGACCAAGCATTGTAATCATGGACGGTTACACTTCAACCATGCCGTAATTACTCAAATCTATCTGTCTGTCTGTCTGTCTGTCTCTGTCTCTGTCTCTCTTTCTCTCTCTCTCTCTCTTTTCTGTTTCTCCCAATCCCTCCCCCATCATAAGAAAAACAAACAAAACAAACAAGAAAATCCTTATTTTGTAATACAGTGCGCAATGAGAGTTGTAAAATATGATAGTCATAACAACAGCAATAAAAACAATAATAACAATAACAACAACGATGATGATGACGACGACGACGACGACGATGATGATGATGATTATGATGATGATGATGAAAAAGAGTTCCTATCTAATGGCACTTCATGAAAAGAACAGTGCTCTTGACCATCACTTCTGTATTAAAAAGTATAGCTGAATGGCAAGCATACAGAAAATGAAACAGTTGCATTAACTGCAACAACAACAATGACAATGATAACGGTAATGATACTACTACTACTACTATACTGCTACCACCACCACCACCACCACTACCACAACTACTATTACTATTAACAATAATAATGCCACAGAGATTGACAAACCTCAATCAGCAACATTCACATTCAATTATCAACAACGACATCGACACTAGTAGTAACTACAAGACCAATAACCAACACACGCAAATCATCATCATCGTGTGCCCTGCCGCGTGGCGTTGGCGATCATGGACCTCCATACGAATCTATCCCTTGTCGCTGCAAGTACATCTCCCACCCTCTCTGCCTTTATCCACTGCGCAAGTCCGTCCAAACAAAAGTAATTCTCATATACTATAAATAAGACCCCTCCTGATGCACCCCAACATACCCATGGAAACCAGTGCCAGACTGATCAATGCAGTCTTTGTTCCCATCCACAGTCTACTGTGGACAAAGCCCTGGAGCGATCACCCACAACTTGTGAGATGGGGAGTCTCCAGCGAGCAGCTGGCAAAAGCTGAAGTGACGGGATCAAGACGATGGTATCAGGCGGATGGTTGGTGTCACAGACGTCTTATATAAGTCGTCTGTGTTGGTGCTACATCTATCAACCAGTACATGGCGCACTAACGACATATAAAATAGTTTGGTTACCTGACTAAAATGCCAGTCAACCAGCCAGCCCTGCAAGTCTACAACACCAGGCACTCAAACTTTACAGCCAGAGGAAGCTTTTGCTGGTGGCAGATTGATGGAGTCTAAGACACACACTGCACTCACAGCATGACACTCCTAGTCTACCATCCTGTTGTGGATTGTGGATTGTGGATTGTGGATTGCTGGCTTCATCTCCCTGTGACAAGCGGTCGTACGAAAGAAACAAAGAAGAAAGTAAAAGTAACACCAATGCCAATCACATAACACACTCACAAGAACGATTTTAAATAAGATAATGTGTTAGAATTCCAAAGGACTGATGATAGAGATATTTCTGAGGTTGTGCTAACAGGGAGGTGATGAAAAAAACACACAAAAAAAAAACAACGGAAACAGAAAGGCAGAGTTCCATACAGCTGATCCGGCAAACAAAAGTTGATCCTACCAGATTTGAAATAAAACAAATCATCTTGATCAGGTGATATCAAATGTAAATAATGATTACTTTCTACTCGATCAAAAGCTGAGGTGTTCTGTTTAGCTTAGGATGTTTTTTCATACGTGATTTTTTTCCTGTTGGCCGAGATGGCAATAATTAAGAGTAGGAAGGAATGTACACAAAGTGAGTGGTTGAGGGGGTGAGTGTAGGCTGCTTTCTATGGCACATGGATGCTGCAGATCCAATTAGAGCATTTCGTTCCATCGCTGGTGACAGTAATTGCCGGCCGGGATAGCGGGAAAAGGAAGCGTGTGTCGACAGCTTGGTAAACACAAAGACGTGTGTGAGTTGGCATGTCTTTAGAGACCTCTCTCACACAGTGGGCAGAATACTTCCACTAATGCACATCAATGAATTCTCCACACATGTCCTCTTATCTGTCTGCCAACACACACGCACACACACACACACACACACACACACACACACACACACACACACACACACACACACACACACACACACACACACACACACAAAACACAATGATCACATTTTTGCCATTTACGACTATATCTCTCCATACATCTATTCAAACTCTGTTAATCTTTCATTTCCTTGTGTATCATGTCTTATATTATAAATCTATTATCAATACATTTGTTCTGTAATTTTATGTCCAGACATATCTGTAGATTAGCACTGCCTTTTAGTCAAAAACTTCTATTATTCGAAAATAAAATCTCTCTCTCTCTCTCTCTCTCTCTCATTCTCTCTCTCTCTTCTCTCTCTCTCTCTCTCTCTCTCTCTCTCTCTCTCTCTCTCTCTCTCTCTTTCTTGTTTCCTCATGTAAGTGGTCTCTCACCCCATACATCTCCCTGTATCTCTCATTCTCTCATCTCTCTCTCATTTCAAAATACCAATTTGTATGAGTTAAAAAAATTAATATTCTGAAGTAAATCGTTTGATGACACCTGAAATCGAGAATACAAGAACGTGAGAGAAAGACAGAGACACAGAGAGAAAGAGAAACAGAAAAAGAGAGAGAGCGAGAGAGAGAGAGAGAGTGACAGCGAAAGAAAGAAAGAGAGAGAGCGTGTGTGTGTGTGAATATGTATGTGGGCGTGTGTGCATGTGTGTGCGTTCATGTGTGTATGCGAGCGTGCGTGTATGCATACGTGTGTGCATATTTGAGGAGTGCACACATGTGAGTCAGTGTGTACCCAAGCACGCATAAATGCCACGTGTACAAACACTCTTTATCGGAATTTATATTTGACCTCTTAACAGTGAATGCGTCATTTGGCAAGACAGAGAAAGACAGAGAACGAGGGAGAAAAGACAACAAAATCTGTGGGGATCAGCAGGACGAAAAGCAAAGACAGTGTGGACTCTAACAGCACGCTTGTTTAGCTGCTAGCTGACAGTAATAGCCTATCACACAAAGAGCATATGGAGGGCAGGAGATGCGCTGGCAGTGTGGGTAAGGGGATCTATAAAGGGTAGGGATGGAGGGACAATGAAATGTGTGTGTCTTTAAACTTGGTGTACACATTCAGAGACTGGTGTGAGTATAATCATCACAAACATTTATCTTAGACTATCATCATCATCATCATCATCATATCATCATCATCCATGTGCCTTGCTGTATGATGTCGGCGATCATGTCCCTCTATACGAATTTGTCTTGTGTTGCTGCAACCATATCTCCAACCCATATTATCCCTACCCACTCTGCAAGGCTGTATAATATTTTTACCTGGGACTCTACTTGGTGTTCTCTTTCCCTTCAGCTTTCCTTCTGCGACTAGGTGCTCAAATTTCTCTTGCCTCATAAAACATCCTATAAATGTTGCCTGTCTTTTCCCAATCTTCTGCATTAGTGTTCTTCTTGCGTTTTCTTCTTTCACAACTGTCTTGCTTGTTTTCTTCGCTGTCCACAGAACTCTTTAACATTCTTTGTAGAAATCACATATCAGCTGCCTCAATCTTGTCTGACTTTCCTTGCTGATTGATTGTCCTGGCTCTGCAATCGTTTAACAGTCTTGGTTCTGTATAACATTGAAAAACTTTCTTCCTGATGTCAATTAACAGGCGTTTGTTAAGAACGTTTATATTGTATTAAAAGAATTTTCTGAAATACGGCAGTTGTGATCTGTAATACATACGAAAAACTATCAAAATGAATACAAAAACTAACTCAATGAATACAGAGAATTTCTCCTCCACCCCCTTCTCTCTCTCTCTCTCTTTCTCACATACATCCACATACACACACACCCACGTCCTCCCCCCCCCCACACACAAATGTACTGCACTATGCGCTCTCTCTCTCTCTCTCTCTCTCTCTCTCTCTCTCTCTCTCTCTCTCTCTCTCCCCTCCCGTTCGCTTTACCGGCGGGGTAGTTAAATGGGTTAACATCGGACTTCCAACAGGAAGATTCTGGGTTCGATCCGCCAAGATATATACGCCTGATACCCCGTATAAACATGTGTGCAGACCTGCCAATGTCTAAACCCCCCTTCATCCATATACATATGCAGAATATCAAATAAGCAAGTGAAAGATTCTTTAAGTCACGTCAGCAGCTGGCTTACAGAAACATGAACACACCCAGCATGCAGCATTTATAGGTTTATACTTAATAACTTGTAACGATGGAAAATACAGTAACCTCATCGATATCTCTTCTTTCTGCTCTTTTAACTCCAGATGACATTTTTAGCAGCGATATCATTTTCTGCCCCAGAAGCCAGCTGTCGACTGGATGAGGTAAACATGACACACTTAGTGGCTGTTTCTGGCATGCCGTGAACTCTTGTTGTGCCAACGCTTTGCCGGGAGTGCACTGGCATCGTAATACTGTTCTGGAACTGTTTGTCGTGTTCCCGTGGGTAGACCTGGCCAGACGCCACTTCTGGAATGTTAGATCGTGTCATTCAACTTGTTCTATGGGATTCCAATTTTTAACTTTACCAAGAAACTGGACCAATCCGTCTTGAATACATCTGTGCCTATCCATGTCCTATTCTGTGTGATACTGCATACCATTAAGACAAATGGAAAACAAGACGTTCAAACCATACCAAAGATATTTCCTTACTGAAAACAGTTACTGTTTGAGATTTGAAGTTTGTTCAAGAGGGATTCATGGCATTTAGACAATTCCATATGCACTTCACCCAAATCTACCGGCATTATCTGGCAGACTCTCAAACCCCTCTGTGCAAACCCCTATGCGCTTGCAAAGTCTTGAAATGGAAACTGAGCGAGAGGGACCACTGAAATACGATAGCTGACACTACCAGAATGATATTAAACATTGAAACAGACAGCGAGCAGGCCAGCGTAGCGGGCTGGGATTGAACCATAGACACCTGTTCTTGAATCCATGGCTCTGTAGTTGATTTTTTTTATTTGAACATTACAGAGAAAATATCTTGATGTTGTTGTATTTCTGTTCCTAGTTGAACTGTCGTTCCGCTCCTGACAAAAAATGTGTGCACTGACTCGTGGATTAAATGTGACATTTTTTTTTGGTAACAGTGATAATTGTTAATGTCACCAGTTTACAACAGGCCGTGCGAATATTTCCAGTTAGTGATATTGTTGCTTTTAACTGTGCATTACAGCTTTACTCAAAGGAAAAGAAACATCGTAAACGTGGACGTAACGGGGGCAACAGAGCTCGAAACAAACAGAAAATTCAAGCCATTCCTTCCAAGAGTGACCGAAGGTAATGTGCAATTAATCAGAAAAAAAATTAGGAACTTTTTTTGATCGTGCCTTTTACACTGACGATTTTGGAACATGCAATTTAAGGGGGGGGGGGGGGGGGGGGTTGCTTGGTTTTGTTTTGTTGTTTGTTTTTTTACCCGAAGGTTGGCTTGACGATTTTGACGTTTCTGGTGGATATGGGGTTTCCAGGTTTTTAGTTTCCTGAGAGAAAACAAGACTGATAAAGTTGGAGGGAAAGGGACAGGGTGTGTGTATGTACGTTAACAAACTGTGGTGTCATTCAAACAATTCCCTCGTTATTTACAGACATTGTTCGCCTGACCTTTATGTCATGACCTTGGGTCTGGGATCTTACTACCTGTCACAAATGTAATTGTCACTCATGTGAATGAACTGCAAACAACGGCATCAGACTCATTTCAAACTGTACGTGGTGAATGTCATCACTGTACTTTTAAAAAGACTCTTCCTTGCTTTTACCAACGTGTCATGTCCCAACCAGCAAAGACAACTGCCTTGTTTGTCATATTAATGCTGGGATCTACACTTCTTTGCAGCTACAGCACCTCTCCGATGATGGGATCTACACTTCTTTGCAGCTACAGCACCTCTCCGATGATGGGATCACAACGTGTCACACTTATTTCCCTGTACAGGCCAATGGTAAACGTCAAATCTCTGCACAAGTTATAATCCGTGAATGGACCAAGTGATCCACACAAACTTTAAATGAGTGTGCTCAATGTATTAATTATAATGTTTTCATTAAAGCAGCTGATGATGTCAATCGACAAGCGGATACTGTCACTGATTATTACATTTTATACAGACTGTAATTTTGGCAAAAAAAGAGGGATGACTTTGCACACAATATACCCTGGTTAACTAAAGATATTAAAATTTCATTAAATAAAAAAAAAATAGCATTTTACAATGATGAGAAAAAGCAAAGTAAAGAAATGACAAAGAAAAGGCAAAAAGGGACCTGGAACAGGCAAAAGAAGAGTACACACGCAGAACTGACAGCACGCCAGCAGTGAACAACACGAAGGGAGGAGTACACGAAGTGATGAATGTAAACACTGGACAGGAGACAAGGAAGAGGTTGGAGGAAGGGACAGAAGCTGCAACAACATCAATCGAAAAGACAAACAAACTAAATGTCATTTATGCTCGGTTTAACTGCTGCAATTTTAGTGGTGATAAAAGATATTGATTCATGCTTTCAAACGGACCTCTACTGATGAGAGAAGAGGGAGAATACTCGTCTCTGATCATGATGTCTTTAAACATTTCAGGAGAGTAAAATCAAATACAGCAGCTTTTTCTTAGATGGGATTCGAACTAACATTCTGATGTATTGTATAATTTGAGTGTATAAAGTTTTGGTAAGTACTTTCAATGTACCACTGGCACACTGTAAAATACCCTGCATCTAGTGAATGTCTTGTATCTCTCCCTTCTCCCCCAAAAGATCCTGTTAAATTCATAAATAACCTTGAAACTGTACCATTAACATCTGCTGTTATGGAAACATTTGAAAGAGAAGTGTTGGTTCAGTCACATAATTTTCTGATCAACAACTGTATTCGTTACAATTTGCACAGAAGAGAAATACAGTGTTGATGTTGCCGTTTTATTTGTTCTGAACAAGATTTATGAGCAGCTTGGCTAATCTGGCATTTTCGTGCATTTAATGCTTTTTGATCTTTTATTTACCACAAATGAGTTCTACGTAATTAATTGTGACTACGGATAGCTGTTTGGTGGATGGTTGGATCTGTTAGGGAGTTTGTATTATATGCTTTAGGATTGATTTGTAATTGTCTTTTGGGTGAATGTGAGAAAGTGAACGTTTATTGCAAACCAATGTGCGCATATTTTAATTCCAAAGGTGTATTAACATAAGAACTTTGAACTGAATTGAACTGAATTCACTTATATCATCATCCGATGTGCAAAAAGAATGGAAATGCTGTCCTCTGACTGTCTAAAAGGTGGAATGGTTAGACAGAAAGATGCCCGCACACCCTTAAAGTAAATGTTTTAATAAAACCGAACATACATAATTTTTGATGCGATACTGAAGCAGTACATGCACAATCATTGATGCAATATTACAAAAGCACAAACATAATCTCTGATGCCATATTACAAGAGAATGGGCATAATCCATGAGGCAATTTTACAACCAACGGAATATGTAATACTGTACTATACCAGAGATCTTCTTCCTTGTTTATGTACACCATGATAACACAATGATTGATGAAAACAAACACCATGAAACTTCAACAATCCCATATCAAAACTACATGAGTAATTTGTGGATCAAACGCTGTAGCATCACGCAGTCAAAACACTACCACACGAAGAACCGTTTTGAGTTCCGTTGAGAAAACGACGTGGACAATTAAAGAAAACAGAATTATCCACTTCCTGTTAGCATTCAAGCGCAAAGTCAAACAGCGAATATGGCGTCAGAGATTTTCGATGTCTGCTGAGCAACGTGCGCACTCAAGTGGACAATCTGATTACTGTGGTAATTTCCGATCTGGTGTAATGGGGACACGCTTGTGTTTGCTTTTAGCTGTAGAGTGT
This sequence comes from Monoplex corrugatus, assembly GCA_030674185.1. Lineage (NCBI taxonomy): Eukaryota > Metazoa > Mollusca > Gastropoda > Littorinimorpha > Ranellidae > Monoplex > Monoplex corrugatus. The sequence goes on along the minus strand of JAPXFY010000016.1, from coordinate 31,318,244 downwards.
CGTCTGCTCTGTGGCTCTCTGTTATTATTACACGCGTTATTGAACTTATTCAGATCATCGGTATTAGTTTTGTCTCCTGCAAATCGTCAGTTTTCAACCCTGTGTAAGATATCATTAATCAGGTCTGGTTTCATCTGTGAACTTTCTCAGTGCTCTTATCATCAACCAGGCTGCAAATGATGAATGTGCAGAATTGGAGCGCGGATCTATCTATCAGGACAATTAAATACACATTCAAAAGACTGACTGAACTGACCAACATATATCAAGGGTCTGTATTCCTGTCTGTTTACTATCACTCCATCCTTCTACTGTCCTTTTACTATCACACTGTCCTTTTGCTATCACACTGTCCTTTTGCTATCACACTGTACGTTTACTATCACTCTCTCTCTCCGTATTTTTATTGTCACTCTGTGCTTTTACTATCACTCTGTCCTTTCACCAGTATACTGTACTTTTACAATCACACTGCACTTTTACAATCACACTGTACTTTTACAATCACACTGCACTTTTACAATCACACTGTACTTTTACAATCACAGTGTACTTTTACAATCACAGTGTACTTTTACAATCACAGTGTACTTTTACAATCACAGTGTACTTTTACAATCACACTGCACTTTTACAATCACATGTACTTTTACAATCACACTGTACTTTTACAATCACACTGTACTTTTACAATCACACTGTACTTTTACAATCACACTGTACTTTTACAATCACACTGTACTTTTACAATCACACTGTACTTTTACAATCACAGTGTACTTTTACTATCACACTGTACTTTTACTATCACACTGTACTTTTACTATCATACTGTACTTTTACAATCACACTGTACTTTTACAATCACACTGCACTTTTACTATCACACTGTACTTTTACTATCACACTGTACTTTTACAATCACACTGTACTCTTACAATCACACTGTACTTTTACTATCACTCCGTCTTTTACTCTTATTCTCCTTCTATTCTCTCTCTCTCTCTCTCTCTCTCTCTCTCTGTATTTTACTATGACATTGTCCTTTTACTGTCATTTAATCTCCCTGTATTATATTATCACTCTGTCCTTACACTCATTTTATTTTCACTCCGTTCTTGTTTCGTGTTATTCCGTCCGATAACTATCACACTGTCCTTTTATCATTACTTTGTCCTTTTACTATCACTCTATCTCTCTGTATTTTTACTATCACTCTATCTCTCCGTATTTTTACTATCATCCTGTCCTTTTACTATCACTCTATCTCTCTGTATTTTTACTATCATCCTGTCCTTTTACTATCACTCTATCTCTCTGTATTTTTACTATCATCCTGTCTTTTACTATCACTCTATCTCTCTGTATTTTTACTATCATCCTGTCCTTTTACTATCACTCTATCTCTCTGTATTTTTACTATCATCCTGTCCCTTTACTATCACTCTATCTCTCTGTATTTTTACTATCATCCTGTTCTTTTACTATCACTCTATCTCTCTGTACTTTTTACTATCATCCTGTTCTTTTACTATCACTCTATCTCTCTGTATTTTTACTATCATCCTGTTCTTTTACTATCACTCTATCTCTCTGTACTTTTACTATCATCCTGTTCTTTTACTATCACTCTATCTCTCTGTACTTTTACTATCATCCTGTTCTTTTACTATCACTCTATCTCTCTGTATTTTTACTATCATCCTGTTCTTTTACTATCACTCTATCTCTCTGTATTTTTACTATCATCCTGTTCTTTTACTATCACTCTATCTCTCTGTATTTTTACTATCATCCTGTTCTTTTACTATCACTCTATCTCTCTGTACTTTTACTATCATCCTGTTCTTTTACTATCACTCTATCTCTCTGTATTTTACTATCATCCTGTTCTTTTACTATCACTCTATCTCTCTGTATTTTTACTATCATCCTGTTCTTTTACTATCACTCTATCTCTCTGTATTTTTACTATCTCCGTCCTTTTACTATCACTCTATCTCTCTGTATTTTTACTATCATCCTGTTCTTTTACTATCACTCTATCTCTCTGTATTTTTACTATCATCCTGTTCTTTTACTATCACTCTATCTCTCTGTACTTTTACTATCACTCTATCTCTCTGTATTTTTACTATCATCCTGTCCTTTTACTATCACTCTATCTCTCTGTATTTTTACTATCATCCTGTCCTTTTACTATCACTCTATCTCTCTGTATTTTTACTATCATCCTGTCCTTTTACTATCACTCTATCTCTCTGTATTTTTACTATCATCCTGTCCTTTTACTATCACTCTATCTCTCTGTATTTTTACTATACATCCTGTCCTTTTACTATCACTCTATCTCTCTGTATTTTTACTATCATCCTGTCCTTTTACTCTGTATTTTTTACTATCGCCATTCCTAAAACAAAAGCACGATTACATACAGTATAATTTGTGATATAGCTAACAGTTTCCAAAGCTACCCAGCTCACTCACCCACTCTTTCTTATTTCCTTACAAACACATATATATTGCATGAAACTTTTCTTTTTTGTTTACGACAGTACACTTAAAGCAAGAAAGCAAGTAAGCAAGGAAGCACACACAACACATCACACAACACACACACACACACACACACACACACACACACACACACACACACCACACACACACACACACACACACACACACACACACACACACAACACACACACAACACAACACGGACGTGTACACACCACGACCCTTCTAGACAAACAGGGAATCGCTTGGTGCATGACAAGTACAAGAGCTTAGAGAAAGACCCATTTGTGTACAATACAGTCAGCTCAGTAACAATCACGCTTTGTGTACAGTACACCAGTACAAATCACGCTTTTGTGTACAATACAGCCAGTAACATTCACGCTTTGGTACAGTACAGCCAGTACAAATCACGCTTTGTGTACAATACAGCAAGTAACAATCACGCTTTGTGTACAATACAGCCAGTAAAATCACGCTTTGTGTACAATACAGCCAGTAACATTCACGCATTGTGTACAGTACAGCCAGTACAATCACGCTTAGTGTACAATACAACAAGTAACAATCACGCTTTGTGTACAATACAGCCAGTAACAATCACGCTTTGTGTACAATACAGCCAGTAACAATCACGCTTTGTGTACAATACAGCCAGTAACAATCACGCTTTGTGTACAATACAGCCAGTAACAATCACGCTTTGTGTACAATACAGCCAGTAACAATCACGCTTTGTGTACAGTACAGCCAGTAACAATCACGCTTTGTGTACAATACAGCCAGTAACAATCACGCTTTGTGTACAATACAGCCAGTAACAATCACGCTTTGTGTACAATACAGCCAGTAACAATCACGCTTTGTGTACAGTACAGCCAGTAACAATCACGCTTTGTGTACAATACAGCCATAACAATCACGCTTTGTGTACAATACAGCCATAACAATCACGCATTTGTGTACATACAGCCATACAACACGCTTTGTGTACAATACAGCCAGTAACAATCACGCTTTGTGTACAATACAGCCATAACAATCCACTTTGTGTACAATACAGCCATATAACAATCCACGCTTTGTGTACAATACAGCCATAACATCATCGCCTTTGTGTACAAGTACAGCCAATAACAATCACGACTTTGTGTACAATACAGCCAATAACAATCACGCTTTGTGTACAATACAGCCAATAACAATCACGCTTTGTGTACAATACAGCCAATAACAATCGCAGCTTTGTGTACAGTACAGCCAATAACAATCGCACTTTGTGTACAATACAGCCAATAACAATCGCACTTTGTGTACAATACAGCCAATAACAATCGCACTTTGTGTACAATACAGCCATAACAATCCGCACTTTGTGTACAGTACAGCCAATAACAATCACGCTTTGTGTACATACAGCCATAACAATCGCACTTTGTGTACAGTACAGCATAACAGCCTTTGTGTACAATACAGCATAACATCGCACTTTGTGTACAATACAGCCATATAACAATCCGCTTTGTGTACAATACAGCCAATAACAATCACGCTTTGTGTACAATACAGCCAATAACAATCGCACTTTGTGTACAGTACAGCCAATAACAATCACGCTTTGTGTACAATACAGCCAATAAACAATCGCACTTTGTGTACATACAGCCATAACAATCATGCTTTGTGTACAGTACAGCCAATAACAATCCAGCTTTGTGTACAGTACAGCCATAACAATCGCACTTTGTGTACAGTACAGCCAATAACAATCGCACTTTGTGTACAGTACAGCCAATAACAATCGCACTTTGTGTGTACAGTAACAGCGCATATAACAATCGCATCTTTGTGTACAGTACAGCCAATAACAACCATGCTTTGTGTACAGTACAGCCAATAACAATCGCACTTTGTGTACAGTACAGCCAATAACAATCGCACTTTGTGTACAGTACAGCCAATAACAACCATGCTTTGTGTACAGTACAGCCAATAAACATCGCACTTTGTGTACAGTACAGCCAATAACAACCATGCTTTGTGTACAGTACAGCCAATAACAATCGCACTTTGTGTACAGTACAGCCTATAACAATCGCACTTTGTGTACAGTACAGCCTATAACAATCGCACTTTGTGTACAGTACAGCCTATAACAATCAGCTTTGTGTACATACAGCCTATAACAATCACGCTTTGTGTACAGTACAGCCTATAACAATCGCACTTTGTGTACAGTACAGCCTATAACAATCGCCTTTGTGTACAGTACAGCCATTACCATCGACACTTTGGTTAGTCTATCAGAGCATAACAGATGGCACTTTGTGACAGTAACAGCCTATAACAATCGCACTTTGGGTACAGTGACAGCCATAACAATCACGCTTTGTGTACAGTACAGCCTAATAACAATCGAATTTGGTACAGTACAGCCTATAAACAATCGACTTTGTGTACAGTACAGCCTATAAAAGACTTTGTGACAGTACAGCTATAAACAATGCATTGTGTGTACAGTAAGCAAACAATCGCATTTGTGTAAAAAGTACAGCCTATAACAATCGCATTTTTGTTACAGTACAGCTATAAACAATCGCACTTTGTGTCATACTGCCTATAACAATCGCACTTTGTGTACGTACTGCCTATATACAATCGCACTTTGTGTCAATACAGCCAATAAAATCACGCTTGTGTACAGTACAGTCCAATTCCCCATTGCTATCACCAGTATGGACTTAGTTCTTTTACTCAGAGAGAGAGAGAGAGGGGGGAGGGGGGAGCCAGAGACAGACAGATAGAGGCAGACAGACAGAGAGAGAGAGAGACAGAAAGAAAGAGACAGAAACAGACCGAGAGACAGAGATAGACAGACAGAGACAGAGGACACGGAGAGAGAGAGGAGAGAGAGAGAGAGAGAGAGAGAGAGAGAAAGACGAGACAAAGACAGAGAGAGAGAGAGAAGAATGACAGAGACAAAGACAGACAGAGAGAGGAGAGAGAGAGAGAGAGAGAGAGGAATGACAGAGACAAAGAAGACACACAGAGAGAGAGAGAGAGAGAGAGAGAGAGAATGACAGAGACAAGAAAGACGACGAGGAGGGGAGAAGCAGAAAAAAAAGCATAAACGAGAAACAAAGCAAGAACAAGAACAATACGTTTATCTGTTCAGGAGGAAGCAGTCAAGATTGTCTTGATGTTGCTCTCTTCTCTCTCTCTCTCTCTCTCTCTCTCTCTTCTCTCTCTCTCTCTCTCTCTCTATCATCTCTCTCTACCTCTCTCTCCTCTCTCTCTCTCTCACTCTCTCTCTCTCACCCCTCTCTTCTCTCTTCTCTCTCTCACTCTCTTCTCTCTACTCCTCTTCTGCTCACCTCTCTCTCTATCTCTCTCTCACCTCTCTCTCTCTCTCACCTCTCTCTCTCTCTCTATCTATCTCTCTCTCTCTCTCTCTTCCAGTAAAAGGCCTTTCGACAAGACATGTTAATCTGGGTGCTGGGCTTCTAGACATGACAACAGACTGACATCCTGTGTACAAAATGCACTCACAAGACTCAAATACCCGGAAAAAATTAACAGATTATTGACCCTTTGTGAAACGAAAATACATTCCTATCAAAAATAAAAGGTTAAAATGTGGTGCCGTACAATGGCAATTTTCTTTTGCTACTTCATTTGGAAAATTTTAATCAATTTTTTCTCAAAATCAAAAAAATCCTTTTTGACAAAACACAAATAAATACAATATTTGCTGAACATTATTACAATATCATTGAAAAAACAAACAAGATGTGTATACGATGGATTGAGCAAAAGTCATATACATGCGCCATATCTATTAGTCTGTTATGTTTTTTAAACAATATAACGTCGTTTAATTTATACAATTTTAGATTTTAGTTGTTGGCGATGGTGTTTGTTTATTTGTTTGTTTGTTTGTTTTTATTTGTATTCTCTCTCAGCAAAAGGTCAACGATAATTCATAGCAAAGCAAGTATCCGCATGAGACCCAAAGTTCAAAACACATGCAAAACGCCACATCTTCAACAAAGGTTCTATGTGCATGAATTTAGTCATTTTCAATTATATTTAAGACAAATATTCAAATATAAACAGGGAGGTCATACAGAAACCACGCATACATCTCGTAAGGAAGCTAAATGTCACATCCAACTTCATCTGAAACCAGGGACAGATACGGCAACCATTTTTCTCCAAAAGAGTGTCTCAGTTTTGCTTTATATTCTTCTATTTGATATTTTTTGGTAAGATATCTAGTAAAAGAAAATGGTGTTTGGTGAAAATTTTAATCATGTCATCCCCCCTCCCCCAAACAAGCAACAAACAAACAAACTCCAATCAAATGAAATGCATTATATCGGAAGGGTATGGTGACGGTGGTACGGGATAAGGAAGGGAGGGTGCAATAATCGAGGGAGGGAAGAGGGGAGAAACCTGGCCTTTGCATGTTTATTTCAAAGGCATGCAAATTCAGCTCTGACACATCAAAGCGGTTTTCATGAGCAAGTTGATTGCAATGGGCCATCTCCCTCGTCACTAATAAGCAGCCATCCTTCCCTGCTGTCTCTGGCTCCATAAAATAATAAGACGGGAATGATCCCCAGTAATGCTCTTCCTTGTCTGCTTCTGACGCAAGCCTTGTTATCATATCAAAGGTCCCGATGGCAGCGCACTGTGTATGGAAACTATCCAAGACCAAGAAAAAAAGCTACCTTATGTGAACAGGAAATACGCAAAAACACTATTACATGTACATAAAAAGAGACATAAATGATAACTATGTAAGAATGAAGTGTTGAAACAGAAGACAAACGCCAATACCAACAAGGCAGCCATCCATTCAGAATATGAGACCATTTTTGCCATGATATTATTCTTCATGAAAGTAAAGTGATATCAATGATCTATAGCGTTACACGGACGAAATGTAAACGATTACTCAAGTCCTCACGCTTTATATGATGCCAGTTACATTGCAACAGTATGCACAACGAGCACGAAAGGCATCAGTCTTTTGGTGAGGCCTTCAGAGTTGATGCTATACAATTTCTGGTTAAGGACCCATTGGCTATTTTGCTTTTGTTGTTGTTGTTGTTGTTGCTTTGCTCCTGTCGTTATTGTTACTGCTGTTGCTGTTCTTCTTGCTGCTGCTACTGCTGCTATTCTTGTTGTTAGTAATGTAAATGTATTACTGTTGTTGTTCTTCTTGTTGGTTTTGTAATTGTTATTGTTGCTGTTTTGATGCTATTGTTGTTATCATTGTTGTTGCTGCTGTTGATGGTGTTGCTACTTTTGTTCTTGTTCATGTTGTTGCTATTTTGTTGCTGTTTCTGTTGCTGTTGTTGTCGCTACTGTTGCTCTTGCTATTGTCCTTGCTGGTGCAGTTGTTGTTGCTGTTGTTATTCTTGTTGGTGCTGTAACTCTTATCATCATGTTTGCTTTCGTTTTTGCTGCCAGTGGTATTGCTATTCTTGTCATCATGGTACTTGCTGATTTCGTTAGACGTGTGTTCTTTGCCAAGAAATACACAAAGTGGTGTTAAGTCATCAAATATTGTCTCATGTTACCAAGAGAGGGGTCCTCTCTCTTTACACCATCACCGACATCAAGGGACGGTAAGTGAACAGAAACGGCCACAACGCTATGCA
>JAPXFY010000016.1:31290058-31300058 GCA_030674185.1 Monoplex corrugatus | reverse complement strand
GCACCTGACTTAGATTCACGTTTCTCATAACGGTGTCTCCAACCCCGGGAAATGTTGACATGCCTCAAAACACCACAAATGCCATGAGATGGAAGACACCTTCATCTTATTCTTCCCCATGAACTGGTAAAGAATCGTTAGGGCGCCGCACTAAATAAATGTCACCACAGTCCTACTGCTCTGTTCTGTGCCAAAGTTCGGGCCTCTGCAACATCAACATGCCTCGGACATCCGGTTTCAACGGTGAACGCGTCATTCCTATGGGGACTACCGTCTGGGATTCGTTCAAGAGGGATCATCGCACTCGGATAATTCCTTATGCGCGTGACCCGAATCTGCCAACGATTACGTAGCAGAATCCTTGAATCTACGCAAAACTGTATGCGCTGGCAAGTTCTTCTTGAAACTGGAAGAAGAGGATAGGGACAGAAACCTATGAAACAGTACGCTGGTACCACCAGAATAACTGGAGCATTAAGAACAGGTCAGTGTTCCTGTTACTGGCTAGGATTGAACATCACATCTTGACTGCATGGCCAACCACGCCGTGTTAGATCAAAGCCAGGTGAGGATAGTGCCAGGCTTTTAGCATGGGAGGGATTTGCCCAGCTGACTGAAACAGATGCTATAGCTGATTATGATTCACTTGCATAACGCCACGTACATGCAGATGACACACCGCTACAGACAGTGCACCACCACCTTGCATTCGCTATATCATCCAACACATGGAACGCCGTGTTTGCTTTGTTGGACTGACGGTAGCTCGCCATACATTAAAACCCCATGGAAACGACAGATGTCTGTGCTGACTCCATATTTTGGTGATCTTCAAGACTGTCAGCTTCCAACAGCAAACACATCTTCAGTCGGGCCTTTTCTCATATGGACTGTTGCTGTCCAACTTGTTTCTGTTCTGGTCGTTAGTCATCTGGATTACTGGACTTGTCTTTTGGCCAGCTTCCTGCTATCACCTACCACGTCTTCAATAGTACACAGCAGTGCTACCACACTCGTTCATGAATAATGACAGCGCGACCATATATTTCTGCTAAACATCAAACTCCGCTGCTTCCTCAATAAAAATTCATTGTGCATTCAGTACAAAACTGTCAAACCTGCCTTTCGTTTTAATTTGTTCGTGATTCTCTCCCATTATACTTTCCATCTCCTGACTGTCTGTCCGCCGTTTGAACTGCTAAACCATGGCCTGTGATCAGTCAGTTACCATGCTGCAGTCATGTGGAACTCCATTCCCTCAAAAACCTGCAACGTCCCTTCTGTTCCTGTTTTCAAAACCCAGCTGAAGAACGCAATGTTTCAGCTAGCATTCACCGACCAATTGCTCAAAACTAAAATAAAAGTGGAGCTGTGACTTCGGCCTGTAAATCTGGAGTGTCGTATTTCAGGTTGTATGTTGCGTTATTGATGTAGCAGAGGTTGGTGGTAGCAGTCGTACGGCATTGCTGAACACAGCATGGAGGAGAGTGTGGGCACTAGAACGCATCTCTGATTCGCGACTTTGGTCAAATCTTTTATGGCATACAATAAATGTTTGAAGTGCAAACCTATTTAAAGTCTATTATATGACCAAAATCAATAGTGTGGGAGACTTCTATCCTTTGTAGCAATTGTGTCATGCAAGTTCTATCGTGTCGGATTCCATACTGGCATGCCGGCAATCTGAGTACGATTTTCATATATTTCTAAAATGTGTTTGGCACACGTTTGCCTTATCATGCTAGCCTTTGCTCATACTTCTCTTTTACTAGTATTGTTATTGTTTTTCATTTGTGTTTAACACATAATCTCGGTCAGATTTATTTTTTGATTCTCTTGAACAGATTATACTTTTTCTGCATACGTTTTAGTTCCTTTCGCCTAATCCACACTGGCTGATTTTTACTCTGTATTAATATCAGTGTGTGTGTGTGTGTGTGTGTGTAAGTTATATCAGAGTCAAGCAGCCCGTGCTCTTTTTCTGTTTGCTCGAAGCCACACACCATTTACTGTCATTTAAAGAGCGCCTTATCACAGTGACGTCTCGTAGATATGACGTCAGTAGATAAAATACGTCACTGACGACTTATATTCATAGGAGTATTGTACCTCACCATAGTGTAGTCTACAGTCTACCGTTGCTGTGACTTGGTTGAATTTTGTGAGAGGAGTCTTGCTTCTGCTGATTTTTGGAGGATTACATATTATGAAAAAAAAATCAGTAACAAGTTTGACTGACTGACCTGATTTATTGAGTTGCAAGAGAAACAATGGCTAATGTGTTCACCAAAAAGAACAAATATCCCAAGACAACGTATTTTCAGACGTTCGTTCAGTGGCGCGATGAAGTGTCTAAATGGCGTACCGCCGAAGGGATGTACAAGCCGCATTTTCCTTTATGGCCTTTGCCTGGCATTAAACGATTTCGCCCCATGCCTCCAGAGAAGCCTGGGTACCCACAGAATGACAGAGACAAACAGCACGAACGACGCGGCTTGAAAACTCCGGAACAGTCTTTCCATCTGGGCTACAAGCACTTTCATATGGATCCCTCTACCAAAAAGTTGCGTGTGCTGGACGCCGAGAAGCCGTTGCCACATCCGCTAAGTACAGAGGCTCGGGTACAGTTCCAACATCCAAACCATCTTCCACATTTGATTGTTAAACAGAACACAGCACGTTTCGGACTTCCCGACGACAGACGCCCGTCCATAGGAGCTGCGCCCCGCTTGGTGTCCATACCACCCCCGCACCTAGACGATGATATAACTTGGCAGAGGGACTGCCACACATACCCCTAACTCGCTTTACTTTTAGACAGGGCTGGGCACCTACCGCATTTGTCGCTTTTTTTGCCACACGGCAGGCGGATTGTTACGACAAACTGCCTCAGACTACGGTAATGAAGACAGTCGCCACAGTGATCCAGGAACAGAGACCAAAGACATGTGTGACTGTGCATGCTACAAACAATGTAGGACCTAGATCTACGACAGACATATGCTTGGTGTCTAGTTCTGTTAGTGTCAAGGTGGAGTAAACCCCATCACAACGTTTCTTTCTCTTTAATGCAATGTATCATTGGTGTCTCTGGACTTGTGAATCAATCATTGGTGTCTCTGGACTTGTGAATCAATCATTGGTGTCTCTGGACTTGTGAATCAATCATGGCCATGTCGTCACGGAGGAGGACACATTGAAAACTCAAGACTCGATACTGGTTTAGCGTCTACACATAGGATTCACAAACTCGATACTGGTTTAGCGTCTATACACAGGATACACAAATTCGATACTGGTTTAGCGTCTACACACAGGATACACAAACTCGATACTGGTTTAGCGTCTATACACAGGATACACAAACTCATTTTCGGCACGCGCTATGTAATCGGAAACACACATACCTACGCACACGCACAAATACACACACACGCGCGCGCCCGTGCGTGCGCACATTCGTGATGTCCACGTTCGTAGCAAACATGTTCGTGCCTAATTGATTACGCAAAAACAAAAGAAAAAGATTTGCTACGTGATGTATAACACTAAAGGTATTCTATATTGTAAGATACAGGACATATCTGTTGTAAAGTTTGGATTTTGTTTATTGGCAGCGTATGCAAACACGTTTTTATGTTACGGTACTCAGTTTAAATTAATGTCACATTGTATTGAACAGCAACGATAATGATTTTTATACGTATCGGTAATATGAATATATTTCGCATAGATTAAGATATGTAAATTTAGCAATGCCGCACGAAAAATTGAAATTGGGTTTTGAGTTTAAAAATTTATATGGTTTTGAAGATATTGTTATTCTGAGTAAAAAGCAGTTTAAATTTTTCAAATCGGACTAATAGTTCATGAGATATTCCAATTTGAAGCGTCAAAAATTTCTTAAATTTTGGTACCACGTTTTAGTGGGACAAAGAAGGACAAGTGTCACAGAACAAACTCATCAAATGGCATGGTATGCTGATTTTGCTGGAAATGACATTTATTTTGTAATTGTGAGAGACAGACCGGATCAAAAGTCATGAAATTTTGGTCGTTGATGTATTTTGGCGTGCCGAATTGAATAAAACCATTATTGGAACTCTGTGACGAGCCATTTTTGTCTTATTACAGGAAACATGTGATATTTTGGATGTTTTATCAGTTTCATTAATAATTGCCCATATTGTATTAATAACAGACAAAAATGAAGCTAGAAACAAAACAATCATTTCAAGAGATAGATATAAAATCATTTTGCTCATCGTTCAAGTGTCTTATTACTGCAAATTAAACCAAAAAAGTCACGACTCGCTACTTCAGTAGTCTTATGAATAACTTTTAATATTTCATCAGTTTCTGTACATATAAAAGGACATCTGAGAATCAATGACTTCTGGAATCACTTAAATAATTGAAATATTAAAAATTACTGCATGCTTTTATGCTGCAGTCTGTCCAAAAATATCATCCGATCAAAATTCTACTAAAAACTAAACACACACACATACACATGCACACACACATAACACACATACACATATATACACACACAGAGAAAAACATAACAGACAAGATTTATGTACGTTACATTTGATTTTTATTTTATACATCAGTCTTTAAAAATAGACTAAACTGTCTGTGGATGAGTCAAGTCCCCGAACACTTAGCACAGCCAGCGCCCAAAGAAAACTTCAGGAAGGATATGGGACCACTCACCATTCAGGAACAGGTCACTTAACTCCTACAATAGAGAAATATATGAATTTCTGCATAATATATACTATTCATTGAGAGATTGGAAAGGAAAGGAAACCATAATGCATAGTCTTCACAATAACATTACTTTAACATTAAGCCCAAACTCGCGACTTTGATTTTTAGCATATTACTGTAAAAATCCACCAAAGCAGAGCAATCCTGCTAAGTATTTCCAGTGTACTCTTGCCCTTTAATACAAATCAATAACAACAGGCTACTATTAAATAAGATGCAATCTTCCCTTTAAAACAAATTAATGACAATGGGCCTATCCTTTTCAGATATTGACTACAAATTGAAACAACTACATAAGCTAATGGATGGCCTACTTTACAAATAATACAACTCATAGCCTTCTATTCAGTTTCAAAACCTAAATGAAGAATATTATAACAATGAACAGAAGATTTTGTTTTGTGACATTCTAAATCTCTGTGTGTGTTAGTGTGTGTGCGTGTTGTCAGAGAGAGAGAGAGTGTGTTGTCAGAGAGAGAGAGAGAGATGGAGAGAGACAGAGAAAGAGAGAGAGGATCATGCCTGTTAACAACTTGGATATGAATGTATTGTGGCCTATTTACTTATTTATTCATTTCTTGTTCTCTGAGAGAGAGAGAGAGAGAGAGAGAGAGAGAGAGAGAGAGAGAGAGATTCATGTCAAGGAAAGTACAATAACTTGCACAGAATTGTTTGTTGATTTGAAAAAAAAAATATTTAGACTTATTCATTCATTCATTTATTTGAGAGAGAGAGAGAGAGAGTTGAGGAGGCGGGTATGCGCACCCCTCTGTTTGGGCAAACCCATTTTCCACGGCCCGGCGAAGCACGTCGAGCACATAGTATTTTTAGTAGTAAGCTCGCCCGTCGTGGGGTGAGCAGATCTACACTGCGACATACAAATAGCATGATCTCGGGGAGGAAATGGTTGACGAATCTAGCTTCGGCTAACAACTCCGAATCGAGTTCAAACGCAGTTGTCCTTTTCTTCAAAAATACAGTGTCACAGATAAAACAGAACTTGATCTGTTGATTGCTAGATCTAGTCTTTGTCCGACAACGTAAAACTTGCCGAGCTGAAACTTGTACAGCGTTCTGTTGCGCCGGTAGTAGGCCTATGGCGTCGGCACATTCCGACGTTGTTTTGCTACTGATCTGGAACAGATCCTCATGTAAAAAGTTGCCGTACGGCCGTATTTTACTTCAAATTGATTTCATATTACACCTGCATATAGAAAAAAGTATGCAAAATCGAATCCCGCCGACGAGAAGTTCCAAAAATGGCGACTTGCCTGCAAACTTTTCCGATGAAAAAAAGCAAAACTTTGGAAGCGTCGATCTCGGTTCGAAACTGGCACACATAGCTCTCGTCGGGATATATCATTTTGTTACATTGATTCTCATTGGCTGCAAAATTACAATGTTGGTTCACAAATATAGCCGTACCGACCGAAATAGTGAAGCACACCAAACAAACTTCGATTCTAAACGCATACCATATCCGCGATTACGCCCGAAACGCGGATTTTCGACTTTCTCATCAAATAACTAATTCCATTTTCGCTGTAAGTACATAAAATGGCAATCATTCAAATCTTTATTCATTTCTGATTCATATAAGAAAAAAAATAAGGATGAAACACCGCTTAAAGAGGCAGTAATACTTGATTGAACTGAAGACCCCCCAGTTTTGCGGCCGGCCCCCGTTTTTGCCCAGTTTTTGGTACCACAAATTTGACGTCGCGTTTCGGTTCGCACGGCATTGCTAATGTAATGACTGACTACTTTGCAATACATAATAAAAGATACAAACAGACACAAATCAGTGTACGTCTTCTTATACAGAACACATATTTTACATCACAGATAAACATGATCACACTGTGCAAATACATTTCTGTTTTCGACTACTTGAGCTAGCAGTGTTCCTACACATGGATTCCAAGAACCTGACTATTATCAAACAGCTGCAACTACTGCAAAATGCCAAAAATAATGGGGCTGTGGCGCTTCCCTCCCCCTTTCCTAAAATGCACACGTACTTGTGTGCACAGGTTTCATCGTAGAAGCTGCTTTGTGTCATATCCGAAGAATTGACACTGATACATTTTGGGTCACTGTAATCTGAACAAAACATGGCCAGGCAAATTTAAAAGTAATCATACTTGCAGCTGCCTTTTGAGAAGAAAATGCCTCGAATTTAGTAACGTACAATAAGAAGACAACCTAGAAGTAATTATCGATACAACGAAGCGAGTGAGCGCGCGCACATACACATTACACACATTATATATATATAATATATATATATATATATATATATATATATATATATATATATATATATAGATATAGAGATATATACATATATATATCTATATATATATGTATATATAATCACCACCATCATCATGTGCCCTGCCGCGTGGCGTTGGCGATCATGGTACTCCATACGAATCTATCCCTTTTCGCTGCAAGTACATCTCCCAACCTCTCTGTCCTCAGCTACCCTGCAAGTCCGTCCAATATTTTCTCCCTGGGTCTACCTGGTGCTCTGTTTTCCTCAAGCTTTCCTGTTGTGACCAGGTGCTCTAATTTCTCTTTCCTCATAAAATATCCTATACATGTTGTCTTTTCCTAATCTTCTTTTAAAATGATCTTCTGGTGTCTCGCTCTTTCAAGACTACCTCGTTTGTTTTCTTTGTTGTCTATGGAACCCTCAACACTCTTCTCAGAATATGTATGTATATATACACAGAAAGAATTAGACGTGTGTTCATGTGTGTGTATGTGTATGCGTGTGTGCACATACATACACAAGCACAAATGCACAAACATACACACACGCATTCACATTCGCTCTGCACACACTATAAGGACTTTAATTGTGGAGAACATACAGACTAGCAGAGCGCTCTAGACAGATCACCTGTGGCCTGTATTTCTGCCCCTGACCCCATATTTTATTCTTTCCTTCACACCGTTGAGTCCCTTAATTAAAGGTTGATCACATCAGTTACATTTGTCAAGAAGTCTT
Organism: Monoplex corrugatus; assembly: GCA_030674185.1. Taxonomy (NCBI): domain Eukaryota; kingdom Metazoa; phylum Mollusca; class Gastropoda; order Littorinimorpha; family Ranellidae; genus Monoplex; species Monoplex corrugatus. Next base: position 31,292,266 of record JAPXFY010000016.1, on the reverse strand, counting down.
CTTTCTTTACTTTCTCCCTTTTGTTCTTACCATTGCTAAGAGAGACAACACGCCTGTATTTACTCCCCATAGACTAACTGAATAAGGAGGTATTGTGGAGTTTGATTGTTATTGTTATTTTTGTTTAAAACCCAGTCGACTCCGTAGAGAAATATCAGGGCTATTACCATTTCAATACACGAACAATAGTTGAAAAAAAAGAAGAGAAAATTGAGTACACATATCAATGCACATAATCTAAGGATTGACCACTCCGTCCAATTTATCATACAAAGGGATTTTAAAAAAAATCATACCTGAATACAATTTTAAACACAACTAAGGAATCTAAAACATACGAAACAGGCCTAAATTACCTAAAATTCCCTTCGGTATTCCTTCCCTAGAACCAAAAATTTACTTAATACATATTCCCAACTATCAATCCTAAGAGAAAGAACGTAGACTATATTGAACACATACAGATGAATGAAACAGCAAGGCAAAAAATGATAGAAAGAAATGACAGAAGGCAAAGGAACTAGACAAAAACAAAGACGGTGACAGAAAAGAGGATTCGACACTGATTCCAGAAGGTGACATTTCACGAAAAGCCACGGCATCCCGGAGGAAATCTGAAGTTAATCTGCATAATGTAAACATGAATTTAGTATCCAAATACACTTTCAGTTTCAGTTTCCAAATGTAACGTCTCCGTGCTTGGAATAAACCATCTGCACATAAGCCACTGATGCCATGTGATGGAGAAGACACAAAATGATCATGGCATAAGCCTTAAGCCTGCACATACGCCCTATGCGTCTCGTACATTCCAACAAGAAACGATATCCCAATCAGTGACATCTATACACAATATTTTTTATGTTCTATCTTCCCTTGGAATTTCATACTTTTCTACCAATTACAACAGGCAAAAAAATCTTCGACATTTAATCATGGGATATAAACGCATACGCTCTCTCTCTCTCTCTCTCTCTCTCTCTCTGTCTCTCTTCTCTATTCCTCCCCTCTCTCTCTTCCTCCCTCCCTCCCTCTCTCTTCTCTCCCCATCCCCGTCTTTGTATCGTCGCTTAAGGCCGATGACATTTAAAAACTCTCTCCTCTCTCTCTCTCTCTCTTCTCTTCTCTCTCTCTCTCTCTCTCTCTCTCTCTCTCTCTCTCTCTCTGCTAAGTATGAAATATTGAACTTTTTTTCAAGAGGAGGACAAAAATGGGGAAATAATTGCCAGCAGATGGCAGGAAAAGCCCACAATCCGCAGGATTTTCACAAAGACCAACAAGGCTCTTGTAGCAGTTCCGGAATTTAGCTCTAGCTCTTTCCTTTGATTGAGTTTTGGTTGCTAGGTTTTACACGAGCGCGAGCACACACACACACACACACACACACACACACACACACACACACACACACACACACACACACACACACACACACACACACACACACACACACCGCGGGCGCACATGCACGGGGATGTAATGGAATCAGATGCAGCAATACAGGAAGGTGATGATTAATCTTAATCAATGTGACTGCCAGCGGGAACAAAAAATGTACACAAAAATGAGTCAGAACGCCCACCTGATATAACAAGACATGAAAAAGCAACACAACACAGACGACAATGTTCGGCCCACACGCCTTTGTCGCGTATAAACAAGACAGAGAATAAATGCATAACATTACATAGTCCTAGACCCTTGAAAAAAATACTCAAAGAAGACTGGACAGAAAACGTCACAGCAGACGAAAACAACTTAATACGACGTAAAAAAAAAAAAGTAAACGAAAAGAAAAAAAAAAGAAATTACGTTATATTTAACTAATGTAATACAAATAGAACGCAGTCATTAAAGTGACAAAAATCAAAGTGACTGCCAGCGTTCAAACAATCAAGATGAGATCAGAACCAGAAATACACAAACAGAATCAGAACTGTATTTGACATAACAGAAAAGACAAGAGAATAAAAACAAGATGAGAATCAGAACAGAACAGAACAGAACAGAACAGAACAGAACAGAACAGAACAGAACAGAACAGAACAGAACAGAACAGGACAGAACAGGACAGAGAACAAAACAACAGACAACTCCAATCCCTTCAAAAATAGGATCAGATACCATTCACAACTGTGTGTCGACAGAGTTCGTTCCCGAGCCAGATTCAAACTCGTACAAGGAGATGTACAGGAAGATAAACAAAGA
>JAPXFY010000016.1:31262558-31282558 GCA_030674185.1 Monoplex corrugatus | reverse complement strand
GGAACCTACAAAACCTTGTGAATATACTAGAAATAGAAAGCAAAGGTAAGGGATTGGAACTAAACAGCAGGAAGACTGAAGTCATAGTGATCAGTAAAAAAAAACATGAAATCCCCTCAAGCAAAATAACAGCAAATGGCACAACCTTGACACAAGTTGATAAATTCAAATACCTGGGAACGATCATTTCATCAGATGGCAGATGCACATCAGAAATAGCCGGCAGAATCGGCCAAGCCAAAACAGCATTCGGGAAGATGACAGGCATTCTTAACAACAAATGCCTATCAATTAACATCATGAAGAGAGTTCCTGAATGTTATATAGAACCAATACTGTTGTATGGATGTGAGGCGTGGACAGTCAACAAACAAAGCCAGAACAAGATTGAGGCAGCCGAGATGTGGTTTCTAAGAAGAATGTTGAGAGTTCCATGGACAGCAAAGAAAACAAACGAGACAGTCTTGATGGAGGCAGACACATGTAGATCACTGATAAGGAAGATTAGGAAAAGACAGGCAACATTCATAGGCCATTTTATGAGGAATGGAGATTTGGAGCACCTGGTCACAACGGGAAAGCTGAAGGGAAAGAGAGCACTGGGTAGACCCAGGGAGAAAATGCTGGACGGACTTGCAGATTGGCTGGGGACGAGGAGGGTGGGGGAGATGCTAAGGGACAACGAAAGATAGAGACAGATGGAAGTCCATGATCGCCAACGCCATGCGGCAGGGCACTTGATGATGATGATAGACTACCCTCGAAAAGAGGTATGTTCTCGTTTTTCTAGTTCTTGTTCTCTCTCTCTCTCTCTCTCTCTCTCTCTCTCTCTCTCTCTCTCTCTCTCTCTCTCTCTCTCTCTCTCTGTGTCCTCTCTGTGGAAGTCTGCCTGATGTTTGTAGATATCTGCCTGTGTGTTCATTTATTTATTTTTTATTTTTTGAAGAGAGCGGCCTCCTGTCCATCTAGCAGCTAAAGGGTCAGGAAGGTAAAGCAGCAGGAGAAAAGAGTGGCATCCGAATTAAAAAAGTTTACATGGCAGTCGTGAGGTCTGTGCCACCTCACTCTGCCTGAGGTATGATTAAGGTTCAGAAGCCGGTTACCGTTTTATTTAGCTGTAGCTGGTCTCTATGTCTTGTTCATGTTCATATTGCTTATAGCCCAGCTGACTCATCATCATCATCAACATTCAACTCTCAACATTCGTCTTAGAAACCACATCTCGGCTGCCTCAATCTACATCAGTGCTAATACTATGTTAAATACAAAGCCAAAGACACCTATCAACGATTAAAAAAATCAATAAATGAATACATTAACAAAAATAACAGACAAAATAATGTACAAATAGTAAAAAAGATCTGTTGAATGAATAAAACAGATAAATAATTACATAAACAAACAGATAAACTACAGAACTTTCCATTAATGCTGTCTGCATTTTCGTTTGAGCAAGGTCTGTATCTATCGGTACGTCCATCCCTCTGTGATCACTGAACACTGGCGCGGCATACACACACACACACACACACACACACACACACACACACACACACACACACACACACACACACACACACACACACACGCACAAACAAACAAACACACATACACACACAAACACACACACACACGCACGCACAAACAAACAAACACACATACACACACAAAACACACACACACGCGCGCGCGCGCGCGCAAACAATATATATATATATACATATATATATGTCCCCATCCCACACAATCACACACACACACACCAAATGTTTATCACTTACCAACCTGATGATGTGGTTAGGGAACTGGACCACTAACAGGCAGATCCTGGGCTCGAACCCAGTTCAGTGGAAAAAAAAGACAGAAAAAAAGAAAACAAAAAAACTATCGATTTTTTTTCCGGCCGTGACCAAGTCCTACTTAGAATTGAGCATGCCATGGGTTCGTTGGGAAGACTGGGACCACACAAATGAGTCTCACCCACTTCACAGATGCACCACTGAGAACACACAACGCTTTTTGAAGAAGGGTGTGAATAGGACTTTTTGAGGGATGTTCTGATAATATTTACTACTTGTTTTCTCGTCTACCATTGTCCTGGTTAGCACAAGCCACTACAGTCTGAAGTCGGTGATGGGAGATCACGTTTCCGTCTTTTAAGTGATTCGATTTATGTCATCGTTGTTGTTGTTATTGTTCTATAAAAACAGTTTTTGTTTGTATACATATTCCTTTTATTTCAGTTTAAATCACTATTGACTTTGTTTCGTTTCTCTCTCTCTCTCTCTCTCTGTCTTCTCTCTCCTCCCTCTCTCTCTGTCTCTCTCTCTCTCTACTCTCTCTCTCTGCTCTCTCTCTGTCTCTCTCTCTCTGTCTCTGTCTCTCTCTCTGTCTGTCTCTATCTGTGTCTCTTTCTATTCTCTCTCTCTGTTTCTGTCTCTCTCTCTGTCTCTCTCTTTTCTCTCTGCCTCTCTGTCTGTCTGTCTGTCTGTCTTCACTCTCTCTCTGTCCTGATTTTGTTATGAATTTACTTTGGAGAAGGGTTTTTGTTGCATAGGAAGTTTTATGTGCGCTAAGAGCATTTTTCACATAAAGCTGGGTTTATGGTTTACCATTCCTCTCACCATCTCACCAGACCCACCCTACAACAGAAGCCTGCATCTAGCTCTGGGGAAGAAACAGGTTTTATGACGACCGCTGGCGACTGTCTTTATGGACTATGGCCATTCCAGGGCTGATGCAGAGCCAGACTCACAATGAACTGTCTGTTTGTCTGTCTGTTTGTTTGTCTTACAGTTGTCTGTCAATTTGTGTCTGTATGATTTTCTGTCTCTTTGTCTGTGTTTGTCTTTCAGTCTGTCTGTTTATCTGTCAATATGATTGGTTGTCTGTCTGCCTGTCTGTGTTTATTCATTTTTACAATCTGTTTATCTGTCTATCTGTATGGCAAAGTTTGACATGCTTTTGTTTAGGTACTTTCTATTCTATGACCTGCACACACTCACGTTTTTCCTTCATAGATCCATGAAAACAACGATGTGGCCACTGCATTCTATTAATCACCCACTACCTGAACGATTTCCCTGAAGGCAATATGTGTTCACTGCTGGATGAATGATCAGGACAGAGTTAGATCCTTGGAGTTGCAGATTAATCAAGAGGGACTAATCACACTGTGACGATCTCATGTGCCTCAACATATCTGCCATTTGCTAGCTGGTGGACTCCTTAAGCCTGCGCAAAACCCTATGCACTGGCCAGGTCTTGTATCGGAAGTACGGGTGGAGAGAGGACCAGGGCCTATGATACAGTAAGCTGACACCACCGGAATGACTGGACCATTGAGATGGACGGCTGACAGGCCATTGTTTGACACTGAGGGATGGGATCACAGCTGGAGTCAACGGCTCTATTATAAAAGCCAGTCCATCCACTTTAAGAAAGAAAAGAAAAAAGTTTGCTTGAGGGTCGAACCACAATTCCTTCCTTATCACAATGACGCTCTAAGCAACTGAGCTGAAGGGACCACTTTAAGAATAATCAGCTAGAATGGTCATAGCATGGCAATGATTATCCACTTCTGCCACCAGAGATTTCTTTTTGATAGGAAAATACAGCTACAGCCGGCAATAATTATGCATATCTGTGCGCACAGTAAATTGATAATAATGACAAACTCGTTGTAAACTTTTTTACTGCTAGTGACTGAGTGGACCTGCCTCAGCATAAATTATGCCAGCAGCAACCAGTGACGCCATTTCCATCGCTATTCACCCACAACCGAGTGGGCAAGCTTCCGCCTTCCCTCCCATCATCATTCCCTGACTCTTAAGAGATCAAGATACAGTAAACTGCGATGCAACACACCCACCTTTCCGTCACACAACACGCACACGTGCGCGCACACACATACATACACACACACTCGCTTCATTTCCCTCCATGCTTATTCGGATACAAACTAGCCACACACACAACACACACACACACACACACACACACACACACACACACACACACACACAAAACACACACACACACACAAGACACACACACACACATAGACACACACACAAGACACACACAGATAGCCCACGCGCGCGCGCATGCGTTTTCCTTCATGTTTACTCAAACTCAGAGAACTAGAGAATTAAACACAGACGGGAGAGAGAGAGAGAAGAGACAGAGAGAGAGAGAGAGAGAGAGAGAGCAGAGAGAGAGAGAGAGAATGTGTGTGTGTTTGTGTGTTTTGTGCGTGCGTGTGTATGTGCGCGCGCACGCCTGTGTATGTGTGTGTATGCGTGTGTGCCCGTGTATGTGTGTATGTGTGTTTGCCTGTGTATGTGTGTATGTGTGTTTGCCTGTGTATGTGTGTACGTGTGTGTGCGTGTAAAGACACAGACAAGGAAGCACGGTTCTGTATTCAAAGAGTTGCCGCCCCATTTCTCAGTCACGGAGAATCACAGACACCCAAACATTCGTCATTACAACCGTTTTCACTGGCATCTGAAATCTCCTCTCTCTCTCTCTCTCTCTCTCTCTCTCTCTCTCTCTTCATTCCCTCTCTCTCTCCACCATTAAAAATGCAGAATGCAGACGACACCACCACAGACTGGAAACACAAAATGTGGAAAAACACATTTCCAGCAAAATGTGGGGGGCAAACAAGAACATCGTGCGTAAGCCTAAACGTATCTGACACAACGCTGCTCAAATGTAATGATACAGTATTATTATGCAGTCTGGTAGAAAACGGCTCGTGACGTGCGTGTATTTCCATACTTACTGATCACTCTGAAGGCCGACTTCACCAGCTGTGGTAGCAATACTACCAACTGGAAAGACATTGTGACAACAGTGTACTCAGGCCAACCTCTTCAGCTGCGGCATCAACGTTACCAACTGGAAAGACATTCATTATCACAACAGTGCACTCAGTGCATACTCACATCTGAACAGCGGAAGACATGATGTTTAACAGTAGAGAGACTTGCGGAAGCAGAACCCAGGGCCGCAAAACTCCTTCCCACCGTAATGTGGAACAATATGTGCCTCCAACATTGGTCTTCTATCTCATATGAATATCTGTACCTGGCGCTGAAGACCAGTATGTCTGTTCATCTTTCGGATCTACGGGCCAGTCCTTCCTCCATCCTCGTGTGATGCTGATGATTTAGATGGGCGTGTTGGGCGGCTGGTGGGCAATGTTAGGCTATCATGTCTGGCGCTTTGATTTGATTCGAATATCTAGATTTGTCGCCTTACGGTCATCATCATCATCATCATCATCATCATCATCATCATGGTAATTATTATTATTTTTACTGTTATTTTCATATTATTATTATTATCATTATTATTATTATTATTATTATTATTACTATTATTATTGTTGTTGTTGTTGTTGTTGTTGTTGTTGTTAGTATCGTTCTATTCAGCATCATTACTGTTCACGAATGAGCTTTGATGTTCCCCTTTCTTGCAATGATAGTAATGATAACAATAAGGAAAATAAGAAGAAAAATTGCTGAAGAAAAAATATAGATATAAAGCGGCAAAACTTGACATGCAAATGATATCAAAGCGCACACTCCCATCATTCAGTAAAACATTGTAAATAACTAAAACACAAGTGACAAAACACACGCACACTGGAGGAGGGAGGACAGGAGGGGAATGGGAGGAAGGGTGGGCGTGCATATAGGGAAACCGTTCCTGGACAAAACGGTATGTCTTCAAGTTTGACCAGAAGGAAGACAGAGTATGTGACTATGGAATCGACAGTGGAAGTTCATTCTAGTTGTATGGACCAGACGCTCACACACAAAAAAGAAGCGGCCATCATTTATGGAACAGCTGTAGCTAGGAATTTGTAGACAAGTAGTAGAAGTGTCAGAAGCAGAATGTAGACACCGGACAGGGGTGTACATATATGGAGGTGGTCAGAAGGATAAGTAAGTGCAGTACCATTAATACACTTCTAGCACAGTATACTGATTTTATATAAAATCCTTTGAGTAACGGGCAGCCAGCGGTAGAAGTGAGGCAAGGGGGGATAACACGATCACACCTCTGTCTACAAAGGGCAAGACGGGCTGCAGAGTTCTGAATCCTGTACACTTAACGCGGGGATACGTACCAGCACATAATAATAATAACAATAATACTTTATTTTTGTATAGCGCAAAATCTTGATAAAATCAAATCTAAGCGCTAAAACAGACACACACGCACGCACGCACACACAAACACACACACACACACACACACACACACACACACACACACACACACACACACACACACACACACACACGCACGCACGCACACGCACACGGCTAAAATGGGGAGAAAGAATAAAAGCAATGGAAAATTATAGAGAGCATATTATATACAATTATATATTACAATGTATTTCCCCTCCGAGTGGAGACAGGCTGCAGAGGGGATTGAGTGAGGTCAGGATTTTATGCAGAGGAGAAAAGGTGAGTTTTGAGAGCGGACTTGAAGGAGACAAAAGTAGGTTGCTGACGGAGAGAGAGAGGAAGTTTGTTCCAGGAAAGTGGACCAGAAACAGAGAAGGCTCGTGGACCATAGGTATTGAGCTTAGTGCGTGGAAAGCGAAAAGTCAGAGGATCGGAGGCAGAGCGGAGGGTACGTGAGGGAATATAGATCTCAAGTAAGCTTGACAGGTAATCGGGGGCTGCGTTATTGAGGCTTTTGTAGAACATGGTGTCTAGTTTGTACTGTATGCGCTTTGATACAGGGAGCCAGTGAAGTTGTGCCAGGAGAGGAGATATGTGGTCAGCTTTTTCTTTTTTAGTACAAGGCGTGCAGCATTGTTTTGAATGCGCTGCAGGATGTGAATGGTGGAGGCAGGAAGACCAGACAGGAGTGAATTGCAATAGTCAATGCGAGACATTATGAAGGAGAGAACGAGTTTTGCAGTTGTTTCCACAGAGAGATACTTCCTGATCAGGCTCATACGATGGAGGTGATAGTAGCAAGATCTGGCAGTTTGAGAAACAAAGTTGTTCATGGAGAGGGTATAGTCAATGCAGACACCAAGGTTTTTGGCTGAATCAGAAATTGGGACTGATGTGTTACATAATGGGAGAGAAAGAGGAGGCAGCTGAGAAAGTTTCTGACGGGTGCCAATGAGGATAGCTTCTGTCTTGTCGTCATTAAGCTGAAGTTTGTTGAACGTCATCCAGTTCTTAATGTCCGAGTAACACTCAGTGGTGCGAGTCAAGAGGCGTTGTATATTGTCTGGTGTGTCACTGTCTAGAAGTTGGGTGTCATCAGCATAGAAGTGGTGTTTTATAGAGTGGGAGTTGATGATGGTGGACAGGGGGAGGTGTAAAGAGTGAAAAGAACAGGGCCAAGGACAGATCCTTGTGGAACACCACAGGTCAGGTATGCAGGTTGAGAGTAAGTGCCATTAATGAGAACAGTTTGTTTTCTGATTGATAGATATGAAGTGAACCAGAAGAGAGCAATGTCAGAGATGCCAAAAGTATGATGAAGTCTAGAAAGGAGAATACCATGATCAATGGTATCAAAGACTGCAGACAGATCAAGGAGTGTGAGGAGAGAGACTTTGCCAGTATCAGGTGCAAGGAGGAGATTGTTGAGAATGTGTAGCAGTGCAGTTTCAGTGCTATGGCACTGGCAGTAGGCTGACTGGAAAGGATTGAGGAGATTGTTGGCAGACAGGTGAGAGTTCAGCTGGTTGAGGACAACTTTTTCGATGAGTTTTTGACAAGAAAGAGAGATTAGAGATAGGCCGGTAATTTTTCAGTTCATTTGGGTCTAAATTGTATTTCTTGAGGAGAGGGTGAACAATAGCAGACTTGAAAGAATCTGGGACAGTTCCAGTTTGAAGAGAAGTGTTGATGATGTCAGTGATGAATGGGAGGAGAGCAGGGAGACAGTCAGAGTAGAGAGAACCTGGAAGAGGATCCAGTTCGCAGGTTTTGAACGACATGGATCTGACTGTGTTGAGAATTTCTTCTTGTGAGACTGGGGTAAAAGTAGTAAGAGGTGTGCCAGAGAAGGAAGGGTCAGGTGGGCTGGTTGACAGGGTGTCCTGTCAAGCCTGTCACGAAGAGTTTGTATTTTAGTGGTGAAATACTTGGAGAATACAGATGGGAGTTCTTCATTTGTGTGTTTTGTTGGGAGAGGTAAATCTTTTCGTGTGCCAAGGAGATGATTCATGGTTGTAAAGAGTTCTCTTGAAGAGGAGGCATTCAGGATTTTGGTTTGGAAATAGCTTGTTTTTGCAGATGCAATGAGGGTGGATACTTGGGTTTAGAGGCTTGGAAAAGTTGTCTATGTATAGTGAGTTTGGATTTGCGCCAGCGGCGCTCTGCTCTGCGGCGGGCACGTTTTGCACAGGCAATCTCATGAGTGAGCCAGGGGGTAGGGGGGCGGTCAGGTAAAAGACGGGTTGTGGCTGGAACATGAGTGTCCAGAAGATTGTGGAGAGTAGTATAGAATTCATCGACAAGGTTATGTGACTTTTCAGAAAGGAGGCGGGAGGCATCAGATGAAAATGTGGAGAGGTCAATAGATTTGAGATTGCGTCGAGTCACTGTGCGCGTGGTACAGGAAGGAGGAGAAATGTCGAGAGAACAGAGAATTGCAGAGTGGTCAGATGGAAGGGCTGAAGTTAGACGGGTAGAAAGAACTAGGCAGTTGTCAGTAGCTGAATTGTGGTGATCACGAGAAATGATCCAGTCAAGAATGTGACCTTTTTGATGGGTTGGTTCAGAAATATGTTGTGTCATATTGTGATTGGACAGAGAATTGATGATATGTCTTGTGTCATAACGGTGAGTGTTGTCATAGTGGACATTGATGTCACCTAGAATGATGAGATTTCCAGGTAAGAGGCAGTAGTAATCAAGAAGTTGGTCAAAGTCAGAGAGAAACATGGATTGGTGAGCTTGTTGGCAGAGCTAGGTGGAGGTCGATAGACACAGGAGAAGGTGATGGGGTGAGGTGTGGATTGGAAGGATACTTCAACATGCTCGAAAGAAGGATGGGAGAATGGCAGAGACTGCGAGAATGATAGGCGGGAATGGAGTGAGTCGTTGTAGAGAATGGCGATACCACCACCTCGGGATGAGCGATGGAAAGAAGCAAGCCTGCAACCACTCGGAGTGAGACTCGCATGTATAGGTTCATGACCAAGGGGGTTAAGCCATGTTTCTGTGATAAAAACAATGTCAACATGCTCATCTGCAATAAAGTCAGCAATGACATCGGCTTTGCCATCTGTACATGTTGACTGAGCGTTAAAAAGGCATAGTTTTAGTCTACCAGAGTCACATGGCGGCGGCCGAGTTAGAGATTAAGGCAGCACCGACGGGAGAGAGGACGAAAGCGACACCAGCGGGGCACAAGACGAAGGCAGCAACGACGGGACAGAAGACGAAGGCGGCACACGCAGGACAGAAGACGAAGGCGGCACCAGCGGGACGGAAGACGAGGGCAGCGCCGGCGGGACCGAAGACGAAGGCGACACCGGCGGGACAGAAGACGGAGGCGGCACCGACGGGACAGAAGGCGAAGGCTGCACCGACGGGACAGAAGATGAAGGCGGCACCATCAGGACAGAAGGTACAGGCGGCGCCACCAAGACAGAAGGCGAGGGCGAAGACGGCAGAGGAAGAGACGAAGCCCGCAGCAGCAAGGCCGAGGGCAGGGGCAGTGGTACAGCAGGAGGCAGGTTGTGCCAAAGACGGTGGAGACGTCCACCACGGCAGGATCGCGCAGTGCGGGGCTTGCAACACAGCCCCAGTGTTCGTATGCGCTGGTAGACGTCTCCACCAAGGTAACACTTGCTGTGTTTAAAAAGTGTCAGTCCAATTTGTTTTAAAAACGACGGGTCCATAATTGCAAGCGTAGCGTTGGGCGAACACAGTAGACTAAAATGTAAACACAGTTCACAGATAAAATGTCCGACTTGAGCGGCCGAATCAAAATGATGAAAAAGCAAGCATAAAAAACTTTAAAATCAGATTGAAATCTTCCTCCATTAAAGAATGACTGGATCTGCTGTCATGACTGCCTTTAATATAATTATCAAGTCATGATATAATGCAGTCATCACTTTAGTGAAATCTTTGCCAATTTACTTGCCAGGGGTAGTGCCACCACTGCTTCTGTCTGAATTTTGGACTGCAGAGATTTTTGACATGCTTCTGAAGGAATCAGTCTCAGAAGTGCACAGAATATTTATGAATATTACAATTACGGATAATACGTAATATAGGCAAATTAACGACACTGGACGTGATTTTCATTCAATGTAACGTATTAAATCTCCCTGTCTCAGGAAGACAATCTGTTTCTCTCAATTACATGAAAAAAACAGCTTTATAACTTTTAGGTTTACTCTTTATTTCTTTATTACTGTCTATCTGTCTTTCTTGCTTTATCTTTAACTTTTCCTATTCCTTTTCTCTGTGCTTCGTCTGATCCGTTTTTGTGGTCTGTTTGGTTGGTTGGTTGTAGATTAGCAGATATCCTCCATCCCCGGCCTGTCACCTCAATCCCATAAAATTGTATTACACTGTTCCACAGCGGGACTCGTGGAGGAAAGTGCGGTCATCTTCAAACGTAGATTGAACTGAGTTACCCTTTGGATGTCCGTAATGCTTCTTTCTTAAATCCTGTTGCTTCCATTTATAGTCCGTCATTAATTGTGATGCTGACAGACATCACGTACTTGTTGACCATGAAGTGAACCAAGTGGTGACACCGCCGTGTTCGTGGTGTTGGGGGTAAGGGTGTGGGTAACGATAGGAGTGGAGAGGTATTCCCATCACGACAACACGCCAAACATGCCTCCTCCTTGATTGCACCGTCTCCCTGACTGCATTTCTAACATTCCGCGTACATTCCAGTTGCGTAACACATCAAGTAAAAAAGAAGATGGCGACGAACAAGAGGTTTTCTTACAGCTATACAACTCTGTCTCTGTCTGTGTGTCTGTCTGTCTGTCTGTCTGTCTGTCTCTCTCTCTCTTTGTGTGTAGTGATTTGAGAAGACATCAGCTGGCTGTGTTGAGCGTTTCGCTTATAAGTAAGAAAACACTGACATGCTTAAATATTAATGTACTGACCGTCAGGATATGAAATTAATTGTGGCGCGGTTTTGTTGGCAAAAATCATGTAGAACTTTCATGCCCACACCCCCACATGTGACAGGATTAGCACTGCCAATAGCACAATAACATATCTATTCATTCTTCATGCATCCATTCTCTCTCTCTCTCTCTCTCTCTCTCTCTCTCTCTCTCTCTCTCTCTCTCACACACACACACACACACACACAACACATGCATACATACATGCATAGAGACTGACACACTGACATATAGATACATACATACATACATGCATACATATATACATACATACATGCATGCATACATACATACATACATACATACATACATACATACATACATACATATATACATACATACATGCATACATACATACATTCATACATTTATATATATCTCAGTACATACAATGACATTGCATACATGAATAAATGAACATTCATACACACATGTGTACGTGCACGCATAATATCTATATGCATGGATGCCATATCTTCATACATAAGCGCAAGGCGGAGAGAGAGGGGGGAGAGGAGGGGGGACAGAGGAAGAGGCAGAGACAGACAGAGACAGAGAGAGGATTCATTTCGATGACGTCTGGCTTTCTGCACGATTGGTTTGGCAGACATCTCAAGCAGGAAATAATGACTTATGAAACTGTATTCATATCGTCGTGCCACGCGTTCCTCTTGGCTCGAGCAAACGCCACAGAAAGGCAAATGACAAGAAACAAATAATGAAACGAAAACTGTAAAAACTAAACAGGACATACAGTGGGAGAATCAGAGAGGACAAAGACAGGAGGGAAAGAAAAAACAAGACAAGACAAAGACAGAAGGGAAAGAAGAAACAAGACAAGACAAAGACAGGAGGGAAAGAAGAAACAAGACAGGACAAAGACAGAAGGGAAAGAAGAAACAAGACAGGACAAAGACAGAAGGGAAAGAAGAAACAAGACAAGACAAAGACAGAAGGGAAAGAAGAAACAAGACAAGACAAAGACAGGAGGGAAAGAAGAAACAAGACAAGACAAAGACAGAAGGGAAAGAAGAAACAAGACAAGACAAAGACAAGAGGGAAAGAAGAAACAAGACAGGACAAAGACAGGAGGGAAAGAAGAAACAAGACAAGACAAAGACAGGAGGGAAAGAAGAAACAAGACAAGACAAAGACAGGAGGGAAAGAAGAAACAAGACAAGACAAAGACAGAAGGGAAAGAAGAAACAAGACAACACAAAGACAGGAGGGAAAGAAGAAACAAGACAAGACAAAGACAGGAGGGAAAGAAGAAACAAGACAAGACAAAGACAGGAGGGAAAGAAGAAACAAGACAAGACAAAGACAGGAGGGAAAGAAGAAACAAGACAAGACAAAGACAGGAGGGAAAGAAGAAACACTGGCAAGACAAAGACAGGAGGGAAAGAAGAAACAAGACAAGACAAAGACAGAAGGGAAAGAAGAAACAAGACAAGACAAAGACAGGAGGGAAAGAAGAAACAAGACAAGACAAAGACAGGAGGGAAAGAAGAAACAAGACAAGACAAAGACAGGAGGGAAAGAAGAAACAAGACAAGACAAAGACAGGAGGGAAAGAAGAAACAAGACAGGACAAAGACAGGAGGGAAAGAAGAAACAAGACAAGACAAAGACAGGAGGGAAAGAAGAAACAAGACAAGACAAAGACAGGAGGGAAAGAAGAAACAAGACAAGACAAAGACAGGAGGGAAAGAAGAAACACTGGCAAGACAAAGACAGGAGGGAAAGAAGAAACAAGACAAGACAAAGACAGAAGGGAAAGAAGAAACAAGACAAGACAAAGACAGGAGAGAAAGAAGAAACAAGACAGGACAAAGACAGGAGGGAAAGAAGAAACAAGACAAGACAAAGACAGGAGGGAAAGAAGAAACAAGACAAGACAAAGACAGGAGGGAAAGAAGAAACAAGACAAGACAAAGACAGGAGGGAAAGAAGAAACAAGACAAGACAAAGACAGGAGGGAAAGAAGAAACAAGACAGGACAAAGACAGGAGGGAAAGAAGAAACAAGACAAGACAAAGACAGGAGGGAAAGAAGAAACAAGACAAGACAAAGACAGGAGAGAAAGAAGAAACAAGACAGGACAAAGACAGGAGGGAAAGAAGAAACACTGGCGAGACAATATGAAAACAGAAAGCTGATGTGAAGTGAAGCTCAAGGCACCAGAAACAGAACAATCGATAGGAGGCTGGGTTCCAAAACGAATCTAATATTTCCATTTCATGGAACGTGCGCGTGATGGGAGTGATATGATCACACCAGGCCATTACTTCGTCTCGTCTCGGTAGAAAACTTGTGACTGGGAAGTCGATTTTTTTTTTTTTTTGCAAGTTTGTAGATGACTTTGTTTTAAAGAATGATAAATCAGTGCTAACCCTAACATTCGCCACGTGGCTCTATTTCTTCTTATATTTAGGACAGGCTTGTTCTTTGTGAGAAGTTCGTTCACTGTGGTATACTTCTGCTTTAACCCTTGTAAAGATGGCCTCTTCTTTGAAATGCAAGTTCCACAATATCAAGTGATTGTATCAGAATAATTGTAAACTGATAATGATGTACATAAAACTACAACAAAACAGCACAGTCGCAGAAGTTATACATAACACAGTACCACATCAATCTACCGCACTGAAAAACAGGTATAGTCAAAAGAGACGTATTTTTGTGATTTTCACAATGATGTAAATTTGCAATCCCCATAAAAGAACACCGACAAATAAACAGAATCAGCAATCACCACCTTCATAGACAGCTATACAAATTCAGCCAACAGGTCGACGATGCAGCAGACGATTCAGTTCTCCAGTGGGACAAAATATCTTTCATTTTACATCACGTTGTTTTAAAGTATTGACTAGGTATCACTGCATTCTTCAACAAAGTAGAGCTAGAAAAGTCTGGCAAATTTGTATATGGGAATAAGTTCTTTTGACAATCGAGATATATCATCTCAACACAACAAAGAATGTGGCATACTTGGCAGGCTGATGACTAGAATGTTGTATTTCAAAATCTTTTCGCTCAATAAACCGCTATTGGGAATGTCTCTTTTAGATTACTTCTGAGTTGTCGAACAAGCTGAGAAAACAGACCATACACTAACGTGTCCTCTGCCTCTTTAGGTTTTTCATAATAGGGTATTATTTTCAGATATATCACACATTGGTTGACGCCATTTAATAGTAGTATGATAATATGCTTCGAGTACAACCCGCGTACGTAGCCTCACATCGTAATTATCATAAACCTTATTTTTTACCTTGTCTTGCCATTGGATGCCGAGGATGCGTCGCAAGCAGTGGAGATGGAAAATGTTGAGCCTCTTTTCTTGGCTGGCGTATGTGGTCCAGGCTTCACTTGAGTAGAGAAGTGTGCTCAACACACATGCTCTGTACACCTGCATTTTGGTGTTCGCAGTGAGACTGCTGTTGGACCAGACCCGCTTGTTCAGTTTAGCCATAACAGATGAGGCCTTTGCAATTCTGGCGCCGATTTCAGCGTCCAGAGAGAGGTTGTCACTTATGGTGGACCCCAAGTACTGAACTTGGTGGACAGTATTGAGGTCGTAGTCTCCAATGTGTAGAGATGGTGGTTCTTCACAGCCTTGGCCTAAGGTCTCAGTTTTCTTCAAGCTGATTGTGAGACCAAACTCTCTGCAAGCGTGGGCGAAGCGATCAACGAGCCTCTGGAGATCTTGTTCACTGTGGGAAGCCAGCGCAGCAGCATCTGCGAAGAGAGCTTCTCTGATGGTCTTCTTTTCCACCTTAGTTTTGGAACGAAGCCTGGCAATGTTGAAGAGCTTTCCATCGGTCCTTGTATGAAGATATATCCCTTCTTCAGATCTGCAGAAAGCATAGGTCAGCAACATCGAGAAGAAGATCCCGAACAGAGTTGGGGCCAAAACACACCCCTGTTTCACTCCGCTGCTGATTCTAAAAGGCTCTGATGTGGCACCATTATAGCACACAGTGCTATGCATATCCTCGTGAAAAGACTCGATGACAGCTGATAGTCTTGGGGGGCAGCCGATTTTCTTCAAAAGCTTGAAAAGACCACTCTGACTGACCAGGTCGAACGCTTTCGTGAGATCAATGAAGGCGAGGCTAAGGGGCATGTGCTGCTCGCGGCACTTTTCCTGTATTTGCCGGACAGAGAAGATCACGTCGATGGTCGATCTTCCGGCCCTAAAGCCGCACTGGGACTCAGGGTAGATGCGAGCTGCCAGCCTCTGAAGACGGGTTAAGACGACTCTGGCGAATGCTTTCCCAACAATGCTGAGGAGAGAGATTCCGCGATAATTATTACAGTCACTGCGGTCGCCCTTGTTCTTATATAGAGTCACTATCCTGGCGTCTCTCATGTCTCTCGGAATGAAGCCTTCCTTCCAGCACATGCGCAAAAGTTCATGCAGCTTGTTGAGAAGAGCAGGCTTCCCGCACTTGATGACCTCTGGAGGTATTTCGTCTTCACCAGGGGCTTTTCCCGTCGCCAAACCGTCAATCGCCTTGCTTAGTTCTTCAAGGCTTGGCTCAGCATCCAACTCCTCCATGACAGGCAAGTCCTCTGGCATTCAGGGCAGCATCGGTGATAGAGTTCTGCGTGGAGTACAGCTCCAGGTAGTGCTCTACCCATCTCTCCATCAGCTTTGCTGAGTCTGTGATGCTCTCTCCTGCTTTGGACTTATGGGGAGCTGACTTGGAGGCTGCTGGACCAGTCGCTTGTTTAATGCCAGCGTATATGCTGCCAGTGTTGCCTGAATCTGCAGACTGCTGAATACTTGCGCTCAACTGTAGCCAATAGTCGTTGGCGCATCGCCGAGTAGTTTGTTGGGCCTTGCTGCGGGCAGCTCTGTAAGCGTCACGAGTAGTTTGGGTATTGTTGTTTTTATACGCAAGTAAAGCCTTGCGTTTCGCTTCCACCACTGGTTCCATTTCCTGCCAGTTTGCCTCAAACCAGTCGGGATTCTTTCGTTCTTTTTTCCCAAATATACTCAGGGCGGACTGATAGATTGTGTCCCTCACGTGATTCCACTTTTCCTCAGCGTTTTGGATCTCTGAGCCACTCTTGAGCGCTTCATTCAGGGTTTCTACAAACTCCCCGGCCTTGGTCGGATCGGACGTGTGACAGGCATTAATCCTTGGGTGATCTTTCTTCTTTGAGTGGTGCAGTCTTCTGGGTAGAAGCTTGATCTTGCTGCGTACCAGGGTGTGGTCTGTGTCGCAATCAGCGCTGTGGAAACTCCTCGTGTTGAGGACGTTGTTAAGGTCCGACCTCCTTTTTAAGACGAGGTCGAGCTGATGCCAGTGGTGGGATCTGGGGTGGCGCCATGACACCTTGTGCTTCTCCTTATTCTTGAAGAAGGTGTTGGTGATGGCCAGCTTGTGGTAAGAGCAAAGTTCCAGGAGTCTTTGACCCTTCTCATTTTGCTTCCCAACACCATGATGTCCAATGCTGGTTGGCCATGCCTCAAAATCAGCACCTACGCGTGCGTTCAGGTCTCCCAATATGAAGAGACCTTCCTTGCTGGGAACTCCTCTGACAACAGCATCCAGGGCCTCATAGAACTGGTCCTTGACGTCGGGTGAGGAGCTTAATGTTGGGGCATAGGCACAGATGAAGTTGACTGTGCCTGAACTGGTCGTCATTTTTAGAGTGAGCAGTCTCTCCGTACCTCCCGTGGGGAGCTCTACGGTTGCTAGGAGGGAGTTCTTTACAGCGAAGCCCACACTATGAATACGTGGCTCCTCTGGGTTTTTCCCCTGCCAGTAGAACGTGTAGTTCTTCTCACGTGTGTTCGTGAATACTTGCGTGATTTTTTTTTTTACTTTAGTATTTCTCTTATACTGTGAATAATAATAATAATAATAATAATAATGTTTATTTATATAGCGCATATTCCATGCAAACATGCTCACCAGCGCTTTACATTTCGCAAAACAAAAAATGTTCACAACTACGTATACAATAAAAAAAACAACCACCATCAAAGCTACACAAATAAGAAGATACATCAAAAACCACAGAATATTCAAGTTCAAACACTGACTTACGCAATGAAACAACAACAGATATAGCGCACAGTCCAAAAAATTGCTTCTGGCGCTTTACAAGTACACACACACACACAGACACACACACACACACACACACACACACACACACACACCACACACACACACACACACACACGCACGCACGCGCGCGCGCACACACACACACACACACAAATACACACACACACAACATACACGATCGCAGGTTGTCAATATCATAAACATAAAGAAGAAGCACCACGAAGAGGAGAAGTCAGCACGAGAACAGATGTGTTTTGAGTGAGGTTTTGAAAGAGGTAATAGACTCTGCGTGCCTGAGAGGAGTTGGTAGGGTATTCCACGTAGTGGGAGCCTGGTAAGAGAAAGATCGTTGGCCATAAGTTTTTGTCCTCACAGAGGGAATGCGGAGAAGTCTAGTGTCAGATGAAGAGCGGAGAGAGCGAGAAGGAGTGTAAATGTGAACAAGTTCAGAGAGGTATTCAGGGCCAGTGCCAGAGACAGCATGGTAGGTCAGTGAAGAAATTTTGTAATCTATCCTGTCTGAGATGGGAAGCCAGTGAAGTGAGTGAAGCAAAGGAGAGACATGTTCAAATTTAGAGGACCTACAAACCAGACGGGCGACACACACACACACACACACACACACACACACACCACACACACACACACACACACACACACACACACACACACACACACACACCACGCACGCACACACACACACACACACACACACACACACATCCATGTACACACAAGCGCGTGTGCGCCATCAGTACTATTAATTTTAATATTAAGCAGTCGACACAAGCGTCCATGCAAACCACCAATCCAATAAGGGTTTACTGACAGCACGGGACAGGCGTCACGACTATAGGACTGAGCAACAGACTAGAAAGACCCATGTCAATGGCTCATGTGGCCATCAAAGAGAAGACCGGTCAACTGAGAATTGGAATTTTAACTGGAGTTTGTTCAACAGGGACTGGCCACACCTGACAGTTTCTTTACTCCCATCCCAGACTGGCAGTAACAAGGCCACAGACTCCTCGTTTATACTAAAACCTATGCATGGCAAACACCTTGAGATGGAGGTAAGATTTAAATTCCGTCTTATATGAAAGTAGTGATAACATATTTTCAAAGAAGGATTGTTCTAGCATGGACAGGTCCATTTCCCAAACCTGTAACGTACCATCCTGATCTGGAGTATCCATCTGTGTGTCAAAGAACTCAGGATAGGATGAATGCAGTCCAAACCCGTAGTTATTGTACATCTGAATATTGCTGCCATGTACAATGTTTGTTTATTTGTTTTCTTCGTGCAGACAGAGACTGAACCCGAGAACTCACCTTGAGTACACACATTAATCGACTCAGCTTGATATACAACTTGTTAACTGTTTTCATCTTCGCCATACATGTGTCGTCTTTCAGTAGCCGGCAACATAGTAATAGTGCTACTACTACCACTAGTAGTAGTAGTAATAGTAGTATAGTAGTAGTAGTAGTTATTTTTGTTGCTGACGATGATGTTGTTTTAAACGCGATGGTTAAACATCGTAACAGTTGAGATAGTACATGTAGTATAGAAAGAGCAACAATGGCAGCAGCAGGGACAATAATAGTCAAAGTACTCATCATTTTTATTACAGCAGTAATGGCAACAGAAGGAGGTGACAGCAAGGAGGAGAAAGAGGAGGAGGGGAGAAGCAGAAACAACAGCACTACAACGGTAAACAAATTTTGAAACGCCATTAATATCCACACAATAATACTCTACACAAATACTTCTTTTTTTGACTTTTTCAGAAATGTGTGCACAAAGGTGACCTTATTCAAATCCTGCCACACTTGGCACTGATCAATTGAACAGTTTCAATTTAAACCTGAGAAAGAAGGAAAGAAACAACAACAACGACAGACACGCCAGAATGCTTTCCGATGTTTAGATATTGTGCCCGTGACAACAGCTGTGGCGCTTTACCTGTTTGCATTAGTGACTTCCCACAGGCTGGACATGTGAATGATGTTTGTTAGATAAAGGGTCCTTTTATAAACTGTTAAACAACTCTTCTTTCTTCTGGCACACTGAAGGGAAAGACGGAGAAAGAGACAAGTTGTCAGGCAAACACAGACACACACAGATACATACACGCACACAAATACACACATAGAGAGACACAGACAACAGACAGACAGACAGACAGAGCAAGAGAGACAGAGAGTGGGGAGAGAGAGACTGAGACGGAGGGAGGGAGGGAGGGAGAGACAGACAGACAGATAGGTTAAAAAAAAAAAAGGTTAAAGGTCCCATGGTCAATATGGCCGTAGGGGCGGTGAATTGTTAAAGATTCACCGTGTCTAGGGCACGGCATTATGAAAGGCGGAGCCCATCCCTCTCCTTTCGCCGCCTTTTTTAAACCTCCCCCGACCGAAGTCAGGTACCCATTCACTGCTGGGTGGACAGAGGGAGTTTTCAGGCCGGAAAAACCGAACCAGCGTTTAGCGGGTTCGAACCACCGACCTTCCGCACCGCAGACGAGCGCTCTAACCACTCGACTACAGGCCCCCTGTATAGATAGACAGACAGACAAACAGAGAGATAGACAGACAGACAGATAGAGACAGAGAGAGAGAGAGAGAGAGAGAGAGAGAGAGAACGAGAGAGAAGAGAGAGAGAGAGAGATTGAGAAGGACGGAGGGAGAAGAGAGAGAGAGGAGAGAGTGTGTGTATGTGTGTGTGTCCGTGCGTGAGGAGAGAAAGCGGGAAA
>JAPXFY010000016.1:31232558-31255058 GCA_030674185.1 Monoplex corrugatus | reverse complement strand
AGCTTAAGAGGCAGATAGGAAAACCTATCTCTTTGTCATTGCCAAGTTGCACAAGGGAGTGTGGAAAAGTAACAAACCCTACCACAGCCACCAAGATTGTAGCGTACACAGCCTGACAGCTGAATTGTCTCTGTGCACCAAGAGCACCGCCTAGATAGCTTCCACCTGCAGCGCTTGTGCTGGATCCAAGGCATTTCTGGAAGGACCATGTGCCAAACAAGGACAGCCAGGACCAGGCCAACGTGACAAGCATGTATGTCTTTTTCGCACAGTGACCACTGTAATGGCTTGGCAATTTCCACCGCATCCAGGATGCTTGCATTCCAAGAGACATCCTGAATGAAGAACTGACTACAGGATCCTGGCTCACAGGGTGCCTACTTCTGTAGCACCAGAGACGTTTGCAAATGTGACCTGAAGTCCACTGATATCAATTTGCATACTTGCAAAGAGAGAGTTACTAATCGTTGTGCCTGGTTATTCCACGATGAGCATCAAGAGAATTGTTCTCAGCAGGCCGTTGGTGCTTGAATGGTCAACATTGTGTCTACTTCTACAAATAAACCAAAATGTTTCCAGATCAATTTACCTCTGTTCCTGTCATATTGATGATGAAATTTGACTTGCACACTGAATTCATGAATCTGCAATTCTACACTATGTAGTCCTCAGATCTTGCTGATGAAAGAGAGAGAGAGAGAGAGAGAGAGAGAGAGAGAGAGACAGACAGACAGACAGACAAACAGACAGACAGATAAACACAGACAGACAGATAGACAGATAGACAGACAGACAGGAAGACAAGCCCCTCCTATCCCCCTCACACACACCCCCACATCTATCAGAACAAAGAAAGTAGTGTGTTCCATTTATAGCTGAACTGCAGTAGGCACAGTCCTCCATTCAAGCCACCAATTCAGTAATGGTTTATTGGCAATGCAGGAGAAGAGGCGCGACTATTGGATCTGAGCAACACCCAAATGAATAGTTAATGTGTCTGGCAAATACATGTTTGGTCAACTGAGAACTGGAACTAGAATTTCAATTTGAGTTTGTTCAAGCGGGACCGGCCACACTTTTAACAGTTTTCGTTTAAATCTAATCCCAGACTTATCGGTAATAAATTTTTTATCCCTGTGCAAAGACCCATACATAATAGGAAGGTTTGAGACTGACAGAAGATGCACATGAGATTGTCATACACTAAGGTAACATTAATATAATTTCCATCATTACTATGACTTCAAAGTGCGATCTTTTGCACCGGCGCAGGCCCATATCTCAAGCTTTTATATGCACCAGAACAGGTCCTGAATATTATTTGTGACTTAAGAACTCTGCAAAATGTGTTTAATACAATCTAAATCCTTTGTCATCGTTCTTTCCGTTATTCATTTCCATTGATGATAGAAGAGGGGAAAAATCCAAAGAAACGATATGGCCAAGACATCCTATTCTTCTTGTTTATAAATGCAACGACCACAAAAAAAGAAACAGACAATATCAGTAGATCAAACATTTCGTGTCAACTATATAAGCATCAATTCACGTTTTTATGGATGAATGAAAAGCTTATGAAATTAGGCTTAAAAATTAGGCGGCACCTGTTGTCATTCTTGGCAAGGATGATTGTTCTCTCCGTGTCACATAAATAACTATCATAATAAGTCTTCTCTTCCATCTTTGGACCCATCATGTTCTGTACACCTTTTGTACCACATTATCACTCACACGTGTGCACTATTCACACTTCTCTGTTCTTTCAGAAACTGACCATGCTCACCAGAGCTGACCCACTGTTATGTATGAACGTGTTTGGGTTGCCAACAATAATTGTTTTCTTATGATGACTTAGACATGCAGGTCTGACGCTCTGAATACTTTAGCAGACGTCATCAATATTGCAGGAAACACCACTCACTGCAGAGATGGGTAAATGCTTTCTGCCGTTATAAAGCAAAATGGAAAATAACCAAATGTACCAAAAACTAGAAAACTTTATCCCGAGACCTCATCCTCGTATTGGTGTTAGACCTTAGCATGTTTCAGATGAACGTGCTGTGGACATGCAATGCACAGGGAATTATATGATTACCTTTTTGTGGAACCTGTAACAAAAATGATGGTGACGCTACTTAACAGGAAACTCAAAGCCCGTGGTTGACATGGGATTGTGGATTTGCATGACTGAACATCGTCACGTTAAGCTATTGCATGGGGTGTGCCATTGACATGTGTGCCAGGGTGATATTCACAGTCTGTTAATGACCTCTCCCTCTGCTCCCCCCCCCCCTCTCTCTATATATATATCTTTCTCTTAATCGACACAAACTAATCCATGAGTATGTTTGATATTTATAACAGACACTACGTATTTGTAACGCATGCACTGTAATTCTGTTGTTAAACTAATTGCCAAGAAACTGTGATCATGATTTAATAATTTCATGAGAAATAAATCCTTCTGACAATAACAAAAATAACAAAAAATATTATTACAAAAATAACACATCTCTCTCTGTCTCTCTCTGTCTCTCTCTGTCTCTCTCTCTGTCTGTCTCTCTCTGTCTCTCTCTCTCTCTCGTGTCTGTCTTTTTTGTCTGTCTTCTCTCTCTCTCTCTGTCTGTCTGTCTCTCTCTCTGTCTGTTGTCTGTCTGTCTTCTCTGTCTGTCTTCTGTCTGTCTCTCTGCTCTCTCTGTCTGTCTGTCTTTCTGTCTGTCTGTCTGTCTGTCTGTCTGTCTCTCTCTCTCAATGGGCAGAGACTGAGCAATGAGAACACTTGATATTTAGAACAGGCGCAACGTGCTTGTAATGCACGTAATGGAATTCTGTTGGTAAACTCATCATCAGCATTTGCCACGCTGCATGGCGTTGGCGATTATGGCCCTCCATACAAATATATCTTTTGTTCTTGTAAGTACATCTCCAGCCCTCTGTCTTCATGCATTCCGCATGACCGTCCAATGTTTTCTCCCTTATTCAACTCAATGATCTTTCTATAAAGAGTTCTTAAGATGCATATGGCATTAATAGTTCCTTTCCCTTCAGCAAATCCACATTTTCTTCCGCTATTTCTCTTTTGATTCTCTTCCTTGTTTTCATCATGATTATTCTAAACAGAATCTTTCTTACTTGACTCATCAAGCTGATTGTAGGATGGAGTGTGCCAAGAAACTGTGATCATTGATTTAATACCTTCATGAGAAATAAATCCTTCTGATGATAACATTAGATATTATGAATATAGCACCCCCTCACACACACACACACACACACACACACACACACACACACACACACACACACACACACACACACACACACACACACACACACACACACACACAACCGATTTGTAATCTTAAGACCTACATCTTAGATGAGAGTTCAAGACACACACAATTCAGTAAGCATAACCACAGTGACCGAAGTATTTTGATAGCTGACAAGCTTAAAAAGAATTTAATATGTGTGCATGTCTGCACATACTTTTGCATATATATTTGATAAGAAATGCAAATTCTTAAATGACACTTCAAAGATCACAGAACTCAAAAGGGACAGAAGTAAGGGCAACAAATGTGACCAAAGCCAGTGTAGCGTATGTGAAACGTTTTGCAGTGACAGCTGCACATCGTGACGAGAATGACCACACATTCAATCAGTTTTCCGTGAACTGCCATTTGTTGAGACAGCCGCTGACGAATATTTTCTTACCTGGTGCGCGAACAAAAACTTCATGCCTTTTGTTGATGCATGAACAAAAACTTCATGCCTTTTGTTGATGTGAGAACAAAACTGTCATGTGCTTTTGTGTGCATCGTGAGGAACAAATTCAAAAGTTTTTGTTGATTTGAGAACGAAAATGTATGTTTACTGTGATGTGAGAACAAAAACTTCCCTGTCCTTTTGTTGATGTATGAACAAAAACTGTCATGACGTTTCTTGATGTGAGAACAAAACTGTCATGTCTTTTGTTGATGTGAGAACAAAACTGTTATGTTTTTGTTGATGTGAGAACAAAACTGTCATGTCTTTTGTTGATGTGAGAACAAAACTGTCATGCCTTTTGTTGATGTGAGAACAAAACTGTCATGTCTTTTGTTGATGTGAGAACAAAACTGTCATGTCTTTTGTTGATGTGAGAACAAAACTGTCATGCTTTTGTTGATGTGAGAACAAAACTGTCATGCTTTTGTTGATGTGAGAACAAAACTGTCATGTCTTTTGTTGATGTGAGAACAAAACTGTCATGTCCTTTTGTTGATGTGAGAACAAAACTGTCATGTCTTTTGTTGATGTGAGAACAAAACTGTCATGTCTTTTGTTGATGTGAGAACAAAACTGTCATGCTTTTGTTGATGTGAGAACAAAACTGTCATGCCTTTTGTTGATGTGAGAACAAAACTGTCCATGCCTTTTGTTGATGTGAGAACAAAACTGTCATGTCCTTTTGTTGATGTGAGAACAAAACTGTCATTGTTGCTTTTGTTGATGTGAGAACAAAACTGTCATGTCCTTTTGTTGATGTGAGAACAAAACTGTCATGCCTTTTGTTGATGTGAGAACAAAACTGTCATGCTTTTGTTGATGTGAGAACAAAACTGTCATGCCTTTTGTTGATGTGAGAACAAAACTGTCATGTCTTTTGTTGATGTGAGAACAAAACTGTCATGTCTTTTGTTGATGTGAGAACAAAACTGTCATGTCCTTTTGTTGATGCTTGAACGAAAACTTCACACCTAAAAGACACTAACAGGACTAATACTGAAACACTCAACTAAAAGGTTTAAAAACGCAGTTACAAAGAATGCAAATAAGCAAAGCAGGATTTAAAAGACTTTAAGCCGCACAGGGAGTGAAGAATGTTAGTATGGCCTGACATCATTTTCATGTTTATTATAATTAGTTACTGAATCATTTATTTCATCAATATTCAATATTAAAGCCTGCCACAGTTATTGACAAGTTTGAGGCACTAGGAAAAGAAAAAAAAGGGGACTGATATGAATTTGTATGAGTGGTGAATTACACCCACCAAAAACTCAAGAGAAAATTTTAGAGACCTGTTAAAAGATCTACAGGCAAACATGGAGGGTTCCCTACCACAACTGTGTTTCTCAAAAGGAACAAAGAAGACAGATACCCCATTCTGGTCACAGACTCTCACTTTATAAACCACTCTACTCTCATGCCATGGTTCTTTGCTTTCTTAATCTAAAGAAGAATGTTTTAACGTCTGCCAGTTTCTCAATATTTCGGATATTTCTCGTGTCATTATAACCTCCAAAATACGTTTACAACTCTCTGCAAGACGTCCACTTGATTCTAGGAAAGACCATCGATTAAAAATCCAACATAGATTCAGAATCATACGTTTTACATCATCATCAATCGTACTTACAATTCTCTGCTAGGCTATGACTTAAATATAGTCAAGATCATCCATATGGCACCGAACATGTATTGGGAATCCTACGTTTTGCATATTCTAAACTGTGAAAAGTCACTTACATTTAGACATACTGAGTACGTCGCAGCTACACAAAGCACACAAATGGACCCATTAACAGTTTTCTACTTTATCAACAAAAGTAAAAGATAGTATTCGCAGTTCCTGTAGCTTTCTGGGCTTCTTTCCCACTTAATTCTTTCATGAGCACACACACATACCTGTGTGTGTGTAGTGTGTGTGTGTGTGTGTGTGTGTGTGTGTGTGTGTGTGTGTGTGTGTGTGTGTGTGTGTGTGTGTGTGTGTGTGTGTGTGTGGTGAGTGGGCGCGCGCGTGCGTTATTGTGGATTTGATCGTATTTGTCGGCGTGTTACAGTACAGCTGTGGGGTAGACTGCCCCACTGACACACATATAAGTGATAACACACAGAAAACTACTCGAATGTTTGAAAATAGCTATCTATTACATCCTCCCCTCTCTGCCCGTCTTCAGTTCCACCTTATTAAATGCAGGTAGACAAGAAGACTACATATGAATCAATCTTGACCAGCACTATTCTCCACACTCATTGAACTCACTGCATATTAAACACAATCAGACTTTTTCCTGAAGCTTGAAGAACTCAAGCTGTTAAACAACGGACCACATTTCAAGGATATAATGTTGGACCATCCTGCATCTTGAATGGACGTGCATGCTGGGTGTTTTCATGTTACCATAATGACATGACTTGCCATTTTAACACTCCTGATAGTCTGCGTGTGTATATACACAAATGGGGATTAGCCATCGGCAGGTGTGCACTCATGATGATCTGGGAGATCTGAAAAATCTCCACCCCTTAACCACCCAGATTAACCCTGATATGGCTCTAGTAGTCGGCTGGGCCATAAGCAATATGAACTGAAACACCCGGATGAGGTCTCTAGGTGGACCAAACACTGATCCTTCAGACTGGCAGTTTATCTTTTACCTACTTGACTTCTGAGCCAGTCAGTCAATGACTTATGAAGCTTTTTCAGACTTTAAATCTTGGGTCATGTCGGCATCTCAGAAAGGGACAAAAAGGATGAAAGCATAATTAAACAATATGGATGAAATAAAAAGTGCAAGACATGATCAGAGTGAAAAGTGAGAAGAAATACAGAAAGAAAGACAAAAGACTAAGAAAGTAAATAGCTGGTCAGCAGGTCCTTGAAACAGAACAATCATAGTGGGCTAGTGTCCCAAATCAAATCAAGTATTTCCATTTCATCCAAGAAGTGTGCAGTGGGAGCAGTGTGACCACACAAGCTCATTACATCGTTTCAGTCATTGAAAGAAAACTTGGACCATGAAGGTGATTTTGTAGGGAATTGTGGGGTGACTCTCTTTCAAACACCAGAAAGTCAGTACTAACCGTTCACATTGTCTAATATTTTAACATAATGTTATTCTCTGTCTCTGTCTCTGCCTCACACACACACACACACACAGACACATACACACACACAAGCACACACACACACACCACACAGAGACCACAAACGCATGCGCGCGCGCGCCACACACACACACACACACAACACACAACACACACACACACACACACACACACACACACACACACACACACACACACACACACACACACTGATCAAAGAAATGCGTATTTGTGCTTCGACTGTAGTTTGAAGTGATTGATGCAAGTCCCCGATGCATCAAGCAAAACAATCCAATACCAGTTTATTGACAATGCGGGAGAAGCGGCAGACTATTGGACGTGAGCAACAGACCGGAAAGCCCCACATGAATAGTAAATGTGTCTGACAAAGTCAGATCGGTAGACTGAAAACTGGAATTGAAATTACAATTGGACATGTTTTCAAGTGGGATTCGTTACGCTTTGACAATCTCGTTTATTTTCATAAACTGACAGACGGTGGACGTGTGTTGCCTGGTGTCAAAAATCACCAGCCTAGGACACCAGAAACCTGGGTTCAAACCATAGATTGGACGGGAACTATTCTCCCTCTCTGCCCCCTCCATCAGATCTTATGTGGCACCAGCCATCATGGTGCAGGGGTCAGTGCAACAGACTAACGGACGGAATGTTCAGGGTTCAAATCCTAACATTCCTGTAATAAATCATGATGGGATGTTTGGTCCTAACTGCTCCCCTCCCCAAAACCTAGTGTATAATGGGACTCTTGGTAAGACCACGCATTTTATGGATGCATCATCGAAGAAGCTCATAAAATTCCTGACCAATATCACAAATGTCTGTATCTCTCGCTCTTGGCTAATGTCAGGTTTTATTATGAAAGAGTAGAGTACAGCCCTGTCACCCAGCATCACTCCGAATGGAACTCCATAGCATAATGATTATCATCCCTATAGTCAGAAGCCAACACAGCACTGTGAAAAACTGTGCCAGAGTCTGTGACCATAAAAATTGTAGAAAACAGACCAGAGAAATAGAACAGAATTTGTTTTCTCTGTTCTATTTTCTACACGTTTCATATGGTCACAAAGTCTGAAACAGTTTTTCACAGTGATTATTACGTCTGCTGTTATATTGTGACTTTCATTGGCGGTCTAGGTGCTAGTCTTTTGGATGATCTAGTCTGCAATATACATCCAGTGCACGAAAAAGATCCCACGGCAACAAAGGAGTTGCTCGTGTCGAACATCTGTACAAAAAACCGCTTTCAGAGGGCAGACAAAAACACACATATACAGAAACATGTTTTGCACTCTCCTTTAGAACAGGAGCTCGAATTGCACATGGCTGTTCCATTGTGACAAAAATAAACAGAAAATAAATAAAAATATAAAATACAGTGAGAGCTTTCTCATTATTTTTGTACGATGAGAGAAAACTAAAACCAAGACACTAAATTCCTGCTACAAACCCTTCGATTTCCTGTGCCTTTAGAGAGCTGTGCGTAATGTTGACCTGATCTGAATACAACCAGTCGTTGCTGTGTTCAGCCAACAGTACATGTAGCTGAGCAGGGGGGGCAGGGCAGGGTTCTATAAAATTCAACCAAACACCAATAACATTCAACCAGACACCAAAATGCTTTCGCACTTCTGGGAAACGTGGCCGTGCTATCTTGTCATGGAGCTTTCACCTGCATGCACTGATGACTTCCCTGGAGGTCGGACATGTGAACCAAATTTGTTAGATTACTATTCACAAACAGCGGACAAAAACAGTGGACACCTACTTGGTTGTTCAGGGAGGGAGAGAGAGAGAGAGAGAGAGAGTCAGAGATACAGACAGAGGGACAGACAGACAGAGGGACGGACAGACAGCGGGACAGACAGACAGCGGGACAGACAGACAGACGGACAGACAGCGGGACAGACAGACAGCGGGACAGACAGAGGGACGAGGACACAGACAGAGGGACAAACAGACAGAGGGACAGGCAGACAGAGGGACAGAACAGACAGAGGGAACAGACAGACAAAAGGGATAGACAGAGGGACAGACAGACAGAGGGACAGATAGACAGAGTCAAGACCAGACGGTTTACTCTCGCATGGCCCGCTGCCCTTCATGAAGGGTACAATTACGTGATCAGCATGAGCATTTGATATTATAACAATCACAACGTTAATATCAAATATAAACACACTTTCTGTTTCCTCATGACACTGAAATAGATCTTAATTCTTAATACCTAATGCTTTCTACAAATAACGTCATCAAATGTGTCATTGTTCTTTTACGTTTCCAGGCCATAAACAAACTGGTTTGGGAAGTTATAACAGTTCAATATATATATATATATATATATATATATATATATATATATTATAATATTGTGTGTGTGTGTGTGTGTGTGTGTGTGTGTGTGTGTGTGTGTGTGTGTGTGTGTGTGTGTGTGTGTGTGTTTTCCTTCTTTTACGAAACACAGGACAGTACAAAGCAAAATGCATTTCATCATCTTTTGAGTTTTTGAACGATTTGGTTCTTGTACCTATGTAACGAGAAAAGACAGAAAGAAGGAAAGAAGGAGAGAGACGGAGAAAGCCAGAGACAGAAACATAAACAGAGACAAAGAGGGAGACAGTCTCATCAAACTGAATCACGCTTTCTTCTTCCTTTCAGAAAAGCAGGAAAACACAGGAATTGAAAAATGCGGAATAACTGGTACTCAGGTTTGAAAACATAAAGAAAACAAAATAAGGAAGATAGTCAGGCCACCATTGCTGTGGTGTAGTGGTTAGCGCAACGGACGACAGGCTGGAAGGTTGTGGGTTCGAATCCCCACCAGTCCTGTCAAAAATCATTATGGGATTTTTCGGCTGTAACCAGATCCCACTCAAGAGTTGAGCGTGCCATGGGCTCAATGGGAAGACTAGGACCACACAGTCGAGTCTGATCCACATCACGGGTGCGTTACTGAGGGTGTTGTTCAAATCTTCTGACCAACACCACTGGCGTGTGTTTCCCTCGGGCCTGGTTGACGCCAGGATATATTATGATAGTAAACGTAGAGTACAGCCCTTTCACGCAGTTTCAGCCCTAAATGGAACTCAATATCGTGATTATCATCCTCATCACTGTATTCTAAAAACTCTGCCAACTTCTGCAGCCATTAAGGTGGGCATAGAAAATAGGGGTGGGGGCGGCGGGTGGGGTGGTGGGAGGGGGAGAAGGTGAGCATCCCCTGAGTGCGAGGATCCTAAAAAAGAGAACAAAATGAAATTATCAGGCCATTCAAGTAGATGGTCAAGCCATTCTAACAATATCTCTTTTATACAAAAAATAATAACAGAAAATGCAGATTTGTACATTTCTCATAGGTCATCATTACCTTATAAAAAGATTCAGGAAAATTAATCTGAACGTGCTATAAGGAAAATGTATTTTACATTTGTCAACGTTTCTCGACAAAGTCCTGTTGGCACACAACCATAGCAAAATGCTGATTTTAAACACTTCTTTGGTCTGTATGATTTTGAAGTTGGTGTCATGACTTAGAAACTGATGTATTTGTGATTCCTTTATAGTCTACACCTTTCACCCATAACATCCATCAGCTACAAAAATGATATTTCTGTCACAGATACATAGGGATACACACAGACAGACACACACACACACACACACACACACACACACACACACACACACACACAGACACACACAACACACACACACACACATACATACATATACATGCACACACACACACACACACACACACACACACACACACACACACACACACACATACACACACATTATTCACACCTCTCTACTCCTTCAGAAACGGACCAAGCACACCTGAGCTGACCAAACAGTGGTGTGAACGTGTCTGGTTGCCAATAGTAACAGCACCTCTCTTGTGACGACTAAGGCTTGTCGTCTGACGCCCTCAATAATTGAGCAGACGTCATCAATATTGCAGGAGACACCACCAAACGTGGCGATAGGTCATTGTTTGCATTGTCCAGAAGAGGGAATAAAACAGACCAGTTTGGGCTGACTACAACAATATATGTACTGGTTTAATCTTCCCCTGGCCTTTTGTTTTGATTAGTCATCACTAGTATCATAGTTTGTTTCTAATGGATGTACTATGGACATACAGGTAAGCTGATTATATGATTACATTCTTGTGCAAACTGTAACAGAAACTATTCATCACTATTACTGACGTGTGGGCTTGTGGAAATGCATGACTGGATATCATCAGTGTTCAACTACTATACATGATGTGCAACTGACATACACAGGAATGTAATATTAAAGCATCTCTCTCTCTCTCTCTCTCTCTCTCTCTCTCTCTCTCTCTTTTCTTCCACCCTCTCTTTCTCCCTCCCTCCTGTCAATTTCTCTCATTCAAAATAGATTAGCCAAAACTATGCATCACAACACTGAATGCTTATGACAAAAGCTATGTGGTTTATGCATGTACTTGAATTGGCTAATTACCACGGTATTGTTATCAGTATTGAGTAGTTTGATGAAGAATAAAATCCTTCTTTCGCTAGCATTTCAGTCGAAAAATAGGAATCATCTCTGTCTCTCTCACACTTTCTCTCAACAACATCCCGGGCGAAAATGTCTGAGATGTTTTGATATCCATCATGCATAAGATGAATTCAATACCCGGGCATTGATAAAGAACACAGACAGGCAGGATTAGAAGCATCAAGTGTATCCACAATATTATGGTGTTGATTACTACGGGTTCTTTATATACCGGCCAAGTACACAGAATGACCAAAGTTTCCAGAATATGCTGAATTGTTTTTCTATATACATATACTCATTTATGACAGTTTGTCAATGGACATTTTGGATTCTTGATGCATAAAAAGAATTCCAGACTTTTGAAAAAAGCACAGGAATTGCCACACTACATTTTTTTAAAGAAAGAAAAGAACGCAGAACAATAGACGTAAGAGATCAATCTTCTCAAAATTCTGTCACTTTAAGGGTCAAC
Organism: Monoplex corrugatus; assembly: GCA_030674185.1. Taxonomy (NCBI): domain Eukaryota; kingdom Metazoa; phylum Mollusca; class Gastropoda; order Littorinimorpha; family Ranellidae; genus Monoplex; species Monoplex corrugatus. The sequence goes on along the minus strand of JAPXFY010000016.1, from coordinate 31,243,156 downwards.
TCATAGTCCTTCGCGAAAATATTAATCTTGTAACAATGTCCTGAAAGTGCAGAAAAAAAGCATGACAACTGGACGATAGGAACTGAGTACAGAGACAGAAATGAATGATTAATCCTCTGACAAAAGAGAAGCTCAGTTGTCTGGAACGGGAACTACATTAGAACTTGTTCTACGGGGATTGGTCACAAATGGACTATTCTCTTTGCTCTCATCCCAGACATGGCAATAACAAAATGACGGACACAACAACAGCAAAATCAGTCTCATCTTATTGTAGCTATTGTATTGTTTCTCGTGTTCTAATTCGTTTTTTCCCCCAACAGATATATTATGTCAAATTGAGGCATCTTTCCTTGGGGAAAGCGTGTCGGTACAGAGCAGTGACACCCATGCCCCCTTTTTTCTGTTTGCATTCCTGGCCACCCGTGAAAGTGGATTTTGCTGCAGAATTTTTTCAAGGGATAATTCCTTTTCTTCCATAATATCTTTAACGTGCTCTAAGTGCATCAGGACTTCCATTTATTATCTCATCTAAAAGACTCTGGGGATATAGATGTAAAAAAGAACCACCAAAAATCTACATTTCTTGAGTGAAAAGCTGAATTATCCATTGTAAGCCGACATGATTGTTTTCAACCAAACATCAATTTCATAAGAAATATAACAAAGAGCAGGGTTAACAGTAAAGGTCTGAAAAAAAGAGAGAGAGACAGGCAGACAGACAGACAGACAGGCATGCAGGCAGACAGACAGAGACAGAGAGAGACAGAGACAAACGGGGACAGACAGACAGAGACGAGACAGAGAGAATGAGGGAGACAGACAGACATGCAGGCAGAGAGAGAGAGAGAGAGACAGACAGAGAGACAGACAGACAGACAGAGACAGAGAGAGACAGAGACAAACGGACAGACAGACATAGACAAGAAAGAGAGAGATACAGACAGACACGGAAAGCTGTCACCGATCAGATTGAATTAATGTCCATCCTAAGACACCCTTTCAAAGCAAGTGGCGTACACAAGCTTAACTGGCTGTTCAGAACAAAAAAGACAAAGAAGACCAGAAACAGTTTTGTAAAGCACTCAATGGTGTTCCTCGTTACAAATCTACAATAACTCTACTGGAAGATAATTGTATACGATACTCAATGCATCACGTGTATATATAAATAAAAATTCAGAGTTATGTGTCACATTAAACACAATATTCTGCTGGAGATGGTTTGCAGGAAGGGATGGGAGGAATAGGACAGCCTGGCCATAGTGTGCCAGTCTTTCTGTTTATACTGATTTTACCTCAGTTCATTTTGTTAAAACGTTTGTTAAAAACGATAGAATATAGTAAGAAAGTCAAGAAAAAAAGAATAAAACAGTATTGGAATAACAAAAGAATAGACACGACAAAAAGTAAGAAAATGAACACCAAGTGAAATCAATATATGTAGAAATGCGAGTTAGTCAGATGAGATAAAAGAAAGTTCGGTATAGAAACAGGTGTACTGTATAACTTGTATTACTGCGTGTTGTTTGTTTCTAATTGTCTGTATTTATTGATCAACACACACACACACACACACACACACACACACACACACACACACACACACACACACACACACACACACACATATATATATTATATATATATATATATATATATATATATATATATATATATATTAAACATTATATATTAACATTAATGTTAATCATGAATGGAAGAATCTTTTCTTTCATCTTTCATACAACCAGCTTCTAATCTCTCCCCCCTCTCTCTCTCTCTCTCTCTCTCTCACACACACACACATACACCAACCTACCCACCCACCCCCACTCACATTAGACCATTTGGCGCAGCAACATGGACTAATAGTCTTTTGTAGACAAAGCAACAGGGAAGTTTTAGTCTTGTGTAGACAAAGCAACAGAGTTTTAGTCTTGTGTAGACAAAGCAACAGAGAAGTTTTAGTCTTGTGTAGACAAAGCAACAGGGAAGTTTTAGTCTTGTGTAGACAAAGCAACAGAGAAGTTTTAGTCTTGTGTAGACAAAGCAACAGAGAAGTTTTAGTCTTGTGTAGACAAAGCAACAGAGAAGTTTTAGTCTTGTGTAGACAAAGCAACAGAGAAGTTTTAGTCTTGTGTAGACAAAGCAACAGAGAAGTTTTAGTCTTGTGTAGACAAAGCAACAGAGAAGTTTTAGTCTTGTGTAGACAAAGCAACAGGGAAGTTTTAGTCTTGTGTAGACAAAGCAACAGGGAAGTTTTAGTCTTGTGTAGACAAAGCAACAGGGAAGTTTTAGTCTTGTGTAGACAAAGCAACAGGGAAGTTTTAGTCTTGTGTAGACAAAGCAACAGGGAAGTTTTAGTCTTGTGTAGACAAAGCAACAGGGAAGTTTTAGTCTTGTGTAGACAAAGCAACAGAGAAGTTTTAGTCTTGTGTAGACAAAGCAACAGGGAAGTTTTAGTCTTGTGTAGACAAAGCAACAGGGAAGTTTTAGTCTTGTGTAGACAAAGCAACAGAGAAGTTTTAGTCTTGTGTAGACAAAGCAACAGAGAAGTTTTAGTCTTGTGTAGACAAAGCAACAGAGAAGTTTTAGTCTTGTGTAGACAAAGCAACAGGGAAGTTTTAGTCTTGTGTAGACAAAGCAACAGGGAAGTTTTAGTCCTGTGTAGACAAAGCAACAGGAAGTTTTAGTCTTTTTGTCTTATGTATTGTATTTAGTGTTTGTTCGTTTGTGATCTTACATTTACGCTTGAAACAGGCTAGTTAGCCAAAAATTTGGGCTTGTCTTGTCTGGTTTGTACTAAGTACGTGCTCTGGTTCTATTTTCGTGTTTTTCTGGTTCCAGTAGAGCGTTATCGTCAAGAAATGCATTGAGTCTCTTATTCAAAATACTGGTGAACAACGCAAAAGAGTAATAATACCTATGTATTCATCGTAATCAAACTTACCACCTTTACCATTATAAAGAGGTAGAATCAAACCAATAGCTCGTTCTTCAGGAACAGTACTCAAATTCAAGACTTTTGTTTAACAGTTTACAGTAAACATGACGCATAATGGGAAAGCCGTTTTTAAATACGCATTTCATCGATTCTTATAGATTTTCCGGTCTTTACACCTCTGGCCGCACATTTCATTCCTTCTGTAATTTCTTCATTAAAAATACCAGTATCAAAGTTTGACTGGGAATCATCAGTCCAACAGAAGCATTCTTCTTCCGCAATGTCTACGCTGAGGTGTTTAAAATGACAACATGAATTATTCAGGTCAACTCAGTAGTTTTGTTTCTTACTACCTTTAATCTTTTTCCGATCTTCTCTGGGCCAGGTTTTCTGCATGGATGCAATTTCTCTCTGCCACAGATGGCGCTTTTTACTCTCTGTCCTACGTCACGATTTTTTATACTGTCTACTGATCAATTTCAGTATTTGCGGGCCTTGATAGCTCAGTTGGTTTGAGCGTCAGATTCACATGCTAATGGTTGTGGGTTCGAATCCCGGGGTGCTCTATATTAAAACTGGCCTTCTCACTGCCCCATCTTAACATCATTGTTGTTCTGGTGGTGTCAGTATAGGATTAGATAGGTTCCCCTTCCCCCACTTCCCCGGGAGGGGTATCCCCGTCGGCCATACCACCTGAAGTGGGTGTCGACGTAAAAACTGAACGAAATCAAATCAATCAATTTCATTATTTCACGCGTTAAGGACGTGTTGCACGTTTTAACTCCATGTTTCACTCTGAAATACTCAGCTCGTTTGATCTGACATTTTCTATCAAAGCAACGTGTATTGTTTTTCTTTGTGACGTATGATTTAGTAAACCTTTCTACTCCAAAAGCATTTTCAGCACATTGTACAATGAACGATGTTGATAAATAATATCAAATTTTAAACTATCAAACAAATCACTGCTACTGTAAATGTAATGGGCCACTCCTAACGAAACGCCTTTATCATGACCTGTAGTACTATTCTTCACACACACACACACACACACACACACACACACACACACACACACACACACACACACACACACACACACACACACACACACACACACACACACACGAGCGCGCGCACGCTTCTGGCAAACTTTGCTCTAAGCACCCCCACAAGAAAATATTGTGAGAAGTCAGTTTATCAGCTAAGAGCATTTACATTGCGATTTCCTGGGTGCATTGTTCATCTATTCATTTGTTGTGTTATGTACAGGTCATTGGTTTCTTCGTTTCAATAAGGGGACAGGGTCTTTATACAAATAAACATCTGTATATAAATCACACACACACACACACACACACACACACACACACACACACACACACACACACACACACACACACACACATACACGCGCGCGCGTTCGCTTCCCTTCAGAAACAGACCAAGCACGCCTGAGCTGACCCACAGTGATGTGAACGTGTCTGGTTGCCAATAGTAACACTAAGTCTTGTTCTCTTGTGACGACACAGGCCTGCCTGCTAGACACCCTCGATCACTGAGCAGACCCCATAAACATCATTGGATAATCCTTAGGTGGAAACACGTAACTGTTTTCCTTTGGAAACAAGACTGAAAAACACACCAGTACACATCATGAACGATCAGCTACATGCTTTCACATTTTCCTTTTTTTTGTGTCTGTTTTTTGTGTGTACAGTTTTCTTTTATTGTTGGGGCCTTTTATTACATTTCCGTTAGAAGGAAAGAGAGCATGTTTCTGATGAATATGCTGTGGACATGCAACCAGCACGTAATTGCATGATCACATTTTTGTGCAACCTGTAGTAAGAAATAATGGCTACTCTACTTAACATTAAGTTCAAAGTATTTAATTGACACACGTGGGATCGTAGATTTGCATGACTGCATGTCATCAGAGCTCAGCTGTTGCGTGTGATACGCAACTAACATGCGTGAGAAAGTGGCATCCACGGTTTAGTAATGGAGCTCTCTCTCTCTCTCTCTCTCTCTCTCTCTCTCTCTCTCTCTCTCTCTCTCTCTTTCTCTCTCTCTTCTCTCTCTCTCTCTCTCTCTCTCTCTCTCTCTCTCTCTCTCTCTCTCTCTCTCTCTCTCTCTCTCTCTCTCTCTCTCTTTCTCTCTCTCTCTCTCTCTTCTCTCTCTCCCCATGCATGTCAGCGATGATCACGAGTACAAATGAAGGTGTGTTGGTGATGATCATACCGATGAAGGTGTAATAGTAATGATCATATCAAGGGAAGTTTTGTATTAGTGATAACTATAGCAATCAAGGTGACGTTTCAGTGATGACAGTACTGCTGGGAATGTATTGATGGCGATCACATCAATGAACGTGTTGTATGAATGATGACCATACCAATGAAGATGGATTAGTGGTAACCAGACCGTTAGAGGGATCATATTCTTGACGACTATACCAACGAAGGTGTGGCAGTGATGATTATACCAACAAAATAACTGTACTAATGATGATGAGCACACCACTAAAGATATATTAGTGATGATCATACCAATTAATGTGTTTGATTAGTGATGTTCTACTTTATTTGACCAAACAATGTAAAAGTTCCTTCCCTGCAATCTTTTCAAAACTCAAATTTTCAAGCTTGCTCTGTTAAACAAACTCAACAACAGTTCACACAAAAATGCACACACACATAACACTCAGAGAACAAGAACAAAGACAATAAACCAAGATGATAAAACAAAACAATATATATATATATCCCCTTATAAGGTTACACACCACTGTCTTGTGAAGAAAAACTCGTCAATGGCCGCTCTACATCAATGTATTACTTCTTGATCCGTTATTGGAGTTTGAAAAAAATATGGATTTGTTATTGTTACTGTCATTGTTGTTTAAAACCCAGCCGACTGCGTAGAGCCATATAAGAATTAAAACCACCTTTAAAAAAGTACACCATGCAGAGTACAGAAAAAAAAACAGATAAAAAAAATTACTTCATATATGTCAATGTATTCGCGTATATAATCCATGGATATACCATTGGTGTTGACCACTCCATCCAATTTATCACTAGTGGGTTTTACAAAACACTGAAGTTAACATAACTAAGGACATCAAAATATATGTATTTAAAAGGACGGGCCTAAATTACTTGAAACTGTTTCTGCACATCACATTTCCTTAGAGCCCAAAATGCACAAAATACATGTACCTAATTATCAATCCTACGAGAAAGTAGATAGGCTTCCTTCAACACACACAGACGAACGGACCAACAAACTAGAAAATGACAGAACAAATGACTGATGAAAACAAGCAACGCAAAAACAAAGAGAATGAGAGAAGAAAGGAAATTTCTAGTACAGACGTTCCAGAAGGTGTAGATACCTATTTACACTGAAAAAGTCCAGGGGTGAAAATATCAACTTGAAAAGAATGAAATAACAGTCAAAACATCTGGGTTTCAGCACATACTTATTTCTCCTTCCCAGACCACTCACTATAAAAATACACATTTTAGTTCGCCTGTAAACTGTAGATATCTAGTGAACATGACAGCTTCTGGTGTCAAATCGATCTCCCGTTTCCCACCCAGAGGCTCCTTTACCTTATTCAGTGAACACACATACGATGCTTATACTAACTCGTGGTAACAGCTGTCCACAGGCTGATTAGTAGATCAGCGGGTCTGTTCACCTCAAGACTTCACAAATCAATGTTAAATCTTGGGATTATTTTCCTGACCTCAATTAAAACTGTTAGAAAAAAGAACTCCATTAAACAGTAACAAATCGCAGTCTTCTAAAGAAGATATGAATAGTACTAGTTCATTCAAAATCAAAGCTACACACATGTATAACTTAGTAAAGGCAGATGAAATGTATTTTAATATCGCCATATACCGGTAGTCATTTATATCTACATGTATATCAAAAACAAACTTGGCAAACCTGTAGTGCTTCATATGACCAAAGAAACAGAAGCCATTACTCGAAACAGGGGCATGTGCTCCACACATAACACTTTGTGTTCTATGTGTTATTCTTCGTTTTGTTGTTGTTCCTCATTCTATGTCTCCTCGTTTACTGACTTTATTTTGTTTTCTTTCCACCTTTTTTCTCTCTCTTCTTCCCTCTTTTTTCCATGTTGCTTTACTCCACCATCTCAAAATACTCTTTTTCTGGAACTAGCGTTCTCTTTTCTCCTGCATTGTGTTCTCTTCTTTCTCTTTTTTCTCCTACACATAACTAGATTTTTTCTTTTTTGTTTCTTAACTACTTACCCAAAATGTTCAAGGAATCCCATATCGATTTTGCCCTGCCAATCGTAAAAATCAAGCCGCCATCGATTATGACTTCTCGCCTTCTGACAATCTGATCAAGCCACTATCGACCTTCAAGCAGCACGCAGAAAAAAATGAAGACGGGATTCTCTCTGTGGTAAAATCCTTCCCTGCCACACTAAATGCTCCCTTGTTCTGTTGACTAATAGTTTGTGAGACTTTAAGCACAGAGATGTGGTACGGGATCAGGAAAGAATAACAAAGGTACGAAACTAAAACTTGGACGTTATCAGTATGGCGTCTCCACACTCAGAAAACTCCATACTCACATGCCAGTGCCACGCGAAGGACAGATTAAAACATTTATGATATACGCATAAACCTTTGCTTATACCCTACGATCTGGCAATATCTGGCGGTTCTACCAAACTTATGGGTTCTATATACAACTATCACTGTATCCTTTCTGTCATTTACACAAAATTATACTATGTCATAAAAAACGTGTTTTACATGGCAATACATTAGGACTTGATTCTTAGGGTGGTCAGAAACTATTTGATCACATGGCATGGTTTCTGTGTCGTTATCTTTTGTGCGCTAACCCGCTCGTTGAGTCCCCCCCCCCCCCCACACACACACACACACTCTCTCTCTCTCTCTTATTTTTCGCACTCTCAATCCATTCTCTCTTCCCCTCTATTCAGCCATTTCTCTTGTGCATCAAAACACACAGTCCTCAAAGGATCCAATTATTTCTTGTTATCTTTATGTTATCTTTAATAAAACCAACGTCCTGGAGGAGAAAGGACGGAAAAGATTTCAAAGTAAAATGTTCTGCAATCATTATGGAGGAAATGGAAGACAAACAAATGCCCACTACATAAGACGTGGAAAGAAAAGTAATGTACATGTAGTGTGAGGCCAGCTACACATGGTAAAACAACACCCTGCTGTATCTGCTAACGTGGCAGAAACACACCTCAGTCAGTGAAGGTTGGACATTTTTTTCATCTAATTTGCTCTTTAGGCGTTTGTTTGTTTATTTTCTTATGAATCGTAATATCGTCTCTAATGTGTATGTTTGCGTGCGTGCGCGTGCATGTGTGTACCTGCGTGTGTGTGAGTGTGTGTGTGTGTGTGTGTGTGTGTATGTGTGTGTGTGTGTGTGTGTGTGTGTGTGTGTGTGTGTGTGTGTGTGTGTGTGTGTGTGTGTGTGTGTGTGTGTGTGTGTGTGTGTGTGTGGACGAATTAGTGTGCTGGGTGGGGACTGATCTCTCTCTCTCTCTCGCGCGCGCGCTCTGTGTCTCTGTCTCTCTGTGGATATTTCTTTCACTGATGTAACACATCTTTATGACACCGTTAACTTGGAGATACTAAGAAAGTTTAGTTGTACTTATCAGTTTGTCTAACTGATTGCTTCCTTTTTCACAATGGCACAAGGGCTAGGTTGCAAGAATAAGAGCAGACATGTGAATCTTTCTTAGTGCAGATCAGAGTGAAACAGGCATGTATTCTAATAACCATGCTAGTTGACGCTAAGTATGTCCAAAGCCAGCTCTGGCAAAACCACTGCCTTAGGCCCACTGCAAAGATTACTTTGTATGGACCAGCAGCAGTATTGAGCAGTCTGCTGCACTGATGCGGGACCTGGACTGTCTGCTGGCGACACATTCAACAGCTCGAACAGTTCCATCAAAGATGTCTGCACAAAATTTGCAGCATCACACAGTAAGATTGAGTGTCCACCTTTCGAGCTTTGAAGAAGTGAGGCTTACCAGGTATAGGGTTTCTACTCATCAAGAGCCAGCTGGACATGACATGTTGTCCGTGTGTAAGACTACGTAGTCCAAAAGGCGCTACTTTACAGAGAGCTGAAGCCAGGACACTGTGACCAGTGAAGCCCACTAAAGCGATACAAGGACAGATAATTACTAACACCAATACTAATCTTATAACAATAATGGTGATATTTTTACACGCTAAATCTTGGTTTTTCAAATCGAATCAAAGCGTACAGTGACGAAAACTCAAGGGCACATGGCACATGCACGCCGAGATGGGACAACAGGTGTGAAGTGGAATGAAGAGCTGGACACATACCGGAAGGAAACCAGTGCTGGACAAAACGTTATATTTTCGAATTAGACAGAGTATGTGACTGTCGAAGAAACAATGGAGGCTCATTCCAGTTGTATGGATCAGACAGAAAATAAGCCACGACTGACTATGGAACATCTGTATCAAGACATTTGTGAAGAACGGAGAGGTTGGGCAGGGGTGTGCATTCACAGATGGTCACAAAGATAAGTAGGTACAATACTATTAGGACACCTGTAGCATGATGTATTCAATTTGTGATTGTAGCATAATGTTTTGATTTGTGTGAAACTCTTTAAGAAACAGACAATTAATGAAGAAAGTGAACCAAGAGAGGGACATGTCCACGCTTCATTTTACGAAGGGCAAGACAGGCCGCAGACTTCTAAACATGCTCAAGCCATGCAACGGCAGAACGCAGTCAAACCGGAGAGCTGCAATAATCGAAACGAGACAAAATAAGAGAAGTCACAATTTTCAGATACTGCAAAAGCTGAAAGATAACAAACACAACAGGAACGTCGCCCTTGACACTGTGGTGTTGACAACCAACCTCATCAGCTGAGACATAACCACGACCTAGAAAGACATCGCCCATAACAACACGTGGTCTGACAACAGTCCACATGGGGCACTGTCACATTACAATAGTGCACAACAGTCCACATGGGGCACTATCACATTACAATAGTGCACAACAGTCCACATGGGGCACTATCACATTACAGTAGTGCACAACAGTCCACATGGGGCACTATCACATTACAATAGTGCACAACAGTCCACATGGGGCACTGTCACATTACAATAGTGTACAACAGTCCACATGGGGCACTATCACATTACAATAGTGCACAACAGTCCACATGGGGCACTGTCACATTACAATAGTGCACAACAGTCCACATGGGGCACTATCACATTACAATAGTGCACAACAGTCCACATGGGGCACTATCACATTACAATAGTGCACAACAGTCCACATGGGGCACTGTCACATTACAATAGTGCACAACAGTCCACATGGGGCACTATCACATTACAATAGTGCACAACAGTCCACATGGGGCACTGTCACATTACAATAGTGCACAACAGTCCACATGGGGCACTATCACATTACAATAGTGCACAACAGTCCACATGGGGCACTGTCACATTACAGTAGTGCACAACAGTCCACATGGGGCACTATCACATTACAATAGTGCACAACAGTCCACATGGGGCACTATCACATTACAGTAGTGCAC
>JAPXFY010000016.1:31200058-31217558 GCA_030674185.1 Monoplex corrugatus | reverse complement strand
TCCTAAGAGAATGTACTAAGACTTTGTGGAACACATACAGCTGAATGGACCGGCAAGGCAGAAAATGATAGGTAGAAATGACAAAAAGCAAAGGATTAAGGCAGAAACAAAGACAGTGACAGAAAAGAGGAAATTTTTAGCACAGAATTTCCAGAAGGTGAGGAGGCTATTTATACTGAAAGAGCCCCCGGCATCCTCAAGAGGGATCATTCACAGCTGAATGAAATAAATATTACACCACACAACTTTCCGCAAACCAGTTTGGATCCCGTGCTGTCAGACCAGTAGGCCAAATTAGTGTGTGACACTACAGAATGTGTAGTGAATACCCATCTTGGTGCTTCTAAACTTATTAATTACGTCAGAATAGAAAAGCTGAAATAAAGCAAACACCTCAAGGACTCCACAGGAAGACTTCCCATGGGTAGAGGGCAGGGGATGATGGCTGGGTAATGACCTGATAGACAAAAAAGAAGATAGCAGATACTTCAATGAAGTAATCATGTTCCGTCGAGTAAAAAATATTGGCCAAAGAATTTTTTTGTTTTTGGATATGTTACTGCCTTCTTGAAAGTTAATATAAGACAGTTTAGACTCCTTTCGTGACAGGATATTGTAAAATGACGGGATGTCATCATGTGATATGCTAGTTGATGGCTGAATGTCCCTTCAGACGCCGGAGATGCGTCTAGACAATAAGGAAGGAACGGTCTTTTGGCTGCAGGCGTGATAGCTTCTGTTCACGATATGAAACTAATATAGCTATTGAATCTGTGTGGGTCTGCCGTGTGGTGTTCTTTCATCATTGAATTTCATTAACGATCAACAAGACCATTTTCCTGCTTCGTTACTCTGTCTCTCTCTGAACTTGTGTCATCAGTCTGTCTCTTTCAGCCCATGACAGTGGCACAAAGCATGTATAACGGTGGTCAGATCATGGAAATAATGGGAAAACAACTTGAAAACAGACAAAAGTACATGACAGCATATAACATTTGCCTCGTCTGTCTAAAATCATTCACTCCTGCCATCACCAATGTGCTACATGACTGAAGAAATGAAAATAAGCCAATCTCAGTCTCAATTTTTTCTTTTTTTTGTTCTTTTTTTTGTTTTTTTTGTTAACTTTTTAAATATTCTTTTTATTCTGTTTGGATTTTTCAGCCGTTGTTACAACTCAACTTTTTCGTGCCCCCCGGATGAAGTATTTCGCCGTAGTTCGGCGCCACCCTTTTCCTTTTTTTCCGTATGCGTGTACATTTGTTTACCTGTGACAGTGGAATATACTACAAAATTCTTCCAGGGACAACTGATTTATTGCTGTGGGATCCTTCAAATACGCTAAGTGAATGCTGCAAACAGGACCTCAGTTTTCAACCATAAACCAGCATGTAGAACACCAATGGAGATCTAGTGGAGGGGGAAGGAAATTACATGTCCGACTGGGAATCAAACCTAGGCTTCTCGCGCCTTAAGCGGGTGTTCTCTCTGCTAGACAATACACTCCACTTACACATACTAAGTTTTGCTGTATTACTATATGTCAGTACACATGTGTAGTATTGTATGCCAGTGATTAAGGTATCGATCACACGGGTGGCTTGGCCTTGAGGCGTCAGGCGCGGGTTTGAAAGGAGGTGGAAGAAAAAAATGGCGACAGCAGAAGGGCATGCAGGAGTCATGACCTGGATGCGGCCCGGCCCCATAGAGCGTACGGAATTTCAGGCCGAAACAGTTGCATGAGGGGGAAGGAAAGGGGGCTTCTCCTCTAAGGACCTCCTGCTGCCCAACTCTGTCAAGCACACACACACACACACACACACACACATACACGCGCGCGCGCGCGCATACACACACACAAACAAGCGTAACCTCTTCTCACAAAATCAAGAATTGATTAATTTAAGGCCATTAATCTCATACAAAAATATTTGTTTAGTCAGTAACTTTGGGCAAAATTTTACTATATGATTTTTCTCTCTTTTCGTCTCTCCCTCTCTCTCTCTCTCTCTCTCCCTCCCTCCCTCCCTCCCCCTCTCTCTCTCTATTTCTCTCTCTGCTTTTTTGTCTGTCAGTGTCTCACAATTTATATTTAGCTACTTAAACATATTTGTTCGAACTAATCTAGTAATGTCATCAGTGAATGCACACATCGTAAAGCTGTTTGCAATCTATTTGTGTAAGGCCGTTTTTTGAAATAAGCAGTTGCATTACAATATAATTGCTGTGTGTATAATTTTATTATTTTGCTACGATTTTGTTGCTTTTGTTTTCCTTCTTCCGAGGGGCCATAACCTTTAGGAGTCAATACCCTGAAGTCTGAATTTTCTGTCTCTGTCTGTCTGTCTGCCTGTCTGCTTTCTCTCTCTCTCTCTCTCTCTCTCTTCTCTCTCTCTCTCTCTCAACGAAGAGATGGGCATTAACATTATACAAGACTAAGCCATCCCCATCCTAATCTCTCCCCCCACCCACCCCGAAATTCTCGCTCTCTCCGTAACCCCACTGACCTTTACATCCAGTTCTAGTGTTTTCCTGCAGAATCTGAGACTCGCAGAAGTAGTAAAAATTCAAGAGCGATAAATAGGAGAAACGTAGTGTAAGTCGTGTGAACACGTTCCTACCTGGTTACCATTGACCTTATCTGCAGATGGCCAGGTGGTAAAACTTCCGGTGTGTCGACGCCACATGGGAACAAGATAAGAGGTGGTGGTGGTGGTGGGGGGGGGGGTTGTTACTGGAAGATAGCATCGTATGATTAGAAAGTAGATGGTTAAACCATGTTGTTTCTTCTTACACACCACTATTCAAACAGATCCACTGGTTATCAATCAAACTTCGCTGCCTGTATGAAACTGCAATCTCTGTATGTCCCAATTTGATGGATCTTTACCATCCTATCTTTCAGACTGTCTCTGAACATACCAAACATCATGCACCCTGCCATCCTCTAAACAAAAGTTTTGATGGTGCCGAAGTGCTCTCAATTTCACGTTATTATCATCTGTTTTGGAATTTACTGTCAGCTGATGTGAGGGATCTGTCCGTTCTTTCCCACTTCAAGTCACAGTTAAATATTTATCTGTTTACTCAGGCCTTCCACTGTTGATATCATATACCAACATATACTGTCACTTCTAGCTACTGACCGTGTGGTATTGTGGAATCATTCACATCTGTATATGTTTATAACTGAAGGTGTATATGTATACACAATGACACGCTTTGTGCACATGAATGAATGCGTGTATTATAATGTGTGAGTGTGCCTACGTGTTTGCGTGTGTGTGTGTGTGTGTGTGTGTGTGTGTGTGTGTGTGTGTGTGTGTGTGTGTGTGTGTGTGTGTGTGTGTGTGTGTGTGTGTGTGTGTGTGTGCACGCACATGCGCGCGTGTGTTTCGGTCTCTGATCAAAATGCGTGAACAGGTTGTTCTCACCTTTTTATGGGAAAATGTTTGTCAAATTCTGGCCAAAGCTGTGAACTGCTGAGGAGTCATATGTCTGGTGTTAAAACTCCAAGGTCAAAGTCAGAGTGACCAATACCTGATTAAAATAGGCTCCTTTTTACGGAAAGTGTGTGACCACCACTTCTTCTGTAATTTCTGACAACCAACGAAACTTGCCTTCACTGTTGTGATACTCAATCACTGTCCTCAAAGCTTGTCAAGTTTTATTTCAACCGAAGCTTCTTGAAGGTCACAGTAACCTTGGGAAGGGCAAAGTCTGGACTCTCTAATTTTGTTACTTTTTATAAGAATCAAGCACGCTCAAATAATGTCGTAGTGCTCAAATGATTCCAACCCTAGACAGCGTCAGTTGAAATATTTTTGTGTGTATGTGACATTTCCTTACGATTGAGTTGTTTGTCACGAGACAGTCATTATTTGATATCCAGAACCTACATACAACTCTTTCTAACAGTGAAAACCGTTTGAAAATCAGATATTCACTGTCAAAAATATGAGATTTAGAAGATGGTGGTGCCCCTCTGATCGTAATTTTGAGACAGACAGACAGAGGGAGAGAGAGAGAGACAGACAGACAGACAGACAGACAGACAGAGATAAAGAGTGAGAGACAGACAGACAGACAGAATATATTCACAAAATCACAAAATTCAGCAATAACTTTTTTCTTAGCAACCAATATTCAATCTTCAACAAATTGTGCACTCTCATCAGTCGCAGATATGTGGTTCAACGGGTCTGTTGCAAACACTGAAGGATAAACTGGTTGTTGAAAACCGGCAATTTAAATGCTGTGTTTCTGCTCTTCAGAAACGCTCTGTACTGTTGGGTAGGTGCTTTCAAATAACATTTTAATAACGTAAAAATCACACAGTTGGTGTTTTACAGGTAGTTGCATATGCAGGAAAAGTTACACAACCAGTTTATCTCTAAAGTCCCAAAATCGATCACCGACATCCCTACCCTCTATTTCGGCTGCTAGCGGCAAACACTGTGAGGAGACAAAAGACTCGTTCCTTGTCCTTTCTTCAATCACTAGATGCAGCATCGTCCGTCATCCATCAAGCCTCGTCATAAGCATCTGATCGCTATCTTTTATTTTCGTGCTCAGGGTTCGATTTATACGACACAAATAATGATAAAAAATGTCAGATTACGAGCAATTCGATTAGTGTAATTGCACAGATGTGTTAGAACAGCACGGACACAAAGGAAGTGGCGTACACCATCTCGTCATTTGTGTACACCAGCTTTTTTCCCCAAAGGTAAAGTGAAAAGACAAGACTTGTTTGATCTGCGCTCAGCTTCAGATATTCTTTCCCTTCAGATTATAGATTTAAACTATCAACTGTTTGTTGGCCAGCGTTTTATTGCTATCACAGGACCGTCTGTTTGGAACACATTCCACTCTCCCTTCGCCTAATACGTATCCTATCCTTTCTGCTTACAAATCCAGTTTAAAACCCCATCTCTTTTCCCGAGAACGAATTCTACACCGACATTCCCCCTCATTTGTGTAGGTCTGTTGTTGTTCGTCCGTCGTGATCGACGATGACCAAGGATCATCATGATTCATGTGTCCGGCTGTGACTGATGAGGCCGATTCGTGCGCGGAAGGCTCGGCCGCAGATGAGACACATGTGTTCTGTTGGATTCTAGACTTGGGAGTTGGCTCGGGATTTACGCAGCTCTCGTTTCTTTTGTGCTCCACTGATCTTGCTTTGTTCGTAGGAGGCGGCACCTTCGCCAACGCAGCTTCTCCATGATGAGCGGTCTTGTGTAAGGACCTCCCATGTCTTGGTGTCGATGCCGAAGTTTTTCAGGGACGCGTGTCCTTGAAGCGCAGCTTTGGCCTTCCTCGCGAGCGTATGCCGTGTGTTAGCTCACCATAGAGCAGTCTCTTCGGGAGACGCGTGTCTTGCATACGCACGATGTGTCAGGCCCATCTGAGTTGGGCTCTTCTGAGCAGGGTGTGAATGCTAGTCATTCCGGCTTGATCGAGGACATCTGTGTCAGGTATTCTATCCTTCCAGGTGATCTTCAGGAGCTGTCTGAGGCAGTTGATGTGGAATCGGTTGTGTTTCTTGGCGTGGCGCTCGTATACAGTCCATGTCTCACAGGCATATAGAAGGGTTGGCAGAACGGCTGCCTTGTATACCTTCAGCTTGGTGGACAGTTTGATACCTCTCCTGTCCCATACCGATACCCTGAGGCGTCCGAAAGCTGAACTTGCTTTGGCAATGCGTGTGTTCACTGATCTTGAGATCGTGCTTCCGAGGTACGTGAAATTGTTCACAGCTTTCAGGGTTTCTCCCTCGACAGTGATGCTTGGTTCCGAGTACCGCTGTTGTGGTACAGGCTGAAACATGACTTCGGTCTTCTTCGTACTGATGGTGAGTCCGCAGTTTGTGCAGGATGATGCGAATCGATCCATGCTCTGCTGCATTTTTGTTTCAATGGTGGCGTTCAGAGCGCAGTCATCGGCGAACAGGAGGTCGCGGACTCAGTCGTTTTCAACCTTGGTCTTCGCCTGAAGCCTGAGGGCATTGAGGAGCCTTCCGTCTGTCCTGTATCTGAAGCCAATGCAACAGGAACAACACCAAGACCTGTACACGACATTCGTTGATCTGACAAAGGCCTTCGACACGGTCAGCCGTGAAGGACTATGGAGAATTATGGAAAAGTTCGGATGCCCATCAAAGTTCATCAACATGGTACGCCAATTTCATGATGGCATGCAGGCACGTGTGTTGGACAACGGAGATTGCTCCGAGACTTTCTCAGTCACGAACGGTGTCAAGCAGGGTTGTGTACTGGCGCCAACACTGTTCAATATGATGTTTACGGCCATGCTCTCAGACGCATTCTATGACGACCATGACAATGCATTGGCTTCAGATACAGCACAGACGGAAGGCTCCTCAATGCCCTCAGGTTTCAGGCGAAGACCAAGGTTGAAAAAGACTGAGTCCGCGACCTCCTGTTCGCCGATGACTGCGCTCTGATCGCCACCACTAAAGCGAAAATGCAGCAGAGCATGGATCGATTCGTAGGTCTATACTGTATATTAATATTGTACATGTATATGGTATATTCATTGTGTCCTGTAGGGTAGTCTGCGTCAATTGCATGCGTACGTCTGGTGCCTGAGTACTCTTTGACTTGAATTGTCAAGATATGGCGCCATATAAATACTGAAATTCTTCTTCTTATTATCATTATCATTATTGTTGTTATGACAAGACGGCTGCTATGAATAAAGAGTTTGTTCAAGAAAGATTCCTTGCACTCGGTCAATTCCATAAGCGCTCCACTCCAATCTGCTTGCAGTTATCTTGCTTAATTCATAAGCCTGGGCAAAACCTATGTGTTGACAAGATCTTGAAAAGGCGAGGGGGTGGTGGGAAAAGGCGAGACAGACAGGACCTAAGAATGACGTCATCAGTTTGACTGGAGCACTGACTTAAGATGGGCAGCAAGCAGGCCAGTTTGTATGTTTGACTGGAGCACTGACCTAAGATGGGCAGCAAGCAGGCCAGCTTGTATGTTGCGGGCTGGGACTGAACTCGAAACATCCTCTGAGTCCACGGCTCTATGGATAAGATAGGCAAGACACACAAGAGGTGAAGGTAGTAGAGACAGATACGGTGCGGGGGGGGGGGGGGGGAGGAGCGGGGAGAGAATATGTCAGAACCGCAGGATGCTAGCTTCAGACATGTTAACTTATCTGCTTGGAATCAGCGTGTTGCTGTGTCAGTCTGCGACACAAAGCCAGGTGCTCATCATACGCGTGCAGACAGCTATGTGGTTTGGACGGACAGAGAGAGAGAGAGAGAGAGGGAGAGAGAGAGAGAGGGAGAGAGAGAGAGAGAGATTGGAAGCTGTTACTGTCACAGTTATGTTTGTTTACAGCCCAGTCAACTGCATAAAACCATATCAGGGTTACAACCCGTTTCAAAACATATCACTTCAACAAGGAGAAAAAAGAAAACAAAGTTAAGTGCATTTTTTGCTCTAGGGAAATGAGATATGTAGCAACAATTTTAGGTAATTTACGCCTGTTTTTATATATGTTTTAAGGTCCTTAGTTATGTTTAGATTTGTGTGAGAAATTGGACGGAGTGGTCAATGCGTTTCCTTTTATTATGTGTGCAAGTACATTGACATGTGTACTTAAATACATGTACCCAATTATTAATCATAAGAGAAAGTATGTACAACTTTATCGAACACATAAAGTAAATGGACCAGCAAGACAGAAAACGATAGGAAGAAATGACAGAAATCAAAGGAGGAAGTAAGAAACAAAGAGAGTGACAGAAAAGGTGAGATTTCTAGCACAAAACATTCAGAAGGTGGGGATATAATTTACACTGAAAGAGCCCCCGGCATCCCCACGGGGGAAGATTAGAAGCTGGTTGTATGAGAAAGAGAGAGAGTGAGGGGGGGGGGGAGGGAGGTGTCTGTCTGCGAATTTCACTGATCAACATTCCCAATCCAAATTAGTCCTTTGAAAACAAAGCCCACATTAAGAGCATTACGTAATCACAAAAGTCTCAAATATAAAAAAAATGAGAGAAAACATTATTGAGGTAAACAGTCTGATGCTTTGAATCACAATTCGTATGCACTTCAGGAAGCAAATGCGCAAACACATGGAATCAAAAATGCACGAGCGTACATACAAACACACACTGACAAACAGGCGTGCACACACACACACACACACACACACCACACACACACACACACACACACACACACACACACACACACACACACACACACACACACACACACACGTGCGCGCGCACACACACACCCTCGTCTTTTAAAGATTCCTAGTCAATGCAGAACAACATCAAATACCGAAAGAAGTATTTTCACTGACATCAAATAACGTCAGAAACAATTGTTTTCTGATGACAATGATAGCAGAGAGCAGAAGTCCATGTCCCAACAGACTATGCAAAGTATGAGCCGTGCAGATCAGTTCTCATCTCAGGCACACGGCAGACTCAGTCCTGTCCAAAGTTATTCAGACATGGCTGTTCAGATACAGTATGCAATGTAAATCTGATAAGGTAACTCCATATTGTATTTGACTGCATTCCTCTTGCCGACATCTGCCATGCAGTCGGCTTATCTCACTATCAGCAAACATAACGTCTGGTGGGCATGGAGTGAATGGGATGGGGACGGGATGTCACAAAAAGGTGGGTGATG
This sequence comes from Monoplex corrugatus, assembly GCA_030674185.1. NCBI lineage: Eukaryota > Metazoa > Mollusca > Gastropoda > Littorinimorpha > Ranellidae > Monoplex > Monoplex corrugatus. The sequence goes on along the minus strand of JAPXFY010000016.1, from coordinate 31,208,868 downwards.
TGCTAAACAAATAGTGGGTGCTAAACAAATAGTGGGTGATGTACTAAACAAATAGTGGGTGATGTGCTAAACAAATAGTGGGTGATGTGCTAAACAAATAGTGGGTGATGTGCTAAACAAATAGTGGGTGCTAAACAAATAGTGGGTGATGTGCTAAACAAATAGTGGGTGCTAAACAAATAGTGGGTGATGTGCTAAACAAATAGTGGGTGATGTGCTAAACAAATAGTGGGTGCTAAACAAATAGTGGGTGATGTGCTAAACAAATAGTGGGTGATGTGCTAAACAAATAGTGGTGATGTGCTAAACAAATAGTGGGGTTGCTAAACAAATAGTGGGTGATGTGCTAAAACAATAGTGGTGTGCTAAACAAATAGTGGGTGATGTGCTAAACAAATAGTGGGTGATGTCTAAACAAATAGTGGGTGCTAAACAAATAGTGGGTGATGTGCTAAACAAATAGTGGGTGATGTGCTAAACAAATAGTGGGTGATGTGCTAAACAACTAGTGGGTGATGTGCTAAACAAATAGTGGGTGATGTCTAAACAAATAGTGGTGGGGTGCTAAACAAATAGTGGTGGGGTGCTAAACAAATAGTGGGTGATGTACTAACACAATAGTGGGTGATGTTATTAAACAACTAGTGGGTGATGTGCTAAACAATAGTGGGTGATGTGACTAAACAATAGTGGGTGATGTGCTAAACAATAGTGGGTGATGTCTAACAAATAGTGGGTGATGTGCTAAACAAATAGTGGTGATGTGCTAAACAACATAGTGGGTGATGTACTAAACAAATAGTGGGTGATGTGCTAAACAAATAGTGGGTGATGTGCTAAACAAATAGTGGGTGATATGTGTACTAAACAAATAGTGGGTGATGTGCTAAACAAATAGTGGGTGATGTGCTAAACAAATAGTGGGTGATGTACTAAACAAATAGTGGGGTATGGGTGCTAAACAAATAGTGGGTGGTGTGTGCTAAACAAATAGTGGGTGATGTCTAAACAAATAGTGGGTGATGTGCTAAACAAATAGTGGGTGATGTGCTAAACAAATAGTGGGTGATGTGCTAAACAAATAGTGGGTGATGTGCTAAACAAATAGTGGGTGATGTACTAAACAAATAGTGGGTGATGTACTAAACAAATAGTGGTGATGTGCTAAACAAATAGTGGGTGATGTGCTAAACAAATAGTGGGTGATGTGCTAAACAAATAGTGGGTGATGTGCTAAACAAATAGTGGGTGTGATGTGCTAAACAAATAGTGGGTGATGTGCTAAACAAATAGTGGTGATGTGCTAAACAAATAGTGGGTGAATGTGCTAAACAAATAGTGGGGTGATGTAGCTAAACAAATAGTGGGTGATGTGCTAAACAAATAGTGGGTGATGTGCTAAACAAATAGTGGGTGATGTGCTAAACAAATAGTGGGTGATGTGCTAAACAAATAGTGGGTGATGTGCTAAACAAATAGTGGGTGATGGCTAAACAAATAGTGGGTGATGTGCTAAACAAATATGGGTGATGGTGCTAAACAAATAGTGAGTGATGTGCTAAACAAATAGTGGGTGATGTGCTAAACAATAGTGGGTGATGTGCTAAACAAATAGTGGGTGATGTGCTAAACAAATAGTGGGTGTATGTGTGCTAAACAAATAGTGGGTGATGTGCTAAACAAATAGTGGGTGATGTGCTAAACAAATAGTGGGTGATGTACTAAACAAATAGTGGTGATGTGCTAAACAAATAGTGGTGATGTGCTAAACAAATAGTGGGTGATGTGCTAAACAAATAGTGGGTGATGTGCTAAACAAATAGTGGTGATGTGCTAAACAAAAGTGGGTGATGTGCTAAACAAATAGTGGGTGATGTGCTAAACAAATAGTGGGTGATGTGCTAAACAAATAGTGGGTGAGACGTGGTGTATGCTAAACAATAGTGGGTGATGTGCTAAACAAATAGTGGGTGATGTGCTAAACAAATAGTGGGGTGTGGTGCTAAACAAATAGTGGGTGTGTGCTAAACAAATAGTGGGTGATGTGCTAAACAAATAGTGGGTGGTGCTATAACAAATAGTGGTGATGTGCTAAACAAATAGTGGTGTGCTAAACAAATAGTGGGTGATGTGCTAAACAAATAGTGGGTGTGTCTAAACAAATAGTGGGTGATGTGCTAAACAAATAGTGGGATGTGCTAAACAAATGTGCTAAACAAATAGTGGGTGATGTGCTAAACAAATAGTGGTGATGTGCTAAACAAATAGTGGTGATGTGCTAAACAAATAGTGGGATGCTAAACAAATAGTGGGTGATGTGCTAAACAAATAGTGGGTGATGTGCTAAACAAATAGTGGAGTGATGTGCTAAACAAATAGTGGGTGATGTGCTAAACAAATAGTGAGTGATGTGCTAAACAAATAGTGGGTGATGTGCTAACAAATAGTGGGTGATGTGCTAAACAAATAGTGGGTGATGTCTAAACAAATAGTGGGTGGGGTGCTAAACAAATAGTGGGTGATGTGCTAAACAAATAGTGGGTGATGTGCTAAACAAATAGTGGGTGATGTACTAAACAAATAGTGAGTGATGTGCTAAACAAATAGTGGGTGATGTGCTAAACAAATATGAGTGATGTGCTAAACAAATAGTGGGTGATGTGCTAAACAAATAGTGGGTGATGTGCTAAACAAATAGTGGGTGATGTGCTAAACAAATAGTGGGTGATGTGCTAAACAAATAGTGGGTGATGTGCTAAACAAATAGTGGGTGATGTGCTAAACAAATAGTGGGTGATGTGCTAAACAAATAGTGGGTGATGTGCTAAACAAATAGTGGGTGATGTCTAAACAAATAGTGGGTGATGTGCTAAACAAATAGTGGTTGGGATGTGCTAAACAAATAGTGGGTGATGTACTAAACAAATAGTGGGGATGTGTTAAACAACTATGGGTGATGTGCTAAACAAATAGTGGGTGATGTACTAAACAAATAGTGGGTGATGTGCTAAACAAATAGTGGGTTGATGTAAACAAATAGTGGGTGATGTGCTAAACAAATAGTGGGTGATGTACTAAACAAATAGTGGGTGATGTCTAAACAAATAGTGGGTGATGTGCTAAACAAATAGTGGGTGATGTGCTAAACAATAGTGGGGTGATGATCTAAACAAATAGTGGGTGATGTGCTAAACAAATAGTGGGTGATGTGCTAAACAAATAGTGGGTGATGTACTAAACTAATAGTGGGTGGTGTGTGCTAAACAAATAGTGGGTGGGGTGCTAAACAAATAGTGGGTGATGTACTAAACAAATAGTGTGGGTGATGTGCTAAACAAATAGTGGGTGATGTGCTAAACAAATAGTGGGTGATGTGCTAAACAAATAGTGGGTGATGTGCTAAACAAATAGTGGGTGATGTACTAAACAAATAGTGGGTGATGTACTAAACAAATAGTGAGTGATGTGCTAAACAAATAGTGGGTGATGTGCTAAACAAACAGTGGGTGATGTGCTAAACAAATAGTGAGTGATGTACTAAACAAACAGTGGGTGGGGTACTAAACAAATAGTGGGTGAGGTGCTAAACAAACAGTGGGTGGGGTACTAAACAAATAGTGGGTGATGTGCTAAACAAATAGTGGGTGATGTGCTAAACAAATAGTGGGTGATGTGCTAAACAAATAGTGAGTGATGTGCTAAACAAATAGTGGGTGATGTGCTAAACAAATAGTGGGTGATGTGCTAAACAAATAGTGGGTGATGTGCTAAACAAATACAGACATATTCTGACAGACATTGTTGATTTCAGAAAAAGCAGACAAATCTTAAAATAATAAGCCAGAAGCTGACGAAAGAAACAATGACTACAAGGCACATGCATGTCATAATGAGGCCGTCAGTGAAGGTGTTCTGAATGACGAACAGTTATACACGTGGTAAGACTCTGTACCGCAGGCACGCAGCTATCTGACCGAACTGTTATTTTCCAACAGTGTACATGAAGTTAGGTAGCAGAAAGTAGAAGAAGAAGAAGTAGTAACAGTAGAGATAGCTGGAATAATAGTGGCAGCAATAGTACTAACATTACGAGAAAGAAGAGAATGAAGAAGAAGGACGAGGAGAAAAAAGAGAAAAAGTGGAGCAGAAAAAGGAAAAAAGAAGAAGAACAGGAAGAAGAAGAAGGACAAGAAGAACACGAGGAGGATGAGGAAAAGAAAAGAAGAAAGAGAAGAAGAAGAAGCAGCAGAAGAAGAAGATGAGGAGGAGGAGGAGGATGACGACAACGACGACGACGATGACGATGATGATGATTATGATAATTATGATGATGATTGTGAGGAGGAAGAGGAGGAGGGGAAAAAAAGAAGAAAACAGATGACGAAAGAGTGGACAGAAGAAGAACAAGAAGATGATGATGATGATGAAGATGACGATGAACAATAATGAAAAAGACGAACAATAACAAGACCAAAGAACAGGAATAACAACTGGCAAACTTAAATGCAACATGGAAGCTGCCCTCTTTGTTGCTAAACACATAGGATCTCCGGAATTATCAGACATAATTCAGTGGCGCATCTAAGAACCTTGCAACCATTTTCCCCACACACAAAACATGGAATCTGACAGCATACGGAGGCCATCATTTTGGATGCAAATTTGTCAAGATCTCTAGAAAAGGCTGGCTCAGCAAAGCAAAACCTAGTATTACTACGAAGTGGCTGGGGAATCTCTTCCCTGCAGTTCCTTTGTAATACCCTTACCCCCCCCTCTCTCTCTCTTTCTCTCTCTCTCTCTCTTCCCTCCTTATCCCCTCCCTCTCTCCGTCCTTCCTTCATCTCCCCCCTTTTTTTTCCTCAGTATTTCTCAATTTCGCAATACCGAAGAACAGACATATAAAACATCTCATATTTGTATTAGCTCTTCTACTACCTAACAATCAGACCAATCACTAATACATTTCTAATGATCAAACTACTGACTATGTAAACCTACATTCTATTTGTTTTATTTGATATTTACTGTTTGTTATTGAGAAAAAGAAAGAGAGAGAGAGAGAGAGAGAGAGGGAGGGAGAGAGTGAGTTCGTCAAGAGATATTCATGATCTGTTCACGACACTTTACGACTGAAACATCCCAGAGAATGAGGGAAAACAACACCCTTAACATTTTCCAAACGTTACAAAGCAGATTAAATCAGCAAAATAAAACGAGCGACACGACAACGTGCCTACAAACATAAAATCATTAACATCCTATCCCCCCCCCCCTTTACCCCCTAAAATCTTACTGAATTACAAGAAAACCCAGAAATTACTGGTAACTAAGCAGACGATTCCAAACAAGCCGTTAAAACAAATGCCGGGCAACATAATCACAAGGAAACACGTAGAGATTCTTGACTGATGTGCCACTAGACGTCTGCTGTCTGTGTTGATGTTTTGAGGGTATTTTGATTACGTGTCTTCTTTCCTGCTTCCCAGTGGACCGACTGACTTCTGTTAGAGCCACGGACTGAAGGTGTCCTGTCTTCCCAGCCTATGGCGTAAAACCTGGCTGTTAGTTGTCCATCTCAACGTTCCAATTATTCTGATGGTGTGACCTGATGTTTCATAGATCCTGGTTCACCCCCCTCAACCCCACTCACCCTTTTTTTACTTTCAATTTCAAGAGTTTGCCAGCTCGTAGGGTTTTTCGCAGGCTCAGAAGAGTCTGCCCTGATAACACCACAGACTGCGCAGAGCGCATGTCAAGTTGCTCAAGCGTTATGAAACCTTCTTGATTTAACTTCAAAATCTAAATAAAACACGCTTAACAATACTTTAATCTCTCTCTCTCTCTCTCTCTCTCTCTCTCTCTCTCTCTCTCTCTCTCTCTCTCGTATTTTTGTATAAAAGCCTACGTCTTGTTTGCGCATGTACAGGTACATACGCGTGGGCGTGCGATGTTTCTGGTGGAACTGGCCAGCTCGTCACATCTTCAAATAGTGTTTTCTGTCATTTAGAAACAACCCCCTTGTGGGTGAAACCAGCGACAATTTCATCTCTCATTGCTATTTGTCTGATTTCTTTCGGCGTGTGATTGCTCTATAATCATTTCGTGAAACGCTCTTGGGCCACTGGGAATATCAGCTTCTCGCGCACAGACATTGATTTTAAAAGACACACACACAGACGCATATACACAGATACACAGACACAGACACAAACACACACACAGACAAACACACACCGACACACAGACACACAGATACAGACACACAGACACACAGATACAGTCATCAATTTTTGATGACTAAAACAAAAAAGTTACTGAAATGTACTTGATGACCCACAGTTTTTTATCTGTGTGTGTGTGTGTGTGTGTGTCTGTGTGTGTGTGTGTGTGTGTGTGTGTGTGTGTGTGTGTGTGTGTGTGTGTGTGTCGTGTGTGTTTATGGTGTGTGTGTTGTGTGTATGTGTGTGTTTTGTGTCTGTGTGTGTTTCTTATGTGTGCGCGTGCGCGTGTGTATGTGTGTGTGTTAGTATGTGTATGTGTTGTCTGTGTGTGTGCTGTTGTGTGTGTGTCTCTGTGTTGTGTGTGTCTCTGTGTATGTGTGTGTCTGTGTGTGTGTGTTTTGTGTCTGTGTCTGTCTGCCTGTGTCTGTGTGTCTGTGTGTGTGTGTCTGTGTGTATGTGTATTTTGTGTCTGTGTCTGTGTGTCTGCGTGTGTGTGTGTCTGTGCGTGTGAGTGTGTGTCTGTGCGTGTGAGTGTGTGTTTGCGTCTGTGTCTCTGTGTCTCTGTGTCTGTGTCTGTGTGTCTGTGTGTGTGTTTGTGTCTGTGTGTCTGTGTGTCTGTGTCTGTGTGTCTGTGTGTTTGTGTGTTTGTGTCTGTGTCTGTGTGTGTTTGTGTCTGTCTGTGTGTGTCTGTGTGTGTTTGTGTCTTGTGTGCGTATCTGTGTGTATGTGTGTGTCTCTCTATGTGTGTCTGTGTCTGTGTGTTTGTGTATGTGTGTGTTTGTGTCGTGTCTGTGTGTCTGTGTCTGTGTGTCTGTGTGTCGGTGTGTGTTTGTCTGTGTGTGTGTTTGTGTCTGTGTCTGTGTATCTGTGTATATGCGTCTGTGTGTGTGTCTTTGTGTATGTGTGTATTTGTGTCTGTGTCCCTGTGTCTGTGTGTGTGTGTCCCTGTGTGTGTGTCCCTGTGTGTGTGTCTTTGTGTATGTGTGTTTTGTCTATGTCTGTGTGTCTGTGTGTCTGTGTGTCTGTGTGTCTGTGTGTCCCTGTGTCTGTGTGTGTCTTTGTGTATGTGTGTTTGTGTCTATGTCTCTGTGTGTGTGTGTCTGTGTGTGTGTGCGTGTCTGTGTCTGTGTGTCTGTGTCTGTGTGTATGTGTGTGTTTGTGTCTGTGTGTCTGTGTCTGCGTGTCTGTGTCTGCGTGTCTGTATGTGAGTTTTATTCAACAATCACACTCGTGTTGTTGAGACTGAGAGACAGACAGTGTGTGTGTGTGTGTGTGTGTGTGTGTGTGTGTGTGTGTGTGTGTGTGTGTGTGTGTGTGTGTGTGTGTGTGTGTGTGTGTGTGTGTGTGTGTTTTTCAATCGATGAAAGTGATGTGGTTAAGAGAAACAACAAAACGATGTAAAGAGAGAAAGATTTGACGGGTGAAAGAGAAGAACAGAAAAACACTGAGAACTACATGGGCTATGCTGATACTGGTGGTGTTGATAATGCTAATAATACTATTAATAGACAATAATAATCATTGTTATCATTATTACAATAATAAAAGTTGTTATTGTTATTTAAAGCCCGGCCGACTGCGCAGAGCCATATCAGGGCTCTAACCAGTTCAAAACATAGTAATACCTCAACAGAGAAAAGAAGGAACAGAAAAGTAAGCACACATATCAATGCATTCGAGCACATAATCCAAGGACATGCTCCTGGCGTTGACACTGCGTCCAATTTATCGCACCTCGGGGATTTACACACACAAAAACATATCTGATTATAAAGTTACACTTAACTAAGGACATTAAAACATCCATAAATAATAATACTGATGATGACAGTGATGATGATGATACCACTACTACTACTTTCAATAATGATAATGATAATAGTAATGATAGTAATAACAATAGAGATTTGTAAAGTGTAACAACACAAAAAGCAAACTCCTAAGCATTCAGACTTTACATCCAATGTTATGCAGCTGAACATAAAGTCAATAATAACATTAATCATATATGCATGCATGATATAGAAAGGGGGGGGGGGGGCAACAGCGTAGCTTCATCAGAAAAAAAATGCACACGTACGCAAGCTAGAACACAGCATAACAGTCCAGTGACAATCGTACAAAAGTAAGTCAGGTCCACCAGCACGAATAAGCTGCACTGACGCACAAACACACAGCAGAAGACCATCAACACATCTCACTTTTGCCATCCCCTTCCAAAACCAAATCGATTGCCCCCACTATCCGTATTATGAATTCATCCCCTACCTACACACGCACCACCATCCTTCCAGTCACCCACCTGTCCCCTCACTCATTATTTACACTGTCTGGGCCTCCTCTTTTTCCATGCCATTTTATCTCATTAAGGTCTGCTTCAACAACAACAACAACAATAACAACAACAACAACTTTAAACCAAACCCATCTTTTGCCCATTTGTTAACTTCTCTGTGGAATAATCTGACGTTTAATCTGAGGAGTTTGTCTACCCTTTTGTCTTTTAAGACCCAACTTAAAGCCCATCTTTCCCGTGACACCTTCTGTTTGAATTAACTCTGTTACACTAACCCTATCTTGTAGTGTCTT
>JAPXFY010000016.1:31187558-31197558 GCA_030674185.1 Monoplex corrugatus | reverse complement strand
TGTTGTGCTACTGTCGTCTGGCTTGTTACATTAAGTATGTTGTGCTACTGTCGTCTGGCTTGTTACATTAACGTATGTTGTGCTACTGTCGTCTGGCTTGTTACATTAAGCATGTTGTGCTACTTCGTCTTGCTTGTTACATTAAGTATGTTGTGCTACTGTCGTCTGGCTTGTTACATTAGCATGTTGTGCTACTGTCGTCTTGGCTTGTTACATTAAGCATGTTGTGCTACTGTCGTCTTGGCTTGTTACATTAAGCATGTTGTGCTACTGTCGTCTGGCTTGTTACATTAAGTATGTTGTGCTACTGTCGTCTTGCTTGTTACATTAAGTATGTTGTGCTACTGTCGTCTGCTTGTTACATTAAGCATGTTGTGCTACTGTCGTCTTGCTTGTTACATTAAGCATGTTGTGCTACTGTCGTCTTGCTTGTTACATTAAGCATGTTGTGCTACTGTCGTCTGGCTTGTTACATTAAGCATGTTGTGCTACTGTCGTCTGGCTTGTTACATTAAGCATGTTGTGCTACTGTCGTCTGGCTTGTTACATTAAGTATGTTGTGCTACTGTCGTCTGCTTGTTACATTAAGTATGTTGTGCTACTGTCGTCTTGCTTGTTACATTAAGCATGTTGTGCTACTGTCGTCTGCTTGTTACATTAAGCATGTGTGTGCTACTGTCGTCTGGCTTGTTACATTAAGTATGTTGTGCTACTGTCGTCTGGCTTGTTACATTAAGCATGTTGTGCTACTGTCGTCTTGCTTGTTACATTAAGTATGTTGTGCTACTGTCGTCTTGGCTTGTTACATTAGCATGTTGTGCTACTGTCGTCTTGCTTGTTACATTAAGCATGTGGTGCTACTGTCGTCTTGCTTGTTACATTAAGCATGTTGTGCTACTGTCGTCTGGCTTGTTACATTAGCATGTTGTGCTACTGTCGTCTGGCTTGTTACATTAAGTATGTTGTGCTACTGTCGTCTGGCTTGTTACATTAAGTATGTTGTGCTACTGTCGTCTGGCTTGTTACATTAGCTATGTTGTGCTACTGCGTCTTGCTTGTTACATTAGTATGTTGTGCTACTGTCGTCTGGCTTGTTACATTAAGATGTTGTGCTACTGTCGTCTGGCTTGTTACATTAAGCATGTTGTGCTACTGTCGTCTGGCTTTGTTACATTAAGTATGTTGTGCTACTGTCGTCTGGCTTGTTACATTAAATATGTTGTGCTACTGTCGTCTGGCTTGTTACATTCAGTATGTTGTGCTACTGTCGTCTGGCTTGTTACATTAAGTATGTTGTGCTACTGTCGTCTTGCTTGTTACATTAAGTATGTTGTGCTACTGTCGTCTTGCTTGTTACATTAAGCATGTTGTGCTACTGTCGTCTTGCTTGTTACATTAAGCATGTTGTGCTACTGTCGTCTTGCTTGTTACATTAAGTATGTTGTGCTACTGTCGTCTTGCTTGTTACATTCAGTATGTTGTGCTACTGTCGTCTTGCTTGTTACATTCAGTATGTTGTGCTACTGTCGTCTTGCTTGTTACATTAAGTATGTTGTGCTACTGTCGTCTGGCTTGTTACATTAAGCATGTTGTGCTACTGTCGTCTTGCTTGTTACATTAAGTATGTTGTGCTACTGTCGTCTGGCTTGTTACATTCAGTATGTTGTGCTACTGTCGTCTGGCTTGTTACATTAAGTATGTTGTGCTACTGTCGTCTTGCTTGTTACATTAAGCATGTTGTGCTACTGTCGTCTGGCTTGTTACATTAAGCATGTTGTGCTACTGTCGTCTGGCTTGTTACATTAAGCATGTTGTGCTACTTCGTCTGGCTTGTTACATTAAGTATGTTGTGCTACTGTCGTCTGGCTTGTTACATTAAGTATGTTGTGCTACTGTCGTCTGGCTTGTTACATTAAGTATGTTGTGCTACTGTCGTCTGGCTTGTTACATTAAGTATGTTGTGCTACTGTCGTCTGGCTTGTTACATTAGTATGTTGTGCTACTGTCGTCTGGCTTGTTACATTAAGTATGTTGTGCTACTGTCGTCTGGCTTGTTACATTAGTATGTTGTGCTACTGTCGTCTGGCTTGTTACATTAAGTATGTTGTGCTACTGTCGTCTGGCTTGTTACATTAAGTATGTTGTGCTACTGTCGTCTTGCTTGTTACATTAAGTATGTTGTGCTACTGTCGTCTGGCTTGTTACATTAAGATGTTGTGCTACTGTCGTCTTGCTTGTTACATTAAGTATGTTGTGCTACTGTCGTCTGCTTGTTACATTAAGTATGTTGTGCTACTGTCGTCTTGCTTGTTACATTAAGCATGTTGTGCTACTGTCGTCTTGCTTGTTACATTAATATGTTGTGCTACTGTCGTCTTGCTTGTTACATTAAGTATGTTGTGCTACTGTCGTCTTGCTTGTTACATTAAGTATGTTGTGCTACTGTCGTCTGGCTTGTTACATTAAGTATGTTGTGCTACTGTCGTCTGCTTGTTACATTAAGTATGTTGTGCTACTGTCGTCTGCTTGTTACATTAAGTCATGTTGTGCTACTGTCGTCTGCTTGTTACATTAAGCATGTTGTGCTACTGTCGTCTGGCTTGTTACATTAAGTATGTTGTGCTACTGTCGTCTGGCTTGTTACATTAAGTATGTTGTGCTACTGTCGTCTGCTTGTTACATTAAGCATGTTGTGCTACTGTCGTCTGGCTTGTTACATTAAGTATGTTGTGCTACTGTCGTCTGGCTTGTTACATTAAGTCATGTTGTGCTACTGTCGTCTTGCTTGTTACATTAAGTATGTTGTGCTACTGTCGTCTGGCTTGTTACATTAAGTATGTTGTGCTACTGTCGTCTGGCTTGTTACATTAAGTATGTTGTGCTACTGTCGTCTGCTTGTTACATTAAGTATGTTGTGCTACTGTCGTCTGGCTTGTTACATTAAGTCATGTTGTGCTACTGTCGTCTGGCTTGTTACATTAAGTATGTTGTGCTACTGTCGTCTTGCTTGTTACATTAAGTATGTTGTGCTACTGTCGTCTGGCTTGTTACATTCAGCATGTTGTGCTACTGTCGTCTGGCTTGTTACATTAAGTATGTTGTGCTACTGTCGTCTGCTTGTTACATTAAGCATGTTGTGCTACTGTCGTCTTGCTTGTTACATTAAGCATGTTGTGCTACTGTCGTCTTGCTTGTTACATTAAGCATGTTGTGCTACTGTCGTCTTGCTTGTTACATTAAGCATGTGGTGCTACTGTCGTCTTGCTTGTTACATTAAGCATGTTGTGCTACTGTCGTCTGGCTTGTTACATTAATGTGGCTACGTCGCTGTTTCTAAATGTTGTGTACGTCGCTGCTGTACATTAAGTGTGCTATTCGTCTGCTTGTTACATAGATGTGTGCTTCGTCTTGCTTGTTCTTAAGTTGTGCTACTGTCGTCTTGCTTGTTATTAAGCATGTGTGCTATCCGTCTGTGTTACATTACATGTTGTGCTATTCGTCTGCTGTTACATAGATGTTGTGCTACTGTCGTCTGCTTGTTACATTAGATGTTGTGCTACTGTCGTCTGCTTTTAATTAGATGTTGTGCTACTGTCGTTGCTTGTTACATTAAGCATGTTGTGCTACTGTGTCTGCTTGTTACATTAAGATGTTTGCTACTGTCGTCTGCTTGTTACATTAAGAGTTGTGCTACTGTCGCTGCTTGTTACATTAAGCTGTTGTGCTACTGTCGTTGCTTGTTACATTAAGATGTTGTGCTACTGTCGTCTGCTGTTACATTAGCATGTTGTGCTACTGTCGTCTTGCTGTTACATTAAGCATGTGTGCTCTGTCGTTGCTTGTTACATTAAGCTGTTGTGCTACTGTCGTCTGGCTTGTTACATTAGATGTGTGCTACTGTCGTCTGCTTGTACATTAAGTATGTTGTGCTACTGTCGTCTGGCTTGTTACATTAGATGTTGTGCTACTGTCGTCTGCTTGTTACATTAGTGTTTGCTACTGTCGTCTGCTGTTACATTAATTGTTGTGCTACTTCGTTGGCTTGTTACATTCAGCATGTTGTGCTACTTCGTCTTGCTTGTTACATTAGTATGTTGTCTACTGTCGTCTGCTTGTTACATTCAGATGTGTGCTACTGTCGTCTGGCTGTTACATTAAGATGTTGTGCTACTGTCGTCTGCTTGTTACTTAAGCATGTTGTGCTACGTCGTCTGCTTGTTACATTAAGTATGTTGTGCTACTGTCGTTTGCTGTTACATTAATGTTGTCTACTGTCGTCTGCTGTTACATTAAGATGTTGTGCTACTGTCGTCTTGCTTGTTCATTAAGCATGTGTCTACTGTCGTCTTGCTTGTTACATTAAGATGTTGTGCTACTGTCGTCTGCTTGTTACATTAAGCATTGTGCTACTGTGTCTGGCTTGTTACATTAGCATGTTGTGCTACTGTCGTCTGCTTGTTACATTAAGATTGTGTACTGTCGTCTGGCTTGTTACATTAAGATGTTGTGCTACTGTCGTCTGCTTGTTACATTAGATGTTGTGCTACTGTCGTCTGCTTGTTACATAAGATGTGTGCTACTGTCGTCTGGCTTGTTACATTAAGTATGTTGTGCTACTGTCGTCTGGCTTGTTACATTAGCATGTTGTGCTACTTCGTCTGCTTGTTACATTAAGATGTTGTGCTACTGTCCTTGCTTGTTACATAAGCATTTGTGCTACTGTCGTTGTTGTTACATAAGCATGTGTGACTGTCGTCTGCTTGTTACATTAAGCTGTTGTGCTACTGTCGTCTGGCTTGTTACATAAATGTTGTGCTACTGTCGTCTTGCTTGTTACTAAGCATGTTGTGCTATGTCGTCTGCTTGTTACTTAAGCATGTGTGTATTCGTCTGCTTGTTACATTAAGATGTTGTGCACTGTCGTCTGCTTGTTTCTTAGCATGTTGTGCTACTGTCGTCTGTTGTTAATTAAGCATGTGGTGCTATTCTCGTCTTGCTTGTTACATTAAGATGTGTGCTATTCGTCTTGCTTGTTACATTAAGATGTTGTGCTACTGTCGTCTGTTTGTTACTAAGATGTTGTCTACTGTCGTCTGCTTGTTCATTAAGATGTGTGCTACTGTCGTTGCTTGTTACATTAAGCATGTTGTGTACTGTCGTCTGCTTGTTACATTAAGCATGTTGTGCTACTGTCGTCTGCTTGTTCATAAGCAGTGTGCTACTGTCGTCTGCTTTTACATAAGCTGTGTGCTACTGTCGTTGCTTGTTACATTAACATGTTGTGCTACTGTCGTTGCTTGTTACATAAGCATGTTTGCTACTGTCGTCTGCTTGTTCTTAAGCATGTGTGCTATGTCGTCTGCTGTTACATTAGCATGTGTGCTATTCGTTTGCTTGTTACATTAAGCATGTGTGTTGCCTTCTCGTCTGCTTTTAATTAAGCATGTGGTGTATTCGTCTGCTTGTTACATTAAGATGTGTGCTATTTGTCTTGCTTTACATTAAGATGTTGTGCTACTGTCGTCTGCTTTTACATTAAGCATGTGTGCTACTGTCGTCTGCTGTTCATTAAGCATGTTGTGCTACGTCGTTGCTTGTTACATTAAGCATGTGGCTACTGTCGTCTGCTTGTTACATAAGCTGTTGTGCTACTGTCGTCTGCTTGTTACATTAAGCAGTTGTGCTACGTCGTCTGCTTGTTACATAGCATTTGCTACTTCGTTTGCTTGTTACATTAAGCATGTGTGCTACTTCGTCTTCTTGTTACATTAAGCATGTTGGTGTACTCCGTCTTGCTGTTACATTAGCATGTTGTGCTACTTCGTCTTGCTTGTTACATTAAGATGTGTGCTACTGTCGTCTGCTTGTTACATTAAGATGTTGTGCTACTCGTCTGCTTGTTACATTAAGCATGTGTGCTACTTCGTCTGCTTGTTACATTAAGTATGTTTGCTACTGTCGTCTGCTTGTTACATTAGATGTTGTGCTACTTCGTTGCTTGTTACATTAGATGTTGTGCTACTCTCGTCTGCTGTACATTATAGTGTGCACTGTCGTCTGGCTTGTTACATTACATTGTCTACTTCGTCTGTGTCATTAAGCATGTTGGCTACTGTCTCTGGCTTACATTAAGCATTTGTGTACGTCTCCTTACTTTGTGGCTACTTCGTCTGCTGTTAATAATTGTGTCTACGTCTGGCTTTACATTATATTTGTCTCTGTTACTAGCATTTGTCTACTGTCGTCTTGCTTGTTACATTAGATGTTGTGCTACTGTCGTCTGCTTGTTACATTCAGCAGTTGTGCTACTGTCGTCTGGCTTGTACATTCAGCATGTTGTGCTACTGTCGTCTGCTTGTTACATTAGATGTGTGCTACTGTCTCTGGCTTGTTCATTAGATGTTGTGCTACTGTCGTCTGCTGTTACATTAGATGTTGTGCTACTGTCGTCTGCTTGTTACATAAGATGTTTGCTACTGTCGTCTGGCTTGTTACATTAGTATGTTGTGCTACTGTCGTCTGGCTTGTTACATTAACATGTTGTGCTACTGTCTCTTGCTTGTTACATTAAGATGTTGTGCTACTGTCGTCTGCTACATAGCATTGTGCTACTGCGTCTCTTGTACATAAGCATGTGTACTTCTCTGCTGTTACTACATTGTGCTACTGTCGTCTGCTGTTACTAAATGTTGGCACTGTCGTCTTGCTTGTCTAAGTTGCTATTCTCGCTTGTTCATAGAGTGTCTATTCGTTGCTTTTATAAATTTGTGTATTGTCTGCTTGTCTTAAGTTGTACGTGCTGCTTTTAATAGATTGTGCTATCGCTCTGTACATAATGTTATCGTCTGCTGTTACATAATTTGTACTGTTGCTGTAATAGTTTGCTCGCGCTGTGTCTTAAGATTGTGTACTGTCTCTGTACATCATTGTCTACGTCGTTGCTTGTTATTAAATTGTCTACTTCTTGCTTGTTACATAAGCATTGTCTACTGTCGTCTTACATTAATGTTACTCTTGCTGTACATTAGCATGGTCTACTGTTGCTGACATACATGGTCACTTCGCTTCTGTTACATAACATGTCTACGTCGCTGTTGTTACATTAGCATGTTGTCTGTGTCTTTTACATAGCATGGTGTACGCGTCCTTGTTAATTAAGAGTGCTAGTCGTCTGCTTGTACATTACAGTTTCTACTGCTCTGCTTGTACATATAGTTGCTCGTTACTAATAGTTGACTGTCTCGCTTTCATTCCTTTACCCGTCTTGCTTTACATTAAGTTGTTCACGCGCGTGTACTTCGCATTGTCTACCGTCTGTGTTACATTAGCAGTGTCTCGTCGTCTGCTGTCATTAGATGTCCTTCGTCGCTGTTACATAATGTACTTCGCTTGTGTTATAATAGTTTGCACGTCCTCTTACATAAGTATGTGGCACGCTCTGTTGTTATACATGTTTCACGCGCTCTGTACATAATATGTGTACTGTCGTCTGGCTGTTAATTCCGTGCACGTCGTCTGCTTTCTTCAGCATGCTACTGTCGCTGCTTGTACATATATTGTCACTTCTGGCTGTACATTAATATTTTCATTCGTGCTTAATAAGAGTTCACTGTCTCGCTGTTACATTAACAGTGTTACTGCCTGCTGTCATAATATGTTCACTCTGCTTGTACATTAAGCATTGTCACGCGTCTGCTGTTACATTACTTGTCACTGTCTTCTGCGTTTTTTTTTTTTTTTTAACATTTGCACTGTGTCTGGCTTTCTTGCATGTTGTCTACTGTCGTCTTGCTTTTCCTTAACATTGTGCTACTGTCGTCTTGCTTGTTAATTAACATGTGGTGCTACTCGTCTTGCTTGTTCTTAAGCATGTTGTGCTACTGTCGTCTTGCTTGTTACATTAAGCATGTTGTGCTACTGTCGTCTTGCTTGTTACATTAAGCATGTGGTGCTACTGTCGTCTTGCTTGTTACATTAAGCATGTGGTGCTACTGTCGTCTTGCTTGTTACATTAAGCATGTTGTGCTACTGTCGTCTTGCTTGTTACATTAAGCATGTTGTGCTACTGTCGTCTTGCTTGTTACATTAAGCATGTGGTGCTACTGTCGTCTTGCTTGTTACATTAAGCATGTGGTGCTACTCTCGTCTTACTTGTTACATTAAGCATGTGGTGCTACTCTCGTCTGCTTGTTACATTAAGCATGTTGTGCTACTGTCGTCTTGCTTGTTACATTAAGCATGTGGTGCTACTGTCGTCTTGCTTGTTACATTAAGCATGTTGTGCTACTCTCGTCTTACTTGTTACATTAAGCATGTGGTGCTACTCTCGTCTGCTTGTTACATAAATGTGTGCTACTTCGTCTTGCTTGTTACATTAAGCATGTGTGCTACTGTCGTCTTGTTTGTTACATTAAGTATGTTGTGCTACTCTGTCTTCTGTTACATTAGCATGGCGCTCGTGTTCTCAGTCATGTGTTCTTCGCTCCAATGTTATAACATGGTGCACTAACTGACTTTACATTTTCACAGTCTGCTGTGTCTCACATCATTGCTTTACAACACACGTACAACACACCCTAACAATGCACAAACACACACCACGACCACACACACACACATACATCACACACACACACACAACACACAACAACACACACGCACACACCACACACACACAACACACACACACACACACACACACACAACAACACACACCCCACACACCACACACACACACACACACACACACACACAAACACAACACACACACACACCACACAACACACACACAACAACACACAACACACACACACACAACACAACAACACACACACACACACACACACAACACACACACACACACACACACACCACACACACACACACACACACACACACACACACACACACACACACACACACACACACACACACACACACACACACACACACACACACACACACCCAAGACAAGACAAATAAACAAAAATACGGCGTCCATCCGAGCTTCAAACAAACCACGCCTACATGATCAGCATGACGTCTCACAAGGTGACGTCACAGGACCACCACAGACACACACTCCCAGGCCGACCCCTTCAATGACATTTTGTTAGTTCTTAGGAGTATGTCAGAGAGACATACAAAGGTTTAGATGATTTGTATAAAGGCTATCAAAAATATTCATTTTAATTAACAGAGAGTGAAATCCAGTGATGAGGGCAAGTGGGGGTGGGTGGGGGCGTGAGAGGGAGGGATAAAGGATCTGACGTAGGAGAGATATTTTTGAAAAACGAAAAACCGAAGAGATGCTGCAAGAAACGATACAGGTAGTCGGGAAAAATCAAGAGATAGAAAGTTTGAAACAATCTTATGTTCTCCCCTGCCCCACATGCACAAAGCAACCAACCAGTTTACCAACAAACCAACATTGTACATTATCTGATATACACAGAAACTGCCAGAAGACATTAACTTTGTGGTGACAATGGATGAGGACGAAATTCCCCATTTCCCAAATGCTTATGCAAAGTGGGGAGATGTGAGATGAATCCTCTACTGAGCTACGCACCACATTCTGTGGCTAAACTATTGTGAAGCTGATGCTCTGAGACAACATGAGAGACAAATCTGATAAAGTAACTGTATATTGCATCTGACTGAGTTCCTCTAGGCCTATCTATTACACGGGCTGGCTAGCTCTTTTGATAGAGCTGTGCACTCCAGATGTGATGTCTGGAGTTCAGTCCCAGCCTGCAGCATAAAACCGGGCATGTCCCCTGCCTATCTTGAGGCTTGAAATCACTCTAGTGTCAGTTTACTGTTTCACAGGTCCTGCCTCCCCTCTCTCTCCCTCGCCCACTTCAAGACCATGCCAGCGCTTAGAGTTTTGTGCAGGCTCAAGGCGCATGCCAGATATTTGCTGTGAGATCTAGGTGAAGCGTATATGGAATTTTCTTAACGTTATGATTTCCTTTTGAACAAACCCCAGACAAACTCT
>JAPXFY010000016.1:31180058-31182558 GCA_030674185.1 Monoplex corrugatus | reverse complement strand
CTCAGGAAGTTTCGCCAGTTTGAGGGAATTGTCCTGACCGTAGATTTCAGGCCAGTGCCACTGGACCTGCTTGGCTACTGCATATATTGGCTGGTCAGCAGCAATGACTGGCACCTGACGGGTTCAGAAATGCCACTATCTCCTTGATCTTGTCCATCACGTGCTTGACTGTAGCAACTGAGTGGGCCTGATCTCGCACCTGAGGCAAAAGTGATGTAATGCTGACCTCAAATGGCTTTCCTCTTTTCTGTGAAGCATGGTGGGCTGACCAAGTCACATCTACTGGTCCATCTGTCACAATGACCTTCTCCAGCCACTCATACTCAATTGCCAGTTGTGGCCTCAGCAGGGTGGTGTCTGGGTGTCTCACACCACTCTGGGGAGGAGAGGGTTTCTTCTTGGTGAAGAAGGCGGGCAGGACATTGGTGAAGGAGTCTGGAAGTTCTAGAACTGTCTTCACTTTCTCCTCTCCGAACTTCAGCTGTCCACGCTCTTCGCCTTTGTCATCTATGGTTGGGTGCTGGAAAACAGAGACACTGGTTCCATGGAAAGAAGTGGGATTGTGGTCTATGTTGTCCATGGCTGATGTGGTGAACAGCCCTTTTCTCAGAACCGATGGACAGACCACCCCATCCTCCACGCACTTGCTGACTGTTGCATTTCCAGCACCCTGTCGCATGAAATGCTGATGCCATGCTCGTTAAGCATTTCCACCAACGTTCTCTTTCTGGTCTTTGTGTAGACGGACAGCCCCATGTGAACAGGGAATGGGGTCTCTCTGTCTTTGGAGTGTCTGTGAGTTGCTGCTCCTTCTTTGTACCTTGCATAGCGGTTGTACTGAAGCAGCTGAGCAATTGCTAGATCTGTCTTTGATGCGCCAAACCTCAGTTGAGATTTGATGTCCGCTCCGTGTTCAAGCATGGCCACAAACTGAAGAAGAGTTGGTGGAATGGCCTGCTCGATGCACCCCTCATGGAAGGTTCCATCAAATGTGGGGTTGTGGTCCAGCATATATCTTCGCAAGATGTTAGCTGCTTTGCCAAGGATAATAGCTTCACTATAATAGTCAGACGCTTCTGACAAGACAAAGCCCACATCTTTCTGGAAAGCCAGAAGAACATCCCTTCCCTGCTTGTGAGCTTCCAACTCAGGTATTTCTGACAGCAGTTTTTCCTTAAGTCTTGTGGAGTTGACAGCAGGTGCATCAACACCCAGATGTTCCAGGCGCTGGGCATAGAGGTGAACTATGTCTGCAAGTCGGAAGACTGCAGGACCCTCACCAGATCTGGCGGTCTGCACTAGATATGTGACTAGCTCTGAGAATGCCTGTGGGTGGGCATCCTCTTCGGGTGCACGTTCCTGTTCTAGTCTCTTGGTGGCTCTGAGGTACGTCCTTTCTCTATTGTATAGGTCTGTCAAGTATGCAAAATGGTATTGGAGCTCCTGTGCAACAGCATCTCCACCGCTGAGTCTTGCAAGAAGTTTTCCATCATTTAAAGTTTGGGCACACTCATTAAGTCTGTTATTAAGGTTCATCGTCATAACTTGTATGAGTTCAGAGGACGGGGCTTCTTTGTCACATATGAAACACGTTTTGCCTTCAAGGATGGTTCTACGCACCTTGGTCTGGCATTCTACTGGCTAAGCACACTCTGCTCTTCTTTTTCTGGCTCTCTCCAGTTTCGTGTTGTTGAACATATGGCGACAACTTTGGTGGTGCTGCGCCTTGTTCCTCCTCAGAGTTTCTTCAATGCCACCACATCATCAAGTCTGGCTGGATCCAGAACAATAGGCATGTCATTAATTGCGTGAAAGAGGGGAATATTAGTCGCAATCATAGTGTAGCCATCATGTTCTTGTGGTTGTTGTGCACGTGGTGACTTGAGCTCTTCACTCTTCTTCTTCCGGCAAAGACAACACTTGCTCCAGTCAGTCTGGAATTTAGATGGTCCTGGATCTGGATTTGCCATTTTGGTGAATGGTATTCAAGGTATCACAGTATGATAATTATCTGTATTCAGTGAACCGAGGCCGAGGGTTTATCCTTTTACCACCTTGATCACAATCATGCACAATAAGGTATGGGATACGACTAGGTTCGGGAATAAAAAATATATGACCTACACCTAGCCCGATCGTTCATCCAGTATTATTTAAGTCCCGTGCGATCTATACACCATCCAGGTAACTACATGCAAAGCAATGTAAAGCCCCGTTACCCTTGGCTCGGCTGTCCTGCGCTGGCACATCCTGTCAATTCAGGCGCGGCTGTCTAACTAAACATCTATGTTAAACTGCATGTAATCTACAGTAACTAACTGATGCGGGGCTTATTAGACAGCATTTGGGACACTAAATTAATTATTTAGCTACACTAACTAATTATTCAGCTGATACTGAACCCCATGCTGAGTTTCACAGCAGCGGTGCCACCAGTGTGCCCTGGTTGTGCGTTGACATCCGCTCTGTTGGTACAAGGAAGCCAGTAAGTCCATGGTTC
>JAPXFY010000016.1:31175058-31177558 GCA_030674185.1 Monoplex corrugatus | reverse complement strand
ATTATTGTTGTTATTATTATGTTTATTATCATTATCATTATCATCATCGTCGTCGTCATCATCATCATTATCATCATCATCATCATTATCATTACTATTATCATCATCATTACTATTATTATCATCATTACTATTATTATTACTCACATACATGAACATGTATATGTGCATAATACTGCGTAGACGCAATGTATTATGTATTGTGACAGAGACAGCGAGTTCTGACCAGGGATTTCTTTTTTCCATGTTAACAAGGACTCAGCCTTTTCCCTCACCTCCCATCAGCTCTTGACCCTACACACAAGGCTGAGTTCGTCTGGTGAATCCAGTCTCGTTCATCACTTTCTCCAAACCACAAAGAACAAAAAATGTAGCCCAGTCATTTGTGTGAAACACTCCACAAACATCACAACTATATTCTTTGTGGTCTGGACAAAATGGGGGTCGGGTTCTGTGAATGTCAAAACATGTCTATCTGTTTAGCTAGAGAAAACTAACTTTTAGGAAGTCTATGTCGACGAGTGGCTGATAAAAAGTTTAGGTAGATCTTCAAACGGTACCATTTTTACAGCTTAGTCAGCTTGTATAGGGTTTGCAGTGTGAATGGGAGAGGTTAAGATTTCCTACATTTCCCTAGAGCTGAGAACTGAAGAATATACCAGGCATCTCACGAAGACTCTCTCTCTCTCTCTCTCTCTCTCTCTCTCTCTCTCTCTCTCTCTCTCTCTCTCTCTCTCCCTCTTTCTCCTCTCTCTCTCTCTCTCTCTCTCCTTCTCTCTCTCTCTCTCTTTGTGTTTTAGGCAAAGTTTATACAAATATATTAAATAAACGACTTACGAAATGGGCAGAGAGGGAAGAGAAAATAATAGAAGAACAAGCAGGATTTCGATCTGGATACAGTACAATAGATCACATTTTCACACTGTACGCTTTAGTCCAAAAATACCTTCTTATTCACACTAAACTATACGTAGCATTTGTAGATTTTCGCAAAGCATTTGACTCAGTTAATAGAAATGTACTTTGGGGTATTCTGCGAAAGAATGGAGTAAATGGTAAATTATATATGTCTCTTAAAAGTATATATAATTCTGTGTTAGCATGTGTTCGTGACAAAGATATGTACTCCAACTTTTTCGAATGTCCACGAGGAGTGAAACAAGGATGTCTCCTCAGCCCCTTACTATTTTCATTTTTTATTAATGAATTAGCGTTAGAAATAGCCAAAAAAGGGAGACAGGTTGTACAGTTATTGCCTGGTGCTGTTGAAGTTTTTTTACTGCTATTTGCTGATGATTGGTGCTTTTGTCAGACACTGTCATAGGGTTACAAAATCAACTAAATGCTTTAAAACATGAATCTGATAGGTTATTGCTGTCTGTGAACCTAGAAAAGACGAATGTGATGATTTTCCGTAGGGGAGGACATATTTCGGCTCGAGAAAAATGGGTTTATGGTGAGTCTGAAGTTAAAGTAACAAACTCATATAAATATCTAGGTATTATTTTTACAACAAAACTGAGTCTCCAAAGCGCATGGGTGGAAAGCAGCAAAAAAGGGAAAAGAGGAACGATGGAAATTTTAAGATCTTTAAGAAAATTGAACTGCACTGACTTCTCGATTTTTTGGAAACTTTTCGACTCACAAATTGAACCAATCTTAACGTATGGCTCAGAAATATGGGTTTTTTTCGAGCAATCATAAAATGGAAAAGGTACATACATTTGCCATCAAACGCTTCCTTTCGGTACCATTGCATTCATCTAATAAAATGTTATATGGAGAAACTGGCCGTTATCCTTTGTTTTTGAAAACTCAAATGAAGTGTATTAAATACTGGTTGAAATTAATCCAGCTCCCAATGTCAAGATTGTGCAAGCAGGCATATGAGATGTTACTGAATCAATTAGACTCGGGTAAACAAAACTGGGCATATTTCGTTAAGAAAATGTTAACCACACATGGATTTGGTATTTTGTGGATGTGCCAGGGAGTTGGTTATGAACAAGGATTTATTTAAGAATTTAGGGATAGACTAGTTGATTCGTACAAACAAAACTGGCACGCTCAAATGGAAGAATCTGAGAAATATGATTGGTTCCTTTCCTTTAAAAGTATATTTCAAACCGAAAAATTATAAAGGCCATAACAAATAAATGGCACAGAAGCAATCTTTCTTGTTTAGACTAAGAGCCCTAGGGCTAAATGCAACAACAAGATGGTTTTACTCAAATTCATCGGCACACTCTATTTGTCCCATGTGTGATGCAGAGACAGAAGATGAAATGCATTTTTTGTTTGTTTGCAAGTCGTATGAAAGTATACGACAAAAATGCATAATCTTTGATGAGGACATTTCGAGTCAAAGGGTCATTACCAGAATACTCATGACTGAAGATGAAAACTATCAAAAATCCCTCGCGAAATTTATCGCCCTTGCTTGGGAAAGTCGGAGAAAGAAAACAACACAGTAATAAATTAATGTAAGTTTATCTCCAGT
>JAPXFY010000016.1:31167558-31170058 GCA_030674185.1 Monoplex corrugatus | reverse complement strand
TTCCGATGTGCTTCTGCCGTCTGATGAAATGACCGTTCCCAGGTATTTGAACTTATTAACCTGTGTCAAGGTTGTGCCATTTGTTTTTATTTTGCATGAGGTGATTTCATGTTTTTTACTGATCACCATGACTTCAGTCTTCCTGCTGTTTAGTTCCAACCCCTTACCTTTGCTTTCTGTTTCTAGTATATTCACAAGGTTTTGTAGGTCCCTTTCATTTTCTGCAATTAGCACGGTGTCATCTGCCTACCGAATGTTGTTTATCATTTTCCCTCCAACCTTTAATCCAGGGTCTTCTTCTAGGTTTCTCATGATGTTTTCGCTATATAGTGAAAACAGATCTGGTGACAAAACACAACCCTGTCTGACTCCTCTTTTGATGTTTTGAAAAGAGCTTATATTGTTTTCTATTCTCATTGCAGCTGTTTGTTCCCAGTACATATTCCTGATTATTCGTAGATCTTTCCCATCAACATTGAGTCTCTCCAGTTGGTTGATCAATTCATCATGTCGTACCCGATCGAAAGCCTTGGTATAGTCAACAAAGCATAAATACAAATCCTTATTCATCTCAATTGACCTCTCTATGATAGTTCTTAAGATGTATATGGCATTAATAGTTCCTTTCCCCTCCACAAATCCACACTGTTCTTCTGCTATTTCTCTTTTGATTCTATTCCTTGTCCTCATCATGATTATTCTTAACAGGATTTTTGTTACATGACTCATCAAACTGATTGTGCGATGGAGTTCGCATTCTATAGCCCCTGTCTTCTTTGGAAGTGCAATGAAAACTGATTTTGACATATCTTTGGGGATTTTTCTAGTGTCATAAATTTCAATAGGAGGACTGTTTTTTTTTCTATGCCAAATTCCTCCAGGGCTTCAATCATCTCTGTAGTAATGTTGTCTGGTCCTGGGGCTTTTCCTGGTTTCATCTTTTTCAGTGCTGCTCTAACTTCATCTTTCATTATGGATGGTCCTTCAAAGTTCTTTTTTTATAATGTGTTCTTCGTTTCTGACATCCTCAAAAAGGTCTTTAATGTACTCTCCCCATCTGTCTAATATTTTGTCTTTTTCCATGATAAGCGTGCCATCTTTCGATTTTAAGCAACCAGTTGATGTGCATGTATTTTTCCTATGAACAATTTCTTCAATTCGTCTGAGGATCCATTTTGTGTCGTTCGTCTATCTCTTTGCATTTTGTGTTCAGCCAAGCTTTCTTAGCTTCATTGCACCTATACCTGATTTCTTTGTTTATCTTCCTGTATATCTCCTCGTTTCTCTTTGCCTTCCTCCTTTCCTCCACCAGGCCCAAAATTTCATTAGTCATCCAACTCTTTTTTGCTTTTCTATTTGCCTTAGGGATTTCTTCACAAGCTTCATTTATAGAACTTCTCAACTGTGTCCATTGTTCCTCACTGTCACCAACGTCTTCCAGAGCATTGAATTTGTTTTGAACATGTACATTAAATTTTTGACGTATCATTTCATCTGACTTTAAGAGTCCAAGGTTTAGTTTGATGTTGCTTTTGGTCTGTTTCCTTTTCCTCAATTTCAGCCTAAACCTTCCCATTACCGGATTGTGGTCACTATTGCAGTCTGCGCCTGGTAATGTTTTTGCTGACAGTAAAGAATTTCTAAATCTTTTGTTGATCAGGATGTAGTCAATTTGATTTTTGGTATTATCTCCTGGACTCATCCAAGTCCATTTTCTTCTGTTAGGCTGCTCAAACCAGGTGTTTCCTACTATGAACTCATTCATCTGTGCCCATTCTACAAGCTTTCCCCCTCTTTCATTTTGTGCACCAAGGCCATGAGGTCCAACTATATCCTCCACCCTATCCTGTCCCACGTTAGCATTAAAATCTCCCATTATAACTGTAACTTCTTGTGATTTACATTGGACCTTGGCCATCTCTAAAACTTCGTAGAAGTTGTCGATGTCTTCCTGAGTACTAGCGGATGCTGGTGCATACACCTGTATGATGTTGATATCAAAAGGTTTGCCTCCGAATTTGACCAGTAAAACTGTGTCGGACACAGCCCAGTATCCCTTACCTGCTTTTGATTTGTCTTTGTCCATTATGATGCCTACTCCTCTTTCATGTGAATTACCACCAGAGTATATCACTGTATATTCCCCTGATGTTATCATGCCTGCCCCCTTCCATCTCACTTCCCCCAGTCCTAAAATACTAATGTTAAGCCTTTCCATCTCCATTTTGATGTTGTCTAATTTACCTTTCTGTAGCATTGTTCTTATATTCCATGTTGCTATTTTGAATTTAATTTTGATTTTGATTTTGATCAAAATCAAAATCAAATCAAGAGAAGAATACATATAAGCAATATAAGTACGAATGGATACAGCTTAGGGTTCATGATCACAGCAGCTACAATTCTCCCCTTTTACCTATCAAACGTCTGTCACAGATAAAGGGTTAAGTCAAAGAGATTCCCATGGTGTGTAAACGCAAACGCACATGACTGCAGACGA